>BTHU01000001.1:114748771-115348771 GCA_036184795.1 Tokudaia tokunoshimensis | reverse complement strand
TGGAGGACAGTGGTTTTGCTGGCAGCTCCCCATAGTGCCAACTTTCTACAAGGCTTCATGAAAAGTGCCTAGAGAGAAAACTGTTCTGCCAAGGCTTCTCCACCATGGATGGTGACAAAAATTCCATTATTTGATTTTTTTTCTATAGAGAACTAGCCCATTTAAAGAGCTCAACATCAAGCTGGCTGCACCACTGAGCAATGGATGCTACCAGGTTACTAGAAGAGCAGCCAGCAGTGTCTCTCAGGATCACCTAGAGACACACTTAACTCCACAGATCTCTGTACAGCCCACAGCATAACCCTCTTTCACATAACTGAAACTATCCCAGTGCCACCTCACAAAGAGACCAACCCCAGAGCCAAGCAGAGCAGCCAGACCAGAACCTATGCATGCTGGAAGAGCCATCCCATCTGTGAGCAGTGCACGGGACCCACTGCCTCCTGCTGTCTGGCTACTAAAGGCTTCCAGCTCACTGGCCTCCCACCATTGCCTATCTGGCTTCTTTAAGTGTGAGCACATGTGTAGGTAGGCATGAATGCATGCATGCCCACATACTCCCAAGAAGTTACTTTTAAGGTCTTAACCATCATAGTCATCCCACATGAACCCAAAATGAAAACATCCTTCCAATGACACATACACAACTTGGAAACTACTCTAGAAACTGCCAGCCAGCAGACCTCAGAACCCACAAAGAAGGGAGTAAAGCTTCTCCAGCTTGGCTCCTCTGGAAGCACAGAAACTCCCAACATCCTTTACAATTTGTGCTATTCACAGACATCCTGTTTTGAAGTGAGGACAGTTTTCCACCCTGTCTTAAGGAATGCTGTGCAGACATCCACATTTCCAAGGCCATTGGGCACCAGGGGTCAGTACTGCAGCCTTTGTAACCCAATACGGATACCAGCCCTCCCTCCCCCCTAGAGGAACCAGCACTCACCCATCTCTTCAGGAACCACTGAAAGAAAACTACCCTCCTGTCTGTATGGTTCAGTATAGCCCAGGAGCAGGTGACTACTATTGGAGAGAAGTCAGGCCTTTCCCAGAAGAACCAGGCCACTGTCATCCATAAAATAAAGCCATATTATGGGAGTCCATAGAAAAGCTATGAACCAAAGCCAGATAGATACCAAGAGAAGGAACCATCCATGCCTCCTCTGTGCCCAGAGCTCCACCTGCAACCAACACTCCACTGCAAGACTGTGTCATCCCTGCACCACCATCCTGCAGCCCCACCTGCTGTACAGGAGCATCCTTGGATGTTTAAGAGACTGGAAAATTCAAGCCAGTCTGCTCCGTATGTCCCTATCATCTTAGACTCAGCCAGTGACAACTGTCCCCTTTTAGCAGCTTCTACCGAAAAGGACAACACCCTCTTCATAGGAGTTCCTTGCCTGACTGAATCAAACCTCTAAAGCTCATGCTGAGGCTTTGGCCCCTAGTGTGGCTACAAATGGGAACAGGGCAAAACAGGAAGCTAATTAAGATCGAAAGGTCCTTAGAGTGTACGCTCAGCTGTCCTTCTAAACAGAACAGGAGGCAGCAGAGAGCTCTAAGTATGCAGTAAGGCCAGGTGCAAACACAACGGGAAGCCAGCCAGCAGCAATGCAAGCAGAAAGTGGCTGTGCTGGGCCCTTCATCTACATCTTGTATGCTCCAGGACTACTGGAAGCCCCTGCTGTGGGACATGATTCACAGCTAAGCTGCTGTGCCTGACCTCTCCTCACCTCTCAGAGAACTTGTCCACACACTCCATAACCATGGACCCAGATGAGTCACTGTCCCTTCCTGCCTCCCTCTCCATCTCTACTATGGCCCCTCTAATGACAACTGTCCATCTCATAGCTACATTTGTCCTCTCAAAGCCTGGGTCACAACCCATTCCCAAAAGTTGCCCAGAACCATTCACAGTCAACCTGCCTCCCCTAATATGGCCCCAGCTTCTCCCTACAAACCAGAATGGAATTCTTAGCCATCCAAAAGGAGTCCCTTTGTCCTTTATATAAAAAGGTGACGATCTCCAGAAAGAAGTCAGGAAGATGACTGTGACAGCCCTGGAAAAGTATTTCATAGTCCTTAGAGACTGAAAAGAAATCTACCGTGTCAAGCTTTGGCACACCAGTGTGTACACACTGTTGCAACCCTTTTCAACAGTGGGTCCACAAGGAAAACACTGATGGAAGATGTCTTAAAATACCAAGAAAGACACCAACATTAAACCCTACTAGTCCCCAACCCCACAGAAAAAGCACCATAATGAACCTAGGCATCCTGGGTCTGCTACCCCCACTCACAGGTTCTGCCCAAGCTCCCTATTTGAATAGCCTACTGCAGGAAAACACCTCTTAAGGTGGGGTTCACAATGAATGGAGGTGATCATTCTCCTCAAACATGCTGGAATCTGAGAAGCTGAAGACAGTACCCACACTTCCACCTGCTCCTTGAATCTGGTCCTGCCTAGTTCCTCATTCTCCTCCATGGCCCACCATAATACTCTGAGGGTCTAAGAGTGAAAGCAAGAGCCAACATATGGCTCAATAGGAAAGCTCTTGTCCATCATGCAAAAGCCTTGGGTTTGAGACCCAGTACTGTCTTGAACTTTAATTTTTAATTAAAACAACAGGGAACTAAACTCACTTACTGGTAAATGTTCCCACTTAGGGGGTACCAATGACCATGCCCAGTTGTCTCTACAGAAGATAGAGAGGGCTGTGTACCTGTCTGCCCAGTGAGTGAAGTTTGCATCATATCTTGATTCTGAGTACCCACTCTTCCCTACCGTAATCCCTTCCTCCAGGTATCTCCTGCCCTGTCTTCCTCAGAGCAAAGAGCACTTCCTAAAGATCCCAATTCCCATCTGCCCCTAAAAAGATCAGAGCCCAGCTGCATCCTCTTCTCCTGCACCCCCTTACTCTAACTCTGCTAAAACTAGACCTCACAGAAGAGAAGCCAATGTGTCTGTCATGGCCACATCTTGTTCTTCAGCTCAGTGATGGATAAGTCATAGCTTGTTGGATGGTAAAACCATGCCAGAAAGCTTGGTAAGGTAGAGCAGGTTGAGACCTGGAGATTCTGTGGGCACACACCTGAGGCTTAGGCAACTCCCAGTTCCCTGCCAGATTCTTGGCCTGGAACACGTGCCACATTCCTCACATAAAAGAAACATGTCCTATGGTCACATAGGCCCAAAACAGAGTTCTCTATGCTAATGAGTTACCCCGAGGCCCAGAGGGCTTAGCCAATAAGCTTCCCTTCTCAGACATTCCTCCCTGCAAAAGGTATTTAATCTCAGGTCCACCCTGAGAAGTGGATATGATACATTATGCATCCATTTTCCACCATGAACAACTAATAAACTATTTAGAACCATGGACTGTCTCTTTCATCAAGATCCACCATAGGGAGCCATGGAAAAGGCATTCAACTATAGAGCCGCTGCTTAATTCTCCTGTAGAAGGCCTCTCTGCGCTCCCTTCCACAACCACCACCAAGCCTGCCTCCACCAAGCTAAGGACAAGCTGGAGCTCCCCTTGACCCCAGCCCTGGGCTAGATGCTGTCCCCAGTCTGTGGCCCCTGACTCCATTCTTGGTTCTTCCGAGACTCCCAGTGGCACCTGGATGTCCAAGAGTCTGAGAACCCCACGGCCCCGGCCTTGTTGCAGGCCCAGGGACCCATGAACCAGCTCTGGCTTTCCCACATCTCAGACTGTGCTTTCCCATCTCCGAAACAGTGTATCAGTGCTTTGGAACAGCCCAGCACCCACCCCAGAGACAGTGTGGGATAAGCACAGTCAAACTCCCTGTGTTCCACCTCCCCAAGAAGCTATGCCCAGCAGAGGAGCAGATTTGGGCCCACAATAGCATGTGATAAGCAATAATCACAAACATGAAGGGATGCATGAGACTCAGGCCCATACCACCTCCTTGAGATCCCACCTCAGCAACATAGCTTCAAGAGCCACTAGAAACCTACCAGCAGCTCCACAGGAAACAGAGAAGACAGCAGACATGTCAAAGTTAAGCCCTGGAAAGGATCATGGCTAGGGTGGGCTCCGGCACAGTCTGTGTCTCTGACTTTGCTTTCTGAGCTTTGCTTAGAGTACAGTGTCCCTGACAGGGAGTGTCTTGTACTTTCCACCTCCCCTGTTCTCTTTTCCACTGGGCTGCTGCCAAAGGCCTTCCACACCCAGCTACCTTCCTAAGGTCCACTCCAATCAAAGTTTCTGGGAACCTACCATGACATTTTCTCCCAAGATTGCAAAGTACTCTGGACAGGGGTTCCTACAGGTGTGGATGCAAGCCAAAGGATCAGGTAGTGACCTGCCTTTTGAGGAAGGATGAGAAACTAAGTGACACCCATGGCACAATGCAGTGGTCTGTATAAGTCATTCTGAAACTAGAGTTCCAAGGTAAGGGTGTGGCAGATCCAGCAGCCAAACCCCAGGCAGCTCCTTGTTCCATATCACAGGATACAGCCTAGGGCCTCCCTGGCCTAGGCAGGTACATGGGTATCCAAGGGCATCCCCTGGTTTCAGTGAGTGAGAAGATACCAGTTGAGAATGCAAATGCCCAGCTGTGTGTGCTTGTGTGTACTGTCTATGGCCACTCAGGAGATTCTCATGCAGCTAGCTGTCAGAGAGAAAGCCTCAAGGAACAAGGACTGCAGCCACAAAGCCTCCAAATCCTACAACCTTGGGGTCACTGTGCTCTTTTCTCCCTCTTTCAACATCTAGGACCAGAGTTGTCTCCCTATCCCAGGACCAACTGAAGAACCCTCTAGAATTTGCATCCACAAACCTGAAAGGAAAAGCAGTATGTGGTGCTGCCCAACACCTGGTGGGGCTTCTTCTCCCTGAAAACAAACAAAGAAAACAAAAAACAACAACAACAACAACAAACCCATATCCCAGCAGCAGACAGGCTATGATTAGGAGAAACCAGGAAAAGCCCACCCTACCACGGCTGCCAGGAGCCACGACTAGTCACTTTAAGGCTGGGGCCTGGGACCTGGTTTTCAGAGTTCAAGTACATACACTTAAGCGAGGACAATCCAGACTACAAGAAGGCCCACAGCAGTAGTACAAAAAGTTGTGGCAGATGGGTGGCATCTGTGGGCAGAGAACTGTGTAGTGAAACCACTTCCCCAAACATTTCTTGCGGCCCAGGCATGGAAAGGAGTCACAGGCTCTAAAGTACACACGAGCCACAATGTCAATGACATCAGACACTTTGGCAGAAAATGAGAGGTAGACAATTAGACCAGAAATAAAAGGCCAACATGGGAAGCACTTCTGGACACTCCTCAGGTGCCTAGCCACTGGAACCACAGCCAGCACAGGAAGGATGACACCAGTATAAAGGCCTCTGGAGCTCACTGCAGCATACACACACACACACACACACACACACACACACACACACACACACACAGTCCATGCTTGACTCCCCCTCCACTAACATAAACATCACACACAGAACTTTAAATAAACAGAGTTCTGCAGGAAGAGCCTGGACATAAACATTCTCCATGGCCTCAGCAGCAGGGGGAGGTGGGTACAACTGGGTTTTTTCCCTGGTTTCCAAATGACTGTGAGTGTAGTTATATGGGTTTGGTTACTAGTTTGATGGTTTCTAACCAGACTGAGGGTGCCAGATGGGCTCTACCAACACCACTTGTCTTCCCCTCCCACCCACTTTTTGGCTCATGGGGACTAGCTAATGTCCATGACACCTAACTCCTCAAACAAGATGGCAAAAGCCAGCCAGCTTTTTCCAGATAAGACTTGTATCAAGAAAAAGGACCAACCCACTGAAAGAGAAAACACATGTCACCTACATGCACAGGCCTGTTCTTGGGGGCCATTCTTTAGGAACGTAAAGATCCCAGACCACTGAGAGAAGGCATAGGCCTTCATATTGTACACAAAATTCCAATGCAGGGCAATAAGCCTGGGATCTGCACTCTGTTGTGCTCTTAGTCACCACCATTTTGGCATAAAAGTTAATGTTAAAACCACCTAACATGCTATAGAGATTCCAGGAAGCAGAATCTTAACAGGTGCATGTACTAGTACAGGTGCATGTACAGGTGCAGGTATAGGTACAAGTACATGTGCCGGTGCACGTGCATGTAGGAGGAATGCTTTGCTGTCACACTACAGAGTCAGCACCACCTGTTGCTCAAGGTACCTGACACCTGTGCCACTAGGGAGCCACCCTAGACAGTGTATGCAGAGGTGCTTCACAACTTCAGCCACCATCAAGATAGAAGGCTTCTAGCCAGCTAACTTTGACCATCCAGCCTACTGGCTACCTGATGCCCTACAGGAAGGCCTAGAAATACTGTCCCTAAGACCCTCATTCACTCCACTCCAGCTCCAGTGAGAGGCATATATGAATACAAGGAAACTTGCACACTAGAAGCTCACAGAACACATACACATTTCAAAAAAATTTAAGCATGTAGCAAGAAGCACATATGAAATAAACTCAGTTAAGAAGTCTTCAGAGAGGCACTTCCAACCAGGTGTGGTAGGACATGCCTGTAATCCCAGCCCTGTGGAGGCTGAGACAGAAAGATAGTGAGGCCCAGACTGACATGGAAGACAATCACTTCGTCTCCATTCCAGAGAGCGCCAGGTCCCAAGGTTGCAGGCAGCAGCATAGACTGCCTGTGAACAGAAAGAAGGGCAACACATGCAACCCACAGGCTGAACACTGCAGCTTTCTGCTTAGCCAAAGCTTCTCTGCGTCTTGTCCGAGGTCTTAGAAAGAGGTACAAGAAGACAAAACAAGCATGCAAGATCAGTAATAAGTACCAATAATACCTTTTTGCATGGACCGGATACATGATGAAGAGCAAACATAACTCAAGCCTACCAGGAAAGTTTCTCAAACATGTGAACTTTAAAGCTACTTGCAGCCTCACTGCCCTAAACACTCCAACTCCCAACTACAACCACCAGGACATCCAATGGTATCAGAGTACCCCTGAGGAGGCTGCTGCCCAAGCCCCTGCCATGTTAGCCTCAACTGCTCCCCAGATTAAACATGTGAGTCTTGAATTCTCCGAATAGACTGTCTTCAGGGTAACTTGCAAACTCCCAGTCACCTCTCTGCCATCCACAGCAGAGAATATGTCTATGAAAGCCACGACAGGGCTTGGGCAGTAGAAGGAGAAGTACTTCACCTTGTCTATGGCCTATACCTTGAACATTTTAGGTTTCAAAATTAAAAAAGAAAAAACCAGACATGTACTGCTTAAATCCATGAAATGTACAGTGGCTTAGACTTGGCACAGTCATGAAGGAGGCTATAAATGCAGCTGGTCAGTGTGAGTCTCCTACAGGGCACAGCTAAGTGGCCAGCAAGGGGTCCCATGTATCCTAAGCACTGCTCAGAGCCAAGGGTGCCCCCATAGCCAAGCTGGTCTTTGAACCAGAGCAGACTCAGTGAACACTAACAGTCACCCTGACATACAAAAAATCTGGCATAACACACCCACTTCTAGGGCTCCAGACAGGCCTGGGAGCAGCAGCCTCTGGCAGGGCCTGGTATATACAAGATTCACACTGAAGTCTCTCTTCTCTCCTATCCTTGGCTCTCTATTTGATTTTAGTCAAGTGTTTGGCCACTTAACATTACTCTGGATGTACACTTCCAAACCACAGGGAAACTTGGAACCAATGGTGGATTCCATGAGCTGTTTCCCAGCTGAGACTCATGACTGACAGCAGTGAGCTCAGAACCAGGCCACATGCAGCAGGGAAAGAATGTGCCAAGAAATCTCTGAGAATGTCACTAGCCACCATGAAAGCCTCAAGTCTAATGGCCACATGTGTAGACTACAACACATGGTAGAAGAAACTCAAAAACACTCAAGATATACAATACTGAACCCAGAGGGGAGCAAGGACCACCTCTATAAGACACCAGACATCAGTAAAACATCCTATGTAAATTACCATCTCCCCCATGGCAGGCCACCCATCAACAGGCCATGGAGAAGTCAATCATTGGTTCCAGCTCCTTACCTCTCTACCTTCCTCCTTTTACCTCATACACTGAAAACCAAGTCAGATCCGTGGAACAGGGTGGGGTCCTGGCTGGCTGGCATAAGCTTGAGGAAAAGCCACAGCTTCCTTCTAGAACTCACACAGAGAACAAGATGGAAACGGGGGGGGGGGTGTCTCGGGTCAGCATCCAGTCTTTCCCTACTGCGCTAAGACTACTGCCCTCAGGTCCTCCCAAAACACATCCTGGGCTAAGAGCTGTTAGTAGTGGCACGAAAGATAGATAGAGCACAGCCAGCTCTGACAGCAGTAACCTGATGTTACAGACAGCACAGCGCAGCCACGGTGGTAAGAGCTACAAAGAGAGCAGACGAGGCTAAGCACATGAGACTAAGCTCAGTGGTGTCGAAAAGGAAAGAAGAGATGAAGCTCAAAGAAGAAACTGGCCAAGAACATGACAGACACTGTCATATACTCTAGACCAAGGGACCCCAAAAGTTCTGGCCCTCAGATGGCCATCTATGGCTGACGGCACCTAGGACCTCCTTCACACCTAAACTGCAATGGTGAAGCTCCCTCCTCACCCAGATAAGGACTCGAGGAAAGTCTGAGCCTGTACAGACTGGGATCTGTGCTGGGGACCTGGATCTGCATGACAAGGACAAATCCACAGGAACTGAATGGTATCTCCAGCTAGTAGAGAGGCATGACTGAACAAAAGCCCAATTTGAACCCCCTGAGACTCAGGGAGGAAAGATGATGGGACGTCCTGAGGGATGTAGGGAAAGGTCTTCACATGAACATGAACAGAATCTAAAGTAGCAAAGGAATGCAGTGCAAACCGAGGAATCAAAAACAAGTGGAAAGTGACTGAGGCAGGCAATGACCTGAGCACTCTAGTGTGACTGGCTAAGAGGAAGAGGAAGCAGACTGTGGACTGCAGGGCTAAGCAAGGGCTCGGTGCTGGGGTCCCTGCCACCCAGGCATGCTGCTTCTCAGGGACACTCCCAATGAAGCTGATTTTGGAAAGATGAGACGGGGGGAAAACCTACTGACAAGCCTTTAGAATCAGTGCGGCTGTGGAGGAACAGAAAAGACACAAGGACAGCAGACAGCAGGATCCATGAAAGGAAGGAAAGGAAGGAGCAATCGGGGAGTGCAGAAAGGATCTGAAGTAAAAGGTCTTGATCCCCTGCCATGGTCTTCCCAGAGCAGAGCAAGCCTAGGTACTGCCCGGTCCTCGGGGCTTGAGTAATACACTCAAGAAGGGTAATAGACAGGTCAAAAGATGGAGCCAGGGATACTGAGACACCACACCAGAGAGAGGAGGAAAGATAAGCCAGAACCTTGCCTAGTAACCTCCAACCTTCCCTGGGCTCCATCCAGGGAAGCTGCAGCAACCTGCCATCACAAATGGCCTCTGTTCTTCCTCTCCTGCCTCCCAACCCTGCAGGCATTTTGGTCAGGGACTTGGAGCTGAGGAAGCCCTTGCCACTGTTCAAGGGACACCTGAGAGTCAGCTTAACTAGTCTCAGCTGACACAATGGCACCTCTCAGCAGGGATCTGAAGCAGTCGCCACAAAGTGGTCTCTGCAGGCATAGAAGCATGTGTGCTGAACATGCAGGAAACCAGGCTTGCATATCTCACTGGGAACCCTACTAACTGCCCACGTGCAGTGTCTTGGTGGAACACTCACATCAAAGGAGTAACCCACAACCTGCTTTGCCTGCCAGTCAAAAGCACCGTATTGCTGCCCCAACTCAGAACAGACGTGAGGAGCAGGAGCTACATTTCATTTTGTCAATTGAGAGGCCCTGTAGCTTGGTGTTCTGAGAAAGAGATGGCTCTGAGCTTTGCATTGCCAGGTGTGCCACATTCTGGAGTTCTTGTATACCTGGCTGCTGCAGCCCTGACAGCCAGGCTACATGCCTGAAAGCTAATGCCATGTCTACAAGCTGCCTATGAACCAAAGAACTGATCACGGACATGCAAGTTGACCATGAACCTGAGAGCTGACCACAGACTTGAGAGTTGACCATAGATCTAAGAGTCAAACACAGACTTGAGAACTGATTATAGATTTAAGGGCTGACCCCATAGACTGGAGCCAAGACCACAGACATAAAAGCTAACTATAGATCTAAGGGTTGACCACAGACCTGAAAGCTGACCACAGACCTGAGAGCTGACCATGAACTTGAAAGCTAACCACAGACCTGAGAGCTGATCATAAAGTAGAGAGAGCTGACCATGGATGTGAGAGTTGACCAGGGGCCTAAGAGCTGACCATGAATATGAGAGTTGACCAGGGGCCTAAGAGCTGACCATGAATGTGAGACCTGACCACGGGCCTAATGGCCGACCATGGATGTGAGAGCTGACCACAGGCGTGAGAGCTGACCACAGGCCTAAGAGCTGACCATGGATGTGAGAGCTGACCACAGGCCTAAGAGCTGACCACAGGCCTAAGAGCTGAACATGGATGTGAGAGCTGACTAGGAACCTAAGAGCTGACCATGGATGTGAGAGCTGACCACACCCACAAACATAAGACTTTTTTTTTTTCGAGACAGGGTTTCTCTGTGTAGCCCTGGCTGTCCTGGAACTCACTTTGTAGACCAAGCTGGCCTCGAACTCAGAAATCCTCCTGCCTCTGCCTCCCAAGTGCTGGGATTAAAGGTGTGCGCCACCACCGCCCGGCCAAGACTTTTGCATGTTCACTTTCCTGACATTACATTTCACATCTGATCCAGCAAAGCTTTCCACCTCAAAACACTAGGCAGAACTCCCTTTGGAATCTCTGGAGCTCAACTAGACTGTGAGACCTTTACAAGGCTTTCTACCCTCATGGATAGCATGAGGATGCCAGCCCAGGGATGCCTTCAGGCATAGGAAAAAAGGAAAAAAGGCTGGGATGCCATGGCAAACCATGAAGGGAGCACCCTTTTCCTTGGGGCCTTGCCCCTCATCCTCCCTGTGAAAGTAGGGATAGGCACTGTATCCACCAGGTCAGCCATCCCCCCTGGCCAGTTCTAGAATGAGACCAGAATCCTGACCCAACACCTATATTTCCTTAGGGTATAGGCAAATGCCTGCTGTGTGTGATAAGCTCAAGAAGAGGTCTACAGGTTGCGTAGGAAAATAACATAGAATCAGGGGGGTTGGAGTCAGGGTGGTGGCAAGGACTACACACACTGCAGCAGCACTTGGGACAAGCAGAGAAACAGAAACTAGGAGCCCCAGAAGGGAACAGCCATTGACTCCTACTCCCAGCTGGGAGCTTCTGACTGCAGGAAGTGTCCCACCCTCCTTGGAGGAGCTGCCAGGGTGCTGTCTATGGACATGAGCAAGTTGATCAGACCAGAGGTTCTAGCCTCCTACCCACCCACAGAGCCAAACCCTGGACAGAGTAGCATGCATAGGCATCTGGCCCTTCTCAGAAATGGCAGTGGATACAGGGAAGGACAGGAGCTTTCCACCCAAAAGAACAGCAAAAGATGGACATAGACACTCCCTGAGGAGAGGCATGGAGCATTGATGCAGCAAGCCTAACTCTCAGGCTCTTCCTGGAGCTGTCCAGGAGCTTGCTTTTAAACTTCCTGTTCTGCTTAAGCTATCCTCAGGCTGACAGGTAGCTGAAGTTACCTTCAGACTGACATGTAACTAAGGGATTCTGTAATATGTAATCCTTTCAAATACACCTGAGGGTCTGAAGAGGCCCAGCTGTCCTCACTAAGAGGTAGAGCAGGACCTGCAACTCACAACTCAAGACAGAGTCAGCAGCTGGGGTCAACCTGTATAAGACAAGCTGACATCTGCAGAGAGCAAGAAACCTTTATGACTTCCATAACCATGCCCACGACCTAAAGGAAGACAGAACACACACAAGAGCCACATGTCAGGGAGGGGAAGGGGAAGCCCCCCTCCTCCCGCAGTAAATGAGTCACAACCCAAGTGAGGCAGGTTGGCCTGGTCTCCGTATTCTCCAAGCCCACAGGGTGTGCACACAAAACAGATACCCCCAGGTGTTCGCTGCAAAGGACAACTGAATGGGAAGCGGTCAGAGGTCATTTCTTCAAGAGTCGTTCTGAAGTGCTGCTTTCTTCCTAGTGTCAGTCACAATGGTCAACAGAGACAGAGAGAGAGAGAGTTTTCTCTGTCAACTGGACATAAGCTAAGGTCATCTGGGAAGAGAAAGCCTCAACTGAGAAGGTGCCTCCATCAGATTGGTCTTTATGAAGCCTATGGAGTATTTTCTTGATTAATGATTGATGTAAAGGACTCAGCCCACTGTGAGCGGACCACACATGTGTGGGCAGAAAGCTGAGCAAGCCATGGGAGTCACAGCAGTAAGCAGCATCCTTCCAAGGTCTCTGCTTCAGTTCCTCCTCTGAGTTCTTGCCATGAGTAAAATATTATAAATCCTTCTTCTCCAAGTTGCTTTTGGTCATGATATAGAAACCTAGTTAGGACAGAGGAAAACTCACTAGAACATGGCAACTCTACAGGTACCAGAGTACAGAGTGCTATGTTCTCTCACACGCTTGGAGCTTGGCAAAGTCTGGCTCAGAAGACACCAAGGCATTTATCTTTCTGTTGGAAGCTGACCCTTACCTGGTGCCTGCTTATTCCATTTACATGTTAAGTCAACAAAGGTGCCCCGATGAGGTTCGCCCAAGGCTTATGCAAACAGGAGCAAAGCCTCAAACTTACAGCTATACCCATGACCCAGGATGCTCAGAAGAAGGTGAGCTCCTTTCTCCCTGCACAGGACACACAGTCTGCTCAGCTGCTCTCACACATCAGCTTGGTGTATATCAAATACAAGAGACAAAGGAGTGAAGGCAGAAGGGTGAGATAGAACACTGGAGAAAGGCTCCAAGTGATTTAACCCTGAATGCAGCCAACACCAAAGGACAGAAGAACCTGGGAATCCAAAAGATGAGCAGTATTGGCAAACCTGCAATAGACAGTGAGAGAAAAGATGCAATTACTAAAGTGAGGAAGGAAAGACAAGCTGCTGTCTCCAGCCTACAGAGGGGAAAGGACCACAAAGAATGTGTGACCAACCATGGACCAGTGAGGAAAGCAGCCGGTGCCTAAAGGATTCCTAGCAAGATGCAAACCAGTACAGCTGACTCAGAAAAAAGGAAAACTCTCAGAAGATCACCCACAGACACAACAATTAGGATAAATTTAACCCAAGTTCAAGATCTGTAAAATAATTTTTTAAACATCAGTGAAATTAGTTTAAGAGGTGGGAAAGACAGTAGGAGCATAAATAAGCAAGGTGTAATGGTAGTGAGTGTTTGTGTGTACGGTGGTGTGGTGTGAGTGTATATATGAGTATGTGTGTGAGTGTGTGTATATGAGTGTATGGTATGAGAGTATGCATATGAGTATGTATGTGAATGTGTATATGAGTGTATGGTATGAGAGTATGCATATGAGTATGTATGTGAGTGTGTATATGAGTGTGGTATGTGTGTATATGAGTGTGTGATGTGTGTATATGAGTGTGTGGTATGAGTCTATGTATATGAGTGTGTATGTGAGTATGTGTATAAGTTATAAGTGTGTGGTCTCAATGTGTGTGTATATGAGTATGGTGTGATTGTGTGTATATATGAGTGTGTGTGAGTATATGTATGAGTGTGTGGTATGTATGAGTGTGTGGATGTGTGGGCAAGTTGTGTGAGTGTATGTGTGTGTGTTGTAAGTGTGTGTGTATGAGTATGTATGAAAGTGTGTGTACTAGGGTGTGTGTATGTTTATAAGTGTGTGGGTGTGTGGGTGAATGTATGTGAGTGTATTGAGTGTGTATGTGTGCCAGTGAGTTGTGAGTATGTGTGTGTGAGTGTATGTGTGAGTGTATCTATGTGTGAGAGAAAGATTTTATTTTGTATATTAACTTTAAAAAAAATCAATAGAAATTAAGATGAACTCACCCTGATTGGAAGAACACCACTGCAATGATAACACTCCCTTGAAGAATCTACAGACTAGTAATAACCTCTGTCCAAGTTCAAGCTGGCTTTTTGTGGAATCTGACAAGTTAAGCCTGAAACTCATATAGAAATGGAAGGAAATGGCCAAGACAAGACTTAGAACAAAAACAAAACAAACAATTGGAAGACTCACACTTCTGACCTCAAAGTTTGCTACAAAGTCACAGTGATCAATAGAGTATGCAATGCCAGCAAAAAGAGTGGGCGTGTAAAGCAGAGAGCCAAGAAATAATGTGTAAGTTCACGTCCAATTAAAATTTCGACATGAGAGGTAAGATGGCCCAGTGGAGAGTAAGAGTCTTCTCAATCAATGCTACTGGAATGATGAGATTGTAAACCCCTACCTTATGTGACTGTAGGTCTTAGACGAAAACATGTCTTTGCAATCTCAGCCTAGATACAAACAACCAAGGAAAAGGAAAGGCATAGTCCATCAAAATTAATATCATTCCTGCCTCAAATAACAGCCAAGAAATGAATACAATACACCAAATGAGATAACAAATTGTGAATCACACAGATGGTAAAGGTCTAATATTCAAAATATATAAAGAATTCTAATAATTCAACAGTTAACAAAAGTTAAAATGTGCTGCAGATTTGAATCTTCAAAGCAGACATATAAATACCCACTAAGCTCATGGAGAAATTCAACATCAGGGAACTGCACGTCACACCACAGGAAGATATCACTCTATACCTACCAGAACAGGTATCATCAAAGATGAACAATAACAAGTGCTGTTTGGGGATGTGGAAACACGGGAACGTCACTGCTGGTAGAACATGAAACAGTCTGGCTGTGGAAAGCACCCAGCAGCAGTTCCTCAAAAGCTAAGCTCCCTTGGCCAGCACCTCCACAGCTGGGTTTACACCCAAGAAAACAGAAACCTGTGTTCAAACAAAAGCTCGTGCGTGGATAGTCACAGCAGTCCTATCTGTGACAGTCAAATGCCATCAATACCACACAAAATGTAGTGTGCAACACACAATGAAATAACACTAGATCACAAGTTGAATGATGTATCACAATGCCACACCATAGTTATCCCAGAAAATATCATGCAGAGTCGAAGCATCAAACAGGACATGGACTGCTGGATCCATTCATAGGAAATATCCAGAACCAGAGTTCAGTTCCCAGAACCCACATCAGGCAGCTCACAACTGCTTGTAACTCCAGTTCCAAGGGATCTGATTCCCACTTACAGCCTCCAAGGGCACCTCAACACATGTGGTACACATATGGACAGTCAGACTTACACACACACATACACATACATAAAATTATTTTGTGTGTGTGTGTGTGTGTGTGTGTGTGTATGTGTGTATATTTTGTTTTGGAGACAGGGTCTTACTATATAGCTCTGGATAGCCTGGAATTCACTATATAGACCAAGCTGACCTTGAATTCACAGATATCCAAATGCCTATCTCCCAAATACTAGGATTAAAGGTATGTACCAGCATGCCAGCTAATAAATCTAAAAATATATTTTAAAAAAGATTAACATAAATGTCTGAAAGCCCTTCCCCACCTGGGCTATATATAATAACAGAGCTAGTATAAGGAAAGTCTGAATAGAAGTAGAAGAGTGGGGATTATTATGCAAATGTCCTACAAAGGGTCAAGCTCTTTGTGGCCTCTGGCTTTGGAAGATTTACTCTCAGTTCACTAGCCTACTCCCATTCCCAGGAGGACTTTTCTTCCTAATCAACTGTCTACTTCTTTTTCTAACCATGTGTCCCTGACCCAATTCAATTCAGTGCCTTCAGTTAAATATTTCAACAGGTGACATTCTGCCAAGTGCCTATGGACTCCGATCGGAACCTATAAAACCTAGATTTGCTCCATGAACAACATCCAGCCACTGGAGGTAAGATGACTGCAGCAGGTGAGTGCCGAGCACTCTCCTACAAGTATGCCACAAGTCAGTCAGTAAGACAGACCCTAATGCAAACACCACTGAAAGACTATGAAATCCCTCCACAGAGCCCACAGCATTTAGTTCCTCCAGAATGTGAACAGGAGGGTCAGTGTTATGCATCTATTTTGCATACCACTATAGGATAATACAGTCATGGGATCATCAAAGAATAGGTATTAATTTCCATTAACACTAGGGTTTTGTGGATAGGCCTGGTGCTGTTCTTGTGAACCAATCCCCTAATGAATAAAGGAACCAATTACTTGAAGAGTAGGCCAGACTTCTGGGTTGGATAAAATTAGAGAGGAAGTGGGAGAGAAGGACTTCCTTTTGGAGATGGGACAACAGCAGAGGGGTAAGATGTAGTTTACTAGTATCATGGTGGATCCGCAAGGTTTGCCACCGGAGGGATAAGATTTTAATAAGACTTACAAGATTAGGTTTTAGTTGTTGCACCCAGAGATTGAATTACCATTGTTTCTGATCTAAGTTTGTGTTGCGTTTTTTCCTTCACACAGCGACTTGTCTGGTTTCAAGAAAGAAAGGAACGGTGGCCGATCGTGAGTTTGCCTGAGGTGCTCCATAAAGGCCGTGGGGTTTTTGAAGCACAGGGAGGGATACCATGGTAGTGACTCGCCAGTGAGAACCTAGTGAGCTGGGTGGAGAGACTGTGGAATTCAGAGTCAGAATCTCCACGAGATAAAAACAGGTCAGCATTGCCAGCCAGGCCACCAGGGCAGAGACACAAGTGGGAACATGCCCTGTCTACCATTTTTAATATTTCCCACAACACTAGGGTGTCTCTGATCTCTCCCCAAGTAGAATTTTATTCAAAAATGATGGGACGATCATGTGTTGGTATCTTTGAGTCTGTTAAGCACAGTTCTTAGGTACACCACAAGGTCCCGACTGTCCAGGATCCTGCCATTCAATCAGGAACACCCACGAGAGCCCAGAAGTCCCAAGTCACTTGATGCTCCTAGATAACCCCAACCCTATATTCAATGCAACATCTCTTCCTCCATGGGAGCAACTGCTTATCAGTAGATAAAGGTTTAACAATTTACAGTCAGCTCAGGGGCTCAACTGGAATGGAGCCCCCTCTCTGAGGGACAACAGTAGCATTGGAGCAGACATGGCACTCCACAAGGTACCACTCCCTCCCACTAGACACAGACCAGGACAATGACCTTGTTCACTGTAAAGAAGTAGGGGCCTGGAACCATTAGCACACAGCACCTCTTAGCACACAGTGCCTGTTCCGACTTCTGTGAGCTCTATCAGCCACACAACTCCCCATTTCCTGACTCTGCTCTTATGTCACAGTACCCCAACAGCCACTCCTTCCTGGCCCTCTCCAGCTAACACAGATCCTCCAAACCAAAACCTTCAGGACAGGCACACCAGAGGCTGAGTGGTCTCAACATCAGAGCATCTCTGTGTTCTAGGCCACTCTTGGAGACTGGCTCCATGAAGACTTTCTCATTCAGAATTACATTCTAAGGCTAGGGGACTAGGTTCCCTATAGGGAAGGTGGGTGACCAGGTATCTTTGCAGGGGAGGCAGAACCCCCAGAACCATGAGGGTGCAGACCTTGGACTGCATCTAGTGGACCATCCACATGCCCCACCCTCACACTTCCACCCCCACACACACACACACACACGCCAGAGGCCTCTCCCCGCTCACCAGTACTCTCTCTCTAGGCCATGCCTTTCTGCTAAGACACAGCAGAAGCACATGAAACTGGAGCTCTGTAATCGTAACACCGAAGTGGTCTAGGTGACTCCAAAACCCCTGCATCAAGTGAGATGGGGAAATGAGACCCCATCTGACCCCCCTGAAGGTCTCAGACAACCTCGAGTCTGTCACCAGGGTACTGTTTTGTTTACTTACTGGTCAGTTTCCATGGTTCTCTCCTGTTTTCCACATGACCTGGCCCTCTCCTCCCACCTGGGCAGTGACAGGGTACACCACCGTACTGCAACAGCCAGGGCCCCCAGGTCGTTACAAGAAAACAGGAAGTTATGACAGATCTGAGAAACCCAAACCATGATGAAGGAAAAGAGCAGCAAAACATGTCCCCAGAAATATGCCTGCTCCTCACGCAGATGCCATCCTAAGAGAATGAGCCCTACAAGAGTGACTAAAGAGGATAAATGACCCTAGATGTCACCTGCATGGGTAGGTCTCACCTCCAGCATAAGGTTTGGAGAATTCACAGAAGGAAGCTGCACAGCTGACTCTCAGCTCCCACATGTGTGTCACCTGGCTGATCAGAGCCAGATGCCCAAAGATGTCCCTACTCTTACCTCTCATCCAAACTCATCATGCAGCCAACAAGCATCAAGATACCAAAAGGTGGAAAAGGGAGGCTGCATGGGACTAAAGGGTAGACCTCCCTGGCTCCTCCTCAGGACCCCAGATAGTGCCTAGAATAATGGAGTCTCAAGCCAGCGCCACACACCCAAGCCTTCCCAGTGGTCAACTCCCAGAGAGGCAAATACCAGGCCTGACAAGTGACTAGAGGGTCCTGCCATGCTGAGGGGCCCAGAAAAACAAGAAAAGGTGTAGTGGACCAGCAAGCCTGACAGCCCATCACCCCACAGCCTTAGACAAGCATCCTCCTAAATGGAAAAACAAGACCAAATTCTCTCTTCCTCTGTTCCCCTACCACTGAGGCAGCCAGATGCCTCCCAGCTGCAATTAACACCCACTGTTCTTCTATAGTGGCTATGTTGATGGGCCTAATCCAAGATAGCCACCTGCTGCCAAAAAGGCCAGACCATCCCATTGCAGACAGATGTTTCCCACAGAACCTCAAGGAATACAACTGCCACGCCCACAGAAACACCCACCCTGGCAACAATGCCCCCACCCTAGCATGCCAGACTCATCCCCAGCATGGTCACAATCCTACATAGAGCCGGGTGATAGGGCTACAGAGCCACAGCCATAAAGTGCCTCTCAGACTCACACAGGGATATACAGACATACATCTGGATTCCCAGGGAGAAAGTAATTGTGAAAGGACAAGAGTAGCAGGCCAATAGCCACTGAGGATCCCTGGAAAAGCCCCACCATACCCCCTAGAGATTGACAGGCCTGTGCTGGGCTGCAGGGTCCTTACCCCCTAAACAGTGGCACGTTCTCTGTGCCTGTAGGCAACAGAAGAGGATCTTCTACAGAATTCTCCTGGCAGGATGCCTACTCCCACTTCACCTGAATTAACTGTGCTCAGTGAAGGAACATTATGATACCAGCCTGTCTGTCCAAGTAAATGGGACCTCCAGTGGGGGGTCCCAGCACCATGTACCCCTCCTAGAGAGGTGAGCAGGTCAGCAGTCATGGAACTGCCCACTACAGTCATTGCCGAAAGTGGTCACCAACATAGCAAAGGAATAAACTTGTAGGGTGCCTACATTTAAAAGAAAAGGCTAGAAATGCAAATAAAACCCACAGGGCACACCATGCCCACTCATCAACAGGAAGGTACCACCAGGTGCTTGCATAGCAAAGGGTTGCGCCCTACACTCTGCCACAGAGTATGAAATGGTGCACACCCAGACACACACACAAACTCACACTGAGTACTCAACCAGTCCCAGGGAGGCAAGCACCCACACCCACACACAACTGTAAGCCCCAGGAAGACAAGCACTTCTGTCCATAGAAACAATGTTTACTCACTCACTGCCCCCCCCCAAGGCCTGCCTACTAGGAATGAATGAACCATGTGACCACACAGTACAATACAACTTAGCCACGAGACAGGTCAACTGTTGACACAAAACTAAGGAACCTCAAAATCATCACATTGTGCTCATTGAAAGAAACCAGACATCAGGCTGAATATCATATGATTCTGTGACACGGAAACCTCAGGAAAGACAGGATTCTACAGGTCAGCAGAGCTGAGGTGGGTGAGGCCAAGAGTCGGGGCTGAGCACTGAAGAGGACCAGGTAGGGAGTGTTGCAAAAATGCTTCATGGCAACAGCTGCATAAATGCAGGCATTTTCCGAAAGTCATTGACCTGTACAGCCTCCTAGGTAAATTGTGTGGTATGCAAATTATTCCTCAATAAAACTTCTTAGAGGAAAAGGGAAAAGAGCTATAGCCCAAGAAACAGACTTTTCCACTCACCACAAGAGTGCATTGGACCATACTTATCCCTGTGGCACCATGAGGTACAAGCACAGCCAATGCTAACATCACTGTGCCAGGGCAACACACTGCTATCAGCTGACTAAAAACACCTCCCACCCTGCCTCCACCTTCAGCCTGATATGGAATGGGCATCAGCTCTCAAGGAAACCTGCCAGCTCCGCACTCCTGCCCTCTATCCTCTTGTGTAGATCCCCAAATCATGCACTGTTGCTGTCAGAGGGCAGACACCTGGAGGCAATATATACGTTGAAAGCTGTCCACAGGCGAAAATGACAGGACAAAACAAAACCTGGAGTCACTTCAGGCTGGAGGAGGAGGAGGCAGGCAAGGAGAGCTCTAAACATACTGCCCAAAGCCAGGACATAAGCTGGTCTTGAAAAGGATCGATGAGAGCCGCCTGCCCTTGCAGGGATCTGGAGGAATCCCTGGGAAAGAACAGTGAGTGGTTCAGAGGCCACAGATGTAGAAATGTGTCCTACTTGAGCAACACGCACTGTGAGGGGAAGAGGGTACAAGAACACAAGTAGGGGAGACCGCACCAGTGCAGAAGAAAGCTTCCGGGGAGTCCCACGTGCTCCCGCAGGCCAAGGCAGTCAGACAGCGAAGCTGCAGCTAATGAGGTCCCTCTGGGAGCAGTGCCAGGTCACACAGGAGGCTGTACCGTTAGCCACATGCGTTCAGGCTCAGTGAGTGGTTGCCCAGCCATCTGGCAGAGGCTCAGCACCCAGAGAGATAGTCAAGATGAGGATGCTGCCCCAAGGGACCCATAGCAAGTTCCCCACATCTGACTAGGAGGGCAGTCCTTGCCTAGCAGCACTGACAAAGGCAGGTATCCCCCACTCTCTGCGTTAGCATCCTTAACCAGATTTCCAGGTGTGATTCCTGCTTGCATAAATAGGCAGAAGCAGATGACCAAGGTCACACTCTGATCAGAAAGGGGGGGAGCACAGAAGCCATGGCTCAGCAGTTATGAAGGTACTGCTCTTCCAGAAGACCCAAATTTGGTTCCCAGCACCCACGTCAGACAGCTCACAACCACCTGTAACTCCAGCTCCAGAGAATTCAAGATCCTCTTCTGTCCTCCACAGGTGTGTGTGTGTGTGTGTGTGTGTGTGTACATGCAAATTAATGTAAATATACTTTTAAAGAATGGTAGCAGGCTTCAGGGTCCACGCTGACTCAGTGTGGTCTATCTGAACCTCCAAGGGGAGAAAAAGGCGTGGGAGCAATTTGAGAGGGAAGAGTGACAAGTACATCAGCTGAAAGGTTCAAACGTGTGAGGTAATAGACTTGTTAGGGATGCAGATAGTGAGGGTCAGATTAATGCAGATTAAGCATGGAGACGGTGCTCTGGGGTGCAGTCAGTTTAGAGGATGAGTAGGACCAGACCAGAGGACAGGAGCTGGTCCAGCAGTTCCAACATGAAAAGGCAGCACTATTCTGCATGCATGCCCTAGGACAGAGGCAAGGAGAATAACCTGTAAGCTCAGCAAACTCCAAGGAAAGGCGCCATACCCTCATCAGAGAGATAAGTCATGAAGACAAATGGCTCAAAGTCACAACGGCCAATCAGTGTGTCAAGACTCTGCAGTAACTAGCCCACTCCTGAAAATGAGCTGGAGACATTCCATATGCAAAAGGGAAAAAAACCCTGAGGCGGTGTTCTGGACTTGCAGAGCACTAGTGTCCTGGTACCACACCCAGAGCATACTTCTAGTCAGAAATCCCTTACGTCAACAGCAAACCCAGCCCACCTAGAGCCCCTCCAGGACCTGAGACCCTCTGCATCAGAGTTGATCTTTACAAGCAAGCTATCCAAGCATCCTGTAGAGGGCCAGCTGGCCAAGCTTCTCCTTATGGTATAGGGCATGCAGCTATCATCTCTCTGGGGGCATGCCACCTCTAAAATCTTTCATAGATTAAAGGTTGGAGAGTTATGCAGGCAGTGTACCAAGAGTGCACATATCACTAATGCCAAGCACAAACACAACAGTGACTCAAGTGTCTCGAAGATGAAGTCCAAAGGCACGCTCACAAAACATAACAGCTGCGACAAACTGTGGGCTTAGGAGCCAGCCTCCCACAAAGCCTGCAGGGATGCAGCATTAAGTTGGTAGACCATACCCCCAATCTGCCGATACTAGTATTTATTAAATCAGAGTAGAGTAGGATTTCCATATCTGAGTCAAAATTCTCCTCACATGAAAAGAGGCAATGGCCTCTCATTGGTCTTACATTTTGAATGCTCCATTCTCCTTCATCATTAAGGAAAGCCCAGAAAGCTTTCTCACCACCATATCTTGTCAGGAGGTTTACACCAGAGTCCTTAGTCCTTTGAGAGGTTCACGATCAGGCTGCCTTCCCTGAGAATTAGTACTGGACCTTTCTAGGTTTCACCAGGAAAAAGACAGCCTGAAATGGCCACCAGAGCTTCCAAATTCCCTCCCTGCAACCCCAAGGTTCAAAGCAGACCCAGCTGGCCAATGCCTTACCTGACTGCCTAATAGAACCAAGAGCCTGGCTGGCACAGGCACCGCCTCAGGCCTTCGGAGAGTCTGTCAGTGCGGGAGATTCCCAAGTGTCCTACTGTAAAGGACTCACCTACTGCACTGGGAAGGGAACAAGTCTATCTTCTCTGTCTCAGGCACAGTGGTCATTCAGTAAGCTTGCATCGGGGCAGGAAACCCAGTGTGAACTTTGCTGTCCTTGAACAGCACAGGACAGAAGACAAGCAATACACAGCTGAGGCCATTTCCAGGGGAGCCCACACTGCCTTAGCTGTAACTTAGGGAAGCTGGTTTCTCTTCCTAAGTCTAAGCCTCTCAACTGTAGTCTTTCTGCCTGGGACAGGGACTCCTGGGTTTCTGTAACTTCCCAATCAGACCACCAAGTCCATGAAAACACTCATCATAGATTCCAAAAGCAAACCGAGCCTCCCGGCCCCACAGCTACCCACTCCTGGGAGGAGGACCCCTGCATGCTGAGACTGCTCAGGTGCCTGAGTGGTCTGTGTGAACACAACTACCCCCCAGATGCCACTAGGTCTACCATCCAACAGCTCTACCCTCAGTGATGACTTCAAAGATGGGAAAATATTTAATATTTCAAGCCATCCCCATGCACCCAGGCCCCTCTGCCCCTCTGGAGCAATGAAAGCGTGGAGGATGGATGAGGCCACACAGAGATATAGTGCACCCTCAAAGGCTAGTCAGAAACAGAGACGCATGGTCCGCCTCCCTTCACACTGGGATGGAGTTTAGAGTGGGGGACAAACAGAGCAGGAAAGCAGAGGACCACCAGGTGTATCTCAAAAGTCTAAATAATGTCTCGCAAAATTCTAAACATTCAAAGAAGCCAGGAAATGATGTCTGTGGAAAATCACCTGTGTTTACAAATCAGAAATGGTTTCATACCGTGGTCAGAGGCACCAGTAACAGTAGCATAAATGTTGCAATAATGTCTCATTTGATCCCACCACTCTGGAAGACAAGTGCTGGGTCTGTCTTACAGATTCAGAAAACTGACTGAAACTCAGACTGCTTGCTGAAATCTCTTGGCACCAACAGGACAAGTACTGAGACTCCTGAGCCACCTAACTATTGTAAGACCAACTAGGGATAGGTGGAAAGACACATGGTCCCAGTTCCTTCACACTGGAAAGAGTTAAAGGGAGGGAGGCATTCACAGCATGGAAACAGATGACCACCAGGTTTACCTCAAGATTCAAAACATTGAAAGTAGCTCTTTCCAGCAGGAAAAGCCAAGCCACTGGCAGCCACATGCTCTGCCAAAGAAAAAAAAAAAAGACACGTGCGACAGTCTCACTTCAGGGGAGTGCTACAGGAATGGTTCACAGCTTAGGTGCACATGTATTACTCTTGCAGAGGACACAAGTTCAGTTCCTAGCACCCAATTCCAAGGGATAGGTGCCCTCTTCTGGCCTTGATAGGCACTATATTCATGTGCACACTCGTATGCATGCGCATTTAGAAATAATTTTTAAAAGAGTGCTGGTTTTCTGTGGAGAAAAATTGCAATGGGCCTGGCTGGGTGCCCTGTGCTTCACAGGGCCATCTCGGTCTCAGTTTGCTGCAGTTTCGGACATCTCAAAGAGAAATGGAACCTATGTGAGGACCAGAAAGTGAGCATAGCCAGGGAAGGTCTAGATTGACCTGGGTATACCACCCTGAGAAGTGAGAAAGGAAAAGCAAATACAGGATTTCCAAGAAGCCAAGTCTTAGGAAAAAAAAAAGAGCAATGTTAGGTACTGGGGAAGATGTAGGGAAACCAAGAACCACTAGAGGGACATAAAATGAATGAGGACAGGGAACAGAAGAGCTGGCTTAGCAGTTAAGAGCACTTGTTGCTCTTGAAGAAGACCCAAGTTTGATTCCCAGCACCCACATGGCAGCTCACAACTGTCTGTAACTCCACTCCCAGGGGACCTGAAGTCTTCTTCTAACCTCTGTGGGTACCCAGCATGCATGTGCTACACATAGATACATGTAAGCAAAACACTCACATACCTAGGGATGGATGGATGGATGTGTGTGTGTGTGTGTGTGTGCGTATATATATATATTGAAAGAAAGAAAAGGAAGAACAAGAAAAAAGGAAAGGAAAGGGAAGGGAAGGGAAGGGAAGAAAAGGGAAGGGAAGGGAAGGGAAGGGAAGGGAAGGGAAGGGAAGGGAAGGGAAGGGAAGGGAAGAAAAGGGAAAGGGAAAGAGAAGGAAAAGGGGAAGGGAAAGGGAAGGGGAAGGGGAAGGGAAAGGGAAAGGGAAGGGGACGGGAAAGGGAAAGGGAAGGGGAAGGGAAAGGGAAGGGGAAGGGGAAGGGAAAGGGAAAGGGAAGAGAAAAGAGGGACATCTATACATTAACAGCATGGTAGCTCCTCCAGAAGCAGGACACAGTTTCTTCTGGACTCAGCAAGTCCTCTGCAAGGCACACACCACACTCCCTGTGAGCTGAAAACTCCCATCCACAGGACATATACATCAGAGTTCACAACAGTTTTCACACCAAGATGCAAAAGCAGCCCAAATGCCCACTAACTGGTCACTGGACAAACACAAACACCGGGGAACAACTCTGTCCATAGAAAAGCATAAAGCAGTGATGTATGCTATGACAAGGAAGAATTCTGGTGACTGACTTGCTAAGTTAAAAATGCCAGACACAAAAGCCACATTCTCCGCAGGTCTACTTCCAGGAACCAGGAACCTCCAAATAGACAAATCCACAGAGATGGCAAACATCCTAGTGGTGGGCAGTAGCAATGGAGGGCGAAGTCAATATACAGGGTTTCCCTGTGAAGTGACCTGAATGTTCTAGAGCTGATTGCAAGGAAGTGACCCTAGTCCTGACATCCAGAATCCCAGAGTGAAGAAGTCTGAAGCAGAACCTGGGAAGAGGAGTGAGGTAGAGACTGTCTTCATGAAGGCTGCTATCTAGGGCAGAACAGGCTTGTGGGAGCCAGACTATAGGCCCTTCCCCACTGATGGTGAAAAACTGTCAAAGAGGATAAGTCTGAAAAGCGAGGTGGAAGAGAGAAATGGGTCAAGGTGTCTGCCTGGAGTCCATCCACCCACAGCAGTTTAGACTTGCCTCTCTCCATCCCATTTCTCAAAAACATCTGCTGACTAGGAGCCCTACTAACACAGCCAGCTCTGCAAGACCATGTCTGCCTGGAAAGGGTCACTTGGGAGTTAACTAAGCAAAGCAGGAAACAAGCTCCAAATGACATCTTACTCTGAATACATAGCAGGACCAGGCCAACACAGCTGGACCATGTAAGGGCGGGAGAACTCTGGAGCACGCCTGCAAGCATTTACCTTCTCAGTTCACTACTAGTCCACGAGTGCAGAGTCTAGAACTACATGCACAGTGGTTAAAGCACCAGCCAGATCAGCAGAACAAACATAGGCATGGCCCGGGTCACCCATTCCCTCTCTCCTAGTGACATCCAATCAAACTAGGAATCAGCCAGAAGCAATGTGACAGTCACTAGTAGAAAATGAGAAAGAAACAGGTGCCCCCTTGCTACCTGGAAAAACACTTCTGAAGGGTCACCTAGATGGGACAGAGGTCCCCAGAGAATGGACTGAAGACTCTTCTCCCAAAGACTGACTGAGCCAAGGTTGTTTTTCCTAATACTGTGTAATGACTTTAACTGTCTCACTCTCACACAAGGGACTGTGGAGCTTCCCTGCCCTGGTGGTGGGTATAAAGCAACCAATCCCGCTGCCATTGAGCAGAGTGTCCCGTGATGTTCTGTGCTTAACAGTTTCAGTTTTGACATTTAACACAATGAGTGCTGATATTTCAACATGCCACATACATACATACATACACACACACACACACACACACACACACACACACACACACACGTGCAAACTGAGGGGTCTTCCACAGATTTTAAGAACATGAAACAAGTCTACCTACAGTGATCCCTTTGGATAAGACTACAAGGTCAAAGGGCTCCAAGCCACCAGAAGGCCCTCAGCAGCATAGCTCAGTAACTGCAGTGGGCCACCCTGCCAGGCAAGGATGCCAGCCAGGATGGCTGGTGAGACAAGAGCAGGCTGAACAAGATGTTCTGGAGATCCCAGGGTACTGACAGCAAAGCTATGATTAAAATTTACATACATGGGCTAGGGCCTATAGCTAAGCAGGGAAGTCCAGGGTTCAACCCCCAATTTTAAAAAAAAAAGTGTACATGATGTTTTAAGAAGGGTCACTTCTGGATTAGGAAGAGGATGGGAGCATAGGAGGGGAGGCTTCTGAAACTACAAATGCAGAAACAAACCACCTACTACTTGTGCATAAAAGGAAAAAATGCCCTTCAGAGCCAGCATGACTGTTTCAAATCGGACACTTTTCTCCTGGGAGCTGATTCCCTCAAGCAACCGCTAAGGCACTGGGCTGGGTAGTGCTTGTTTCCCACAGCAAGAACTCCTTTACACCACTGGAAAAGTACGTCTGTCATCAGGGGCACATGGCACACCGAACACAGTCAATCACAAGCACTTTCTGGGTCCAATAGAATTGAGGAATTAAAATCTACTTCACTTGAGAATTTGCCACTTTCTCTACCCAGCCTCTTTCCCACAGTACCCAAACCCTGATCAAGGAAGCAGGCCACAGAACATGAGCATGCCCTTCTTGGTCATTCCATTGAGGACATGCCTATCCCTGGGGACTGGTTAGGAATTAACTTAGGTACAAATCATCAAGACAGATATTCCTTTTCGATATAAATGTAGTGCACAACTTCAGAGAGTCTTAAGAAAACAAGTAAAAATTCAGACACCATGTTGTTAAGACGTGAGTTAAGGTGGCCATGGTGGTATACCACCTTTAATCCCAGCAGAGGTAGGTGGATCCATCTGCCTAGTCTACACACTAAGTTCCAGACTAGTGAGGGCTACATAAGGGCTCCATACAAAAAGAGGGTGAATTAAATCACCCTCTTTAATATGAGTGGAGAGAAGTGTGTACGTATACGATTGAAACACAACAGAAACTCTAGAACTCAGAATCAAAACTTACTAGAAAGAATGTTTCTCACAGCAAAATTATTTTCCCTTGGAGATGAAAGTGCCCCACCATGCCTAATTTTCCTGACATTTCTGAGGCTTTAAAGCCACAGCTAACGGATCTGAATCATCTGAACAAAACCACGCTACAGTGACATGTTACTGGAAGGTCTAGAATAGAATGCTAAATATACAGGCACACACCCATACAGGCCCTTGTGGAAAACGATCACACGTGAAACTACATCAAGTTGTCCATAACTTGAACGGGCCGACAGTGCCTCTCTAGCAGGGAACAAGAACACTGGCATGTCTGTAAGTGAAAATAACAAAATATAGCAATAACGCTTGCCTTTTACTAATAAAAACCAAGCTTACGCTGTCTGTGAACTCAGCTCAGTAAAACTCTTCTACCATGTTCTCTGCCAGGAAGGAAACAGGACCCTCGCCTGAAATCTACATTAGGCCTGTATCCAAGCCCTGGCACCATCCCAACTGTTCACCTAGGTAAGGGGAGGGAGAAGGAGAAAGGGGAGCCCGTGGCTCCACAGTTCCATCGGTGGCATTACACTTTCTTCTCAAACAAGCATACCACTTGGAGCCGCATCCTGCTTTATTTGGGTTGGCAGTTTAAGTACCAACAGCGGGGTGGCACCGTGGCTGCAATACTGAACTAGGTCAGCTCCAGCCTGCTCTAGGGAGCTCCCAGTGCCCCAGGCCTCAGCTCCCTTCTGCCTCCCAGAGGAGAAAGCCCAGGGTTCCAGGGTGGGACTGGAGAAGCCGTTCTACAAGATAAAGGCCTTTGGCATCATTTTTGGCCTTGAAGAGCTTTTCGGCACCTTTTCATTTAGTAAACAGGAATATAAAGTCCTCCAAGGCTTGAATAGAGCTACCTCATTTGAGAACTAGTACTATTGCAAGTTACATGGCAAAATGGGGTGCCTCACACCTCAGGCCCCTCAGAAGACGGGACCAAGGATCTAGGTACCAGGACTCAGATGATGGAGCTCAAGGCTTGGAACTGATTTCTATTGGGAGGAAGGTTCAGGGATGGGAGGTGGGGTGCAGAATTAGTGGCAGGGATCCCACTCTGGCCCAAGAGTAGGTGTAGGATCTAAGTAAGAATGTAGAGGAGAGACTCAGAGTTCAGGGTCAGTACAGAATAGGTTGGGAGGACAAGGAACCAAAATTTTTTAAAGCTTGGTTTCTGGAATCAGAAATCAGACTTTGGGGATAAGAGTCAAAAGACTGGGGGCCAAGGGTGAATCAGGAAACCTGGAGTTAGCGTGTGCTTAGGTTTGGAGGCCAGGACATCCAAGTATCAGGATTCTGGGTCAAAATTCCAGGTCAGTACTTGTGGCTCTGGAGTTCCGGAGCAGGAAAGGAATAGGGATTTGCTGTCTCAGGAGCAAAGCAAGGAACCAGCATCAGGATTCAAGGATCCGGACTTAGTCTGGGTTCCTGTAGCATGGGTTAAGACAGGGGTTCAAAAGCTGAGTCTTCGAGTTTGGCCTCCGGTACCAGAAAAGCGGTGTTAAGGTCCCGGGTGTGTAACTGGAAGTTTCCTGGCCTAGGGTACCCCCGCTATGAGGTCAGGGTCTGGGGCTTGGGAAATTCCTGGTCAGAGTCTCCAGCTGTGGGTAGGGGGCATCAGAGTCACACGTCCAAAACACAACTGGCCCGGGGTCCGCGGCTATAGAAGGCGCTGTAGGAGCCGGAATTTAGGGTCTCCAACTGGAAATGGGGATGTCAGGGTCCCGGACTGGGAGAGTCCTGGCCCGTAGCCGCCCCTCCCAAGCCGACGGCGCGGCACTTACGTCGTCGAAGAGCGAGCCCACGTTGGCCGTGACTAGCAGGACCGCGGTGCCGGGGGCGGCCGCCTTCCCCGCCATGGTGCCCGGGCGGAGCGGGCTCTGGACTGGGTGGCGGCGGCCGCTTCCTGCGGGGCCGGTAGGGCTGGGGTCTCGCGGGGCCGCGGGGCGTCAGCTGCGCCGGGGGACAGCACTGAGGCGCATCGCGGGCTTGGCGGGTCGGACCGGGCCTGGCCGGGGCTCCAGCCTCGCGGTTGCTGGCTCTTCGCTGCTCCGCGGCCCCGCGCCCGCTCGCCGCCGCGCCTCACAGCGGCCCGCGCGCAGCCATTAGACCCGCCGGGAAAGTTCCCGCAGCCGCCGCCGCCGACTCCGGCTGGGACAAGTCCCGCCCCACAGGAGGTGGGACCCTAGAAGGCGGGGCTGTCGGTCGCGCCGGGGGTGGAGCCTTCCTGTGGGGCGGGGCCTGCACACCATCTACGGACTTGAGCCCCAGGCTCCCTGGCTCAGAGTCCTCTGGAAGGGCGGGTCCTCGGGCCGGAGCCAGACTGGAGGGTGGGGTTTGTGCAGGGGCGGGCCTGCTCACAGGAGTTGGGCCTAGGGTGGGGCGGAGCCAACACCAGAGACAGGGGAGAGGCGGGCAGATGGGGCATTCCTGTCAGTCAGGCCCCTGAGTCCTCCCCTGGCTTTGCCCCGCCCTGCCGCGGTTACGCGCAGATTCCACCCTCCACTCCTATGACGTCACGACCCTGCTACCAAGGCGCCTCTTAAAGGAGCCGCGAGTTTGGACGACTGCAGCCCGCCCTCTTTTAGCCGCTCTTGTTGAGAGCCCTGGAGCTCTTGGAACCTCTGGTCCTGCCCCCGATGTGGAACACATCTTCAGTCCGAGTTCAGGTCCTCCCTCCGGTATGGAGAGTCTGACTTAGGCGAATCGTGGTAGGGAGCGAGGTCACGGAGAATTGGGGAGGAACCTCCTCCTGTCCCCGCTCTGGGTCTGCAAAGAATGGGTCTGCAGATCAAATGTATGGGATTTTGCAATTTCCTAACACGTCCACCCAGTTCCTTATATAGGACTTTGCTTACAAGACAGAAAGCTGTTGGCATCCAGAAACACAAAAATAAAAAATCCTTTTAAGAAGCCAGCGTATTGGTGTACTCCTGTAATCCCAGTACTCAGAAATTGTGGCAGGATTGCTTTGAGTTCGAGGCCAGCCTGAACTATAGCTTGAGACCACACCCCGCCCCCCCCCAAAAAGAAAAAGTTCAGAGTAGGTGTTTGGATAGTCAGCTGTGCCCCCCCACGCCACACCCAGGGACAATTCCCAGAGTTGGGGATGTGGTCAGTCCGGGAATTTTAGGCACCTGAGAGAGCTAGGGGTGGGTTGGAGGGAGGTATGCTAGTTAGAAGAGTAGAATCAGTCCTACTTATAGAAGGAATCAAGAAATTTCTCTGAGAGAGTCATTTGGTCCTGGAGGTGGGACGGAGCTGATTGGGAAGGTATAGTGAACTAGGTCATCCTTGTGAGTCTAGGCCACCAGAAAGCCCTGTCCAGTGGGCCCTGTCCAGTGGGACTGCTGCACCATACTCCTCGAGGAGGCATCCATTATAAAAGAAACAGTATTACAGACATACCAGAACCCTGTTTGCAACGAGAGTTATTCTCGCAGATTCATTCTTTAATTTTTTATTTAGTTTGTATGTATGGTATGTATGGTTCAGGCACACATGATACAGAGAAAAAGCTCCAGTTATCAGTTCTCTCCTTATATGATGGGTTCTGGGATTTGAACTCAGGTCATCAAGCTTGGTGGCAAGGGCTCTTACTCACTAAGCCATTTGCCCGCTGTAGATGGACTTATTAGAGGTAACAAGTAACCGCCGGAATTAATTTTAGCAGGACATTTACTTAACTCAATAGAGGTGAACATCATCCAATGTGTAACTAGCATTTAGCAATGTTAATGAGCTTCCCACAGCAAGGCTTTGAAATGAGTGTCTGGTGCTTACAGCGCAGTGCCCAGTAACCACATGCTCTCTACCAAGTGTTTCCCAACTCTTGGCACCATCCAAGAAAGAATTCAGAGATTTGACAAAGAAAAGAATTAAGAGAAAGTAGTGTTACAGAGAGAAGTCCACACTCAAGGAGTGAATGTGTGCAGGCTTCTCAAGAAAAACCTATGGCCATGCTTTTGAATGCTCTGTCTTATAGACAAGCTTTAGAAGAAGAGAAGGTTATTCAAGAATTAAAGTAGGGGAAAGAAATTCTAAGAATGGATTGGCACTTTCCCAAAATAAGGTTTATTCTCTCTTCTGTCCTTATGGGTTTGGGGTTGTTATGATGCCAAGATACATGATGAGAGCAGGCAAATTTGCACTGTCAATGACACGGAGATGCTGCTATAAAGAAGGAAAGACTAACATCCATATTTGTCCCAGTGTTGCAAGTACTTTTGTCCACACTTTGCACAGACATATGATGTGCGCCTACTGCTACACTACACTCTGCAATAGCATCAGACTCAAGCTGCAGTGCAGTTTGCCTTTATTTTTCCTGTCTCTAATCTACCTCACAACCCTTGTATTCCACAAAAATCCATCTATCAGCTGGTCAGCATCCATACTCAGTAGTAGATGTCTGCTGTGAACTTAATTGCATACCCCATCCAGACTCAATAGACTTAAGCCCTAACTCCACATTCGATTATTGAGAAATAAGGCCTATCCTGGGGTCTTTAAAGTTACAGGGGTCTGAAGGGAGACATTCTGATCTACTGGGATTAGTGTCCTTATAAAAAGTGGGATCAGAAATCCCCAGTCCTCTGCCCCTCCAGCTGCACATGAAAGGTCATGTGAACACAGCAAGAGGACCTCTGCCTAACACCAGGAGCACCCTGAGCTGGAACTTGAACTTCCAGGCTCTGTAAGAAATAAATTTCTGCAGTCAAACTTCCAGTCTGTGTCATTTTGCCATCCCCACCAAACTGGATAATTCAACAAAGCTAATACATGCCAAACATTATCTTTTTTTATTTGTTTTGTTTTGTTTGTTTGTTTTTGTTGTGGGGAAGGGGACCAGGTCTCACACAGCTAGAGCTGGTGCTGAATTCCTAATCCTCTTGTCTCCATCCCGCAAGGGCTACATAATCATACATTGCTATACCTGGCAAGCATACCCTTAATAGAAACCAAATATAGGGCATGCTGTTCCCTGTAACCTGTTTTGAAAGTGGTGGCATCACTTCCTTGCCTCCCCTCAGGCCATTTTCTCCCTCATATACTAGCACTCCAAGGCCAAGTCGAGCATTGTCCTAACTTCCTTCCTTCATAAACATCAGATTCTGTCCTTCCTTTATCCTTCCAAGCATGGCTCACCCACACAGTCTTAGCCCTCTCGTATCCATTCTGGACTCCTCCGGTACCCTAGTGGGTAATCCTAGTCCCACTTCAACATCCCTATCCTATCACAGACTCACCCTTCATATCAATAACAATGCCTATCTCCAAGCCCAAGCACCTTGCCTTCCCTCTGTCCTTCAGATTCTCTTCTACAAGGCACACACACACACACCAAAAACCTTCAAACCCAATGCTGATCCCATCCTTTATCAACACACACATGCCCACAAGACACCCACACAGACATGCATGCACACACCTCAGCTCCCAGCTTCCTCTGCTTCTCCAGGGTTCAGTCACTCTCATGCACCCCTTCCTATGTACTTGCTCAGAGACTACTTCCAAAGTAGAGAAAACTTAATTAGAAAAAAAAACCAAAAAATTAAAGAATATGTACTGCCACATCCAAGGCACCCTCATACTCAGGGGCACATCCACTGAACACTAGACCTCATGGCTTCCCACATGAGTCCTCACCACTAAGGATGTCAACAAAAATCCTGCCTCCTCTCTCTGGACCAGCAGCCACCCTAGCAATTGTTCTTACCCTTCACTGTGGAAATATTTAGTCTGATCATCCTGCTACGTCGGCAAGCTTTTTTATCTGGTAGCTACTCCGTGACTCCCCAGCCCTTCAGGGAGATGAGGCACCAATCTCACATCCAAGATGCTCCTCCTGGGATGTACCATCAGCTCATAGGCTGGCCTATGAGTCTGCTTTTAATTAAAAAAAAAAACTCTCCTTTATCCTGTACCTTGCTGTGTCCCTGCATCTTTCTGGCTTTACTGAAACCCTGTCCTAAAGGTGTTCTAGAGTCTCTGCCTAGCAAGTCAAGGAGCCATTATCTTCCAGGGCATCAGGTTGGCTCCTCATACCCACATACTACAAAGGCATAACACAGAATTCCTACTGGCCTTCTAGTTCAGCAGCCAGTTCCTAAGCAGGATCTCAGCCAGCCTCCCAATGTGGCTGATGCCTCTATTCCCTCCTGAAGGCTTGCTCTAATGTTCATGACACACCTGCCAGGACCTACTTACACTGTGGAGAGCATCCCTCCTACCCTTCCCCCGTGTCTCCTTTGCTAGGTTCTCTGTGTGCCCCACCCAAATCCTGGGGTCCTGATTGTGTACTTCCTGGGGTCATACTTCCTCCTGGCTGACCTTGTGGCTCCCACACCCTGCCTTTGACCTCCACAACTGATTGTGACTCAAGAGAAAGCTTTCACAAACCTATACGCCCTTTACTTCTCCAATTCTTATTTAAAACATCCCTTCAGTGACACCCTAGCTCTGGTCTCAGGACCTTGGCAAGCACACACCTCATTAGCCTGGCTGGTCACCTCTTAGACCCCAAACTGGCTCCTACCTCCATGTGAATTCCCATTTACTTGCCCCTTTACACTATTATAGTATTGTAGAGCTGGCCTCATAAAAAAATTATCAACAAATATTTACTATATGAATCAGTGATGTGTCAGACAAAGCTGGATCCAGAACCATCCAACCTTCAGGAAGAAATAGTGCTCACTTCACCCAAGTTCAAATCCACATTTCTAAAAGCAGTAAAGACGCTCCTTCTCCTGCTCTTTCGTCAACTCCCGGGTGCAGTCTGGGGACTCTGTGTTACAAGGACCAAGATAAAATGAGAAGCAAAGACCTGAACCCACCTGAACAGCAAAGGGCAGAAGCCAGAGGTGGAGGCAGAGACAGCATGAGTCCCACCTGTCATGGTGACATCCATCTGTCTTTGACTAGAGGATTTAAGACCCCCCAGGAAGGAAACTAGATTCAAGCCATTTGCTAAACTCTATGTTGTAACCTTCCTAGAAAGAGCCACACTCTGGCTACATTGTTACTTAGTCTAAGTGAATTTCCGATTCAGAGCTAGCAACAGGTTGAAGGGTTACAAAACCCATACTCCTTGTGAGTATTCTCAGTCCCATTCAGAAGTTACCCTTAGCATATGTAGTCAAGGTACTTCACATTCCTAGGTACATTTCACTCTTTCCGTAGCCAGGTTTCAACATCCCTGTTGCTGCATACCACAACACTGACGTTAAGTGACTTATTGGATAATTTTCTGTAGACAGAGAATCTAACTGGATGCAGAGTGGAAGGAATCCAAGCGCCCATCCTCTTTTGGTGGGGAAAACAGGGTGGAGAGACCCTTAAGCTGGGGTATGTTTTTGACTGGGGGGCGGTATCTATGTCTGTGTGTCTGTGTGTCTGTATGTCTGTGTCTGTGTGTCTCTATGTGTATATGTGTGTGTGTACCCAACCTGTGGGACCTGTAAGAGTCAGTTCTCTCCTTCCAATATGTAGAACCATGGGCATCAAACTGATATTCTCAGACTTGGCAACAGGCATCTTCACCCACTTTTAACTATCTGGTTGGACATACTTGTTTGTTTTGAGATAAGGTCTCATTCTGTGGCCAAGGCTAGCCTTGAACTCATCATGATCTACCTACCTCAAAATTCTAAATTACAGATGTAGGCCAGTATGCCCAGTTGATCATAGAGTTTGCTGATGGAAGACATGACATCACCTAAAAGCTCTGTAGGAAAGGAGGGCATCCCTGAGTCTGATGGGTCTTCTCCACAGCGATGGGCCTGGAAGCAGTTACCACCTCAGACTCCAGCTATATGAGAGTGGATCACAATGTGCCCTGCTGCTCCTTAGCACTGTCATAAGAGCTATTTCTCTTCTGTACATGAGAAAATAAGAGCTGGAGAGATGGTTCAGTAGTTAAGATGACTTCCTGGAGACCTGAGTTCAATTCCCAGCACCCACATCAGGCGACTTACAACTAATTACCTATAAGCTCAGCTCCTGGGAATCTGGCTTCTGTGGACACTTGCATTCATGTGCATAGCCCTATTCCCATACATACACATAATTAAAATAATAAAAATAAATCTTAAAAAAAATGAAACTTCCAGAGTCAGCAGATAGGTCAAAGGCGGGACTCAAGCAGGACACCCGATCAGCTGCTTCTCTAAGCAGCACCTTGCAGCCTTAACCTGCAAAGATGCTCTCGCTTACCTGATTATTCATTCGACAAATATGTATTAGGTGCTGTTGTATAGCTGTTTCCTCATGATGGTAACATTCCTTTGGTACTGGGTGGGGACTCACCAAGATCATGAGGCTTTTAAAACTCACAGGAAGATTAAAAGCCTCACAGGTTCATAAAATCTTTAAAAATGTATGAGACCTCACCCTGAGATTATATAAGCAGTCAACACCAATGCAGCAAATTATGCAGCAAAATCATATAGCTTTTGTGGATCATCACATATAATGGTGTGGTCTTTTCAGCAATGCAGCTCCCCAAGCCACCCATATTTCTGTAAATTATTCCAATAAATCCACTGATTGATCAAGCTGAACTTGGACAGAATCATTTGTTTCTCCAGTTTCTCACTGGCTTCTCTACCTGGTGTGAATACAAATAATCTCCCTGGGAAGAGTTACATGCTGTTGTGCATCCTTAAGATGATGAAAATTAAAGCCCTTCTCTTCAACAGGCTGAGATTCCCCGTGAGGGTAGGCAAGGGATATGTGTACTGTATGTCAGATGGTATGTGCATGGTGACTTTCTGAACTGTTCCATGGAAGAATCATGGGCTGGGGGCTAGGGAGATGATTCTGTTGGCAAAATACTTACCCTGCAAGCATGAATACCTGGGTTTGGTCCCCAGACCCAAAATAAAAAGCCAGGCATGGGCATGCATGCTTGTAATCCCATTGCTGAGAAGATTAAGACAGATAGATTAGGGCTAGAGAGATGGCTCAGCAGTTAAGAGCACTGACTGCTCTTCTGAAGATCCTGAGTTCAAATAAAGGTCTCCTAATACACACTTGCTAATTCACTGAACTAGTTAAACCCTTTCACTGTTAGATTGTCTCCAATACTGCGTAACTAGAGAAATTGCTCAGCAGTTCAGAATGCTCACTGCTCTCACTAAGGACCTATGGTAGGTTCTAAGCGTCCACAGGGTGGTTCACAAGTTTCTGTAACTCCAATCCCAAGGAATCAGAAACCTTCTGATCTCATCAGCAACCAGGTGCACGTGTACAACACATGCTAGGACTTTCTAGGAATTTACCAGCATATATATCTTCCAGGTAATAAGTAGGATATAAGGGGTGACTGATACTCCTCTACAAAGCTGCCTCTTTGATCTGTCACTAAGCAGAGGAGTGTACCATGATTATGGAAGGAAGACTCGATGGCGGCAAAACGTGAGTTTCCCTCTATAGATGTACAGATTCAACATAATCCCAGCTTATGCTCCTGCTCCTCTCTCTTCCTTTTCTTCCTCCTCCACACTTTCTCTTCTTCCTCTTTTTTCCCCTCCTTCATTAAAGTTGACACTTTGTTACTAAAACACAAAGAAAGGCTCTAGAGCAACCAAGAGAGTTTTGAAAAAGATCTAAGCCTGGATACTCACACTATGTGGTTTCTTGACTTGTCATAAAATTTCAAAGTCTTTCCAGGGGACATAAGGATAGGAAGCCAAAGGTGCCAATGCCATGGGGAAAGAATGTTCAGCAAATGCCACTGGAATCAGTTGCCTCCCTGTATGGAACAGAATAAATCTGGACTGTACCACACACTGTATCAAAGGGCACCACACAGAGCTAACACTATGAAACATTTAAGCTGTGAATGCACAATGATGTATATGTATCCTGACAATTTTTATGAGCAATGATATAAACCGTAATTCTTTGTAAATAGGAAGTTATAAATTAATTTGTTGACTTGAGTTGATGTAAAAAAAATAGAATCGGTGTGTACTAAGGTAGTGGTAGAGTATTGTTTCTAAAGCAATTACACACCTAAGTATGCAGAAGCCCTATATAATAAGCAGCTTACAAGCTGGGTGGGCTACTAACCTTGGGAGAAAAGTCTGAATTCTAAATGGCATCTATTCCCACAACTTCAGAAAAGGCACCATGGCATTTCCATTGCAGAAATGTTTTAGAGAACAGCTTCCAGGCCACAAACAATTTTACACCAACCGTGGGATGTCTGTGTAAGAGGAGCTTGGAGAACACTCGGTCCTCTACAGCTCACATCTGATATCACCTGGGAGGAGGATGCAGGTGGGCACTTGAGAGTTTGTACTCCAGAAGAGGCTCTCAAAAGGCCTGGCCCTGAGGCCTGCCTGTCAAGACACAGCCAGTACTTTGTTCCCAGCACTACCAAAGGATACAGACTCTTCCCCGGAAGTAAATCACCAGTCAAGGGGTGGGCTGTAAGGTCACTATACATTTACAGACCTTCCCCAAACCCTTACCCATCTGTGAACTTGCAGCACAGCCAGAGCCCTCACCAGTAACCACACACTCCATTCTGTAGTTTCTCCTCTACCCTCAGGAGCCCCCCTCTGCTGGATTGCTGGGAGTCTCCACCCAAAGCCAAGTGCTCCACCAGGGCCAAACTCCATCCACCAGTAAACTCCATTCCCAGCCCTTCTATTTTGCACCTAACCAGCTCCATAAAAGTCAGTGGTGCTGATAAGAGCTCCCAATAGGAGAAAGGCAGCTTGTTCAGGCACGCCTCGTAGCCCAGGCCTCCCCAGTCGCTCAGATCCAGAGCTGTCTCTCAGTGCTGCAAGGCAATGACTGAGGATTTACATGGTCATTTTGAGCCTTCCTGACCATCTCAGGATGCTCATAGAGGGATGGTGTGAGTTGAATGACTGCTATTCTGGGTGAGATCAATCCCTCTCCTTTGTCTTAAACAGACTGTGGACAGGGCCAAATTATCTACATAAAATCAGCAGGCAGAAAGCAGTGGCCTGCTCCATGAGTCAGACAGAGCATACTCAGGGTCATCTCAGTGCTTTGCAGCAAACAGGGCATCCCTAGTGATGGGTTAACCCTCTGTGGTTATGTATGTAGGGACATACATAGGTCCCTAAACAACTAACATCCCCCACCCCAGCCCCACCCCCCCAAAACAAACAAACAGAATCTAAACTGAAGCCAGGAAAAGTTCAAAGAGAGCATTTGCCTCTGTGTTGACAATACTCCATAATGATGCCAAAGCTTCTTCTTCTTCTTCTTCTTCTTTTTTTTTTGGGGGGGGGGGTTGAAACAAGAACGGTTTTGAAGATATCCACATTCTTAATATAATAATCAGCAAGGCTAACACTGACAGTCCGTCCTCAAGGATTCTCTGACCAGCCATAACATCCATTCTGCAACTTTGTGTTTCAATAAATCATCTCTGTAAAGATTTGTTTCCATTGTCCATTGTTGAATCTACAGGAGACTTCAAAAATATACCCAAACCATTGTTAGAGGAAAGAACTAAAAATAAAAAGGGTTGAAAAGCTGAAAATCTGGGTGTGGTAGGGCATGTCTTTAATCCCAGCATTTAAGAGGCAGAGGCAGATGAATCTCTGTGGGTTCAAGGCTTACAGAGAAATGTCAGGTCACACACTCAGCAGTCCCTGGCTACACAGTGAGACTTTGTCTCAAAACCAAACAAACAAATGGAACAGGTTCTTGCTATGTATGCCATAGTAGAAACTCTGTTTCTCATATCCTCTAAATTTCATGAGTCCTTCCAGTTTCGTTTGTTGTTTGTTGGTATATGTTGAGTGCTAAGTACTGTCCCGGGCACACACATGAGACAATTAGCTCCTTGAAAATGTATAAACTAGTAGACAGAGATCCCACTGAGCTAGTGAGAAGATACTGTTCTAGTGAGAAGATACTATTTAATTACATTGTTATATTATTTTGAGTGATGATGGTCCATTGGAAAATAGATCTCTCTGGGTATACACATGATAATCCTTTCTGTATTAAAAGGAACTTTCTTTCCTAAGTTGCTCCACAGGCCTATAATAACAACACTTGGGAGGCACAAGTTCAAGGGTCATCCTTAGCTCTGTAATGAGTTCCACAACAGTCTGGGATATTTGAGACCTTGTCTTTTAAAAATGATAATTATTGCTGGATTATTAGCCAGGTAGTGGTGGTGCATGCCATTAATCCCAGCACTCAAAAGACAGAGGCAGGAAGATCTTTTTGTGAGTTCAAGGCCAGCCTGGTATGACAAGCAGGTTATATGATAGCCAGGGTTACCCAGAGAAACCTTGTCTCAAAAAGGGGATGGGGGGCGAAAAGGGGAGGAGAAGGAGGAAAGAAAGATATTTAATTATTTGAGTTAATTAAAAACTCTATCATAACCTTTTCTTGTCATATGGGTTTAGTTTTGCTTTGTTTGATCTTGGTAAGTTGTTCACTATCAGTCATAGTGCATCTTCTATCCTTGAGGATGCTCTTAGCTGTCTGTCTCCAATGACAGCCCAGAAAGGAGTCAGGAGTGCAAGCCAGAGGTTCCCACCTGGCTTTCAGGACAGGTCATTCTTTCTTTCTGCTGAGAATACTTCTGGCAGCAAAGTGGCATGGAGGGCAGGTTGCCCTGTCACTCTGGTCCACCCCCAGTCCTCTTCCTAGGAACTTGAGCTATAAGTGGGAGGAAGAGGAAGTGCGCACTCCTCAGTCACACGCAGAGTTCTGTGTCAAAACAGGAGATCTATGTTAGGACTCAGGGAGGCAGGAGGGGACCACCACAATACCCATATGTAACAGATATGACCAGAAATACTTGCTCAGGGGGGCATAGAGATACCTCCGCAGCACCTCCCAAGTAACAGACATGCCCAAAAATGCTTGCTCTGTGTACGGGCTACTGTCAACACACCATGGTTTATGGAAAGTTTAATCCCAGAACTCAGGAGGTAGAGGCAGGCAAATCTGTGTGTTCAAAGCCTGCCTGGTCTACAGAGTGAGTTCCAGGGCAGCCAGAGCTACACAGAGACACCCTGTCTTGAAATACTAAGAAAGAAAAAGAAGTTGGTCCCTTTCATTTCTGAAGTGAAATGAGAGTTTGAATTGTGCCCAGTTGCTTACAGTTGAGCACAAACCCAGTGTGGTCCCTGGGATTCACAATGGGAACATTTCCAAATCTTCCTTTCAGCCACTATGCTTATTGACTTCTAGACAGAGTTGCCTTAATTTAGGCAGGCATGAACTATGAAAACAGGTTTGTTCCTAAAAATGGGAACATCTTGTAAAAGTTACAATTAAGACAGTCACAGACACCTCCTCCCCAACTTACAATAACCACTTTTATCCACCATTAGTTCAACTCTAAGAATAGTGAGAGTCTAAAAAAGATTAATAAAAATAAAATATTTTATTATTCTTTGTGTTTATGTTTTTTCTACCTTGTTAAGTAAGCAGAAATCAGTAAAATAAAGAGCATTCTAGTGTGTACCTGTCATCACAGCACTCAGAAAGCAAAGGGAGAAGGACTTTAGAAAGTTTGATGCCAGCCTGGGCTATACAGAGAAACACTAGCTTAAAACCAACAACGGGGGCTGGAGAAGCAGCTCAGTGGTTCAGAGAGCTTGCTGTTCTTGCAGAGGACATGGGTTCAATTCTCGGCACCCACATGATGACTCAGAACCATCTGTAATTCCATTCCCAGGGGATCCAAAGCCTCCGCCACCGCTGCCTCCTCCTCCTCCTTCCCTCCTTCCTCCTCCTTCTTCCTCTTGTTGCTGCTCCTCTTCCTCCCCTTCCTCCTCCTTCTTCTACTACTACTTCTTCTTTTGGCACCAGGCACACATGAAGTTAACTGACATACATGCAGGCAAAACATTCATACACATAAAATAAATTAATCTTAACCAAACAATAAAACCCTGGAAGTACTCTATGATACAAAGCATTTCTTTACTTGGTGATTTTCTTTAGTCTTATTTTTTATTTACTTACTCTGTGTGTGTGTGTGTGTGTGTGTGTGTGTGTGTGTGTGTGTGTGTGTGTGTGTTTGTGTCCCCATAGAGGTCAAAAAAAGTATTGGATGGATCCACTGGAACTGGAGATATCGACAGTTGTGAGATACCAGTGGGTGCTGGGAATTGAGCCTGAATTCTCTGGAAAAGCAGCCAGTGCTCTTAATTGCTGAGCCATCTCTCCAGCCCCCTTTTCCTTCTTCTAAAAATTAAAAATTAAAGCTAATATATAGCATGCCTTTCCATGATATAAAAGTTCATATATTTCTTTCAGGGCAATTTTTGTACCTATATTTTATTTTAACTTATTTTAGTTGAGACATAAACATAAATGTTTGGCATATTAATGGAGTACCACATGGTTTGTTTGCTTTATTTTGTTTGGCTAATGTCTCTCTCTATATTGACCTGGCTATCCTGGAACTCTCATTTTGACCAGGCTGGCCTCAAACTCACAGAGATCAGCCTGGCTATCCCTGTGTGACTGGGATTAAAGGCATGTACCACCATAACTACCTTATCTATTTCTCTCTCTCCCTCTCTCTCTCTCTTTCTTTCTCTCTCTCCTTCCCTCCCTCCCTCCTTCCCTTCCTCTCCCTCTCCCTCTCTCTCTTCTTGTTTTTTGAGATTATAATACAATTACATTACTTCCTCCTTCCCATTCCTCCTTCCAGACCCTCCCATATAGCCATCTTCGCTCTCTTTGAAATTTGTGACCTTTTTTTTATATTGTTACATACGTGTGTGTGTGTGTGTGTGTGTGTGTGTGTGTGTGTGTGTGTGTATTGTTCAGGCTATATAATGTTATTAATATGTAAATGTTTCAGGGTTGATCATTTGGTATTGGATGACCAACTGATGTGCTCTTACCTAGGAAAGACTGTTTCTCCCACTCTGTTTTCCTTGGTTGTCAGTATTCATGGTGTAGGGTTGAGGTCTCATGAACTTTCCCCCATCCATGTTAGCTTGTTAACTGATGTCATCTTTGTTTGTAACTATTCTTTTTAATATCACATATCTTAGATTGTTCCTGGGTATTTTATGTGTTTTTCACTGACCCTGTGATTGTCTTCTACCACATGTTTAAATTGGCTGAAGTTTATAAGTAGAAGAATATTTAACATTTGAAGACTGTCACTTCTGATTTTCTCTCCTTTATGATTTATTAGACATAATCACAAATGTTTCAGGTAGGCAATTATATCAGCAAGTTTGAAATAAAGACTATAATGCTACTTAAAGCTAAGTTATAATACACTTAAGAGTGGAATATACATGACAGATTTTTTTCCAAACCACAAATAAATTTAATTCAAATTGTTTATTTTTGAAATATGAGTCAAGTAAAATATTTTCTTTGCAATTCATAGCATCATAATTTTTAAGATGAAGTGATTCTTTAAAACTAAAAATCTTGGCAGTCGTGGTGACACATGACTTTAGTACCAGCATTCAGGAGGCAGAGGCATAGATAGGCAGATCTCTGGGTTCAAGGCCAGCCTGGTCTACAAAGTGAGTTCCAGGACAGCCAGAGCTACAGAGAAAAACCCTGTCTCAGAAAAAAAAAAACAACAAATAAAATAAGGAAATAAAATAAAATGTAAATCTCACCTGGTTTGGGGCAGTGGTCTCACTGGAAAAAAAAAGGCAGCGGATAGAGACTTCTTGTTTCAATTCCTGGGTGTGCTGTGCCTCTACCTTCTCCATCATCCTGTTTCCATCTGGCCAAGAGCAGAACTACAGATGGCACAGATGCCCACAAGCAGCTGGTTCCTTCACCTTTCAACACTCAAATGGGAACAGAATTCAGTACTGGAACTGGAACAGTTGTGTTCATTGGAAGGCTCATGGGGAACCCAAGACACCTTAGAAATCCAGATACTCAGATACTCTTTTCTAGACAAAGGCTGGAACACAACCTAGATCTGAGACACTGAAATTTTAGGAAAAAAAAAAAGAGCCATTCTTCCGACTCTTTACTGGACAACAAAGGGCTTCTCTGAACTTTCTCTTCTCTTAGGTCTCCCTTCACAACAGAGGGCTTCTCTGAGGTCTTCCAGGCCTTGAGATTCTCCATTTTCTTTCTCTGCATCCGGCCTTATAAGCCCCAGGGAACCTAGGCCCCTCTTCATTCTAACACCTTAGGCTGGCAGCACCTTGGTGAAAACAGCAGAAAGAAGCCACATGTAGACAGTTCAGGACAAAGGTAGGCAGATCAGAGAAGGCATCATTAGATGTAGGCAGCCCAGAGCCTGATCAGAACTCAGATCATGAGCCTGCAGGATTACACAATTTGCTCTGCTTCTAAACACACATGGGGTTTAGAGAACAATCCACGGTGCTAAGCTAGGGTTCTACCAGCAAAGCTTCCCATGGCCAGTTCCTTCTCTGAGCTATGGAGCACAAAGAATGGTTCAAGTGTCCATCCCCAGGTCTCCTTGGCAGGGATACTGGCTTTCTCAGGCATTAGAAATATACACAGGGCTCAATTCTGCTGATCCTGGAGAGGGCAGGGACATGGTTTCCCATCTCTTTTGTGTGGAAAGGAGGGATTACTAGTCATTCTTTGCTCAGCCCACTCAAGCTTCTTAAGCCCCTCCAGACTTGGGATTCTCTCTCTCTCTCTCTCTCTCTCTCTCTCTCTCTCTCTCTCTCTCTCTCTCTCTCTCTCTCTCTCTCTCTCTTTTTCCCAGTACCTTCCAACCTCCCTTTGCTGGCTTCTCCCTTGCTTACTCCAGGCTGTACATGCTCCAGGGGACTACCTTGCTATGGAGAATATAGTCTTCTATGATGTAGCCCACTTCTAGGAAGGCACTGTCTGAAGAGAAGTGAAAAGATTAAATGAGAGAGAGAGAGAGAGAGAGAGAGAGAGAGAGAGAGAGAGAGAGAGAGAGAGAGAGACAGGCAAGATCTACAGCAACCCAAGAGAACACTACTCAAAGAGAAAACAGGCAGGAATGTGATGGTTAAAGATGATTCCAACTTGACAGGATATAGAATCACCATGGAAATAAGCCTCTGGGTGTGTCTGTGGAGAAGTTTCTAGATTAAGCTAATCAAGATGGGAAACCAGCCCTGAGCACAGGTGGCACAATTCTATGGTCTGGGATCGTAGACTAAGTAAAAAGGAGAAGGCAAGCTGAAAGCTGGCATCATCTTTCTCTGCTTCCTTCCTGCCTACGCAATGTGACCAGCTGCCTTAAGCTTCTGACGTCATGCCTTTCCCACTATGATGGACTGTGCCTTCAAACTGCGAGCCAAAACAAACCCTCCCTCCTTTAAGTTTATTTTGGCAGGTATTTTGCCACTGCAACAAGAAAAATAACTAACTAGCCTGAGGCCAGCCTAGTCTACAGAGCAAGTCCTAGGACAACCAGGACTACGCTGTTTTGAAAAATTAAAATATATAAATAAAATGTGTGTGTGTGTGTGTGTGTGTGAGAGAGAGAGAGAGAGAGAGAGAGAGAGAGAGAGAGAGAGAGAGAGAGAGAGAGAGAGAGAGAAACTAATGCAATGAGTCTGGAGATGCAGAGAGATGGGGACCTGTGTGTTTCCTCTCCTCTCCTCTCCAAAGCTCGTTGCCCTACACGGTCACCATTTCTTGGACTTGTCTGATTGGGCCCAACTCAGAAGCCTCAGAGTGAATAACAGTACCTGAAAATCAGCACCCAGACTAAAATTTGCTGCCAGGCCAAGTACTCGTAGTATGACCAGCTTCTCCAATTCCTCAAAGAGCCAGCCCAGAGGGCAACATTCTCAGTAGAATGGGATTACACATCAGCTTATGCAAGCTAGAGCCCAGGGACAGACTTTGACTATACATCAAAGTGGTCAAACGACTTTGTGAAGCCTCCTTTGTGAAGGACAGATACCAGGACTAGGGTACAGCAGCTGTCAACTGAGGAGGAATGAAATTCTTTAAGGCCAGAAGTAATGGCTGCTGCTGATGATGATTAACTCTGATGTGAAATATTCATTAGACCAGGGGAAAAAACCTTCATAAGCATAGAACTTGAGTCAGAGACAAGCCATGGGTATAGTGAGTATGTCAGCCAGCTGATAGAACAGTGTTTACCAAAGGAACTTTCACCCAAGTGGGGGCAGTCAAAGACTGGGTGAAGGACAAGTGGAGACTGGGTGTATGAGCCAAGATCTGCAGAGAAAGAGAAGGGAACTACCCCACAAGAGCCCTTGATAGCTACATGTGGAGAAGGGCTATCTACCGGAGGGCTTGTGGTCAGGACAGTCCCGCCCAGGGAGAACAGGGAAGAAGTACTCAACTCCTTTCTCCACAACCTTCTGTGTGTGGAATCCTTCTGAAAGTTAGTGGGAAAGTGAACCTGGGTTCAGCCTCAAGGGACCTCAGTAGAGGATATAGGGCAAGATGGGTGGAACAGAGAGGAGAGGCCAGCATTGTGCAACAACCTGTCCCCTCCCCAACTTGAGGAATGGCCTGCCAAGGGAGGCCACCTATTGCTCACTGCCTCATATCTGCACAAGATAAACAATGATCCAGGCCTGAGTCACCTGGGCTCCACTATCTGTTCTGAAGTAGAATTGTGACAGCTCTGTGGCTGGAAGGGGCACCCTCTTCCCACAGGCAAGTCACTCAGGTGCCACCTGAAGTGAGGGGTTCTCTTGTTAAGTGTGTCCCCAGCCTTGAAGGCCTTTCTCTCAAGGAAGAATCACATTAGCCCTTAATAAGACAGCTATTGGACAGCTCCGAGAGCTGGCTTACATTCATTTCTCTTCAGATCCTTCTACATGGAAACCATACAGAGCCAGGTGTGGCCAAAATATTAGCATAGGAGTGTGAAGTTCAGGACTTGTACTGAGGGCAGTGGTTTGGTGGCTTGGGCCACAGGATTTGTCCATTTGGGCTTACAACTAGGCCCTGCCTAACCTTGGTTGGGCTCAAACTCATGCCCAAGCATCCTTCTCCAGCATCCGGGGGCCTCGTGAGATACAGATTTGCACTACTCTACCAGTCCCTGGAACTCAACAGCTGAGCTCCTATCCTGATCCTCAGGGGTCTTTGAAAACAATCCTGATGGCTATGGGAACTGCAAGATCCTATCACCAGGCATTATAACCCTGCTCTATGTGACCAGTAGCAAGTTATACTCGCTGGGTTGTGGGAAGTGACTTCTAGGAATTCCCTAGGTAGACCATGCAACCTTACTCTCCTGTCTAATAGATCCAGGCTCAGTGGGGCCCAGGCTGCCAAACTGCCGCAGTCAGATGGGCTAGTGAGGACAAAGGAGACAGAGGGGATAGAGAGGTCACGGGGGTCGGATGGGGGAACAGAGATATCCCAGATACAGCAAGCAGACACTGTAGGGTCCCTAGCACCTTGCACAGTTGGCCCTGCAGCTGAGCTCAGGAGTCATGGCTCTGGGTGGGTGTTAGGGTTACAGCCTGGGAGCTTTAGGACAGGGGAAGAGAACTAAGAAGCAGGCTCAACTTGGGGCATCTGTAAGCCTGAGTAGTGAGCAGGGCAGGTACCATGTGTGGCTGTGTCCTGTAGAGACTCTCCTACTAGGTAAGATTCCAGCACAGTCTCTCGCCCAACCCTGGTGGCTAGACCTCTGGGATCAGGCAGCCAGGCAACAGCTCTACCCAGACTTTGAATCCAGCCAGTGCCTACTAAAAGGGGCAGGCCTTCTCTACTGCCTCTCAACTTAGAGCCTGTACGGCAACCGTCAGTAGAATGGCATTCTGATTCCCACCTGGCCACACCAAGTTCCTCTACCTCCTGCCTCTTATGTGAAGCTTCTGAGCCACCTGCCTAGGCCTGACTCCTGTCATAAACTCTTCATCCCTAAGCAGTGCTATGCCATGCTTCTTCCTCTCAACTGTCAAAGCAAGTCTTGGATAAGAATTTACAAGTCCCTTCTGTGAGCCTGGGGGACTACAGAAATCCCTCAAGGACCAGAGTATAAATCTTGTGAGCTCTGAATGGAGGGTAAATCTGTATGGATGGGGCCCTGCTGCTCTCATGGTCCTGGAATTCTGGCCAAGGTGTGATCTGATTTAGGCCCTGGCTGTCAACTTACCTCCAGGTGTGTGCGGAAGCTCTTTGGTGACCACCACCTACTTATTACGGACTAGTGTTCATTGATGGAAACCAGCCCATCTCTCCTCGACCCTTGCCAGGCCAGGGTGCAGCTTGGTGTGGGGCACCATGGCTCTCTTGAGCTCCTCCTACCCCTATGTTCTGTCTGGTCCACTGAATTCTGTGAACAGGAAGCCAGAGTTCCCGGAATGTGGCCAGGAAACAGTTTAGAAGACATATCCCTTCTGGGCATGTAGGTCTATACTCTTATATCCCTTCTTATATCCCTCACCCTTTCAGGATGATCTGAAAGGTTGGCAGTAGCCTCTGAGCCAGCGAGGGCTTCCACCATCTCCACAATGGACTATTCCGGCCAGGCTGGCTTGGGCAGGGCCTTCAGGCCTTGTTCCTTGATATTCTCCTTTGATAGTAGCATGACTTTGCATCAACTACTGAATCTCCCAGTCTCAATTTCCCCATCTGTAAGGTAATGTACCATAATCATGCCATCCCTTGAGATTAAAATTAGATAGAGGTTTGAATGGAAGACCTCCATCCAGTTTCTGGATCCAGCCTCTGTGGCATTTTGTGGGTGCTGAAGAGATGTCAGGGTGTTTTCTTTGTCGCAGTTAACTCGTGGATGACACTTCTAGTCTGTATAGAATAAAGTAAGTTTCAAGAATGAATATAGTATTTACCTAATTTTCAGAACACAAGCATCGAAGCCCAGCGTTATATAAAAAGAAGACACACTTTCCGGCCACCCTTTCCTCCTCCCCGCCTCTCCCTCAGGTTCCTGACAGTGCAGAGCCACAGAGCTGACTGCTTTTAACCTCAGGAAAGGTAAACCAGAGGCCCCACTCAGAGCTATTTTAAGCAGAGACTTATAAAGTAAAAGCAGCTGTAAAATGAAAAGCTGCAGGCACATTTCCATTTCCTGGAGTGATGGGACAAAGAGCCTTGCCAGCAGGCCGCGCAGCTGGATCAGCGCTTGGCCAGAGCTGGGTCTCCAGGCCTCAACCAGCTCCACCTGGCATGGGGCAAGGCCCAACTTTGGAACAAGGATCCTGTCCAACATCAGTGCCAAGTTTCCGTAATTCACGGGGCAGGGAGGCAGCAAAGGCCATGGTGGGCGTGTCTGGCAGGGGCTCACCCTGGCCCTGCTGCAGGCTGGGGCTCCGAGTCGGCCCAGCTGCTCCTGCGTGGCTCCTTCCTGCTGGTTTCCTTCACTATCTCTAGCCCCTAGCCCGGGACAGAGCCTGGTTATCAGAATCCCAGGAGACTCGTGGGTGCCTTTCTAGCATTTCTTTCCCTCCTATCTGGGGCCTACATGGGGACCACTAACTAGAGTGAAAGAGGCAGAATTTAAGATGATGAAACAGCCTTCTTCAGAGCCGACTGTCTCCCACGCTAAGGCCCCCTACTTAAGCCACCAGCCACCAGCCCCTTCACTCTCCCCACACACTGGATGCTACCCTGGAGGCTGAGCTGGGAATCAGAGTGCCATCCCCAGAACAGGGACTGTCATTAAGTCAGAACCCTAGTCCAAGAGGCCGTGGAGTACATGCATGCTCCTTTTAGTTAGCACTGGCTGAATCCCAGGCCTGGGTGGAGTTGTTGCCTGACCGCCCGTTCCCAGAGATTTAGCCTCTAGAGCTGGGAGAAGGTGCTGCAAGCTCACTTGGGCTCTGGCCGGGAAATGTCTACAGGACCCAGCCATACATGGCACCTACCCAGCCCACCACGCAGGCCTGCAACTGCCCCAAGTTGTGCCTATTCTTGAGCTTGCACCCCCTCAGGTTGAGAGGATCGTTAGCCACCAGGGCACAGTGTCCACTTGAGTTGTCTCAGAAGTGATCTTCTCAGCCTGGGAATCAACCTCTATCATTCTCTCTGCCCCTACCTCTTTATCCGTATGGTTTGTAATCTGGCCCCAATGCCACTGGACACAGAGACTAGGCCTAGATTAGCAGTATCCACAATAAAACTTTGGAGGGATGGGGACTGTGAACCTTATGTCATAGAACTGGCTTTGTTCATGGTCAGAGAGGTGGCTGCTTCTGAGGAGCCCCACATTCTGGTTTCCAGGGACCCATGAATCCACTAACTGTCTGATGGGGCATTCTGTAAGGCCTCCTTCTGGAGGTAGGAGAATTGGGGGTGGGGTGACAAACCCTGGGTTGGGGGTCCACAGCAGTTCTATTTCCCCTATATGTATCCACTCACTCCAAAGATTGTCCTATGCAATTTACACACAATGCTCCTCAGCCCCCGCTCCCACCCTGCAGCCCTACAGTGTTTCTGGTCTGTCCATTTTGCTGACTTGCCTCTCCATAGCTCTCTCAGCCTGCTCTTTGTCTCCAGTCAGAGTTCCCCTGGGGACCGGAATGTGTCAGGTCTCCTTACAGGTGTCATCTGCCCCAGGAAAACCCAGCTTATCCTGGTGAGAGATATTTAGCAGTCAGCAATCAATGGCTTTGTGTCCCACAACTGCCTCAGTTTCCCTGTCAGTCTTTCTTTTTTTTCTTTTATTGGATATTTTCTTTATTTACATTTCAAATGTTTTCCCCTTTCCATGTCTGCCCTCCAGAAACCCCCATCCCTTCCCCCCTCCCCCGCCTCTATCAGGGTGCTCCCCCACCCACCCACCCACTCCTGCCTTCCATTCCTGGCATTCCCCTATACTGGAGCATCGAACCCCCACAGGATCAAGGGCTGCTCCTCCCACTGACCACTGATGTCCAACATAGCCATCCTCTGCCACATATACAGCTGGAGCCATGGGTCTCTCCATGCGTAGTCTTTGGTTGGTGGTCAGTCCAGGGAGGTCTGGCCAGTTGACACTATTGCAGTGACAACTCCATAGTGGCAATTGGGTGACTGAAGTGACCAATGGACTTGTTCTCATGGTTGAAGGGTTTACAGGCAGCTCAGATTCTGGCAAAAGGTGAGCTTGCAAGCTCACCCAGCCATCAGGGTCACCAGTAGTTCACAGATGTCCTCCCTCTAGGCTGTCACCTGGCAGGTGCTCTTTTCTTCCAGGTGACTCCACTTAACAGGAAAGCTCACAGTCAGTCTGTCCCCTTCTCTACAGCTGCAAGATATGTGAATACTGAGTTTACAGATGACATGAAGACATTGAGGAGTCCAACATCCCAAAGGCAGATAACTTTTGCCCACAGTGACTATTCATAAGTAAGTTGACAAATGTAGATCTGGTTTCTCCTTTTTTCAGATGTGGCAGAGTTCAAGAAGGGCATCTAGAGTGTTCTAATGGGTACCAGCAAAGAAATCATGTGATCCTGTGTCTGGCTCAGGTGGAGGGCAGGACCATGCTATGGGCATTGTGTGTGTGTGGGGGGGGGGTGCAGAAAAGGTGCTCCCTTACACACAGAGATACCCAGAGACTCCCAACCTCAGCTACCAGATTCCCAGTATTATCTTAGTGGCCATGCATATAGGACTGCACTTCCCAGGTGTGCTCACCCCTTAAGCAGGAGTCTCTTTGGATAGTATTTATCATCAGCAGATTTCCTGACAATCCCTCTCAGGGGATATCCTTGTTAGCATTTACTATGGCCCTGTAATCCCCCAGCTCACCTACCCACCCAGTGGAATTCTAGGAACATATCTCAGTCTGGGAGGAATTCCTGTTTCCCTTGGGGCTTCCTGAGGAACCAGAGCACTGAGGTCAAGAGGGGCAGTGTTTGATACAAATTGTAGCACTTGTGCCAAAAAGAATAAGAGTTTGAGTGACTATGGCCTAGGAAGGAACATGAATTCAGGTAGCCCGAATATATATTCTACCATGGAAATTATCACACTAAGATTTCACGGTCATGGAGTTCTTCAATCTGAGGCCATCTCTTCCCAGAATGTCCTCACCGTCCAAGTTCTGTGCTTCAGGGTTTCTTCACACTGTCTTGTGACAGATCTTTAGCGGCAGAGAAGATCTGAAACTAGCCCCCAGGGAAGGACTACTTCCCAGATCCTGGAGAGTATTTGAAGACTGCAGAAGCACATGAGTACCAGACACCCTGCCTGACCTCTGCCCTAAATGGAGGGATGATGCTGTTGATAATGCCCTAATAGGCCTGGAGGCTATATCTGAACCACAGAGTGCAGAGGCCAGAGGTGAGATGGTTATCCAAAGTGAGAAAGACCTACGCTCCAGGCAGCGGGCCACTTGCCCTGTGTCAATGGGCTGCACTTATCTCCCAGGTGCATCCCACCACCCAGGGGAAACAAAAAGCAAAACAAAAACAAAACTCCAGTCATTTTACAGGAGAGGCTTGAATGAATGGGATGGGTGAGAGGCAGGCACCAAAATCAGTAGTTCCTCGGCCTATCACTGTCTTCCGCTGGAAGGAACAGTAAAGACTCCAGACCCCGAAAGGTTTCAAAGTCTTAACAGGAAGCTGGTCGAGATCTCTCTCGTAGGCTTTTGATCCCAGCACTTAGGAGGTAGAGACAGGTAAATCCCTGAGTTTGAGGCCAGGAAGTTCCAGTACAGCCAGGACTATACAGAGAAACCCTGCCTTGAAAATAAAATAAAATAGACTTAACAGAACTGGGTGATGGCAGTGGCGGTGCTCTTCTTTAATTCCAGCGTTTGGGAAGGCAGAGGCAGGTAGATCTATGAGTTCAAGGCCAGCCTGATCTACAGAGTAAGTTCCAGGACAGTCAGGACAACATAGAGAAACCCTGTCTCAGAAACAAACAAGCAAGCAAGCAAAAGTCTTAATACACCCATGTCTTCTCGGGAGGTTTATCTGAGAATAGTTAGGAAGTGAGTAGAGACAGAGCCAGGCTATGGATGGCATTCAGTGGAAGATGTTTGCTTACCATGGGCAAAGCATGGGTTTAAACCCCAACGGTGAGAAACAAAAACCCAGACCCATGTCTACTGACATGGCGTATCTACTGACACGGCATGTCTACTGACATGGTGTGTCTACTGGCACCTGAGTCATGTCCAACTATCAGATATGACCACTAACACTGGCAGAGTTCATTCAAACAGAACAGCACAGAAAGTGTTCCTGACGGCTTGGTGGCACAGACCATGCCTGCCATACCTCTGCATACATGCAAACAGGGCCTCTGCATTTTTTTTTGGGGGGGGGGCTCTGGTAGAGGGCATTTCCTATTTTTTTTTAGGGGTTTGTATTGTTTACAGAGAAAAGTATCTTTTTATAGCCAGAAAGCTGTTTTCAGCTGAACTGTTCACCCCTACACTGTGCCTGTGTTGGGGGCCAGGCTTGCCTGAAGGAGTCTGTCTCATAGGGTCCTGGTCCTGGCTGGAGTGGGGGGGGGGGGGCTGTGAAGGCTCAGCAGAGACTGGGCTTGTCTGGTTCTCTAGCCTTTGGTTACAAAAATGCCACTGTTTTAAGATAGGAAAGTGGCCTGGAGTGGGTCAGTCTGAGGACAGCACACTGCCCAGGACCTCAGAAACTAACTTAAGGATTGGCAGAGGGTTCAAGCCCCTGTCCAGTGTGGCTTCTGGGTCTGAGTCTGGGGTAGAGGTGGGGGTATCCTTTGTCTGAAGTTGATGTGTGTGGAGTGGAGGGTTGCTGCCTGTGGCTGCTTTCCCTGTGGAGACAGGTTATAGATTCAGGTGTCCCCTGACTGTACAGGTGCCCTGCATACCTCTGCAGGCCAGATGCTGTCAGGGGAAGGATGTAGGCTGGCTTCCTCCTGCCAAACAGAAGAACCCTAGAACCGAGAAGTTCCTTGTGTCCAGAAAAAGACCCCACAGATGTCGGTGAATTGCTGGGGTCAGAGCCAAAAGTCTGAAGGGTCTCCTTGACCAAAGAGAGGTCAGAATCAACAGGAACAGCCCCACCACAGTTACCAGGGTGCATCAGGATGGAGGTCAGGCCAAGGAACCAAGATATAAGAACCGCTTGAGCCCCCAACCTGAGCAATGAGGTTGGATACTGGAGCCCCACAGCCCCTCGATGAACCCCTGGTTCTCCAGCAGCTCTGAACAGTGAGACCAGCCCAGGAGGATGGCTCTATCCACTCCTAATTATAACTTCCAGTGCTGGCCCAGCTAGCCGCTAGCTATTTTTAGCGTTCTCTAACCCAGCCCCCTTGTGACTCAGCAAGGTCCGGCTGGGATGAGAAAGTTGCTGTTGCCAAGGATGCTCCAGGGAAAAAGAACGGGGCAGCAAGGACCCTGGAGGTGGCGGGTAGGCCATAAAGCCTTCCCCTCCTTGGACCTTGGGCCTACAGAGCCTGAGACAGCCTCAGCTGCTCTGCCCCTCCCCCATCTACCACTTCTGCACTTCTGGCTCAAAGCCGGCTCCTCCCCCACAGGCGAGCATGGAAAATCTGATGTCAGAATTCCAGCTTCAGCAAGGAATGTGGCCTGACCTTCACCTCCCAGGGAGCCATCTTGCCTGGGGCTCAAGGGGGTGGGCATATTCCCACCAGGCTTCTCTGGGCTCTCTAAGACCCTCTCTCCACTTGAAGAGGAGGTTCCCATCCTCCCCACCACATCTTGCCCACCCTGCTGTAGCCCTGGCCTACTACTGGTTTCAGCATCTTGTCCTATTGCTGAGCACCCAAAGGTGCCAGGCAGCTTGTCACTGAGCTGGCCTCACCCCAACAGCTCAGTTAATTACTGCTGCCCAGAAAAACAGCTTCCGAAATGGGTCACAGGGTGAGTAGGGAGCAGTGAGCGGGTTCTTAACCCAGCCAGGATCCCTGAACCTGGGCAGTATAGAAACCCCATCTGTGCAGTCCTGCAGGGGGTCTCCAGGATGGGGGAGGGTAGGTAACAAAATAAAAGAAAGCTGGGGATAGGGAGAGAGGGTGCTGTGTAAGTGTGTGTACATTTGTACATGTGGTATATACTACAGATATATGTTTGTATGTACGCAGAAACAGTGTTTGTGTTTACACTCATTCCCTCAGGGCCAGACTCAGGATTGAGTAGGAATACCAGCCCAACAGGAGTGGGCACTGGGGACCCTCCTACAGAATGGGAAGGCGCTGCTATGGGCAAAGGTGGAACTGTCCAGGAGCTGGAGTGGCCCAGGCAGACCTGCTAAAGCCTTCCAAGTTCCAGTCCTTACAAGTTCTTAGAAGCCCTGGCTCTGCGCCTCCCTGGCAGCCCCGAGGAGCTTTTGAGTGCAGGAGACTAACCTAGGCTAAAGTGGAGACTGGTTGGCCTCTCCCGCTCTGTAGGAGAACTGGCACCCACCCGCAGCTGTTTTCAGCCTTTCTGCCTTTCTTATGAAATGTCTGTGACTAAGTCTTCACCAAGCTTGTGTCCTTGGAAGAGGAGGTTACAAAAAACCCAGCTTGCTAATGTCCACAGTGGCGTCACTCAGCATTGGTCCTTTGTTCCCCTGCTTCAGCGTCAGGGTGCTTTCATATTGAGGGGAGAAAAATCATTCCCCAAGCCAGTTCCACCTTGTTAATCCTGCACTTGTTCTCCGTCTTCTAAGTATGGCTTTAATGAAGCAAGGAAAATAGGAAGATTTATAAAAAAGCCACTTTAGAGAATAAAGGTAGTATGCTGTTTTTTTTTTCATTAATCTCATCGTTTCTTAGCAAAAGATTTCCATTTGAAACACCTGGCTGGCTGCCCCTTCTGCAGGCTTTCTCTTGAAACTTCCCACTCAGATGCCCCCAAGACAGAATAATACAGGTCTGGCTACACCTTTTAAAATTGGGGCTTGCCATCTTTTGTTAAAATCTAGCAGAAATTTGGGCCAACAAGGAGATTGACAGACATTTGTGGCATGCATGACTAGAGGCCCCTCTGCTCCTGGCAGGCTGGAGGCTGGCAGCTGCTTTGGGGGCAGCTGGGATGAGCCCTCCAACATCCATATTTCATCAGATATAGCAGGTGGGAAGCAATGCAATGTGCCACTGGGCCTAGACGCCCCCAGAAGGCCACTGCCGTAGAGGAGAGTGCAGCCACAAGGAGATGTACACACAGATTGATACGGTCTCACATGAGTGGGGGCTACAACAAAGGCATTCACAGGACAGAGAAGTTGTGTTGGATATAGCCAGGGGCCCAGGAATGGGTGGGGCTTCCCCAAGACAGCCAACCATACAGCCCTGGTTCCAAATGGACCCCAGAGGAGGAAGCCATCTGACATGTCCTACTCAAACCTGCACAGTTGGGGCTAGGAGTAATTCCCCACTCTTCACAGACATACAAACACATACACATACTACAAATATGCACACTACACATAGGTATGCACATGTACACATAGCACACACGTGTATACAACACACATGTACACATATCTGTATAAACTTCTCATACATGTGGACACATATGTGCGCACACAGGTCCATATGTATATATACTACACATATATGTAGAGGCATATATATATATATATATATATATATGCAAATAACATATAAGGCCACATGTCCCACAGCCCGCACCAACACAGAGCTCATAAATCACCCTTCATAAGAGACAAAAAATGCCTCCTCTCCGCTTGCTACATTAGAGGAAAAATTCTTCACAGGCAGGTGTCTCTGAAGATGATCTAGAAATCTGTGTTGAATTCTGTCTGGAGGACACAGAAAGGGAACCAGGCAAAGTGAGAAGGGAAGAAACATGGGAAATAAACTGTGAGAGAAATAAGCACAGCAATACCACATATTGAGACAAAAATCAGCAACTCACTGTGGGAGACAGATATATCAGTTCTGCCAGCTTTTGATAGATGAAGGAGATAACATTTTCAAGTAAGAAGGTAGACCAAGTTCTTTTATAAAATGCTACGTGCCATATGAAGAATAAATAAAATAAATACAAATGTACTTTGTAAATATATAATTTTGTTTTAAAATGTCCAGATTCTAGGCCTCCTGAGACCACTACAGTATTCCCCCCAAAAAATGTGATTTTGCTGAGACCCTTTTTTCCTGCAATGAAATATGCTAGAAGTTACTGACAGTATGCCAGCCAGCCTTAAATATTTGACTGGTACCAGGGCTCCCAGTGACAACCTTGGATAGTGTGCTCACATCAGGAACAATGAGGCCAGCAGTAGCTGAAATCTTTTCTCAGTGCTGTTCCCATGACTCACACAGATATCTCCAACCACCAAGAACTGAAAATAAATTCTCAAAAGCAACAGTTGGGGGCTGGAGAGATGGCTCAGTAGTTAAGAGCACTTTCTGCTCTTCCAGAGAACCAGAGTTTGGGTTTCACACACATACAATTAAAAGAAAGTTTCAAGAATCATGAGGAAAACTGAGCAATCAATCATAGATGTTTGGTGATATCTAGGAATTACCTCTAAATCAGGGCCTTTTGGGTATACCTTTCAAAGAGTTAACAGTAATTGTTGAGAAGCATAAACTTTTCTGATAAGAAGACTAGATATTGCCCAATGCATTTTATGAGTAAAATAGCCTTGGCCAGAAGATCAAAAACTGATTCAGAAAAGAAAATTGCAGTCTACTCGCATGCAAAGATGGACTATTAGTCAATTAAATTCAAAAAGGGAAAACTGTGGCCCAGGATGTTAGAAGCTCAGGGGTATAGAGATAGTTGAATTCCAAGCAGTTTACAAGCTCAACATCAAAGAGGAAAAAGCTCAGCTCAGTAAATACTAAGGATGGATTTGATGAAATTCTCATTTACACACAGTATTCTTTTTAAAGAATTTCAGTAGGGTAGTTATGGTGGGGCACAGCTTTAATCCCAGTATTGAAAGGCAGAAGCAGGCAGTTCTCTGTGACTTCAGGGCCAGCCTGGTCTACATAGTAAGTTCCATCTAGCAAAGGCTATATAGCGAGACCTTCTCTTAAAAAATAAAAAGATAAGAAAAGAAAGGAAAAAGAAAAGATTTATTTCATGGTGTGTGTGTGTATGTGTGTGTGTGTGTAAGAGCAGGCATGTATACTACAGCATAGTAGAGGCCAGGAGAGTCTGGTCTGTTCTCTCCATCTTCTGTGTTTCCAGGGGCGAAACTGAGGACATCCAGCTTACACAGTAGATACTTTCATTCCCTGAGGTGTCTCAGCAGTCCTATGTATAGTATTTGTGATAAAGTTTGTTCGTGTTTGGTACAGAAACAAATTTTAAACCATATTCTATCTGCAATTGAATGAATCTACTGATACAACACTTGAAGACAGGGAGGGATAAGTCCGCAGAGATGCAACTGGCTTTCATGTATCTTGAGGCCTTATAAAATGCGCTGGTTTTTTGTTTGTTTGTTATTGATAACCCCAGTCCAGTTAGTGTTGCCTGTATGTTCATGGGTGTGGAGCTATCCACTGATGTGTGATGTATCACATCTCCCAAGGAGAGTGACGCACCCTTCCTCAGCAACCACCCTTTGTCCATAGTTCTTATGCCAGGGGTGGGACTCTGGACAGGGGAACCCTCCCCTATTTATGTTAGAATTTTGACTGGGACTGAAGTTGGGACAGAGACAGGATGGGAGATACTAGGGGGTGTTGGAGGGAGATAATTCTGTACAAATGCATGAAGTTTTTGAATAATCATCAGTTTGATTGATCCTTGGGATTTGCAATGCCAAAACTGGAACTGATCCCTTGAGCATACTAGGTACAGTGAGCCTCTCCTCAGTCCACCTTGGGATTTTCTGCAACTGGTTTTCCAGAGGACTGTGTCCTTCACAAGTAAGTCTGTTTGGTCCTCTCTTATCTCAGATTCCTCTCTTATCTCAGAGTCACTAGGACTCCTGTAGTATAGCTGAGCAGGGGTGGGAAGAGTGGCTTTTCCTGCCTTGTTCCCAAAGTGAGAGGAAGCATTTAAACTGGATGTAACTGAGAAGGATGTGAGCTATGCAGTTCTGCCCAGGCCTTCTATCTCAGGAAGGAGGTTTCTTTTGCTGAGGGTTTCATGCATGAATGTTGCATTTTATCAAGATGACCACAGATATCTCTAGTCTGTTGATATGGTAGATCATATTGGTGTGTGTGTACGTGTGTGTGTGTGTGTGTGTGTGTGTGTGTGTGTGCTCGCATGTGTGTACATGCACGTGAAAGCCAAACTTTAGGTACCATCCATATCTTATTTTTAATCTTTTTTAAAAGATTTGTTTATTTATTTTATGTATATGAGTACACTGTAGCTTTCTTCAGACACACTAGAAAAGGGCATCAGATCTCATTACAGATGGTTGTGAACCACCATGTGGTTGCTGGGAATTGAACTCAGGACCTCTGGAAGAGCAGTTAGTGCTCTTAACCACTGAGCCATTTCTCCAACCCCATCTTTTTTTTTTTAAGGTAGAGTCTCTCATTGGTCTGGAGATCACTGGTTTGGCTACTCTGGCTGGCCAGTAAGCCCTAGGAATCCCCTCCCCCATCAACACTTCCCCACTACAAGGGCTACAAGTATATGTCACTACACATCTTTTTTAATAAAAAACAGGGATTCTAGGAAATTAAACTCATTCTCATCCTTGCACTGCAAGATTTTTACTGAATAAACTATTTCTCCAGTCCCCACAACGATTTTTTAAACAAGGACTCAAGATAAATTCTATTTGTTTGTGAGGCAGTATCATTCTTCTACAAGCCTGAGTCCAAGTTACCTATACTTAGCCAAACGTTTTCTGTGTCTACAAAGTGCTGTGGTCTATGTTTGCTTGTTTTAGGTTTTGGGGAGCCATGTTTAGTTATGTATTCTTTTTCTTTATTTGTTGGCAGTATCTCTGCTGTGGGCTATAGTAAAAGCTTTCTGGGACTGTCCACAGTAGTTTTAGAGGTGGGGCTGGCTAAGTGTGAGAGTAGAAAGGACTTAAATGGGGCCATTCTAATGACTTGGGATGTGGAGCAGGCTGGTGGCACTGGGCCTGGACTGGGCATGATGGGCACCAGCAGCTCTTTCCTTTGAAGACAAAGCCTAGCTGACACTCCCTGCTTCCTGCAAGACCTGCATGGACTCCTGAGGGCAGCTTGTCAGCTACAGGCAGGAGCTTTGGGCTTCTCTAGGCTTGAGGCCCCTAATCGCTCTAGAGAATTTTTCAGATTCACGAGCAGTCTCTCCTACAGAACATTAAGCAAACAGAACAATGGAACCACCAGCTTCCTCCCACCCTGCTTCTTCCTCTCTGCCGCCATGGACAGAGTGGTCATCGGGAGAAAGGGCATGAAGAAGTCTTTCCTATTCAGTGTTATTATTGCTGTAATGAGACACCATGATCAAAGCAAGTTCCAAAGCAAGTTGTGGAAGGAAGGGTTTATTCAACTTCCACTTCATGGTCTGCCACTGAAGGAAGTCAGGACAGAAAGTCAGACAGCACTGGAACCTGGAGGCAGGAGCTGATGCAGAGGCCATAGAGGGGTGCTGCTTGTTGGTTTGCTCCTCGTGGCTTGTTTAGCCTTGTTTCTTACGAACCCATACTTCAACCCAGAGATGGCACCACCCACAAATCACTGATTAAGAAATGCCCTACAGTCTAATCTTATAGAGGTGTTTCTCTCTCTCTCTCTCTCTCTCTCTCTCTCTCTCTCTCTCTCTCTCTCTCTCTCTCTCTCTCGTTGTTTTTTTGTTGTTTTCTTTTTGCTTTTCGAGACAGGGTTTCTCTGTGTAGCCCTGGCTGTCCTGAAACTCACTCTGTAGACCAGGCTGGCCTTGAACTCAGAAATCTGCCTGCCTCTGCCTCCCAAGTGCTGGGATTAAAGGCATGCGCCACCACTGCCTGGCTACAGGTATCTTTTCAATTGGGTTCCCTCTCTTCCAATGACTGGCTTGTGTCAAGTTGTCATAAAACTAGCTGGCAAAGGGTCTTATAAGATGGCAGAGTTCTGGTTTTTTTGGCTAGACCTGAATTTTCTCAGGACCAACAGACATTGAGCCACTGTTGGGATGGGAATTCAGTCCATGTGCTGGACATCACGGGACTGGCCAAGCTTCAGGTACAGAAGTGAAGATGCCTCTAGTCTGCTCAGTGACTAGTGTCACTGCTGCAGCTGCAAACCACTCCTCCAGGCTATGCTGGAGACAGGCAGACAGAGCAATGGGGTCCTGATTCTGACCTGGCACTAGGAATGGGGACCCTGAAGTAGGAGGCAGGAAGAACAAGAGAGCTGGCGCTGTTGAAGTCAGAGGATGGGCACTATTCAAGGATAGGGTGGGACCCAAGGTGGAGCTTTGGGAGAAAGAAGAGCTGGGCAGGAAACAGGGAAGGGGGCAGGGACAGTGAGACAGAATTGCTACAGTCACGGCCCACACAAGAGGGTGTGCCTGAATGGCTGGGTGCAAGGTCCAGAAACAAGTGTTAAGGCACCTGGCTTGATGGGAGTAGAGAGCAGGGTGTGGTGGTGCCCTGCCAAGAAAGAGGCTTCCCTGAGAATGGACAGTCCCTATGTGGGAAACTCTAGCCTTGGTCTCATTCATCCTAAGAACAACAGAGACATTTTCCACGGCCTGCTTGCCTGACAAGGAGTCTCTAGCATTGGACACTTAGCACATCCAGGCTCCCTGTTCTGGGCCAGAAGCTCTCATTGCTAGCCACCTCTGTTCCCAGGGGTGTCAAGAAACCAGCTGGAGACCTGGAGAGATGACTCAGTCATTAAGAGCACTCATCGTTCTTCCTGAGGCCAGATTCAATTTCCAGCATCTGGATGGTGTCTCCCAACAATTCATAACTCTAGTTCCAGGGGATCTGATACCTTCTCGGGCACAAGGTATGCACTTGGTGCACAGACGTTGTGATAGTTATTCTTGGTTATGACATTGACTGCATCTGGAATTAATTAATTAAAACCTTTAAAAATGAAGGGCTCACCTGTGAGGGATTTTTTTTTTTTTGCTTGATATGATATAGGGAGATGTACTTCTAATCTGGATCTTTGAGGTAGAACACCTTTGATCCAGATCTGAGTTGGGAAAAGAGAGGCCTTTAATACAGGTCATTTGAGCTAGGAAGACATATCCAGTTCTTCAGAGTTGGGAAGAAACACCTTTAATACAGATAGTGTGAGCTAGGAAAACCCACCTCTAATCTAGGCCATCCCTTCTGTTAAATGACCATACAAGGACACAGAAGAAGTAAGTTTTTGCTTTGTACCTACTTGTTACCTCTTTGCTAGCAAGTCCCTTCCTTCACTGGTATTACAAACCACTTCTTCAGGCTTCCAGCATCTACTGAAGACCAGCTTAGTAACTGAATAACTAACTATTGGATTCCTCAACTTTCTGTTCATGGCCAGCCATTGTTGGATTAGCTGGACCACAACCTATAAGCCATAATAATAAATCATCTTTCTATACATAGAGAGATTCATTCTATAAGCTCTGTTACCCTAAAGAACCGTGGCTAGTGACAGGGCTGGAGAGATGGCTCATCGGTTAAGAGCACTGACTGCTCTTCCAGAGGTCCTGAGTTTAATTCCCAGCAACCGCATGGTAGCTCACAACCTGTCATGGGATCTAATGTCCTCTTCTGGTGCATCTGATACAATGTTCTTCATTCCTGACCTGCCTTCAGTTTTTGTACTGAATGAAAACCCCACTCTCAGCCTCTCCCAGTGCTTCCAGGGGATGAGCAATGAGGAGCCAGAAGAGAGCAAGCTCCAACTGCCAGGAACTCTGCACACAGTAGGGCTGATGCTTGTCACTGGTAGCTCTGGTGGCTGAAGTCTGGTGCAAAATAAAGCTCATTCAGGTCCTACCAACCACACAGGCCACTTGGCTTCTTCTCTTCTCCTGCAATGACACCCAGGCCTCTTTGCTATACCCAGAACTTGATCCAGCCTTAAGATCTTCACCTCTACCATAACTTTGAATGTGTGCCTGACTTCTCCTCATTCTGTGCCCCTTAGCAGGGCCTTCTCTGATTAACCCACAGCCTCTGCACTTCCTAGAGTCATCCCATTTTGTTGCCCCTGAATCATCTCACTCAATGGCATGATCTTCATACTTGGGCTTGCTTCATACTTTGGCCTTTTTTAGAATGTGGGTCTTCCAGAGCTGGTTTGGGGGCAAAAGCTGCAGAAAAGGGATGAGAGATTCTCTCCTGCATTGTGCATGCTTGGCTTGGTTGCCCTTAGAAGTGAAAGAGGTAGAGATCTGAGATTCTTAGTGGAATCAAAAAGAATTAGCTCTATATGGATGGAGCCATTTGCAGGTAAAGGATTCTGCTTGCCCTGCAGACCCAGGAGCAGCTGAGTGTGCCCACTTAGGGACTCACTCACCCCAGGCCCAGATCACGATTCTCCTTGGAGGGGCCACAGCTGCTTAGCCTGATCTTTTGTCCCCTATAAGAAGTAGCCACTGAATTTTCTTTTGTCATGTAAACATACTTACCTTCACCAAGAGCATTCTAGGAGGTATAAGGTCTGCTTTGTATAAGTTTTCTGCTGTCTGTGTGTGCTTCATCTTAGGTCTCAGAGGAACAAACAAGCTTTTCCTACTTTTGAAAATGTGTTTGTCTTATGGAAGGCATGTCTATGAGAATGACATTTTCTTTCACTCCATCTAGACTGTGACACTCTCTGTTCAGATGTCCACTTCCCCCTCAATGGGCAGCCACAAAGCCTGGCTGTGCATTCCTGCTGACTTGAGATATTGCCGATCTTCCTATGTGTTAGGAAGATATTCTCCCTAGCAGATAGACTGAAGCAGATCCAGAACTAGGCTGATGAAGACCAAAGCCTTCCCCAGGACTGATCACTGGACCAATCTTCTCTTGGATAACATCTGGACTTGATGTGGGTAGAGCTGGCTATGCTGTGGGCATGAATTCCTATACCTACTGTAACTGGTTCCTAGGCTTTAGGCTGGAAGCTGGCAGCTGACAACCCAATGGTAATGAGGCCTAAAGCATGGGCACTGCCAAATGATTGCACAACACCCTGAGAAATCCATTTGTCTCCCACTGAGGCCAGCTCAGCGGTCAAACTTGCAAGGCTGCCTCTGCTCGGAGCTGGAGCTGGGCCCCAGAGTACTCTGGCAAGCTTGGATAGGTTTGCCAGTGTTGTTTTGTCTTGGCTGTTCATTCCTTGGATAACCCTGAAGTAATGTTGACATCTGGGTCTCACCATGGAGGGACAGGGGAATAGATTGGATATTAGAACACTGAAACTTCAAGGAATTCCCTATGAGGCTGCTATTGACCACCTGATGGCACCCAAGAGTTCACAACACTTTCACGCGGCTTGAATGTCGGTACTCACTGTGTTTCCATTCCACAGTCAGGAATGGAAACTCCATTGACTATCTGAAAGGACAAGGTAGTAAAAAGAGTTAGGACTTAGACTCAGGTCCTGGATCCCAGCATCACTGGGTCCACCTTGTGGTAGCCTTCACTTACCTTCCTGCCAGCCTATTGTGGTTCTTTCCTCCTGTGTGGAAATGATCATTGCCATTTTGAACAGAAAGGAGCTGTGGTCACTTGCATAAGAACTTCACAAGACTGAGTACATTGGAATTCCGTCGTGGAGAACAGGAGGGTTCCTCCAGGATACTCAGGTAGTTAAGAGTTTTTGGGAGAAAGAGATTGTTCATTTGTCACAATGCTCCTGAGTAACTCCAATAAGTTTATTAGTTCACAAACTGGATTTAGGTGGAATCATCTCCTCTGTTCATGATCTCTCTTTCTTTCTGGGTAGAATAGAAATATATCACCTAGGAATAGTCACACAACATTTGGGACCAAAAACTAGGACACAACAGTATCATGTATGAATAGTGTGGGGAAGACACTCACCCTTGGGATGAACTTTGTTTTTTGGGTTTTTGGTTTTGGTTTGTTTTTGTTTCTTGGGTGTTTGTTTGTTTGTTTCATGTGCCACAGAGATGCACAACTCCCAAGAGAATACTAGGTATATTTCTCCCCTGTGGATATTTGCTGAGACTCACTCTGCAAACCACAGTTAGGGTTTCATTTGAGGGTGTGAACTGTGAAGAAGTCATGTTCAGTTGGATGAAATGGGAACTTATAGAGGTGCCCTGTCCCTGTAGGATAGTAAATACCAAATAGTTTTGTCAGCCTGACAGACATGACAAAATTACAGAAACTTTCTAGGAATTAGAAAAAGTGGTGATTCTTTTCCCAGGCTAAAACCCTTTCTACAGATGGGTGGGGCTGGTAACAAAACCACAAGTGGGTCATAGAGAATGGCTGGATTCTTGAGAGCTAAGTCAAGTAGTGTTACCATCCTTGTTATTAACTCTTTTAATGAAACAAATGATATTTAGTGAGACCTTTCCCTATGGTGTCTTACCAATGCTTTTTTTTTTTTTAATATTCCCTTAGCTGCTGAGTTCTGGGTCCAATTCCCATTCCCTTGACATAGGCAATGGTTCACTTTAGGGCCCTTCTCCAAGGTTCCTTTCACAGTTCCAATATTTGTCATGGGATGATAATCCAAGACTATCTTGCTCACCTTCTGCTTAAAACAGCAACAAAACCCTATTTGTTGAATAGATGATATAATGCTAATTTGAGTGACTTACAGATTCAGAAAACTGTCTAGAAGATACACAAACACACTTGAAGGATGAAGATTGGAGTGAGTACATACAAGGTGCAAGGTGCACAGATGTGAAATTTGAAGAGGTTTCATGGTTGAGTAAGACTTGTTGACACCTGACGAGGTAATCAATAAAATTCTACAACAGGCTAAAGCAACGCAAGTACTAGGGCTCTTCCCTGCATTGCCTGGTGACAAGTAATAGAGCCAGACAGAAATGGGTGACTGAAGAAATGAAAATGAACACCGACGCTATGCAGCTGGATCAAGGAGAATCACCAGGGGGAAAAGCTAGAACAGCATGATGGCAGCAACTCTAAGATCTGACCTGCGATGGTCTGTACTGACAATTGAACTCTCATTAGAGGCTTGATTTTATGGAGAGCCCTGTAAGAAAGGAGAGCTGGCAAGTGCTGGGTCAGCCATAGCGGAGCTAAGATAAGCTGGAAATAGCCATGGCTGTCGCAGCTCCATGAAATATGGTGATAGTTTTTGAATGCTATCCAAACATGTGAGGCCTGCCATGACAGATGGACGCTATGATCGATGGGGCAAGTACATAAATCTTACCTGTCCTGCTGTGATTGCCAGGTAGACTGAATGACAGTTCTGCCTGTCAATGACAGATGTGAATAAATCCACATTTGAGTGGACACTGGCATGGGCCTCTTGTAAGCATTCTCATGTAAGCATTGTGTAAGACTACCATCAAGGGCCTCGCTCAGCTCGGTGTTGGGTATGGGTGCTCTTGGAGAATTGACAGCAGCAGGAGCACACACTTCACAAACACTGATGTGCAGAACTGGGCTTGGTACAACCAAGCCCATTGAAAGGAAGAATGAGTAGCTGAAATAGCTATTCCAGAGTTTTAGTGAAGGCACCCAGTATTAGTGGGAAAACACCCTCTCAGAAGTCACAAGGTTACTGAGTGAAAAATCCCAGCACTGGTGGTGGCCTACCTCTTATGGCTTATTGACCATGGAAGTCCCTGAAACTCTTCATATAATGTAGGCTATTGCCTCTGATATGGTTACATGTCACAATTGGATGGTAAATTCATATTACTGAGGATACTGTGAGCTTTGTTTGTATTACATGTAGAAATGGTGCTGTAGACGATCTTGAAGCCCCTTGCTACTTGCTGCTGTTCACAGTGCTGGAGGGTGCCATGCAGGCTGCTGGGGAAGAATTGTCATCAGTGGTCCTTCTTGGCTATGGACAACCCATCCCCCATCTCCCCCTCAACCCTCAGTAATGCGCTCTAGATACTAGATAAGATGTGTCTGCTGCAATGGAATACTACTCTGCAATTAAAAACAATGAATTCACGAAATTCCTAGGCAAATGGTCAGAACTTGAAAATATCATCCTTAGTGAGGTAACCCAATCACAAAAGAACACACATGGTATGTAGTCACTGATAAGGGGATATTAACCCAGAATCTCGGAATACCCTAGACACAATTCGCATATCAATAGATTTCCAAGAAGATGGAAGGAGAGACCCCTGGTCCTGGAAAGACTGGATGTAGGGGAATGCCAGGACAGAGAAGTGAGAGGGGGTTGAATGAGGAAAAGAGGGAGGGAAGGGCGCTTATGGGACTTTCGGGGAGGGAGGAAATGGGAAAGGGGAAATGATTTTGAATGTAAATAAAAAAAACTTAGAAAATAAAATAAAATTAAAAAAAAAAAGATGTGTCTGCTGGTGCAACCATAGCGCGACTACTATGAGTGTAACCAAATGCTTTCCAATTTTATATAAAGCTGACTCCACAGTTCATGTTTGGTATTATAAATGAGGACAACAACCTACAGTTGGGAATGTCATATGGCTTAATGAGGAAGCTACTACTGTTGTTTTATTAAATGATATAAAGTACCTGTCAGTTTGTCTTCTACACATTTGAGATTATTGTTGCTGTTAGCCTTGGTCAAGGAAGCTTCTTTCTTGCAGTGAGCAATAGTTATTAAGGAGATTCCTAGTCATTGAAACTACTGAGAATAAATCATTATTGCCAGGTCATGGTAGCCTAGTGCTCACCTCTAAAGTAAAGGTTTTTTTTTTAAGATTTTATTTATTTTATGTGTATGAGTACACTGTAGCTGTACAGATGGTTGTGAGCCATCATGTGGTTGCTGGGAATTGAACTTCAGAATCTCTACTCACTCTGATTCTACTCGCTCCAGCCCAAAGATTTATTTATTATTATATGTAAGTACACTGTAGCTGTCTTCAGACACACCAGAAGAAGGCATCAGATCTCATTGAGGATGGTTGTTAGCCACCTTGTGGTTGCTGGGATTTGAACTTAGGAGCTTCGGAAGAGCAGTCAGTGCTCTTAACCGTTGAGCCATCTCTCCAACCCTAGTACTCACCTCTAAATAAAATAAAATAGTCAAACATTTGTCTCATCCCTCCAAGGCTCAGGGGACGTTGCGAAAGAGGAGATAGGAAGTCTTTAAGAGCTGGTAGAAGGGGCAGAGAGTTGTGTCTCTCTTTTCTCCAGGTTGAATACCGTCATTGCCATTTTGAATCAGAACAACTGTGACCACTCACACAAACTGCTCACAGGAGTGACTTCAGTAATATTCTCTTGTAAATGGAGAAAAAAACTCACCAGGCCATCCCTAAGGACATATGAGCAGTTAACACTTTCTGGGAAAGGGAGACTCTTTGATGATGTACCTGTAAGCTAGTTGTTCCTATTCCTGTAAATAACCCTTTACCCTGCAAATTTCCCCAATTAACCCATTGATTCACCAAAGGGATTGTGGTGGCGTTATTTGCCTGGGGCTTCCGTTGCTCTTTTATCTGGAGTGAATACAAATAGATTCCCAAGGAAAAGTGGCATACCATGTGGGAGGTGTTTGGCTCTTTGGAGGTTCATACTGAAGTGTCACCAATGTGCAGACAGATGTGTGTGGGTGCATTTGCTCACGGACATACAGAGGGAAGTGGGTGACTCACTGTGTGGTGAAACCAGAACTTTGGCCTATGGGATAGGAGTTGCTGGCCTGCTTCCTCTCGGCTGAGATAATGCAGTTTAGGTGGAGACTTGAGGGTACACACTAATAGATCTGCTGCTCTGCCCTACTTAGAGGCAGGGCTCTTTGTCATACTGCTACCGTCAGTCCATCTTGCAGAGAATAGCCTGGAATGTCCTCTAGCCTCTTAGAGCAGTCCTGGACAGGTTTCCAGCTTCACAAAAATCTCCAACACAGCTCTAGATTGTACCTGCTGGGGCCCCATCGGTCTCCCAGAAGTTGAGGGTGAGAATATTTTCCCATTTCTTGGAGTCTGGGCCTGTCTGACCCTAGAACTTAATATGACCTGTTCCTTCTTCCTCTGATACCTCTGATAGCCATGGCTGAAGACAAAGCTGTAGACCAAAGCTACCAATCCAGACAATCAGAACCCAGCCCTCTCTGCTAGTCAAGGTGGTGGCCGAAGGCTAGAAAGAAAGAGTGGATTCCCTTCTTGTGCTCAGAGGGAAGTCACTCTGTAGCTAAATATGAAGTAGCCTATACCACCTCACCCCACAAGCAAATAAGGACTGGAACAGGTACCCACCCATCATTAGCCTGAGAAAAGGACGCCATGCCCACCTGGGGCATTTGGGAGACTTTTAGAAAGAGTCACTTGCAAATGCTTCAGGGCATTGACTCTTAAGCAACTGCCCCTATCAAGTACAGGTCAAGAACCTCCTACAGAGAACAAAGAGACCCTATGCGCAGAAGGATGTGCCCCACTTGAGACAAGGGAGAAGCTGAAGCTTGGGTAAGACTTGTAGATGCACCCTGACCTGGGCTTGTAAGGGGCATAGAGTTGATATATATCCAAGTGGTTATGAGTAGAGAAGGCTTTAGGTAGGAATTTGTGGTTACAACAAGTGAGAATAGAAGTTTTTCCTAAGTTTTGGTGTCTATAGCTCTATGCTGCACCTTCCTGTTCTTAAACACAAAAAATGGGAACCAGTGAGATAGCCCAGCTGGTAAGGGTACCAAGCTTGACAACCTGAATTTGATCCCTGGAATCCACACGGTAGAAGGAGAGAATCAATTCTCACAAGTTGTCCTCTGACCACATGTGTATTGTTGGCAAACACGTGTATGCACAGGAACACACACAGTAAATAAATAAATGGAATTTTTAAATGACTAAATGTTTCTACACGGTCAGTAAATTTCAATGACTCAGTTCCATACAAACTATCTTTTCAGCCATAATATAATTAGTCTGAAGTAAACACAAGATTTTGCAGATAATTCTAATGAAAACAAGTTTTATAAATCACCATTTATTTGGAAAATAAAGCAGACAGTTCTAAATGGCACACAAATTAAGGAATAATGCAAAATAAACATTAGAAATACTTAGAGAATATATGACAAATTGGGCGTTGTTGCTTACACTTACAATCCCAGCACTCAGGAGGGTTGAGCAGAAAGATTATCATGAACTTGAAATGGTTCCAGACACAGTGAGACCTTGTCTCAACCAATAAGCAAGCAAGCAACTCAAGGAAAAAGCAACCAAGCTGAAATTCAAGTGCGTTGCAATCTTAAATGTTGAGAGATGAGATCTTTAATATTACCAGATCTTTAATAGGAACCAGAGCAATGGCCCAGTTCTTAAGAGCACTTGCTGCTCTTACAGAGGACCTGGCTTTGTTTTTTTTATCACATATGATGGACTCACAACCATCTGTAACTCCAGTTCCAAGGGATCCAACATCATCATCTTCTTCCTCCTCCTCCTCCTCCTCCTCCTCCTCCTCCTCCTCCTCCTCTTCTTCTTCTTCTTCTTCTTCTTCTTCTTCTTCTTCTTCTTCTTCTCCTTCTCCTCCTCCTTCTTCTTCTTCTTTTTCTTCTCCTCCTCCTCCTTCTTCTTCTTCCTTCTCCTCCTCTTCTTCTTTTAAAAAATTTATTTATTTTATGTATATAAATACACTGTAGCTATCTTCAGACACACCAGAAGAGGGTATCAGATCCCATTACAGATGGTTATGAGCCACCATGTGGTTGCTGGGAATTGAACTCAGGACCTCTGGAAGAGCAGTCAGTGCTCTTAACCACTGAGCCAGCTCTCCAGCTCCCCTGACATCCTCTTCTAATGGCCTTGGACAACAGGCATGTGTTGGGTCTCAAAATGAAAAAGACCTGGATAATGGAAATGTCTGGATTATATAGGGAAGGGAAACTGGTGGAAGGGCAGCCCAATCCCTGGGCTAGAGAGTTAGGGTAGTGGACAGAGTATGCCAGTCATGCCCTGTAACAGATAGGAGTTGAAGGAAGCTGGGAGAACCTGGCACCCAGGTCTGCTTTGATATGTTAAGTAGGCATGCTAGCCTACTGTTCCTGGTTTGAGACCTAACATCATGCATGTGGTCACATACATATAGGTAGGCAAAACCGTCATACATACAGAATAAAATAAATAAATCTTTAAAAAGCAATAACAACAACAATAATATCCTAGTGAACAAGAATGAGGGCCCTCTTTTCAAGAGTAATTCATGAGAGGTCAGGTTTGTTTTCCCTGGAGTGGGGTCCTGATAGGAGCCTTGGTCCAACTCTCTTATGTTTCTTGCCACTTTGCCATATCAGGACACAACTGGGTGCCCTTGCCAAATGCCAGCATCATTTTTCTGAACTTTCCAGGCTCAAGACTGAGGAATACTTTTTCCTTTATAAATTACCACAGCCTGGGTTGTCCTGTTATAATTTCACAGACTAAAGTAGTGGTACCTGAAAACTGTAGTCTTAAGAGAAGAACAGAATGAAAACTTAATGAGCTAAATATCCACCCTCAGTGGGAAAAAGAAGAGGAGGCCAAGGATGATGACCATGGAAGAGAAGAAGACCAAGGCAAGAGCAAATATTAACCAGCAAATAAGGCTCAACCTCAAGGACCCAGGAACTTTGGCTGGAAAGTGTTGTCACAGAACTCAGGAGGGCAAGCAGTGGCTGTTAGGATACAAATGGGAAATTAGCTGATGTGCACTGAAGGGTTTGGTTGGTTGTTTGGTTGGTTTTGTTTTGTTTTGTGATGTTTTTTGGTTTGTTTGTTTTTTTTTGAGACAGGGTTTCTCTTTGTAGCTCTGGCTGTCCTGGAACTCACTCTGTAAATCAGGCTGGTCTTGAACTTATAGATCTACCTGCCTCTGCCTCCTAAGTACTGGGATTAAAGGCATGTGTACCACTGTGTACCAGCTGTGTACAGAAATTTCAAAGGGTAAAAATACCATGAACCTATCAATTTGAAGTCTCCTTCAAAATGAATGCGATGTTCCATTATGTAAAGTAAATCAATCCTCAGAACATTATGACTTAAATATTGATTCGAGAGGAGAGAGACAACCTGAAAGTTCTACACCATTATCTCCTTATAAGAAAACCCAGCTGAGAGCTGCCTCGCTGACAGCTGTTCAGTACACACCAAGTGCAAAGGTCAAGAAGCATCAGGTGAGAGGCCTTTGCTTCCTTCCACTCACCAAAAAGCAGGACATAAGTTTACAGATCAAAGGGGACCCACCACCATCCCTGTCCCTGGGAGGTGAAAGTTAGCAAACATAGCTGGATGTACTCAGGGAGACCTGGAGGAGTCCACACCAACTAGCTTCAGTACAGCTGAGAGAATATCCATTTTCGTTTGTTGCTAGGCAGCTGTCTTGCCTCACAGTACCAACTCCAGAGACCCTGAGTGTGTTTCTTGTCTTCTCACCAGTCCCAGGTTCACAGCTCTTTCCTAAGGAAGTTACACAAGCTGCAATACAAGGCTCTTTGCAAGTTGCATGCTTCCGAGTGTGTCTGTATGCACATGAGACATCCAGGTCAACAAGCTCCCGTGCGTTTTTCTCTGGTTCATCTGCCTTTTGTAATGGGGTCCCCTCCAGCTAAGAACCTGTAGGAGGTGTTGGCCTGTCTCACATAGATGTGTTATACCAAGTTTGCAAAGAACAGAACATTTCAGCCTCAAACACTTCCAGAGAGAAAAGTATAATGTCTCCCCAACACATTTAAAACATTTTGAGTGAGAGCAGGACCAGAGGGGACAGGCCACCCTTACTCCTAATCCCATGTCTGTCATTAGCACCCTTGCTCCACAATGAACATTTTTCAGTGTGACAGTGCTCTTGTCTGAAGTGGAGGATTATGGGAGAAGGAAGAGGCAAAAGCTGTGAACTGTCTGCCCATCACCTTCCTGTATCCTGTCCCTGGGATCCCCTCTGTAACCACACATTCCTCCATTGTAGGAGACCCTGACCAGTGAGCTACTTCTGGGGTTCCACTGTACTGCTCCTCTGTCTGAGACAGTCTGCCCTGTTGGGGGACTGCGTTTCACCCATCAAGTAGAATCGGTGGCCTACCACTAACCTATCTGGGTCCTGTGCTCTCCAGCACACTGCAGGAGGTGATTTGGCATACCCCCTTGCTCCAGGAAGCAATTGGTGCCTTTGAAAGTTGAGCTGTCAGTGTGGGAAGGCTGAGCTTACTCAAGAAATAGCTAATTTAATTTTCAGGGCCTTGGATTGGGCTCTGGGTAGGGTTGATTTTATGATGATCATGGAATCATATCAAGGAGCCCATGCAGTGTAAGGAGAGATCTGATTTTAGCAGTAGAATTGGATCTGAAGCCTGGAGTCCTGGCCATTGACATTACAGCCAAGCGAACTGGTGAGCTTGCTGTTCTCGGTCTGTCTGAAAGGTTGCACAGACCCAGTTCTGGCCAAGACATACTTCTAAAGGAAAGGCCATACTGTTCTGAAAAGCCCATCCCTCACCCCACCCTTGGGCCTTATCAGACACCCACATGGCTGACACAGATGTCCGCCCCCAGAAAGGCCCACCTGGGTATGGGAGGAGGTTCCTGAGATGGTATCCTTCCAAGTTTGAGTAAAGATCCTGGGTAAGGTCCTTCCTGAGTGACTCGGGGAGAAAGCCAGGACCCTCTGATCAGCAGGAGCCAGCTCACTCAGCATCCTCCCGAGATTATCATCTCCCAGCTTCTTTGGGGATCTGCTGTTGTTCCTATGCAGACAGGACTCTGCAGAGTGAAAGCGGCAGCCAGACACCCTGAGGACCACCTTACTGTGGAAGAAATACTGCCCAGGATGCACCTAAAAAGACTACAGGAGGATCCTGGAGCCAAGTAGTAGACTAGACAGCAAATGTCTGATGATATGAACCATCTGACCTCTGTCTGGTATGCCATGTCCCAGCTTACAAGGCTCCTCAGAGGGTGGGCAAGGGTGACACAGTGGGGGCAGAATGGCATAGTCAAGCCTCTAAGATTACATGGCAAGGCAGCCAAGCATAGACTCTGCTGAAGGTGTCTGGAAACAGCAGTCTCCAAGAGAGGCCAGCACGCTAGTGTCTACATCTAGGAGTTTATGAGGATGGAACTGAGCGTGGAAGCACCTATCTCCAGTGCAGAACGCCAAGTGGTTTATGTAGCTCCCTCCTTGGGGAGGCAGAGACAATGTTCCACTCTATACATGGGTGGCAGCAGCCAGCCAGCCCTCTGTACCATTGTACCCTTGATCTTGGCTTCCAGAAGTGGCCCTGCCAGTGAGCTCCTGTCCTACACCAACATGCTCCCTGGGGGATCATGGAATTGCTGATGGAAGCTTCGGGTCCCACTGCCCGTTGCTTCTGGTTGGGGTCCTATAGAACCATGGAAGGAGGGCAAGCTCTTGGCAGCCTAGTCCCCACCTTACTTCCCACCACCCCAGGACACACTGAACATTCATTTTGAAATATTTTTAAGTCCCAGCAACCTACATAGGACCCTTCCAGCAGCAAGGGCCCAGAATGAAGTAACCCAAAGTAACCAGGAACACAGGGTAGCTGGGGCCACTGACCCCTGCCATCCCCTGCCCTCAGGTGTGCTAGCACCTGATGGCGATCCTGGAGGTTCCAGGAGGGTAACAGTTGTCTGTATACCTGAGATTCCTGCGCAATCCATGCAAGCCATGCCGTTCCTGCCTACCCAGTCCATGACAGATCTAACCAGCTCATCAGAGGCCCCTAGGACTGCCCAGCTGGCCTTTTCTTTCTGACCTGACCTGGAAGACAATGAAAGAGTCCCTGTGAGCAGGTGCCTCAGCAGGGACCTGAAGTCATTAATGCCTGTTTACTCCTTGAAATGCTTTCAGCATCACTGTGAGTTTTTCCATCAGATATGCAGGGTTGTCAGTTGTGTCCACAGACAGCTGCTGCTGCAAGAAGACCATCATGGGAGGGACGCATGGAAGCAGGCAGACAGGTACGGTGCTGGAGCAGTAGTTGAAAGCTTGCATCTTGAGACACAGGAGAAAACTAACTGGGAATGGTGTAGGGTTTTTGAAACTGTAAAGCCTGCCCCCCAGTGACACCCCTCTCCAAGGCAGCTTGAATGTGAAAGCCTTTGACCTCAGAAGGAGGGGCTGAACAAACCTATTCCGGGGTGTGGACCAGGAGCCACACCTTGCCTGTCTAAAAATAGGCAGAGAGGTAGAAGATGGCCTATCTGCTTAAAGAGAGAGGGAGAAGGCGATATCACTCCTCAAATGTCACTTCCTCAGAAACGCCAGCTGACCTCTTCCCCTCAGATTGTGATGTCCTGTGCACGTCCATTCAGCACTGTCTTTTCCTAACTGGCACTGAACCCTGCTTTTAGGTCATCTTCATGCTTGTGCAATTTCCCACCCCCCTGGTTCCTGAGCCCCCTGAGGGCAGGGACGTACCTATCCTGGTCTCAGCTTCTCTCTGCTGTAAAATGGCTTCCTTGTTTGCCGAGTGACCCTTGTAAGAGCAGGGTTGGAGTGTAGAGCACAGTACCATTTCTTAGATCCAGCAGATCTTAAGAAGCCCAGAGTCTTAAACTGGAGGACAGTAGGATGGCTGTGGAGGCCTGTGATTCTTTTAGAGTCAGGACCATAGCTAGAACCTGTGCTGATGCCCTGTAGCTGTTCAGAAGAGAGGAGCTAGGAATGAGCCCCTAACAATTGTCCTAGAACTTAAAACTCCTGAAAACACTTGCAGACAGTACAAGAACTTTCTCAGAACCAAAAGCTTCCCTAGTCTCTGATGTGGGAGCCAGGTGATAAACAGTGCAGGCTCAAAGACCACCGAGGCACAGAAAATCCTGGAGTCAGAAACACATGTTTCCGGAGACATGCTGGTAAGTTAACGTCTTCACCTGAGAGGTCCAGGGTGTGCGTGGGCGATGAGCTAGTCATGAGGGAGGCCGGAGCAGAGGCGAGCATGCCCAGTGGGCACCTGCTTCCCTCTCTTGATCAATAATTAGGTCATAGCTCACTGTGGCTCCTAGCAGCTATTTTTAAATCCTGCTTTATATAAATTCTGAGAAGCATTTTGCAGAAAAGAGCCAGTGCATTCAAATGAATTTTGGAGATGAGATGAACACTTCCAGTTGGGTACAGAGGTCATTTCCTTTAAGGGAAATGCTCTGCTCTAGAGAGGCAGCCAGGCCTAAGTCAAGTGCATGCCTTTTTTTTTTGAGACAGGTCTCACTATATAGCTCTGACTGGCCTGAAACTTGCTCTCTGAACAGGTTGGCCTCAAACCTCAAACTCACAGAAATCTACCTGCCCCTGTCTCCTAAATGAGTGAAAGGAGTGAAATGTCTTAAGAAGTTGGTGTTGAGCATAGGTGAGTGGCTATGCTGAGGCTCTCAACTCAGAGATACTCATCGGAGTTTGAGACAGATCTATGAGCCCATGGGGAGAGCTCAGGGCCACCAGCCATGTGGGCAGGGATACTGCCACAAGTGTGCCAGCCCAGCCCCCAAGGACATACTCTGCCTGAGGATAGGGGCACACCCTGATTGGCAGTTCCCATTGCACTGGTTTGGTCTCTAATATGGACTTGCAAAGATTTAAATCCACAGCGCTAGAAGCCAAGTGTGTCTAAGACAGGGTACCTGGATGTAGACTGGTCACACAGCTCTGCTTTGAGACTGCACCTCATCTTTACCCATTTCTTCTGGTACTCAGGCAGGACACTGAGCTACCTGCACTTGGCCAGTATGAGGAAGAGTAGCCCTGGCTAGGGATACTGTGCATGAAAAATTTTTTAGGAGTCAAATTGGCTTCATTTTCAACATGGGTGGTCACCCTTTAGTGTGTTTGACAAGCTGCTCTTGTCACCAGACAGTGGAGCAGCCGAAGAAACATGGTTCATGCCAGAGAGAAAGCCCCCAGAGGTCACTCTGCCAGCAGGGGAATGCTCTCCAACTCATCCCCCTCTTCTCTGTGAGTGACTCCCCATCCTATAACTGTGCTGAGCCAACCCCTTGCGCACACAGTCACACACACACACACACACACACACACACACACACACACACACAAATGCACACACACACCAGGGCGGAGGCAAGACAAATGATCCCAATGTCTGAGCCTTAGAACACAGAAGAATAAAGATGAAAGAGACATTCATGTGCACTGTGATATATGGGTCCCCCCACTCCCACCCAAACATACACACACATGGCTTGAGGCTGGGCAAATGGTTCAAATTCCTGAGCCTTGGGACACAGAAGAATGAAGAGGGAGGAGATGCTGTGATGTGCACTGTAATGGGTGAGCCCCCCACCCCCATATCACACATACACAAGCAGCATGGTTGGCTCTAGTAAGATGGGTGATTTCCCCCAACTTGTATGCCTGTCACATCCTTCCAAAATCCTGGGATCCCAGGATCATCTAAGGATCCAAGACTACTTGAAAGCTGCTGGACTCCTGCCAACATCTGCATTCTGGAAGATTCCCTGGACATCACCTCCCTCCTGATTGATAGAACTGCCTGAGATGGCTGTCGATGTGCAGAACCAGACTAACATCCGCTGGTCCCAGTGCAGAGTAAGTTTGGGATGCCTTATGGTCCTCATGCTTCATGGGCAACTGGCCCAAGGAGGAATGTGGTGGGAGACACAAGTAGTGGGTGGTAGGGCCATGGGGGGGTCAGTGGCAGGCAGAGGCAGCATACAGTATTCACCTTCCTGGGCTCATGAGAATGGCAAGGGATATTAGATGCTTCATCCTGGGGTCAAGTTCTCTCCTGACCTTCCTGCTGGGCTCTTGGTCTTGTGGTTCTTTCAATTCTCTTCCCTCTGATTTCCAAACAGACTCAGAGGCTCCTGGGGACACATTCACTGATCTCACAGAGGGAGAGGGAATGGTTCTTTGAAGCAGTGTCAAGGCAGATGGGACTTACTGCCATTAACATGAAAGCCTGTGATTATATCATGAAGATGCTCTCAGAGCCTGGAGTCCAAAAGAGTCATGCTGACTGACCCAGTTTCTTTTCCTAGTCTGCCACATGGAGCCTAGAGCCAGAATATGCTGAGTCTAAGCATCCTGGGCTAGCTTGTTGGTTCATAGTGGACTAGGTTGGGGTCCTCCCATGCTGAGCCCCTCCCACTGTAGGTATGGTATCCTTCCCTGTACTGGTGGTCTTAGGCTGTATAAGAAAGCCAGCTAAGTATGAGACCATGGTTCCTGTTGTAAGTTCCACTCCTGGGCTACTTTTGGTGAAGTGTTGTATCATGGCAACAAAGAAGAATAGAGCACTGTGCTTTGCATCTTTGACATTTACAATGCTTAACCATCTTGGGCTTGGAAGATGGCTCAGTCAGTAAAAATCTTGCTGCACAAGGACGATGACCTGAATTGATCTCCAGCACTTGCATAAAAGTTGGGTACACCAACACATTTCTGTATCCCAGCACTGGGAGAGGCAGAAGCAGGTGGAGCCCTGGGGTCCAATGGCCAGCTACTACCCAATTTGTGATCTTGGGTTCAGTGAAGAACCCTGTTTCAAGAATTAAGGTGGAGAAGCAATTGAGGAAAACAACAGATGTTGACCTCTGGCCTCCATACACATATGTAATGTACACACACACACACACACACAGAGAGAGAGAGAGAGAGAGAGAGAGAGAGAGAGAGAAACATGTACACAATGAATGTGTGTGTGTATCCTAGGATAGATGTGGGTGTGTGTCACACACCTCCCTCTCAACTCAACTTCCTTCAAACATATCTTTTCATCCTGCCTGCATGGATCACACCATTGTGGCTGCCAAAAGGCCCCAGTTGCGTTCGAATCTCTCCAACACTGTGTGGAATCATTGTCCATAGTTAACTGTCCCTCCAGGTAAGCAGGTTTAGGATGGAGGGAGCTGATGGAGATGCTGGGTGGCTTGCAGGGAAAATCTCGGTACCAATGACTCTTCTAAGGGAGCATACTGTCCCCACCATAAGGGAGTCGTGTTCAGCTTCTCTACCTGCAGTGGCTCCTCCATCACCTCAGCCTCACAGCCTCTTTGAAGCCTGGAAAACTCAGGGTTTATGGTCTCTTGTGCTGCTGGCCTCTGAGTAGAAGTAGTTCTTTTATTCAAGTGCTTTCTCTCTCTCTCTCTCTCTCTCTCTCTCTCTCTCTCTCTGTGTGTGTGTGTGTGTGTGTGTGTATGTGTGTGTGTATGTTTGTATGTATGTATGCCTCTCTCCTGTGTGCCTGACTCTCTGTCTCTCTCCATACTGCTGAGATTCCTGGTCAGTTTCACCTCAAATAAGTCCCCTTGTAGTTCTCACCCAATTCTGCTCCCCAGGAGACCATAACCTCTGAGTGTTCTCCATTCCTCCTCTCCCCACTTTCCATGAAACTTGTGATCTCCAGACACTGCACAGGGCAAGGACAACAGAGGATACTTGGGACCCTCACAATACGGAGGTCATACAAAGTCTTCAGCAAAGGATCTCTGAAAACCCTCAACTGTTAGAAGAAAGATGCATCCAATTCTGAGTGCTCCAGGTCTCCATTCAGAAACACAGACTGTACCAAACTCACTCATGGAAGATTACAGAAAGACAAAAATACTTTCTGATGCTCTGGGATACCTGTCAGTCACTTCCTCTTTTGGACTGACAGTCTTTAAAGGCAAGAGCCCTGAGTCCCTGGAACCCCCAGTATTTTTGCCAGCTATGAGGTTTGTCTAGGGTGTGGAACCAGCTCCTCTAGCTGCTCTGGACCTCTGGACTCTGTAGTACACTCTCCTAAGGAGGTCTAGAAACAGTGTGTTCAGCTCCTTCTCCTGCTGACTATGGCCTTAGCCACCAGTGAGCTGCATAACAACCTCAAGCATTGCTTCCCTTGATCACCTTACAGAGGTCACAGTCATGGAGGGCTGTGAGCTGCATTCTTGGTGGCCTTGGCACTCCATCCTCTATAATGAACTTGGGTCAGAGCCCTGAGGTAATCAGTGGGGTTAATAGATCCCTCATGAGCAGAGGTAGACTTGGCTTCTAGTTCCCTCCTTTTTCAAAGTTCAGGGAGGCTGTACTGCTGATGTAATTGTTCTATAGCTTGAGTTTGTTCATCCAAGGGCAGGGTGTCCCCATTGTAATTAGGTGGCTCACATTTAATTTGGCACAGATATTAAAAATCATCCCGGAGGAGGCCCCTGGAACACAGGCTGAGGAGGGAAGGCTCCGTGGAAACCCTTAGAAAGAGGGCATCTGAGGAACTGCAGCAGCGAGGCATATAGTGTCCTGGAGTCTGGCTTTCGATTTCCTTTTGCTGTGGCTGGACTAGGAGGAGGTGCAGAAGCCTAGCTCTCTGTGCTCAGGAAGGGCTTCTGAAGGTCATACAGGTTGCCATGGGCACTGACAGGCAATAGGAACCTCTGAAGGTCTGTAACAACTCAAGGGTCCAGCCAGCATGGGACTCCCTCTCCGTCAAGGACTAACCAAACCTTTTGAGTGTAGTGAACTGTTCACTGCTCCCCCCAAGCCCCTACCTGAGGACACACTTCTCTCACTGTACATTTACCTGTGGTACATCACTCCTATCCCAGCCTGCCTGTCTACTGAAATTCTTATCATCCAGAAGAAAAGAATGGCCCATTAATCAAGGATGAAGAAAGCCATCCTTTCTGGTGATATATGTGAGCCCTGGGTATCTTCTAAGTCTATTCTCAAGGCCACCCTCCTGGGCTGGGATCTTAGATTGTATTAAAAAAGGAGGAAGTTCCAGGCTTGTTGGCACACACTTTTAGTACCAGCACTTGGGTGCCAGAGGCAGGTGGATTGCTGTGTGAGTTTAAGGTCAGCTTGGTCTACATAGAGAGCTCCAGGTCATCTAGAGCTACTTAGTGAGACCCTGTCATAATCAATCAATCAATCAATCAATCAATCAATCAATCAATCAATCACAAGAGAAAGTTGGCTGAGCACAAATGTTTTTCATTTCTCTGTTTCCTGACTGTGGTTGCAATATGATCAGTTGCTTTGAGCTCCTATAGCCAGCATCTTCCCATTATGGTGGACTATACATTCAAACTGAGACAAAGAACAAAAACAAGCTATAAACCTTTCTCCCTCAAGTGGCTTTTCCTAGGGTGTTTTATCACAGCACCAGGAAAACTAATTGAGATGAAAAACTGGCATCAAGAGTGCAACAGCTGTGAAAAACCTGACCAGGTGACCCTTAGACCTGTGGAGGTGTTATGTGGCTGGAATGTGGAAGAGTTTATTATTCTGGGACAGAAAACCCCTGAGTAAGTGTGAAGTTGAGCTTTACAAGCAATTTTGGTGGGCATTTGGAAGACAAGAATGCTAAGAGGAACAGACTGTGGAGGCTCAGCTTTTTGTTTTTGTTTTGAGGGGAACAAGAACTCTATGAGGACCATGGATAGGGCCATTGATGTGATATTTTGGCCAAGAACCTGGTTTCATTCTACCTGTATCCTGAGAACCTGAGTGAGATTGGCTTTAAAGGCAATCAAATAAATTGGTTGACAGAGGAAATTTCAAGAGAGGAGAGCATTCAGGCAGTTACAATTACTAAAGAGAACATCACTGTGATGGGTTGTCTAGGCTTGGCCCAGGAAGTGGCACTATTAGAAGGCATGGCCCTGTTGGAATAGGTGTGGCACTGCGAGATGTGGGCTTTAAGACCCTCATCCTAGCTGCCTGGAAGCCAGAATTCTGCTAGTAGCCTTCAGAAGAAGATGTAGACCTCTCAGCTCCCCCTGCACCATACCTACCTGGATGCTGCCATGCTCCTGCCTTGATGATAATGGACTGAACCTCTGAACCTGTAAACCAGCCCTGATTAAATGTCCTTTATAAGACTTGCCTTGGTCATGGTGTCTGTTCACAGCAGTAAAACCCTAAATACGACAATCACTAAAGATAAACCTCCTGGGCACTGGGACAGTAGGAAAGATCTCAAGAGCAAAATTCCACTTCTCAGAGGCATTATTTTGTGAAGGGTTTCTTAATTCTTGAAAGCTACTGCCTAGGTATTTTTTTCCTCTGAGCCAACACAGGGAAGGTGATATAGCTGTGGTCCAAGGGGGCTCATATCTCAAGCTGGCAGCAGAACATGACAGAATCATCCATATGTGTGCATGACTGAACGCTGAGGTAGTCATGGAATCCTTCTCCATGATTTCAGAAGGCAGCCATGGGCAGACAGTCTGTGGCAGGATCAGAACCCCATTACTTGAAGCTGCAAGGGTGAAATCTAAGTTACAACAGAGACCCTCAGGATGTTGGAGATCCCAAAATCATCAGAACCATGGGATGTTCACCAAGGAAAACTGATGGCTGGAGAGAGAGAGAGAGAGAGAGAGAGAGAGAGAGAGAGAGAGAGAGAGAGAGAGAGAGAGAAAGAGAGAGGCTGTGTAGTGCAGTAGGCAGAAGAACATGAACATGGAGTGGCGTCTATCTAAGACCTAAGGTCATGCCACTATTGCATATCTTGTCTGGCATGTGGATGAATGACATAATATGCAGAGTCTATAAGTAAGAAAAATCACTCATGACAACTCTCTCCAGTTACACAGCACATAGCACCCTCTGGCACTATTAATACAAGACAGCAGGAAGAGAGATTTCACCTAAGTCAATCTGATTTCTACAATGTCCCACAACCAAAATATGTGATATTTTGGGTAGTTAGGGACTTACATTCTGACATGCAACCACCAGCAATTGCAATGGCTTGTACTCTGTGTGAACCTGAGGAGTCTCCTTTCCAAGAACTCATAGAAAAGAAGTCCATCTCCAACTCTGGGGATTTTTGAGAAGGCCTTTTTAAAAAAAAAAATCAATGTAGGTATGCTTTCATTCAGACTCCTGAATTGCTGTTTCAGTAATCCATCCTTCCTTTCAACTAATACAGTCCTTTTAAGGTTGCAAGGTAGATAGAAATGGCATTTGATTTAGTAGTCTTCTGCCCAGTTCTGCACATTTGTGTTAATGAAATGAATATCCCTGTGACTTGATTCTCTGGCATGCCCACAAGTGACACTGAGTTGAGTGAGGGCCTGATGGTAGCCTCACCTGTTGTTTGCTTGTATGTAAATGCCCACAAGAGGCCCGGGCCAGTGTCCACACGGATGAGAGCATATTTAAATCCTTCACTGTCAGGCATAAGTGTTCCTATGCAGTCTATTTGCCAACCCCACACAAAACAGGTATATTTGTACACTTGCTCAACTAAAGTATTCACCCACCATTCATTTGAAAGGACTCAATGAGCTATTGACCGTCACATAAAAAGTACCAGGAACTGATCCCTGGTGGACTCTGTTATGTATCCCCTTCAACATCTGTTATCCTCATGGTAGCTAACCTGCCAGTTCTCATTTTTCCACTGGGAAATCCATAAATCCAGACCTCTACATACAACCCAGTTATCAGTAAAGATTATCATGGGCCAGTCTTCATTCATGCTGTTCTTACCCCAGTCCTCTGGGAGTTCCTCCCTTCTCCTCCTTATTAGCTGCATGCTGTCTGTGTCCATTTATATTGCTGAACTTCTTAGTTACTATTCTATTGCTATAAGGAGACACCATGACCAAGGCAAGTCTTAGGAAAGAATGCCTTTAACTGAGGGATTACTTAGAGTCTCAGAGACTTAGTCCACTATCATCATGGCAGGAGTGTGGTGGCAAGCAGGCATGGCACTGGAGAAGTAGCTGAGAGATCTACCATGATCTGCAGGCAGGAAAGAGAGAGAAAGGGTAAAAGAGAGAGAGAGAGAGAGAGAGAGAGAGAGAGAGAGAGAGAGAGAGAGAGAGAGAGAGAGAGAGAGAGATTGAGACTGCACCTGATGTGGACCTTTGAAACCTCGAAGTCCACCCCCAGTGACATACTTCCTCTATACATACTCCAACAAGGTCCCACCTCCCAATCCTTCCCAAATAGTGCCACTCCCTGATGACTAAACATTCAGCTATATGAGCATATGGGGGTCATTCTTATTGAAACCACCACAGTGAAGTCACCCATTCTTGTGTGATATCTTTATATATTTCGTTACTGCACTAGACATCTACAAAGATATACAGTGGTTTTTTTCCCCCATGTCTGGACTAGTTTGTCATTTGATTCAGTTACCAGAGGATGCTTAGTAGCTTGATCCCAGAACAGCCTGCATGGCATTATAGTGACAGTGGGTTGCAGACAGAAACCCATGTTTCTCTAATATATATGCCACTTTTTCAGATTTTGATTCTATGTCACCCTAGACAAAAGCTTGAGCAGAGGACTTTTACCCAAACCTTGATTAAATAAACTCCTTTTTACTGTCACTCAAATGGAATAGTGGATGTGATTGTTATATATACAGCTAGTAACTACTGTTCTGGTGTTGTGTGCTGAGTTTCTGCCCCTTTCCATAATGTAGACCAAAACCCTATTGGAATGAGTTGTTTAGGAAATTTCTTTCATAGCCCCCATGACCTTCTGAATTTCTCCTAATTTCTAGATGAAGGGATGAAGGCACTGGGGCATTTTAGGCTGTCCTACAGGGAATCTTAGTTTGCTCAAAATTATCTTAAGATTTTCTATTTCAGGCTAGAGAGATGGCTCAGCAGCTAAAAGCACCAACTGCTCTTCCAAAGGTCCTGAGTTCAATTCCCAGCAACCACATGGTGGCTCATAACCATCTGTAATGGGATCGGATGCCCTCTTCTGGTGTGTATGAAGAGAGCAATGCTGTACTCATATACATAAAATAAATAAATAAATCTTTTTTTTAAAAAAAAGATTTTCTGTTTTGATCCCACACAGAGTTCCTTTTGATCATATTATACAAATGGCAGACAATTTGAGCAAGGTGGGGGGTGAAATGCAACAACACTTTGATTTCCCCCAGCCACTTATAGCTGTTTTATATTCACATATTCAGGCTGTTCACTATCCTTCTCTGGTAGCATACATGTCTTATCCAACCGTAAACCTCCCCCAAATTCCACAGCTGGACTCAACCCTTCCACTTTGTCTGGACTGACTTCCATCCTCAATCCCTCAGATGTGTTTGACCTTCTTCCGGGGTTTTCTGAATCTGTAAGACACCCAGAAGTCAGCATTATGTAATTGTGTAATGAAGGCTTTTAATAGAAGATTGCAGGATGACAAAGCAAGGTCCCGAGCTACCATCCTATGAGCAATAGTGGGACTGTGAGGTGAACTGTTGCTTACATCAGTGAATGGGCATTGGTCCTGGGATCAGCACCTAAGGGAACTTTAAAGAAAGCATTGGTAAGGCATGACACAGCCGGGAAAGATTCCACCATGTAGCAGTTGTTTCTCCAAAAGAACAATATTGGACACAGTGTTGTTGGATGGAGGGACTCAAGGACGGTATTCAAGAATCAAGTCATTCTCCAGGACACACTTGTGGGTTCTTTAGCCTGGGCAACTAATTGATATCTTTTCTAATTCATAGAAAGTTTCTTTAATTTTGTCATATCCTTCAGACTGATGAAACTGTTTGGTATTTACTATTCTACAGAGTCAGGGCAACTCTATAAGCTCCAATTTTACCCAACTGAACATGACTTCTTCACAGTTGACAACCCCGGTTGAAACCCTAACTGTGGTTTGCAAGGTGAGTCTTAGCAAACATTCACCCTCACTGTAATTTTTGGAGTAATTTCTGGCAGGGGAGGAATATACCCAGTATGCTCTCAGTGGGTGTAGTGGGTAACTGCCTACCCACCTGTGACAAGTTTTGTCTTTCTTACTTGCACACTTCCACAACTTCTACTATGTTTTTCCTTGTTTGTCTACTGCTGCTCATTTCACCAGGAGTTTCTGGGATTGCCGTGAGAAAGCAGACTCGGGTTTAAGATCCACAGAAGCCCAAGTATGTTTGTGGCAGATGTCCTAATCTGAATGAAAAATGACCCTGTAGGCTTTTATGCCTTTGAATACTTTTCCCTAGTTGGTGCTTTTGGAGAGGTTAGAAAGTATAACCTCATTGAAGGAAATATGTGACAGGGAAGGCTTTAAGGGTTTATAATCTCAGCCTGCTTCCTGTTCTCCTTCTCTGCTTTCTGGATGCTGTTGAAATATGATCCCTACTCATGGTCCCATGCCAATGCCATTCCTGCCTTTATGGATTCTCCCTCCAGAACCATAAGCCAAAATAAACGCTCTCTTTTATAAGATGCCTTTCATCGTGGTGTTTTATCACAGCATGAGAAAACTAACTCACCCTGCAGAGGACTAAGAAAGCCACAACTCAGCCTCAATGTGGAACCTCCCATTGGCCTATACGGTCCTCACCTGTAGTCAAGCTCGGCCACCTGGTTAGAGGAGCAGCCAAGGTAGTTTTTATCCCAGGATATTTTCCTTCACAGAGGCAAGCACCCTGAGAATCCCCAGCATTTCTTCTACCTCTTCAGTAACCTGTCATCAGACTTCAAAGCAGTGCTTCTCAACCTGTGGGTCACAAGCCCTTTGGAGGGATTTGAATGATCCTTTCACAAGGTCTCCTATGAGATATCCTACACATCAGATACTTAAATCACAATTCATAACAGTAGCAAAATGACCTCAGTTATGAGGTAGCAACAAAAGTAATTTCATGGTTCGGGTCACTACAATATGAGGAACTATATTTATGGGTTGCAGCATTAGGAAGGTTGAGAACCACTGCTCTAATGTCGTCCGTGGCTCACTAGCACAGCATCTGGACCTCTGTCAACTTTTCCCCTAGAAACTCTGGCTCAGCACAAATTTTGTTGGAGAGGCCCCTTGTCAGTTCACCCCTTTTCTCACCTTCCCACTCCCACTTTGACTGCCTTAGCCCCCCTCAACCTGATTGGCATGCCAATATAAGTCACTCAAATCCACAAGATCCTCCTTCTATAAGCATTTTTAATGGGCTCAATCATGTCAAGACCCAGTGTGGATGACCACAGCTCTTGTGATTCAAGATGAATAAGAATTGCCCCCCCTCATAATCTCTTATGCTTGAATACCTGAACCTCAACTGGTGACACTGTTTGGGAAGGATTAGGAGGTGTGGTCTTGTTGAAAGAGATAAGTCACTGGGGTGGGCTTTGAGGTTTCAAAAAGACTCAGGCCATTCCCAGGGTGCCCTCTCTCTCTGCCTCCTGCTGTGGATCAAGATGTAAGCTCTTAAATACTGCTCCAGTGCCATGCCTGCCTGCCTGCTGCCTGCCTGCCTGCCTACCTCCATGGTCCCCACAGCAGTGGTCAAGGACTCTAACTTTCTGGAGCCCCAATAAACTCTTCTATAAGTTGTCTTTGTCATGGTATCTTATCACAGCAATAGAAAAGTAACTAGGACAATGACAGTGATCATGTTTAGTCTGAGGAAATACCACAAAGCACCACATACCTCTCAGAGCTTGCCACTACGGCTTCCTGATGCTCCATGTATGCTCCATGTTAAAATGTTCAGTTGTCCAGTACCATCCTTTATAGAAGTTGTCTTAGGGTTTTATTGCTGTGAAGAGACACCATGATCACAGCAACTCCTATAAAGGAAACCATTTCATTGGGGCTAACTTACAGTTCAGAGCTTTAGTCTGTTATTGTCATGTTGGGGAAACATGGTGGCATGCAGGTAGACATGATGCTGAGAGAGGTAGCTGAGAATTCTGAATCCACAGGCAGCAGGAAGAGACAGTGAGCTACCAGGCCTGGCTTGAGCTTCTGAAACCTCAAAGCCCACCCCACCATGACACCCTTCCTCCAACAAGGGCATATCTCCCAATAGTGCCACTCCTTATGTGCCTATGTGGGCCATTTTTATTCCAATCACCACAGTGATTTTTGGATTGTATTTAGCCCTGGGTTCTCTCTGCTCTCCAGACTGCATCTGTCATTTTATCTCTCCTGATTGGAGGTCTATTGTGGGGGATGTGTCTCTATTTGGAATAACTGAGGACCACATAGGTCTGTTTTAGTGTATAATAATCTAGCTCTCTCAATTGTGATTTTGGGACAATAGCACTTTTCTTGTATATGTGGGCCAACTATGAGACACTGACCCTCCAATAGACTCAGTCTGCCCTATAGAGTTAGATTTTTCAAAACCCACTTTAATAAAGGTTCACAAATGCTTCAACCCCACTTCCTAACTCACCATCCAAAGGTATGGGAGAAAAGACGGTAGATAGGACAACGGAATGTGGACCTGTTTAGAAGTAGTTCTTTGGAGTGACTCCAATCTCCATTGTCAGAATACCAGCAATCCAGTTCAAAGGATGCCACCAAACAGGAAACAGCAGTGGAGGCCCACGATTTAACAGAAACAGCCAGGCCTCTACCAAATCAGCATCAGCAACCAGAACCAGTCAGAAAGCCAGGAGAAGTTCTCCGCCAAGGCTCTTTCAACAAAGTGAAGACCAGCAAAGACATGAGACCAACAAAGCATTGTGTGGCTAGCTATGCAAGCGCCCAGTCACTGCCTGTTGGGTCCCACTTAAACTCTCTCCAAACATCATGTGTCCTCTCATGGGTCTTGCTTCATCAAAACATCACATGAGTCTGCATCACCTGACACAACCAGAAATTTCCACTTCGTTGCCCTTGGGTCCAGGACCCCATATGAGGGAGCAGCATCCTCCCTTCTTGGCATATAGGGCCTTAGCAGGGAACCATTGCATGTAGCATCCCAGGGGACCTCTGCTGGGAACTAACCCAATGCCCTGGCTGATGTGAATCATTCTGGTCACCGGGCTATGACCTGGTTTTTGTGCCAAGATGATAGACTTATTCTTAGGTAGTCCCATGCCAGGACTGCATTCTCGGGTTGTGGACAAAGGGCCGAGCCTGCAGTCCAGCACAGTTCTCTACTGGGGCTATGGTAGCAACTACCATTTATTCAATGCAGTCATGGGATTTCTGCATGGCCATGCACCTATCCCTATTGTAAAATGTGTGTTCCCTGAAGATGAACTTTAGGTCAGGGGCTGCATGCTCTCCAGCATGGCTTTAGGGGCCATGGATGGTTCTGCCATCACCACTTGTGACTGCGTTTCCTAGGAGGTGATCATTCTTCCACTGCTGTCAGTCTTCTAAGCTTCTTAGCAGGCACTAAGTTTGTAAGGATGAGCTTTCCTCTCTCCTCCACCTTCAGAGCACAGGTTTCCTCTCCTATAGGGGCCCAGATTTCTTCCTTACCCGTCTGCTGAGTTTGGTTTTCTTTGAACCTGATGTTCAGACAAACTGGGAGTGGGGTTGAGTACTAGAGAAGCAGGCTCAAGGGTGTCCTCTACACCACAGGGAGTGATAATATGTATGGAGAAACAGCCCAGTTCCAGAGACTCATGCCCATTTTCCTCTTGTTTGCAGAATTATAAATGCATATGGTAGAACCATAAAAACAGATGCAGATGACATTAAGTATTTTTTATGTGAAAGGAATTACAGAATAATCCTAGTGGAATATCATGTGTCAGATAGATAAAATAAGAGGGCCTCTTTGTTTGCATGTGTTGTGGGTCTGTAAATGCAAAGAATGTGATGAGAACCAAGACTCTTGGTTTGATTCTTCGAACAGAGTGCCCTTCCCTAGGCACTGACAGCTGGGGACAGTGTAGCATCTGGACACAGGTCTGGAGATGGTGGGTAGTAGGCAGACAGTTAAGGAACTCAGGGACTACCCAGGAGCAACCATGCCGTGTGTGTGTGTGTGTGTGTGTGTGTGTGTGTGTGTGTGTGTGTGTGTCCTGTTGGGCACCAGGCTCTCTGCCTTACCCTCTTGTTATCACCATGTATTGCACAATGCTAGGGAAAACCCCATTTAATCACATTCTGTGTTCACCTGTGGTCTGAGTTCTGTTATCTCATGGCAAATGGCAACTCTATCCTCATTTGCCAAGAAAGAAATCAAATGGCTGAAGGCTATGAGTCTCTTTTATCTGGATGTAAGGGGCCACCAATCTGTGGGATAAGGAGGCCAAGGAGGATGCCACTGTGAGGCTGGTTGCAACTCCACACCACACAGCACAGCAGGTTTCTACTCAGCACAGTTTTCCCACGGAAGTTTATCTTCTATCTCAGAGAAGCCATGCCAGTCAAGTTTCTATTTTTCCTTGTGTGGGTGTTGGGTGGGGTAAAGTCCTCCTCTTCATTAGTAGCCATACCAAAAGTTCCCCTATGCTCCATGCAGATGGGGCTTTCCAGCTCTCTCATTCTACCCTTGGGCTGGTATCCTAACAAGGGTCCCATTGAGTTCACTAGATGCAACACCCTGGCTTGGCCATTTGCATTCTTTGAGAGTCCCAGGAAATCGTCACTAGAATCTTCAGAAGGACAAATGCCTTGTGATACCTTGATCTAAGCTGTCTGGCTTCTAGATCCATGATTTAGTAAGTGATATCCTAAAGCCCCTGGGCTGTGTCTGCCATGTAGGTTGGGGACATTGATACACAGCTTCACAGGATGTTGGCCTGAAAGTCAGTGAGTCTTGCTGCAGATTTTGTGACAGAGGAAGAAGAAAATGAAGGCTTTGGCTCTTATAGCATAGTACAACCCACTTGGGGTTGCCCTATATAAATGCTCAGGGTCAAACCTGTAGGACTCTAAGCTAGTGGGAGTTCATAGGGGCAGATAGCTACTTCCAGTGAGAGGACTCTACCTAGTCAACTTTGGGACATCTTGGACCCCACTGCTGTCCTCAAATCTCCTCATGAAGTTGGGCCTGCCTTGGCATATGCCTGCTTGATGCTAGGTCCTCTATAGCACTACATAGATTTAATGTGTACATTAGCCTTTGTCATTGCTGTGACCAAAATATTTGACATAAGCAATGCAATTATAGTAGGTTTACTTATCCCATGGTTATTTGCTCCTGTGAGCTTGACACTGGGAATAGGTGGTGATTCTCTACCTCTTGGTAACCAGGAATCAGAGAGAAGACATGCAGGAATGTGCTGGGCAATACATAGCCCTTAAGGACATAATGTTAGTGACCAAACTCCTTCAGTGGGGCCCCAACTCCTAAAGTTCCCACCATGTTCCAGAACAGAACCACTAACTTGAACCAAGTAGTTAATGCATGAACGTGAAGGGAAGATTTTCTATTAAACCCTAACAATTTGGTTTAGTGGAGGACTGCTGTAGCTGAGGTATGTCAGGTGAGCAGGACAGCTGTGTCCACATCCTGAGGTTGGCAGGCCTTGCCTAGTCCCTGGCTTCTCCTTGAGAAGCTTTAGATAAGCTATAAGGTTCTGGGACCAGCTTTGGTGCCCAAGGGTCTGGAGGGCAGAGGGTACTTTGGGGGACACCTATTCAGGCCTTTTCCTGTCTTCCAGAGGATTGGGGCAGAGGATTGAGGCAGGAGACCTAGGGAACTGCACAAGGGAGGCACTGGGATGGTGGAGTCGTCAGAACTCAAGACCCTGGAGGGAAAGACCAGGATAAGAACCTGAAAATTGATATTGATAAGTTTTCTCAGTATCTCCCATGCAATGAGGGCAGGTAGGCTGTACCATCAGGGCTGGCAGCTGGTGGGCACTCCTATTTCTCTGTGTATGCACAACCTGGCCTGGAGGACAGAAGCCTCTCCTGCTTTGCCTTTGGGGTCACTGGTCTCCTTGAAGGGTACTGTGGGAGACAGGTGCATGACCTGCTTTCTGGTTCCCTCATTTTTGTCCCACCCTTCACTACCCAGCTTCAGTGTACAGAATACTGGTATTCTCAATGGGTGTGATCCGGGGATCCCCTCACACCTTTATCTCTACTTTGGGGCCCAGAAACCGAGTGGGTTGCCGTCAAGGAGGCTCCATCAGTCGCTTGTTAAAGAAGCAAGAAGCAAGACATCTCCAGCCCCAGTTGCCACTTTGGCAGAGGGAGGCATACTTGGAACTGTACAGAATAGGCCTAAATATAGCCAGGGTCTTGATGTGTGGTGTGCTCCAGCGATGTAGGCAGCAATGATCAGGCTGCCCTTCCATGACCTTCTCCCAGGATGCCTTTCAGTCAGTGAAGGGTGTGCCCTCAATGTGGCCTTGGTCCCTTGGCAGCCTCCACAGCCCACATTCTTGTCTATATACTCCACAGTGCTCTGGGTATGGGGAGCTGAATGGGCTTGTCCTGCAGCCCACAGAAATCCCAGATGTCTTTGGGTGGCTTCTGGCTGGAGGCCTCTGTAAAGTGGGTGATCCTAACTTCTAAGCCTTCTAAGTCTTTCTCCTGGTGCCTCAGGGGACTCTCGATCAGGACAGGGCAGGGGGAAATCTCCCTTTAATTGTTCAATAGTCTATTTACTGTTATCTGGTGGGACCACTGAGTCAAGGGGCAGATTGATGGGGAACGAAGAAGCTTTATTAGTAACAAGCCAACACATGGGAAGGCCGCAGCTTTGGTGTTGATCAAAGGGACTTACATCTGGTCTTTGTTGTAGTTGAACGTCTGGCCAGCACCCTTCCAAGTGTGACTTTACCATGATATAATACAGGAAGTTTTTAGGAAGGGAGGCTCTGTATGTTCCTGCAGAACGTCAGTGTGTAGTTAATTTATAAAAGACAGGCTTCAGGGTCTGAGGTGAGCCCAAGTCAGTAAAGTACTTGCTTTGCAAGCATGAAGGCTATAGCTCAATCCCCAGAACCCATGTGTGGTGCTTTGAATGAGATGTCCCCCGGTAGTCTCTTTAAATGCCAGGTCCCCAGTTTGTGGTGCTGTTTGGGGAGGTTTAGGAGGAATAACATTGCTGGAGGAAGTGTGTCATTGAAGGGTGGGCTTTGAGTGTTCTCTCTCTGTCTCTGTCTGTCTCTCTTGTCTTTGTTTCTCTTTGTTTCTGGTCTCTCTCTGCTTTGTGCTTCTGGATCAAAAGTGAAATTGCAGCATCCTGTTCCATCTGCATGTCTGCCTGCTGCCTCTGCCCTGCCATTATGGACTCTTAGACTCTGGAACCATAAGCCAAAATAAACTCTTCTACATATTGCCTGGGTCACGACATTTTATCACAGGTACAGAGAATTAGCTAATACACCATGTAAGGAAAGGCAGTGTTGGTGCCATGCACTTGTAACCCCAGAGCTGGGGAAGCAGAGATGGGCAGATCCTTAGGGTTGATGGCCAGCCAACCTAGCCTAGCTGGTTAGCTATAGTCCAATGAGAGATACTGTATCAGGAAAAAGTGAACAGCACCTGTAACAAGGAAGTTGTCAATGGTCCTCCAGCTTCCACATGCTTGTATATTCTCTGTCTCTCTCTCTTCCTCTCTCTCCCTTTCTCTCTCCCCCCTCCTCTTTTCTCTTTCCCTCCCTCCCTCCCTTCCTCCCCCCTTCCTCCCCCTTTCTCCCCTTCTCTCTTTCCTTCTCCCTTCTTCCCTCCTTCCCTCCCTCCATCCTCTGTCTCTGTCTGTCTTTTTCCGTCCCTCTCTCTGTGTCTCCTCCCTCCCCTGCGCCTCCCGTCACTTACTCTCATGCATTCACACACACCAGTAGACAAACTTCAGTGTGCAGCTAGTCCCACTGAATCAGCACAGGCAGGAATGAGGAAAAACTTCTGTGAACTGTATAGAAGAGGACTCAGGTGCACTCACTCCCAGCCATCCCTCTGGGCACAGGTCAGCCACAGGAGAAGGATGGCCTCAAAATGTAGGGGTCCAGGTGAGCACCTCACAGCTCCCTGAAGCTTCATGAATCTACAGTCCAGGGGGATTGGACTCCTCTCTGGTCTTTGTTCTACTTCCTGGAGCCCTCAGCCACTAGGGGGAGAAGGTAAACCATGCAGGGCAAGATCCACTGAAGAAGGGCATTGGGCTGCTACTCCAGGCTGAGAAACAATGGGCTCTAGGTAGGCTGAAGGCCATAGATAAGAGAGGACACAAAGGGGAGTCTAGGGGAGCCTGATGTCAGCACTGATTCTCCAAAAGACTGGGTATAGCCTTGGGGCTTTATCCCAAGGAGGAGGGTTTTAGGGGTGACTGGAGGTGGAGCAAGCATCAGAGGTTGGACACAAGGAGATACTGGATGCAGCTCAATGGATCAAGCAGAAAAAAAATGACAAGAACAGGAACAGTAGTGAGGGTTGGCCATCAACCTGAGGGACATCAAGAAGTACCTTGCATCATCTTCTAGTGTACTCACATCCTCAACCCTCAGTGCCTCATATAGGGGTGTAACCGGATAGGAATGGAGGCACTCATCCCCACAAGGTAGTGTATACATCATAGTGAGGGGCTCTGATCACTGGCAGCTCCTCACCAGGCTGCTGGAAACCCCAACTGCCCAAGGAGTCCTCATGCTGCTACTGTGCCCATCTCTCTGTTCTGTGCATGTAGGGTGGGACGGAGCTCATCTTTGGGTGACAAGAGGGAGTGATGGCAGCCTCCGTCCAAGGCCTTTCCAGCTAAGAACCTAAGCAGCCACTCTGACTAATGTTGGGTTAAGCCCTGGATTTGGGAACTTATCATGAGCGGGACAGCTGACAGCCGCAAAGGTTGCTGCTGATTAATTCTTACCCAGCAAAATGCCACAGGCTGTCAGACACACAGCTCCTCTGCCTGCAGTGGTAAATAGCTTATTGATCACCAGCAGGAGCTCACAGAACTCTAAAGAGCATCCTCAAAGGGCCAGACCATAGGAGCAGCAGGCAGCCAGGGTGGAAGCAATAGTATCCTGGCTGAGGAGGAGACTCTGGTGCTCCATCCGGTCTGTACCCATTCTGGGACCTGGATTCCCAGGATATAGTCTAAGTGGAGGCAGGTATAACAGGGGGAATGAGATGCTTTGAACCCAGGTGCTTGATCTGTGATTGATGTCCCAGATCAGCAAGCATGGTGCTCCTCAGAACCTGGCTCTCAGCTGCACCTGGAAGGGAGATGTCCCTTTCCTAGTTTTTAAGAAGGACAAAAGTCAGTAGCATCTACATGAGGTAGGTCGACAGATGCTGGGGTGGCCAGGGGCTGAGTCATATGCAGGTTAAGTGTGAAAGCAAAGGCTATAAATGGCCCAGGAACATTGGTTGGCAGGCATCTACGGCATCTACCCCTATCGAGTGGGTGGGGCCTCTTTGTCTCCAGGATGATCAGTCAGGAGACACACGAGCATGCACGGGACCCACTCCCATATGGCAGCATGCACTCTAGTGGAGACACATTTGCATATGCCAGCACACACAGGGGCACAACGTATCTCACACCTATCCTACACATACACATTCACACTTGTTCACACGTATGTATATGTGTATCTATACGAGCGTGCACAACCCATACGCATGTATGTGCCCAAAAGAAACTCACATGGAGCCGGTGAAAAGATCTCTTTCAGGCAAGACAACAACAAAAATGACGGTGGGAAAAACAGAGATATTTTCTAGTAGAGAAATATTTTTTTTAATGGCTGCTATGTGATCTCATTAAAAATCAAGAAAAACTGGAGTCAGGGCACAAAAGGATAAATGAGATGTTTTTCATAAAGTTATTTATTTATTTATTTTTAAGCAGAGGGGATGTCTACAAGTCAGGAAAGGGGGAAGAGTTTGACAGGAAAGATTATAGAGACTCAAACACTCTAGAGGAAGGGACATCTGTACAGATGTAGGATTGAGAAGTCTATTCCTGGTCTCTGATGTTGCCAGCTGAGAAATGACACCAGAGGGAAGACATTAGAGAAAGGAAGGGCACATACTGAAATTTAAAATATTTATAGTGAGTCTTGAAATAAATAAAGCATGGAAGTGGCTTAAACAGTCCGTTACCAAAAATAATTTAATATAAAAAAGCAGTTCTTAAAAACAAGTAGAACCATGTACTACAACATCACATTTGCTTACCCCCAAGGGCAAGCCATGAGGGTGGTGCATGCCTGTGAGCCTGGCACTCAGCAGGTTAGTCCAGGAGGGCTGAGAGTTCGAGTCCCCCCTGAACTGTAGAGTAAGAACCAGCCCCCAAGTGAGAGGAGCCAATCTTCTTGGAAAAGATCATTTTTCTAAAACCATCTCAAGGAGAAACCTGAAATGTTAGCAGACAGGAACTGTGGACTGACCAAAACCATGTGCCAAATAATTACTTCCACACACTGTCCCTGACAGATAGGGTAGTTGGAGATGTCCTTCTGACCTGGGATATCTTACTAGCTCCCAGGCTAACTGTTCAGCTAGAGGAAGTACCGGGAGTTCTAGGGGTTTCTCTATCTTGAAGAGAATCCTTGCTAAGCCAAACTGGTGCTTAGCCAGTACAGGAGTGTGAGTTGTGGGTAAGTGGATGTCAGGTGGTGTGGTGGTGCCAGAGTGGTAACACACTGGGACAGGCAGTCTGTCTGGAACAGATCTTTGTGTCCATTCACCTCTGTTGCCTGCATAGCTCTCGGGTACCTTGGGAGGTACTATTTTTATACCTTGTATGTTTCTGGAAGCAGTGGCCGACCACGTCCACTGTGCCTTATTTTACAGGAGATTTCTGTGTGCTTCTTTGTCTGACCTGGTCACTCATTGATCCTCTGACTCCCTCCTTACCACCAAACTTGTTTCTCCTTGGCTCTGCCTCTCCTGCTTGGTGCTTCTGGGTCTGTTTCATGTCCCTTGCTTAGCTCAGAGAGGTAAAGAATTCTGGATTAATTTATTTTTTACTTCAGGGTTTTAAAGATTTTACAACTCCTAAGTTTTCCATCAATTTAAATTATCGTTTAGCAGTGTGCTGGGTGGTCAACAGTCCCTCGTGTTGGCTGCATGCAAAGTAGGTGTGGTAATGGATGAACTGAGGGAAAAGGGAAATTGGATAGGAGGGAAGGCAGACCTTTTCTTTCTTTACACCTGTGTCTCCACCAGGCCATTTGGGATATGCTGGCCTCTCAGTACAGACTGCAGCCTCCATAGGAGTCCCCCTGAATGGTCCATACTGAGAAGCTCCTATACTTCCATAGCGTCCCTGGTTCCCTCAGGCTAGGCTCCAGCTTCACCCCTTGTTCTCCCACAATTGGGGACCAATTCTGTCCTCTTGCCTTCTCTAGGACAGCTGTACTGTGGGGTAACCCTTATTATCTGCGATGCAAAGTGCCTTCCACCAGAACTCTGCTGTACAGGAATGTGCAGGGGATATCTATGGGATAATTATTTAGGTAATTATGGAATAGTTCATTATGTCTTTCCCAAGTATTCATATAAATCAATTCCAGGAGGAATAAGGGACAATAAAGGAAAAAAATGACGCTCCAAGGGAAAAACACTCACATTCATGAACTCTACAAGCACCCAGTCGCATCCCCAATGCTTGCTTTCTGAGTCATAGTCTTATTATGCAGTCCAGGTTGTCCTTGAACTCACAGTTTTCTTGCTTCAGGCTCCTAAGTGCTGGGATTATCTCACTCCATCCAGCCTGATACAAACTTCTAAGCATGAGCCTAAAGAAGAATCATCAAAGAAAAATATGGATACATTTAAGTGGTTGAGATTTTTCACACAGAGAGACATTCAAAAATTCCTTCAGTAAATTAACAGCCAAGTGACAAAGAAGAGAGAATATCTGTAACAGATGTAAGACTCTGAAACCAAGAAAAAGACAAATGTCCCAGGGGAATGGAGAAAGAGCAGTAGGAAGCATCAGAAATGAAATGTCACTCTCTGGTCACAGAGCCACTAAGGTGAAACCAGTTACAACTGGTCACAGTTCCTCCCCTCCCCAGTAGAGTCCTCCGGAGCAGTTTGCTGGCCCTGCCAGATGCCCCTTTCCCGAGGTCCCTCAGACTCTCCTGTATCGACTGTGCCCAGATTTTCCAAAAGGCTCATTAACATAGTTTCCTAAGCAGACAGGCAGTTTCCCTTGGTGACAAACTCACTGTAGAGCACAGGGACCTGCTGGAAGTCAGAGCATAGATATATGTTTGCAGTCAGGCTGCCCCTGGCCTGGTGAGACTTGGACATCCTACAGCCCTCTGGATTCATCCTGGACTGGGCCTCTCAGCCTTGCAAGGCTCCCCTCTCTACCACCCTGGCTTCCCTCACAGACGTTAGTTAATAGCTCTTTCTGCCTCAGGGTTTTAGCAGTAACTCTGCTCGAGCAGTCACCTCAGGTTGCCCACTACCAACTCTTTTTTTTTTAATTGGATATTTTATTTATTTACATTTCAAATGTTATCCCATTTCCTGGTTAACTACCAACTCTTTGCACAACCATACTTCATTTAAGTACTCTCCTCTATGCCCAGGTGGGGAACAGCTTGGCTGGAAACCTGCCTGCTGTCTCTGAAAGCCTGCACCACTGCAGTGGGAAGCTGTGGTGGCGGCTGATCATGGCATGAGGCAAACATGACTTAGCTAGGAGGAGGCTTGACCAGCAAATATACTCAAGGAAGGTGTGTTAGCGAGGGTTTCTATGGCTGTAAAGACACACCATGACCTTCTAATAAAGGAAAACATCTAACTGGGGCTGGCTTATAGTTCAGAGATTTAGTACATTATCATTATGGCAGGAAGCATGGCATCATGCAGGCAGACATGGTAGCTGAGATTCTACATCCAGATTAGAGACCAGCAAGAAGATTGATATTGGGCCAGGCTTGATTCTGAAACCTCTCAGTGACACACTTCCTCTAACAAGGCCCACCTCCAACAAAGCCACCCCTCCTAATAGTGCCATTCCCTAGTGGGGACCATTTTCATTCAAACCACACAGAAGGTTACAAGGTCAAGGGCAGGTCAGAAGGTCATAGCTATTATATTGCTATAGCTCTGAAAAAAATTTTTTGAGAGGTTCTGTGATTTTTAGTATCAACAAGTCAGTGTTTCATTAAATAAGTCAGAAAACATCATTTTGTGGGAAAACTTTAAAGCATAGTGTGTTTTCATCTGAGCAAATATCTAGCAAACGAAGAAGTCAGAGATTAGCCTGATGTAGGTAGATTGAGGGAACCCTCTGGACCCCAGGGCTTGCTGATCCTAGGCCAGCAGGAGAGCTAACCTAACCTCGGGTGGGTAATGGACAGATGTAGACAGCTCCTGGCTGAGGGGCCACAAGAAGGAATATCAATAGTCCAGGACAAGGTGTCAAGTCTGCAGAACTTTCAGAGCCACTTATGGTTCAGAGAGAGCCCCACCTGCCCAATCACACTACGAACCCTATTTGTGGGGCAGGGAGAAGCCCAGAGGACAAGGGGCTGGTATGAGATCAGGAGGCTCGAAGAGGACCTGTCTTCACAAAGCTGCCAAGGCTGTTGCCTCTTCCAGACAGTGAAGCATCTGCACTCGGAGCCCTCTAGAGATCCCTTTCCCTCACCTATTTTCTTCTCTTCTTTCTTCTCTTCTTTTGTCTTAGACTCACAACGGGATAGGTGGCACAAATGATCATGGGCACGCTTGTGTCTGGGATAAAACGTGAACAACAGTGCTTTTAGGACAGACCAAAAGGACCCATTTCTCTATGGGTGTTCTGGGGCTAGAGTTAAGCATTGTTAAGGTAATAGTGAATACTTTTGGACTAGAGAGATGACTCAGTGGTTAAGAGCACTGACTGCTCTTCTGGAGGTCCTGAGTTCAATTCCCAGCGACCACATGGTGGCTCACAACCATCCATAATGAGATCTGATGACCTTTTCTGGGGTGTCTAAAGATAGCAACAATGTACTCACATACATTAAATAAATAAATAAATAAATAAATAAATCTTTAAAAAATGAATACTGTTAAATCACTGTTCCTGTTAACATACGGTCTTGTTGTAGACATTCCTGTTAATTTTTATTTTTCCTCTAAATAAACTTTAGAAGTCAGGAGACAGGGTTTAACTAGTCCTTTCTCAGTGCCCTTGCCAATTTGAGCAAAGGACTATCAGTCAAGTGGCCAGTTAGACTGCCCCATGCCAGATGTTTTGACTTCTCCACAGATGCCGGAGGAAGCTACTCGTAATTGCAGCTGCTTGCTGCCAGAGCACAGTGCCAGTACCTGAAGGCACAGCTCCAGCTACAACCATTTCCAGCATTTTGCCATCACAAACCTCAGAAGACTCTAGATGTCTCTATAGCCTTTTCCACCCAACAAGGGAACACTGTGTTGGTTAATTTTTATGTCAATGTGACACAGGCTAGATTCATTTGGGAAGAGGGATTCTTGATTGAGAAAAATACCTCTACAAAATTTGCCTGTAGGCAAGTCTTTATTGTGTTTTCTTCATTAATCATTGATGTGTGTGAGACCAGCTCACTGAGGGCAGTGCCACCCCTAAGAAAATAGTCCTGGGTGGTATTAAAAAAAAAAAGAAAAAGCAGGCTGCAAGCCATTAAGCACCATTCTTCCATGGCCTTTACACCAGTTCCTGCCTCCAGGTTCCAGCCTTGAGTTCCTGACCTAACTTCCTTTGATGATGGACTGTGAAAAGGAAGGAAAATAAACCCTCCCCTGTTGGGGTAGTTTGAATGAAAATGGCTGCCATAGGCTCATAGGGAGTGGTATTATTTGAAAGGATAGGGACCTGTGACCATGTTGGAGTACATATGGCCTTATTAGAGGAAGCAAGTAACTGGGGGGTGGGCTTTGAGGTTTTAGAAGCTTAAGCCAGGCCCGATGGTTCACTCTCTTTCCCTGCTGCCTGTCGATCTGGATGTAGAACTCTCAGTTACCTCTCCTGCACCATCTCCGCGTGTGTGCTTCTCATCCTGATGACAATGGACTAAACCTCTGGATGTAAGCCAGCCCCAATTAAGTGCCTTCCTTTATAAGAGTTGCCATGGTAGCAGCATCTCTTCACAGCAGAAAAATGTTAACTAAGACAGAAATTGGTACCAGGAGTAGGCTATTGTTGTGACAGACCTGACCATGTGTTTTGGGAAGGATTGTGGTGACATTTGAACACCAGACTGCGAAAACCATTGCGTTTTCAGAGACCAGTAGTCTGTTCCGTGGGAGCTTGAAGGATAAGCATATTGAAAACAGTACAGATAGTGGCGGGCTGTTGTCTGAAGTTTCAGAAGGAAACAAAGGCTCTACTGGGGCCGTTTGAGGGAAAATTTGAATTAATTATCTGGGGGCCTGGTCAGCTGGAGCTGTGATTAACAGGAGACCAGAATCACTAAGGCGAAATCTGCTTTTCTGGGATAACTGATGCCGGGTAGCTGGAGCTAAGAGGTTAGTGGTGATTAAGAAGACATGGGCATCACATAGAATATTCTGGAAATATTTCCTCAGGATTAGCACAGAAGCTGTGATCCAGAAGGGCTCAAGCTGGTGCTTGGTGTTAGCAGCTGACCTTGGTAATGTGTAAGAATTTCTCAGGTGGTAATTTTGAAGGCATAAAAGGGCCGTTTCAAGAAGACGAGGCTTGGCATAAGAGGTCACTGGTAAAGGTACAGTACCAGTTGCAGTAGAAACACCAGGATTAAAAAGGTCATAGATAGAAGTTGACAATCTGCACCATGTAGCAGGGGCAGGGTTCCTGAAGAGAGCCCGGGTAAGGCTGCTGGTGAAAGTGCAGCCCACTTGCAGTGGAGACCCCAGCATTTTGAGATACCAATACCATGGGATGACCTTTGAAGAAGAGCCAACTTGAGCCTGTGAAACAAGCTATGTATGCTGTAGATGCCAGAGAGGTGGAACTGACCAGGCTGTTTGGAGCCCAGAAGATTTGTTTTTCTTTGTTTTGTTTGTGAAACAGAGTCTCGCTATGCAGGCTTGACTGTCCAGGAGTTTACTCTGTTGACCTGGTTGGCCTTAAACCTGCTTCAGCCTCCAGAGTACTAGAATTTAAGGCAAGCACCACCATATCTAACAAGTATTTGAATTTCTAAAGACTGAGAGTTTAAAAAGTCATAACATTTTACATTGTGATATTACTAGTAACATTACATCTTGGGGACAAATGAAAAAGGAAAGGTTATGGTTTAATAGTGATGTGTTTGCGTGTCAAGATGACTAGAAGTCAATTGTGTTGGCTAGTTTTATGTCAACTGGACAGAAGTCAGGTTCATTTGAGAAGAGGGACTCTTTTTTTTAAAGATTTATTTATGTATTATATTTAAGTACACTATAGCTGTCTTCAGACACCCCAGAAGAGGGCATCAGATCTCATTACAGATGGTTGTGAGCTACCATGTGGTTGCTGGGATTTGAACTCAGGACCTTTGGAAGAGCAGTCAGTGCTCTTAACTGCCGAGCCATCTCTCCAGCCCAGAGAAGAGGGAGAAGAGAAAGAAGAAAAAAGAAAGTAGAAAAAAGAAGAGAAAATACTGTAAAAAAATATTCCTATAGGCAAGCCTTTGGTGCATTTTCTTGATTAATTGATTAATTGGGCCTAGCTTACTAGGACAGTACCACCTCTGGGAAGGTAGTCCTGCGTGGTATAAAAAAGCAGGCTGAGCAACTCATGAAATGCACAGTTCCTCCATAGCCTCTGCTCCTCTTGCCTTCAGGTTCCTCTCTTGAGTTCCTACCCTGACTTCCTTTGATGATTGACTGTGATGTAGAAGTCTAAGGAAAACAAACCCTTCCCTCCCCAAGTTGCTTTTGGTGATTGTATTTCGTCACAGCAATAGAAACCCTAAGACAAGTATTGACTGACCTTGGTAACCCCACAGAAGCTTTATGACAAATGTAAGCACAGTCCCTCATTGCCATAATGGACTGCTATGGTTGGTATAAGAGCAGTTTCTCATTTTGCATGAGGAGTTGTGCCCTTCATTTGCATAAGGGACTGACGTGATTGGTGTAGGCATGGTTTCTTATTTGAATGAGGGGCTATGGTATGATTGGTGTGAATGCAGCCCTTCATTTGCATAAGGGACTGCTATAATTGGTATAAGTGCAGTTCCTTATTTGCATGAGGGACTGTGCCCTGATTGGTGTAAACTTTATCCTTTTCTTGTGCTTGCTGTGATTGGAGTAGACACCCTTTCCACACCCCTTTTCTGTTTATAATAAACAAGTTGTTTGGCTCACTTTATGAGCCAGCTTAAGAACACCCTCTTGGGCTGCACCCTGGTGTTGCAATATTAAGCCCTCCCCAAACCCCCACCTCCACCCCCACCCCCAGCCCCAAGAAACAAAACTTCTTTCAGCTTCTCGTTTCTTGCCTACTTTTGATCTCTATCATTAATGGAATGGGCTGAGCTGGTAAGATGAAGAAAGGAAGGTGTCAGTAGAGGTGAGAGTAGCAGTCTCCACTGCTCCAGGGGTAGCAATGGTGGCAATAGCAATGGAAGGACGTCTGAAGAATTCTAGAGAGCAGCCAGGGCAGAAGTGACAGAGTCAACAAAGGCTGTGAGAAGACAAAACTGTGGTCCCTGGTCATAGCAAGCTCCAGGATCTCTGTTATGTGACTTTTTCTGGGTCACCAATAGACCAAAGGGTAAGATTATGTCCAAGTTCCACTCAGTGAACTAATAACTGTTAGGTTAATTTACCAGAGCACTGGAAACTCAAAAGTAGCTGTATCATGGAGAAATTCCATGGGCAGTTAACAGGCAGAAAGTCAGCTATGCCCCCAGAAGTGCCCCCAGTCAGTCTTATTTAGTAGCAACCAGGGCAGAGGAACCTTCATAGTGGAGGCCGGGTGGTTCTCACGAGCTTTGTGAGTCTCTTGACCTCTTCCCCTTCCAGGAGGGTTAACTCTCTCCTTCAGGTTTCAGTCACTCTTGTTCAAGACAGAGATGAAGGAAGCAGCTTCATTTCAGTCTCAGATCCTCAAGGCCATAGAGCTGTAACAGGACCCTAATAAAGACTGAGAAGTACAATACTAGCTTCTGTCAAGGCCTGAGGATCCCAACACTGTCAGCCTGAAAGCTGTAACACTTACCACTTGAAGGACCGAGGATCCCAACACCTGAGATTTGTGTGAAAGCTCCACCATTTGAAGGTACTACCTGCCTCTGCTTGCTGTAGACAGCTACTGTTGCTCACTACTGCTGGAAACCAAGGACGGCCATAGCTGCCAAAGCACTGGGACCACTGGTAGTCAAAGCCTAAAGCAACAAGCCTCTAGCATGGCCTTCTGAAGCCTGGAGTCATAGGCACGAAGCTCTTGTGGTTTAGAGCTTTAATGCTCTGGATTTGCCAGTTCACCCCCAACCTCTTGGGCATACAATAGGTCAGGCTTCCTGGAAAAGAGATTCTCCTACCTACTCACAATTCCTAGCCAGGTAGAGCAAAAGGATGCCAACCATCTTGTTAATAACCCCTACGCTGAGCTACCCAGCTGTCTTCATCACCCATGCCAAGTCCTGCACCCCAGGGTAGCACTCATCATGTGCCTCAAGCCCTGCTCTTGGGCTATGCACCCCACTGAAACCCTGGCACCTCCTACAGCAGTCATTCTCCCTGCTTTGGAAGGTCTCTTGGCACGTTGCCTCTCTTGCCTGGACCTACCCTGGGTAGGCACCTCTTTGTAAAATAGGCTCTTTTTGTCATGAGCCCAAGAAGTGGGAGAGGGCTTTGTTTCCAAGGATCCCAGTAGGGTATTCCCACATTTAAAGACTTGAGGGTACTCAGGCTGCTGCAGATCACCTTCCCGGGGAGAGGCTAGTGGGGCCCTGTTCTCTTGTTCCCAGCCAGGAAACTACTTGGCGTGGAAGCCACAGGCAAGCTGGACTGCTGCTGTCCAGCCTTGGCGGGCAAGTGTCTTCCCCGGGCCGCTGGGAGCACGTTAGTAATGAGATATTGTGTAATTGCATTGCTCTCCTCTGTGGGCAGTGCGCTCGGCCTTCCCATTTAATTGTGAGTGTATTTCCAGAAGTGGATCTGGGGCACGGTGGCCTGTGGGGAGGGCTGGGCTGTGGGAGGGGCTGGCCCCCAGGGTCTTTCCCCACTTTCAGCCAGTTTGTCTAAGCCCTAAGGTAGCAGACATGGGCCAGGCAGAGATCAGTTTTAGAGAGACACTCAGTGTGGAATGAACAGCCAACCCAGCGCTAAGCCTCTGCCAAGGCTGCCCCTTCCTTGCTTCCAAAGCCCAAGCCAGAGGAGTAGCAGGTTAGAAGCCTCACCTATCTGCTCGCACTGGTTCTGAGGCAAATAGGTGAGGGCTGGATCTATCAGGTTGTCACCTGGGGTTGGTCCTGTCTTGTCTCTATTTGAAAGAAGCTCTGAGGTCAGGGACTGATACAAGCTTTTGACAGGCTGGGGGTGGATTTGAATACCTGATGATAGATGAATGGAAAAAGGAGTGTTTCTGCCTAACACACCAACATGCTGGACTGTCCTCTGGCTTCTGTGACCCTAAGTACACTGGAGGAGCTGATGTGAATTGCACAAAGTCCCAGTTAGGCCTGTCTGGGTATGTGCAGAGAATGAGGGAACATGTCTAGTTGCACAGGACATGCAATGGAGCCTGTGCAGAACTGGCCAGGGTAGGGATGGGATGCATGATCTGCATTATCCAAAGGTGATGGCTCTATTGTCCAGTCAAGTGTGTTCTCCCCTGTGCTCTCATTCCTTCCTGTTGGGGAAAGAGCCCTCTGTCTACTGAGCACCCTGTCACTACATAGACTACCAGTTGACATGGGGTGGTGACTGGTACAAGCTGTGCACTTGGGATAGAACTCTTCCACCCTTGCTCTTGGGTCTGCAGGGTGAGTCTTTCTGGGACAGTCTCTATTACCTAGGGACAGCCCCTTACCTGGAAGGAGGGAGAACAGATAGGTGTGACTTGATAGTGCTAAATCTAGTGTCAAGGCCAAGGCCCTGGATGGCATTTCTAAGAGGAGCTCCTGAGGGGGCCCAGGCATCCCTGGTGATGGGCACAGTGGCCTCAGCTAGCTAGGAATCAGGAATCAGTTGGAGGGTCCTTTATAACAGCGGGCACTGTTTTAGTGTGTACTCTGTCTTTGTTATTTCAGAAAAGGCCCTCAAGTTGACACGGTGGGAAAGATCAGAACTCTGACCTTCACTCGAATAGTTTATGCCTTAGCACTGTCTTTTTTTTTTTTTATCTCTAATTAAATGTGGGAGGAGAGGACCTCCAGTCCGTGAGTTAAATCCTTGTGTGGAGTCAAGAGAGACTTTGAGGCGAGGCAAGGCATCCTGAGCAGAAAATTGGGGAGTTCCTGAGTTGGGGTGCAACATGAGCATCATCTCTATAACCTGAGTAGGTGGCCTGGCTGAGGCTTTAGGCAGTCTGATGCCCAAGCAGGAATGATGTTTGCTGAAGGAGAGGATGGCTTGCATCTAACTTTTGTTACTACAGTGCACCCCAAATCACCCACTGTGGTCCCCCTTAGGACCCTGCTACCTGACATGCCCTTTCTTGGATTGGGTCTCCTGGTTTAGGGGATTGGTAGACATGATGCTGTGGCCCTAAGTGTTAGGCCACCTCTCCCCACCTCTCAAAAGATCCCCGCACAGTCAGGCCTAATCACTGCCTGGATACAGTCCTCACATTCTTCCTGCATGGTCCAGGAGCCTTGACTTCTCTAAGTGAGGGTGAAGTGGGGATAGCACTCCTGACCTCATACAGGCTTTATCAGGGTAACAGAAAAGAATCCTCACACCTGCACACTGGGAGGCTTCAGCAGGAACAGTTTATTTGTTTGGTTTATTTGTAACACTAGCTGGTGCCGCTTCCTGCCTCCATGGATGGCAAGGACACCCTGAATTAGTCAGGCCCCTCTGACATCCCTGGTATAGATCGCATGATCCCTTGCTTCACCTCGTGTGGATAGCAGTATCCAGTAACTAGGGCTTATGATCTTCAGGGTCACCTACAGAGAGTCCCACTAGGCCTTGCTCTTATCCTGAGTACACAAACAAGGATGCTGAGGGCTAAGGACCAGGGGAGGGGGATCTGAGGGGCTGCTTGTTCTTGGCTGGAACAGTGCAGCGGATAGAGGTTGGGTTGTTCTTGCTGACACTGAGCAGAGCTTAGAGGCCACGCAGGGGCTGTGATTCTAGGGGTGGACAGTGCTGGCATGAGTTCACAGACTTCAAAGGCACAGGGCTTTCATTGGCAATGAGCCTCCCAAGAGAGTGTCCTGGACATGAGGCTGTTAATGAGCCTTGTGGATGGAGAGTGAGGGCTGATGTAAGAATGGGAGGGGTGCTTAAGCATGGTGGTCTGAGAACAGCGCCTGAAGCAAAGGGCAGGGCAGGATGCTGCCATTAGGCCTTTGCACTTGGTGTCTGCTCTGACAGAAGCCTGGGTATCTATCTGCAGGACCTTTACAGCTCTATTTCCTGGCTTGTTTGCTTTGAAACAGTCTCCTATTGCAGACTAGACTGGTATCAGACTCACAGTGGTTCACCTGCCTCTGTATCCTGAGTGCTGGAATTAAAGGCTTGTGCCACTATACCCAGCTTCAAGATCACTGGAACCCCTGGCTTCTGCTCAACTTAGCCTCATTACCCCCCAAGTCTTTTGGTCTGATAGGAGTGGGTAGCCTTTATGAGCAGACAGAGAGTCTCTAGAACTGAGAGTATGGTAGCTTATGCCTATAATCCTAGCCCTTCGGTGGCAGAGTCAGGAAGATCCCAAGTTCCAGGCCAGCCTGGGCTATATAGCAAATTCTAGGCCAGCCTAAACTACATAGAGAGACCTGATTCAAAAACACATGGAGAAGAGTGGGCATGGTAACACATGTCTTTAATTCCAAGTCCAGGGAGATAAGCAGATTTCTGTGAGTTTGAAGCTAACCTGGTCTATATAGAGAGTTTCAAGATATCCTGGGCTATATAGTGAAACCCTGTCTCAAAAACAGCATACACATAGAGAGAGGCAGGGGATTGGGGGGATAGGAAGAGGAAGGAAGGAAGAAAGAAAGGAAGGAAGGAAGGAAGAAAGGAAGGAAGGAAGGAAGGAAGGAAGGAAGGAAGGAAGGAAGGAAGGAAGGAGACTGCTCTGGTCTAAACCATGTTGGCCAAGGGGCTGGGGACTGAGGCTCCTAGGTTTCTACATATAGCTTTTCCAGGCCAAGCCTGTACAGAGGGACCCAGAGCTGGTGCCAGGAAGGAGGCAGCTTCAAGTCCTGGGCTGCCATGGGTGGAGATTCTCTGTGTTTAGGATCCTCATGGTCTCTTTCATATCTTAGAGGAAGAGCAAGGAGGTCCTGAGAGGTCAATATGGCTCGGAGCTCCAGCCAGCAAGTCACTGGTGTGACTTCAGGTCCTGCCTGGGAGTGGGAGGGGCCTGCCTTGGCCTGCAGAGCATCTTGGAAGCTTCTGAGCTGGGGCAGGCCCAGGCTCCTTTAGACTTCTGGCCAGAGAAGAAAACCAGATGGGCTGACTCAGGCTAGGCCTGGCTGCTTCCTTTCCCACCACTAGGGCCAGCAGTGAGTGCTCTCCTAAGACAGTGACCTCAGCAGTTATACCAACTCCAGGATGCCTGTGCCCAGGGACTGAAGGAAGGACATATGTCCTATCCATCCTGCTGCGGAGGTGGAGGTGAGTTCTGAGCCCCAGGCCCCCTGATGTGTCAGCAGGCTTTCTGAGGTGCTGAGGCTGAAAGGGAGGAGCCAAGAGACTGAGGCTAGCCTAATCATTTCGAGGAGCTGATTGACTAGACTATGGGGCTGTTTCCCTTTTCACCCCCAGAAGCATTGACCTAATGGTCTGGGTTAACTCACAAATTAAAAGTTCCTCTAATTGGCTGCCCCAGGCCTGTCCCAGACCCACTTGTGTGTGTTCTCTGGTTCTGCTTGCCCGTGACTGGTTGTTCCCACACCCTTCAGGCAGAGTAGACAGTGTGGAGTTTCTTTGGACATTTGCTGGAGGACTAGGGCCATTCCTGGGCCAACCTCAAGATGGCTCTGTTCCTTACAGTGAGGCCAGCTCCCCTCTTTCTGGGAGTTTCCAGGCTTGGAAGAACACGCTGGCTTTCAATTCAGCCAGAGAACATGAGGAGTTGGCTGGGGCTGCGATAGCCCTTCCAAATATGTAGGCAGGGCTGGGCAGCCCCAGTCTGGCTCTCTGGTTGCCTCCAGGAGGATGCTGGGGTATCAGGAGTGTGATATTTCCAAACATGGACAATGTCAGGCCTGTCAGGTCCACGTCAGCCCTGTCAAGCCTGATCCTGGGCCTCTCACACCTGAAGAAAGGTGATACCTCTCTGATAAGCTGTTGTCTCACAGACCTCTGGGGTTATGGGGACAAGATGAACTGCCCTGAAGGAAACATAGTACTATTGTTCCAATGGAGGTAGGCTACGGAGCTGGGGTGTCCCCAGAACTATAGAGGACTCTAGAAGCACCAGCCTGCAGACTAGGCTCTTCAGATTATGCCCACCCACTAGTAAATGCCCACAGCCCCACTCTGGACTTTAAAGATACGGTACCTGGGTGTCCTCATTCCCCCTACTCCCACCCTGACACACTATGGTGCGTAGCCAGCAGGACCCAAAATTTATTACTTAAGCAGAAGGATGTCGGGGGAAGAGACAGCCAACAAATCCTCTCTACAGCCAAGGCTGGGAGATGAGGAAGAGGATAAGGGGGACAAGACAGACTAGGACACAGGGCTACCAAACTGGTGACCAGGGAAAGAATCCTACCTGGTGTTACATGCTATCTGGTGCTGGCTGGTTTGCTGAGGTGATGGGGTCCTGGGTGATGTGTCTTTGATAGCACTTAGCTTAAGGCCATCAGCCATGAGAGGTCCAGGGTTGGTAGCCCCTGCAGTTCTTTCTGGCTACTACCAAGGAGGGGGCTAGTGACCACTACTTGTCCCATTGCCTACCACTGGTATATGACCTGGGCATCCTTGACAACCCCACACCTGTCAGGTGAAAGGTTCAGAAGTAACTAGGCAACAAACAAACAAAAAAATACTAGCACTGTCAGTATTTAGAACCGTCCCAGGGCCAGGACACCCTCCCAAGGAGAAGATATTTTCCTCAGGGCCAGAATGCCCTCTCAGGGATGAGACAAGTCTCCCAGGGATAGGATATCCTCCCAGGGACAGGACACCCTCCCAGGGTTTAACACCCTCTTACAGTTAGAACACTCTCTGTGTGGATAGGTGGAACAAGTCCTCCTGAGGTGTTCTGGCTGCCTAGTTTTCTGGTACATCCAGGGAGCAGCTTCCCTTCCCCTGTGGAATACTGCATGCCTAACATGCTTCCTTTCCCTGGTAGGTCTAACACAAAAGGAGGGAGAAGAATCCTAGGTTGTCACACATAGCAGCCTTCCATTAGGGTGCTTCCTGAGCGCCACGGTCCCCAGCAGGAGCCCTGGACAGTGCTGATTCATGATACTTCCTGCTCAGCTTGCCCTGGTACTATCAAGTAATGGTCCAGACTTTGCCCATGAAGTCTAGTGTCCACCCAAGGGTGCCAATGCCTATCATCAAGAGGGCAGCAGGCTATTTCCCAGGCCCTTAAGTCCCTGCCAGTCAGTAACCCCTCAAGTGCCAGTGACCTCTCTGAATGTTTACCGTTGGTGGGAGGAGCCCCATCAGTTGCTTAAGTCTTGGAATGCTGCTGCATCCTGGAGACCCAGCCTGCTCCCACACACTAGGAGGTATTTATTCAGTGAGAGCCACTCCTCTGTTTTGACAATCCCTTCCCTAGAGAGACGTAACAGCATCAGCCTTCTCCTCATAAACTCCCAATGACAAACCAAAGTCCACCCTGGGGAACCAATCAGTTTATTGGGATTACCTGAGAGCAGGGATGAGGGATTGCTGCCAGAGTGTGGATGATCCTAAAGAACTGCTTAGAAAATCAGACCCCAGCATAAATGGTGACTTCCTCATAGCCACAGAGATAAAGGCCCTTTCAGATAGTCTTCTCCAGCCTGTATGCTCTACAACCTCCTGGCTATTAATCTAGGAGGAGAATGGAGTCTCAGGTAAAGGTCCACTCACCTTCCCCACACCCTAAATACAGCAATCAACTGGTGGGGTTGTGACAGTCTCTTGTAAGCAAGAAAACACATGATGAATGTAGTGGCTGTTTTGCTCAGAGGATTCTACAACACCCTCCTGTCTACACAAGTGCACAGGTTCCCTGCCTACATACATCTATGCAAGTGCCCATCGCCCCACCTGCACAGGTGCCCATCGCCCCACCTGCACAGGTGCCCATCATCCCACCTGCACAGGTGCCCATCGCCCCACCTGCACAGGTGCCCATCGCCCCACCTGCACAGGTGCCCATCGCCCCACCTGCACAGGTGCCCGTCGCCCCACCTGCATAGGTGCCCATCGTCCCGGTACCCATCGCCCCACCTGCACAGGTGCCTGTCGCCCCACCTGCACAGGTGCCCATCGCCCCACCTGCACAGGTGCCCATCGCCCCACCTGCACAGGTGCCCGTCGCCCCACCTGCACAGGTGCCCATCGTCCCGGTACCCATCGCCCCACCTGCACAGGTGCCCGTCGCCCCACCTGCACAGGTGCCCGTCGCCCCACCTGCACAGGTGCCTATTCCCCTGACTACACAGGTGTCCACTTTCCGGTGTGCACCTGGTGTCCCCCTGCCCCTCTCTCCCTTTCTTCTCTCCTGAGTCTTCTTTTCTCCTTTGTGGCTCCTTCTCCGGCTGAAGCCTAATCCTGCTCCATTGGCTCTGTTCTGTCCCACAGCCTTTCCACTACTATTTCCTTATTTGGGGAGTATACATCCACAGCCCAGCCTTCTGAGAATCTTTGGGTCTCCTACCAGGTCTCCACACTGGAACGTGACTCCTGAGGCCCATGGAGCTCAATCATGCTCTGACTAATTTAGAAACAACCTAATGAACCTAATTCTCAGCTCTCCCCGGAGAAGTACTGCCATCTGTCCTGGTTTTGGAGGCTGCCTCCCCATCCCTCTAGAAAGAGCTAGGTAACCCAATTTCACGCATCCTAAAGAAGGCATGGGATGTATACACTCAAGGACCAGGCTGTGGAGAGCAGGGCGGCAGGCTGAACTGTGTGAGACAGCTGTACCTGAGCAGGGGTCAGGAGACAGGGCCATGCAAGACTTTCTACAGCAGAAGAAGGAAGGAGATTCAGAGATTTTGAGGTGCTTGGGCCAAAAGGTCCACTCTGCTCACCTGCATCATCATAAGAGTCCAGAAGCCAGTTTTGTGTGAGATGCTCCATTCATCCATCCACCCAGCCAGCCATCCACCCAGCCAGCCATTAATCCGCCCATCCACCTCGTCATCTCATACATCCATCCATTCATCTATCCAACCATCTGTTCATATCCATTCACTCATACATGCGTTCCATATATACATTTACCCATGCACCCATCTTACCTGTCTATCATCTGCCCACCCATCCATTCATCCATCTACTCATCAATCCATCCACCTGGTATCTTTTAGCACTCTCACAAGCAGCAAAACAATTATTGGAGACTGAGGTAACCAGGGAGACTGGAGAGAGGAGAAGGCATGGTTGCCACCAGGGAGGAAGGAGAGAGGCAAGAGAACTAATCAGAAATGGGGACCAGATGTGGAGAAACATTAGCCAGTAGGACAGGGAGAAGAAAGAAGATAAAGAAAACTGAGTGCTGAACTGGCCTGGGATATGGATCCAGACCCTGGTGTCATTGAACTTTCAATGAAACAACTGTACTTCCTATCTGTGGGTCAAGGAAAGACACATGGAACCCCATATGTTTAGGGCCAGGTAGAACCTCTCAAGTGCAGGAGGGCCAGGGCTCTAACTGTCGTTCCTTCTCTTAGCACTCTTAGGTGGGCCTCCCAGGTTCAAAGTGGGAGATCCAACAGAGCTGAAGTTGTGGTCAAGTGCAGCTCAGAGGACCCCTCACTGGCTCCAGAGAAGGTAGAGCCCATTCCTATCCGCAGTCCAGTCAGACAGGAACAAAAGGCATCTGCACCAAAAGTTAGCCTTGCATCTCTCGGGAGGCCTCTGCAAGGGTATTGCAAGCAGACATAAGCCACTCTCCCAAAGTACGTAGCTCTCACTTCTCCAAGTGAGCTCTGAGGCCACTTGGAGGGACTCTGAGGACATTTGCTCTCACTTCATTTTGTTTTGTTTTGAGACATGGTTTCTCTATGTATCGCCCTGGCTGTCCTGGAATTCTATCTATAGCTAGCCTTGAACTCAAGATATTTGCCTGCCTCTGCCTCTGCCTCTGCCTCCGCCTCCTGAATGCTGGGATTAAGGGTTTCGTGCCACCACTGCCCAGCTGCTAATTACTTTCACTTCTAAAGACTCTAAGCAAGAGGAGGGGCAAGGTTGGTGAGATGCCTTGGAGGGTAAAGGCATTTGCTGCTAAACCTGGCAACCTGAGTTAGATAGTTGGAACCCACATGATGGGAGGAGAAAATGGACTCCCACAAGAAAATAAAAACAAAACAACAAAATCCCAAAAGGGATAGACAGACAGACAGACAGACAGACAGATAGATGGCAGGCAGGCAGGCAGGCAGACAGACAGACAGACAGACAGGAGCAGAGAATCACTAAGCAGGCCTCACATTGCCAGCCTGTGTCGTCAGTCACTATGTATTTCTGAGATCAGACAGTTCTGTTTGTGGTCACATGGGCAACAGCAAGGGGGCCAAGGACAATGGGACAGCTTTCCAACTGCGCCACTCTTAAGTCAAACCAAGCTGGTGTAAGGAGCACACTCAGCCTTTCCATCCCAGGACTGCCTGAAAGAGTATTGGAACCAAACACAGAAGCACCTGCCCTCGGGTGAGAAATGTCTGGGAGGAAGTTTCTGGGGCTATCCCAGGTCATGCGTACATTTGACTGTAAACTTCGGAGTACCAGTCATGAGTTTCTGCGGGCTTGCTGCCAGAGGGGCTTTTGGAAACTGCATGGTGGTGCTGCTTGCTGGTTCTGGGCAGTTTGCGTAGAGCGCCAGAATTCTGGAACTGCTCACACAAGTGTGGGGTGCCCTCTGCTGGCAGAGAAGAGCACGGCAGCAGCTCGAGACGGCAGGGCTTTTTCTGAATGCTGTTATCAGCAGGGCTTGGCTGGGCCCTAAACTATGACTGTGAGCTGTGGGCATTCTCTGTGACCCACTGGAGTGGCTGTCTTGTTCTAGTGATGCCAGTTAGACCTTCCATCTCAAACTACTCCTCTAGGTAGTCCACCACCGCCGCCCTATCTGCTGGCTTTGGGCTCTTGTATCTAAGGTGGGTTACCTGGAAGGGTAAGTTTTCAGAAGCTCCTTGGCATTTCCCCTGAGAAGAATCTTGGCATCCATGGTGAGTCAACCATGTGATTCTGACCTTACCCCACTTATCACCAGCCTGTGCCCATAACCCATTGGCAGCCAGAGGCGAAGGCACTGTAGGAACTACATTTCCTATTTGCTACCAGCAATGATGTTCTGAGCTACCAATCAGTGGGTTCTCTGGACAAGCTAAATCACAGACTGACCCAGGCACCTGTCATATGCTGGCTGGGTACTCGTGCTACCTAGTGTCAAGGAATCTCTACTTCCTGAGCCTTTGCCTGGGCAAGTCCTTATGAGTTCCCATCATTCCCTGCAGCTGAAGCTAGAGACTTTGTATTTGTAGCCAATTCATGCTGTCTGTACAGCTCGTTCTTACAGACTTCTGTCACCCATGACAGGCCTCATTGGGCTCTTTCTGGGTTCGAGTGGTCCCTCCGCCCCAAGGGGAACAGCATACTTGCTCAGACCCTATGAGTAGCCAACCATTCCTGGGGTTGTCCTCTGTAGAGGCCCAGAACAGATAAAAGAAGTGACAAGGGCTAGCCATGCTAAAAGGCCACCGCTAAAACCTTGTCTGCAGGGACTTCAGAGCGCTGGCTCCTCCTCCCCACCCCTGTCCATCAGCCAGCAGTAAGCTGCTGAGCTAGGCACAGCCTGGGGGAGAAACCGGAGCTGGGGCCTACCAGGGGATGCCTGCAGCAAGAGCAGGATTACCAGTGAGGCCTCCAGTGTGAGATGGGCAGCATCTGGCTTGTTACCAGGTTCCACATCCAGCTTACACCTGTGTGATGGTTAGTGTTAACTGTTAGCTTGATACACTGTAGAATCAACTAGAAAGAGAGTCTTAGTAAGAAATTAACCTATAGGCATGCCTATGGGAGAGTTATTTATTTATTTATTTATTTAATTTTGTAATTGGGTTAATTGAGGTGGGAAGACTATGGTGGTTTGAATGAAAACGCCCCCCCCATAGGCCCATAAGAAGTGATGTTATTTGGAGGAGTAGTCTTACTGGAATAGGTATGGCCTTGTTTGAGGCAACATTGACTTTGAGGTTTCTAAGGTTCAAGCCAGCTCTCTTTTCCTGCTGCCTGCCCATCCAGTTACAGAACTCTAAGCTACCTCTCCAGTGCCGTGTCTACCTGCTCCTCCATGCTTCCTGGCTGAAACCTAAGCAGTGCTGTCTTCCAACCATGGTCTTGACCTACACCAACCATCAGACATCAGACAGCAGCCTGGTGTGCTTGGCTAAGCCCCTTGGCTAAGAGGACTCTATCATTGCCCAGACACTGGGTCCCCTACGGCCATCTTGTCCTTGTCCTCAGGAAATGCTTTTGTTATCTGGCTTTGGGGAGCATGCCTGACAGTGGTACTGTGCTAGGGAGTGGAAGGTGAGGGTTGGCCTTACAGATCCGCTCCCTGGTCACGAGAGGGGCCTTTGCACTTAGAGGCTATCAGTTTCCATTCCGTTCTGGTGATAAGATAGCCCGACGAAAGCAACTTGTGGGAGCAAGGGTTTATTTGGTTCACAATTCTAGGTTACAGTCCATCAATTCTGTGAATGTCACAGCAGCAAAAGCTTGAGAGCTGGCCGCCTTACATCTGCAGTCAGAAGACAGCAATAAGGTGCGCGCATGCGTGCGTGCGAGCATGCGTGCTGGAGCTTAGCTTCCTGTCATCTTTCCATGCATTCCAGGGCCCTGCCCATGAAATTGTCCTGTCCACATTCAGGGTAGGTCCTTGTCTTAGTTAGCGTTTCTATTGTTGCGAAGAAAGACTGTGATCGTGGCAACTCTTTTTAAAGAAAAACAAAGATTGTGTGCTGGGCATGGTAGCACACTCCTTTAGTCCTAATGCTTAAAAAGCAGAGGCAGGTGGATCTCTGTGAATTCGAGACTGGCTTGACCTACATACTGAGTTCCAGGATAGCCAGGGCTACAAAGTGAGGCCCTGTCTCATTAAAACAAAAACAAAACAAAACAAAACAACAAAATGGATGGTGGGGTGGGATGTGCTGTATGCTGGATCTTACTGTTTATCTTGGACAAACTATGTGTCTGTTTCCCTTCAGGCATAGGGATACTGTTACCTTCCTACTATGAGTCCTAACACTGGGCACAGGCCTACTTATTTGAGCTAAAAGCAAAAGAAACAAGGTAAGGGGTGATCAGTCTCTACCCATGCCCACAGATAAATCACTTAAGGGGCAGGGCCCTGTAAAAGCACTGACCAGTCCACCCATGTGCCAAGAAGCTGAGTAGCTCAGCAGACCAGGGCCTGAGTGTTGGAATAAGGCTACAAACAGGCATAATAACAGTGGCCCTAGCTCTGGCATAGGCTCTCAGGGCCACAGAACCCTGGATCAAATGTCAGGAAGCACTTGGGACCCAACTGAATGTGGGCTGGACCTGGGTCCTGGACAGCTTCCTTAGTACAGGGTCTTGGTACGGAAAGCAGCCACCATAACTTGTCTGAGCAGGCTGGGCTCTTCACGTGGCTCATCCACGTGCACCTGCCACCTCTGAGCCTGGCTGTCACCCTGCCAAGCATCAGGGTTGCTATGGAAATGAAGATGTCACCTCGTTCCTCTCCCAGGACCTGCACACCCTGTGCCAAGGACTCAGTGTGAGATAATTTGCTACAACTCAGCTTCTTTGAAAACAGCCTCACCGCCCCCCAGGATGACTACATTGACCTTGGATGCCCTGGTATCAGAGCCAAGCTCTGCAGTCCCAGAAGTAGCCCATCTGCCCTAGCTCCCTGCAAGTGTGCTCCCTCACGTCCGTGCCCTCATGTGTATGTCACTCCAGTTCTGTGTCCCACAGGATGGTCCCATGACTGTTCTCTGGGACTCTGCATCCAGGAGGAGGTGCCCCCATGGGACTGTATGAACTGGGGCTATGCTACTCCTGGCCAGCCTGCACAGCTAAGGAGAGACATGGAAGCCTCAGCTGCCACGTTGCTACCACTCCCCAGCCCCCACCTGCAGCACAATGGAGCCTCTCTGAACTCTCTGAAGCACCTGGAAACCAGGGCTAGAGAACTGACCCACCATCATCACCCAGGGCCCGAGCACGTAACACTCCATATTCATTGGGCCTCTGGCATTGTGTCTCTACCCCATGCCCATATCCCTGAGATGCTATGCTGTCTCTTAATCTTTGAGGTTGACAGTCTCTGCTTTAGAAGGGTTCTTAAGCTCAGCCCCCACAGTTCCAAAATACGTACATTTATCATGAAATCAAATCCACATGCAGCCCCTAGACCTTCACCTGACTCTCTCCTCACAACACTGGTCACAGGCTGTCCCTTCTTTTGTTTGTCCACGGCCCCTCTACCTGGTGCCTCTCCAACCTCACCTCGGGGATTGCCCAGGACACCTTTCTCCATTGTCATAAGAATACAAATATGTGTGCACCCTTGTCAGTGCCCACTTTTCTTAGATATTTAATCTGAGAAGAAGTGATTGTGTTCCTTTCTCTTGGACCTCCAGCGAGCCTGGATTCCCCTCTCTGGGTCTATGCAATGCTGTGAAGTGTCGGCAGGTGGCGCCACTGCACTTTCGGGTCCCTTCCTGCTGGAGGCTAAGGGAAGGCCACCCAAGGTAACAGCCTCCTCCTGCCTGTGGCCCCACCCTGGGAAGTTCTAAAGGCTGAAGTGCTCTTGAGGTGGGGGAGTAGCTGAGAGTTATTCTGGACTCTGCTGTTTTAAGACCGTACCTAGAGATAGCGTTAATACCATTCTGGGGCATGGAAAGGGGAAAAGAGGCAGAACAGGTTTGTTGTTGCCTGTTCAAAATCTAGTCTCTTAAAGTGACCCAGCAGAGCCTTAGAGTCTAGCTCTCCCTGTCCAAATCTCAGTCCCAAGTAGACTGGCCATAGACAGTACTGAAAGCACTGGACATCTTCCCTGGGGATTCTGCCCTCCTACCTAGTGGTTTTGCACAGCTGAGATTGGGAGAGGGGCAGGAAACATCAAAGTTCTTAGACAGACAGAGACCCCAATCCTCAGACCAGCCAGACCAAAGCCAATGCCAGCAGGTGGAAATCAGCCTTGGGCCCTGGAGGCCAGGCCTGTTAGGGTCAAGGGGACATGTTAAGTTGCTATCACCAGACTGGTCAGTTGGGACCATCAATCCTCTAGCCCCTCCTTCCTGCTACATGGCTTCCCAGAGGCCCTCAGTTCGGAAGCCAGGCTACTCAGAGCTTCATGAAGGTCAAGATCAGGGACTCTGCCTCTCTTTGGCAGTCTGGCTGGTCTGAGGATTGGGGCCTCTGTCTGTCAAAGAACTTTGATTGCCGGGCGGTGGTGGCGCATGCCTTGAATCCTAGCACTTGGGAGGCAGAGGCAGGCGGATTTCTGAGTTCGAGGCCAGCCTGGTCTACAGAGTGAGTTCCAGGACAGCCAGGGCTCTACAGAGAAACCCTGTCTCGAAAAACAAACAAACAAACAAAAAAAGAACTTTGATGTTTCCTGCACCTCCCCCAATCCCGGCTGAGCAAAAAACACTAGGTACAAAGGATTATGGAGGGGATGTGTGCCTCGCTACCACAGGCAGCTGTGTGTAAGAGTTGTTGGTGCTATAAGGAAGCCAGGTTCAGTGCGAACAAGGGGTGTATGAGGAGGCTTCAAAAATGCCTTCATCTTTCTGCAAGAAACCAGCAGATGGTGCCCACCCCTTCAGGCTCTGCTGACCACATAGAGACTCCAGAGTCAGGTCACTGGGCAGCAGAGGGTCCTGTGATAGGCAAGCCAACCTGTGTGCCTCTGGGGGTTGGCGCATGCTCCAAACTGAGTCTTCCTCCCAATCCCCAGGGTCAAGGCAGTGCTGGTAGCCACTGCCAGGAGACCCTGAGGAAGCAGTGGTCTGCAGGGCCACTCCCTCCCTTGCTGCTGACCGATGGGGCTCCTGGATTTCTGCAAAGGGTCAGGCTCATTGTGACCCAGCACACTCCTGAGTGTCACCTGCTAGGGGTAGGGTACCCCTGTGAATGTGGGTCAGATTCTGTTAAGTGGTCCTACTGTGCCTCTGCTCTCTTCACAGCTCCCCACTTTGGGGGTGGGAGCATCCCAGCTCCAGGAGGGCCACACCTCCCCAGATTCCCTGAGCACCCCTGCTATATAGCACTGCCTTCTCCTATGACCGACCGTGAAAAGGACAAGCTGTCACCCACATGTGCTGACTGGAAGTCAAAGTCAGATGTGAATATTTCATGGATGGTAACATAAATAATGCACTTAAGCGGAAGGATAATGTGAATATTTTATACATCGGAGTGTAGTTGAATTTAAAAAAAAACAGTCCATGTTATAGGAATAGCCTGCAGGTCACATGGGAGGCAATGGTAGCCTGGGGCATTTCTCAGGCACTGCTCTGTGTTGAGGCTACATATCTGCACTTTCTGCTCTCCTGGGTTACAGTTCCATCCCTACCTGCTGCCCCTGCCCACCACTCCCTCCTGATTCCACTATGCTCCAAGGCCCACAGGATATGCATTCTGGTGTCTCACATATTTGGGGCCTCAGCAGCTGGCCCTCTGAATGAAGATGGCTCCTCACAGTCATGCTAGGAAGGGCCCAGGTAAAGTCATGGAGCTCCCTACACCAACATTCTGGGGTCCCCTTACTCTAAGGGAGCAAATAGAGGCTTGATTCCCAGAAGACAAAGCAAACATTCCAGGGCCTCTAGCCTGCCATCTCCTGGCCTCTGTTTCATTTTTCTCTACTAAAAAGGTATTTCTTTCTACATTTTTAGAGATTTGAATAATGTACATATTAGTTTATTAACATCTATAATAAAAGCCCAAGACAAACTCCTCAGTACCAGCAGAACTTGGGCAAGGCCTGGGGCAGGCCGCTCTTTCCTCGTGAGCCGAGCCTGGAGGACCATGGGGCAGCCACATCTGGGAAGGGGAACTCATTCTGCTTCTCTCGGGGATCCTTCTTTTGTTTAGAAACCCCATGTATTAACGTAATGTTTAATTAGTATGGTTATGGTTTTCCTTTTTTTGGACCAGGGTCTGAGGGCTGGCTTCCCTAATGCTGGCTTCCCTCGATCACCTCCACCCTGTCCCTTAGAGAGGGAGCCAGTGTTGCTTATATTGTATTTTAATTAGGATTTTTGACAGACCATTTGTTTCCTGCCTGTGCCTGAGCAGACCATTAGGCTTCTCAGGCTGCACCCCCTCTAAATCATGAAAGCCTACAGAGGCAGCCCTTCCAAGGCAACCTGGGGTCCTGGGAATGGGTGGGAGGGTGCCTCCAGGTTAGTCTCCCCAACTTCCCAGTGTTGGGAGCAAGCGTGGTCCTAGTTACCGCAGCCTCCCCAGGCTACATTCCTGAAAACCAGACTAAGGCCACCTGTTCGCACAGGCCCAAACCAGCTTTTCCAGCTGCCTACCACTCAGCTTCGCCTGGCTTCTAGGCCCTGGCCTCTGGTGTGTAGGAGGCCGGGGAGACTATTGCTGTGGGGCCTGGTGCTAGCCGTGGAGAGAAACTGGAAATGCATGTCTTGTCTGAGGTTTGTGTAAGAACAGGAACCTACAACCCCTCCAGTGCCTTTCAGGGGGAAGAGACAGAAAATGTTGATTCAGAAAGGGGGAAGGGAGAAGAAAGGGGGTAGGAGAGTACAGGGCTGGCACTCGCCAAGGCTGTGCATACTTAGCCCTTTGCCTCTCATATCTCCTCTAAGGAAAGCAGCCAGAAGAGTAGAACCCAGTGGCCCCTGCTAAGGCTACATCCAGTCCCAACCCAAGGCACCTGGAAGCTCAGGCCCACGCCAGGATCTGCACTGTGGCATAGATGATAGGTAGGGGTCAGCCAGGTTCCTCAGTGTCCTGTGGTGGTCCCACTTGTCATCCCTGAGGCCTGGGGTGTGGACTACATGTTGGGCCACTCTGGTCACCACCACTCAGGAGGGGGTAGGACCTGGATTCCAGGCCTGGAAGCAGACCCACACCCCTATGAGGATCCCTGCAACTAGTCCCCCAATCCTGCCTGTCATTCTGGCAAACCCAAAACAACCCACTAGAGAAATGCTAGAGTTGGAGTCACTGGCCCCTGCTTCCAAGTTCAGGTGGGTCTTTCAAAAGGTACCTGGAAGGTCCCCACAGTGCACTTCCAAGGTCAGGTTGTGCATCTGAGGGGAAGAGTTCAGGGCAGAGTTCAGGTGTGCCTCTCCCCAGGGAACCTCATCTCTAGTCTATTAACTATACAGAGTCCCTGGGGAGCAACCTGGATGGAAGGGGGAGAGTGGAGGATCCAGTCTCCCTCCTCCTCTATTCTCTCCCCATCTCTTCCCCTACCATCCAGACTGCTCCCCTTCCTCCTCCTCCTCCCCCCCCCCCGCCAGCTCCTCCCCCTGCCTACACTTCCTCTGTTTCTCCCTGAGTGAGTCAGCAGGGAGCTGACAGCCCATTGCAATCCCTCTGTCTAGCCACCCTTCTCTTCCAGAATGTTCCATGCTTGAGGTCTCCTCTGCACTCAGTCAGGTATGAACCCTGACCCTGCTTTCTCTACAGAGGCAGACCAAGTTCTTTCTTACCCTTGGCCTGCCTTCTACTGCTGCTGGTTCCAAGGGTGATTGGGCCTTACCTGAGTAAGAAGGAGGGTCCTTCTTCTCATGGGCCAATCATATCAGGGGGCTGTGTTGGGAAGGGCTTGATGCTCATAAGTGGAGGGTGGGGGACTAGGATGCCATAGTCAAAGCCCAGATTTACCATGAACCCAACAATTAGTGGCTTCCACCTTGGGCCACTCCAGAGAAGTTTCTAGAATCCCATGCCTCTTTTGCAGAGTATGGGTATCTGTGGCCCACAGCTGAGGCTGCAGTTTCTCACCCTAGGCCTGAACTCCACGATACTATATTCTACCCAAAAGGTCCAGTCCTTAAAGTCAATTCCTGGTATAGTTGCATGAAGTATATCCAGACAACTCTAAGACACTATGACCAGCCTCTTTCCCTCAGCCTTGCATGAGATCACCCAGGCTTCTCGGACACAGACAGGGCCTGGAGTGGCTGTGTTTACTCAGCTAAAGCGTTGTGTCCAGAAAGCACTGACAGCCACTGGGGGAGGGACATTTCAGGTCCCTTTGACCACTCTCCCTCCTCCCAAGTCTCAGCCATGAGTATTTGAGGTAGAGCAATGGTCTTCTTTGTGGCAGTCAAGTAAGGCTCCTCACGGACTCCTGCTGCAATGCTGATAGTGGAGAGGGTGTAGGGCAAGTCTCTATACAACAATGTGAATAGAGGACTAGCCAGGAGAGGGACAGGAGTCAAGGAATGAAGGGGGTATGAAGAGTTAGGGGAACTTGGGCCAGGCCTCTTTTGCCTCTTGGGGGATAACCAGGCCTGACCACTCAGCTCAGCTCAGGGACTTCGAGCCTCCAGAACCCCACCACTGACTCGGCCGGGCTCCTGACAGCTCGTAGATTATTCATTTTAAAATTAAAGCTCCACTAAAGCGCTAACTGATTGCTGGTACTCACAAATTATTTTTTTGTGCAAAAAAAGATTTAGCAGCAGAGGATGAAATCCAAGAAGCAATTCAACAGCAGTGAAGAGACATGGGTTCCCTCACATACCCGGCAGTATCTGGGACCAGAGTACACAGGCAGCTTTTGTGTGGCCGGGTAGCTGGCTGGGATCCTTTTCTTGTACCTGGAGGTAAACTGTGATCTATTGAGGAGGCCCCTTCTGGTGCTAATGATCTTAGGCCCTGAGTGCCCAAGACTCTCAGATGAGAATGATAAACCCAGAGGCATACAGATCAAACTCTGAGAGCTGAGGACTTTTGCTGCAGGCTTTAGAAGGCAGAGCCCTGTGGCTCTAGGTTCTCAAGTCAGAAGCTCATCATTCTGGGCATTAAGCACTAGCTATCCTGCACTTGGAAGCCGTTGTCATGCTAGGCTTCTGTGGTGGATTGAATATGTCTAGTGCAGGGTATGGTGGCTCATACCTATGAAACTAGTAAGGAGAGATAAAGGTAGCTGCGTTGAGAGTTCAAGGTTATCCTCAGATGCAGAGAGTTCAAGGTCATCCTGAGCTGTGTGAGCCACTATCTCGAAAAACAGAAAGAAATGGGTGTGTCCTTAGTCACTAAGGAGTGACACTGTCTGAGAAGGATTAGGAAGTGTGGAGTGGGTGTGGCCTTGTTGGAGGAGCTGTGTCACTGAGTGAGAGTGGGCTTTGAAGTTTCAAAAGCCCGTGCCAGTCTGCTCACTTGCCCACTCATGTTTCTCTCTCTCTCTCTCTCTCTCTCTCTCTCTCTCTCTCTCTCTCTCTCTCTCTCTCCCTCTCCCTCTCCCTCTCCCTCTCCCTCTCCCTCTCCCTCTCCCTCTCCCTCTCCCTCTCTGCTTGCAGATCAGGATGTAGCTTTCAGATACTGTCCCAGCACAATGCTTGCCACCATGCTCCCTACCGTGATGATAATGAAACTGTAAGCCAGCCCCCAATTCAATGCTTTCCTTTATAAGAGTTGCCTTGGTCGTGGTGTCTCTTCATAGTAATAGAATAGTGATTAGGACAGGGTGCTTACAATAAAACTCTGTCATTAACGTCAGGATTATTACAGTATCTTTAGCAGTGCTCTTTGCTAAGAGCTCTTTGGACGAGCTAAGCCACTGTGTCTGTCTCACCAGGATACAGCCCTCTCCTTGGTGGCTCTCCTTGAGTGCCCATGTGAACTTGAGATCAGCGCCTGTGACTCTGTGGACAAATGTCATAGAAACAAGCCAACTATGAAGAAATAAGTTGCAAGTGAACATGCCAGCCCTGTTCGATGAGCCGCATGGGAACAGCCGTGCAGACTTACACCATCCCCCAAATCTCTCCTGGGATTCCAGAATAGTTCTGGTCCTTCCTTATCTCTTTAAACATCTTATCTTACTTTCAACCACAGCTCAAGAAGAGACAAGGACCTTACTGTCCCAGGCGGCTCTGTCCCAGCATACATTCCGGTCCTTTTCTGATGTCGCTTGCCTATGAAGGACCTCCAGCTTCCTGCTCTCTGCCTTCTCCCCACTGCCTCCCCCAGCTCCACTGTCCTTGCCAGCAGTAAAGGGCATGTCTGGATAGAGCCTCGGCATCTCATCTCTAGAGACATTTGGTTATAACAGTTCTAACGGGTTAAAAATGTACATGTGCACCTGCGTGTACACACCACACACACACACACACACACACACAAGTATGCATGTGTTGTGTTCGCAAACTTTTCCTGAGAAATCTTGATCAGGGTGGACTAGAAGAGTTTCTGTGTGTACCAGGCATTAACAGTGGCTCAGGATGTGCCTCCCACTGGTGCTTTGTGACTGCGTTTATAAGAGGCTTGGATTCCTTTTTAAATAAGAAAATAGGTTTTATAAAGAAACCCAGAACAAGGAAGAGTGGGGTTTACATTTCATTTTAAATTTGCCTTCTTCCCTAAGCTTCTGACAGCGTTTGATTTCCTTGGTTTTGTTTTTGTAGTCTAGGCTAGTCTCATATTCACACTCCTCCTTCCTCAGCTCCCTTATTGCTGGGACTGTAGGCAGGCATTGATTTGCCCAGATGAGTGGCCTTTTAAGTTATCCCAATGAACGCTTTCAACCTCCAGGTCATAGTTTCTACATGTCATTCTCTAGCCTGTGCTATTTGTGGCCCCTGAGATTTAGTTGCCTGATCTTCCACTGTTTAACATTCTCCTGATTCAGTTTTGCTGGGAACACAGAGAGCATCAGTAGTCACGTTTATCCACCAAGGTGTGAACTGGAAGCAGCAACAACATAATCCAGGGAGGGGAGAGAAAGGGAATTCGGTCACATTTAAAGTGGGGTGCCCAAGCCAGACAATGGTGGCGCACACCTTTGATCCCAGCACTTGGGAAGAAGAGACAGAGGCAGGAGGATCTTTGAGTTTGAAGGCAACCTGATCCATAGAGAGAGTCCAAGGACAGCCAGGGCTATACTGAAAAACTCTGTCTCCAAAGTAAAACAAAACTCAAAAATAAAGTGGAGTATGCATAGATAACAAGAGAACTGGAGTCTCAGAGTGTGTGCGTGGCCAGGCTTGGCAGCTCTACAGTCGAGCATGCAGTGCGCTGAGGGCCAGGGGCAACTCAACAGCTCGCTCCTTAACTTTCTGTGCTATTTGAGCTCTCACACTACTGTAGCTTAAGCCTTAACTGCCTCCTCAGAGACTGTGTGGTGAAGGATTGGTGCTCCAGTGAGGTGGTGGAGTCTTTAAGGAGAAGGGACCTTCTGGACATAGAGCAGAGGACTGTGCCTTTGAAGGGGCTATTAGCACCCTCGTCCCTTCCTCTCACTCTCGGCTTCTTGGCACCTATATAGTAAGCACACACACACACACACACACACACACACACACACACACACACACACACACAGACCAGCCTTGATGTTCTCAGCTGACAAAGCCACAGAGCTAACCCACCGTGGACTGAAGCCCCTGAAACCGTGAGTCAGAGTAAACCCTTCCTCCCTTCATTGTCTCCTAGGTTTTGTCACAGTGACCAAGTACTAGCTAGCAAGTTTTGGCTTGTTTTTGTATTTTGAGGAAAAATTAACATTAGATCATAAAACTTTCTTTCTTTTCATCATCCATAGCACAGACTGGTAGGGCCACACCGTGGGCCATTCCCGAGACCCTATCACTTGCTGTTTCTGCTATCCTCCAGGGATAGGATGTCTCCAGGGCTCACAAACGTACCTGGTACAGATGCTCACTTGGAGCTTCAGCAGGCATTGAGCATCATTTGGCAGCCAGTGTGAGGAACATGCAGGGTGGAGATGGGAGAGGGTGGGAAGGAGTCCAGAGAGCAAGTCCGATTCAGCTTGGCAGGGCCTAAAGAGCATGGAGCGGATGCTCCCAGAGAAGACTGAAGCCTGGATCCTACAGAAGGGCAGGCACTGTATTAGTTGCAGTGCATCCAGGCCTGTATTAGTTACTCCTGGGTCACCAGGTGCTGTAGGTAAACCTGGCTCTTCCTCTAAGCCCTATGCTCCCAGAAATAGACTCGCTCTCAAAATACATTTACAAATACCTTGGCCATATAACTAGGCTTTACGCTGACTAGATCATAACTAAAATAACCCAATTATTTTAGCCTGCAGTCTACCATGTGGCTGGGACCTGTGCTCAGGTGCCACGTGTCTGTCTCGTCACGCTTTTTGGCGATACTTTCACCTTCTCTCTCCCAGAATTCTTTCTTCTCCCAGATGTCCCACCTCCATTTCCTGCCTAAGCCATAGACTGTAGGCTTTTTAATTGACAGGTGATGCATCCATACAATGCACAAGATATTCTCTCTACAACAGTGACCAAAGTATCTAAAGGAATGAGTTAAAGGAGGAAATCCTTGATCTGGAACGGGTTTCTCAGGGTTCACTCAGCCCTGTGCACTGGAGCAGACCACTGTGGTAGAAGGAGTTTGTGTCCAGGAGCAGGTTGTTTACCTCAAGACAGACATGAAACAAAGAATGGGAAAAATTTTAGCTGACTGGGGGCCAGCTATAATTTCAAAGGCACAGCCCTCCCGCCCCTGTAACTTGTTTCCCCCAACTAGGTCTACCTACTAAAGTTTGTAGAACCTCCCAAAACAGCACCATCATCTGGGAATCAAGTATTCCACATGTTCAGCACACAAGACAGAGAGTGTTCTTCTGGCATCTCTTGTCTGGAGTGGAGAGGTGGTGAGACAGAGCAAGTCCTCATTCCTGCTCCCACCCCGGAACCATCTGATGGGCTCTTCAGCAGTCAGAGAGTACGGTGGCTGTTTGACTGTGCCACCTGCCAGGGAGAGCAGCGTTGCAGGATTCAACAGGGCCGTCCCTGTGCTGTTGGTGACAGCCTCATCCCATCAGGGCCACAACAACTGGACAGGCATGGAGGAGCCTGTGTGGGAGGAGGCTGTCTTGGATGTGGTGCTGGTTTGCTGATCACAGCCTCCCAGGACTGTTGCAGGGGGAGAGCCTGTTCTAGACCTTGAGCTCACTCACTTTAACAACTGTGTGAACAGTGCAGAAGTCTCTGCAGTTTACTCTGTGGGCTGGGAGGGGCTGGGAGGGGCTGGGAGGAGCAACCCTGAGTTTTCTCTTGATGGATCCCATGCCTGCTCACTATGTGGGACTAGGGGTGGTGTATTAGTCAAGGTTTTTTAGAGGAACAGAATTTACAGGCTGGGATCCAGCTAGTCCAACAATGGCTGCCTATCAGCAGAAGGTCCAAGAGTCCAGAAGTTGTTCAGCCTCAGCTGGACTTCAGTATATTCTGGAAACCCCATCAAGTTGGCTCTAATGCAGTAAAGGAATGGACACGCTGTAGAGAGCAAGCTCGCAAAGGGAGAGCCAGCTTCTTTCTTCCATGTCCTTTCTATAGGCTGCTAGTAGAAGGTGTGGTCCAGATTAAAGGCGGATTTTCCTACCTCAAAGATCCAGATTAGAAGTGGGTCTCCCCATTTCAAATGAATCCACTAAGAGAAAAGATTCTTCACGGGTATACCTGGCTACTTGGGTTTAGTTAATCTCTAACTTAGTCAAGTTGACATCCAAAAATAGCCATCACGGGGGGTGGGGAGTTACAGACATTCAGGGTGGGTGGGAAAGGGGGGCATTTCTCCAAGATCATGTTGCACGGACCAATGGGCAATTATAGAGCCAGCCTAGCTCTCAGTCCCAGGCCCCATCCTGACCCCAATAGAAATTCATAGGGACAAAGTCCAGCCCTTCTTAGGACATGAAGCAGGGGTCTTGGAGAGATCTTGAGTCCTAGCATGTGGCAGGTAAAGAAGGACTAGGTATCTGCTAATTCCATGGGATTAACATGTCTAAAGAACCAGGACCCTGTCTTTTCCTGCATCTGGGTCGTTCTCAGAGTCCCACCCTCTATTATACCCCCCGCCCCAGCTCTCCTCTTATTAGCTTCCTGCATCTCTGATAGACTCTCGGTTCCACCTTGCTTTGCATCTGGCCTCTGGTCTCTTGGCAAGAATAGCAGGTCTTTATGGGGAGAGACAGCGCTACACAGGAAGCCATCACCTCAATACTAATACACCCAGTGTCACCTAGGGCATGAAGTGTGTGTTGGGATGATCAAACAGCTTGGTACCCAGGACAGATGGGTGTGTTACTTACTCATCCTGCTGGAAGCCTCCTTGCCCCTTCTTTGCATTACTGTGCCCTGCAAATGGGTAGAGCAAGAATGTATACTTCCCATTCCATTGTTCCCAAAGAGCAAGACCCCACAAGTATCCTTTGTGTTACCGCCTATGATGGTTTGTATATACTTGGCCCAGGGAGTGGCACTATTAGAAGGTGTGGCTCTGCTGGAGTAGGTGTGTCACTGTGGATATGGGTTATAAGACCCTCATCCTAGCTGCCTGGAAGTCAGTCTTCTGCTAGCAGCCTTCAGATGAAGATGGAGAGCTCTCAGCTCCTGCTGCACCATGCCTGCTTGGATGCTGCCATGATCTCACCTTGATGGTTATAGACTGAACCTCTGAATCTGTAAGCCAGCCCCAATTAAAGGTTGTCTTTGTAAAAGTTGCCTTGGTCATGATGTTTTGTTCACAGCAGTAAAAACCTACCTAAGACATCACCGCAGGGTGAGAATGAATGAACAAAAATCAAACATGCTCCTAATAGAGTCCACCAAACAGAGTGTGGACTCAGGACCAGTGCAGGCCAAGGAGCCCCACGGAATGTGCTCTGACCTCCCTCACTACTGTCCTAGCCATGGGACTCACAACACTACCTGGTCTTTCCAATTCTTTGGGTCCCAAAGTGCTCTGGGGACCACTAGGAAGCTGCCGTGGATGGACTAGACAGCACCTTTCCATGGCATGAAGATCTACTCAAGTCCTTTGCCTATTTTTAAGACATTGGTTGAGTTTTAGGAGTTTCCATGCAGTCTGAATTGTTTGCTTGGAACTCTAAGATGCATGCGAAACTGTAAAGGGAATGCTCACAACTGGCTTCTGTAGATCCTGCCTGCCGACCTCACTGCCACCTGCAGTCTGAGGATACCAGCTTCTTTCTTGGCTCCTGATGCCTGGTCAAGCTAGCACCAAAATAAGCAATGAAGAAATCTGAGGCCCTAGGGGGTCAACGTGGCTCAAAACTTACTAAGCTGTCCTGACAGCTGAGCCCAAGGCCTAAGTTAGTTTAACCACCACATACCACCTCAACCTCTAAGCTTCCTAAGATAAATAATTTTATCCCAAAGTAGAATAAATATACAAAGGCATCCTATAAATAAATAAGAAAATGTAAGCATCAGTTTGTTTTTGAATGGACGGGCTGGAAGGAGACATTCAAATGGCTCGGTAAACACCAGGGTTATCTCATGAGTAGTCACAGACTTGTACAATAAGGGTACTTAACCAAGTCTTGTGTAGAGAGATTGATGTACAGCCTCTCTTCAAACAGAACTTGTCTTTCATCTGCCACCATACTGCCAGCTACCAACCTGAGAGCATCAGCATCCAGTGACATTGAACTGAGGCCACACTGTTTCTAGCAGGCTCTGACCTGGTCTAGAGAACAAGTTCCAGAACAGCCAGGGCTACACAGAGAAACCCAGTCTCAAAAAAAAAAAAAAAAAAAAAAAAAGTAGAGATGACAGGACTAGAGGGGAAGGGTTCAGACCACCATGAGGGTCTGACAGCAGGGCTGGCCTTGAACTCATAGCAATCTGCTTGCCTCTGCCTCCTGAGTGCTGGGATTAAAAGAGTGCACCACCACTGCCTGGCTCTCTTTACCTTTCATTAGTATGTCTCCCAGCTGTTTCTCAGGGCTGACTTCCTGGAGAGTCAATACCCAGGTATGCACATATATGTGTGAACCTTTATTGTGCACATACACACTCATGCACATCCTGCCCTGGGCAGAAGTAGGGTTGCTCTGCATAAGAAGCATAGGTGAATTCTTTTAAAGCCTGGCCTCTGCATCCTTGTAACCCGAAACTTCCTGGATGAGAGGTTGTCCACAAAAAGAGCCACAGACTGGTATAAACTGTTCACCAGGAGACCACTTAAAAACGGGATTACTTATAATAGTCAAATCTGAAAGCCATCTAAATTTCCAGCTATGGAAGTCGGATTATGTAACTCTGCACCCACACAGTGGAATGCCAGGGGTCACTCAAAAGGACCCAGGGTAAGTAAGCATCAGCTACTGTGGGAAGATGTGTCCCGTGTGGCATTTGGGGATAGAGCAGATTGAGAGGGAGATACCAACGCATGACAGTTGGCTCCTTAAACTTCTTCACACCTCTTTTGCAATGGACCAAAGACTTGGGGGAACTCAAGTCACATGCCAACACCTGGTGGTCACTAAGTAAGGAAGTCTGAAGCCTCCACTCTGCTCCCTGCTCCTGAAAGAGAAAGAAGGAGGGGGAGTGGCAGGACTTAAAAGGACAACCACTCTGTGTGGGAGGAGCAGGGAAGTCATTTTTACTTAACTGACATTTCACTGTGATTTTCCCACTGAGCGTATGTCACTCTTAATGTTCTAGAAGAGGAAGGGAAATGCCATGACTCTCATTGCGACACCACATCTGCCATTTCCCTTGTGCTTTGGATAGAACGTTCCCTGCAAGGGTAGCCTTCCGGAGCATCTTTGTTTCCTAGATGTTCATGTGCTGCTTTACACTGGAACCTTAGAAATGACTTCACCTGGAGCCGGGAAGCACCTAGATCACCCTCCCTGAGGGACACACTCCAGCAGGGTGTGCCATCAGTGGATGACTCAGTACAAAATACCCGAATGGCCAACTGGGGCTACTTAGTAAGAGTCGGCCTAAACAGTCCTGTTTGTGTGAACAAACCTCAATGCTTGAAGTAAAATGATAGTGTATTCAGATTTGTTTCAGTTGCCTTCACACGCACACACACACACACACACACACACACACACACCTATACGTCCCCAAAAGAAATATGCCAAAGTGGTTAACTGATTTAATCTCTAGTGAGTTAAATGTGGGTAATTTTACTCTTCTTTTAGAATGTTTCTTTCTTTTTTTTTAAAAAAAAAAAGGATCTATTTTTGTTTATATATAAGTGTGTGTGTGTGCGCTAGATTAGATCCCTGGAGCTTGAGTTACAGGTGGCTGTTAGCCACTGTGATGGTTTGCATATGCTTGGCCCAAGGAGTGGCACTATTAGGAGGTGTGACCTTGTTGGTGTTGATGTGTCACTGTGGGCTTGGGCTTTAATACACTCATCCTAGCTGCCTGGAAGTCTTCTCCTGTCTGCCTTTGGATGAAGATGCAGAACTCTCAGCTACTTTAACTGCACACATGCCTGGATGCTGCCATGCGCCTGCCTTGATGATAATGGACTGAACCTCTGAACCTGTAACCAGCCCCAATTAAGTGTTGTCCTTATAAGAGTTGCCTTGGTCATCGTATCTGTTCACAGCAATGAAACCATAACTAAGACAGCCACTCAACATGGGGACTGGGAACTAAGCTCAGGTCCTCAGGAAAAGCACGAAGTGCTGTTAAGTGACAAGCCATCTCTTCAGCTCCATCTTTGGTACTTTACAAAGAACGGCAACTAGTTTTATAATGAGAACAGAGCAACACAAGGAAAGCGAAGGAGGGGCTGGCATCACTGAGGACCAGCTTGGGCCTGCACTTCTGGGAACCGGGTGCTTCATGGCTTCAACCACAGACTGTAATGGTTAACTTGACGGATCGAGAATCCTGTGGGAGACCATCCCCTAGAAACACCTGTGAGAGATTATCTAGATTAGGTCAGCCTCTGAGCATGACTGTAATGGCCTAGGTTACGTCAATTGAGGCGAGGAGCCCCACCTTTACTGTAGGCAAAACCACTCCATGGGCTGGAGTCCTAGCCTACAGGAAAAGGGGCCTGTGAGCTGAGCACTTGCATGCACAAGTCTACTTCTCGTCTGTGGATACAATGTGACCAGTGGCCTCAGGCTCCTGCTGCCATTACGTCCCTGCCATGATGGGCTATATCCTTCAAACTGTAACTGAAATAACTGCTTCCCCGCCATGATGAGCTATATCCTTCAAACTGTAACTGAAATAACCACTTCCTCCCTTCCTAAATGCTGGAGGAATTTAAGACAGGCATTTCTGTCACAGCAACGAGTAAATTGATACACTGAAGGATGCCCCAGGCTCCAGGAAGAGGCCTGGCACTTCCTGTGTGGCTCTAGGCAGAATTGATACTAAAATGAGCAAGCTAGCTGCACACATAGAGTCTCAGTACTACACACAGAGAGCATTACCCATTCGGCATTGTGTCCCCCGACAGGAGGAGTCTGGTGTATGGATAAGTGAGTTGAGGTCACGGATCCATCCTAAACTTCTGTACCCTGTCCTATAAGCTGGTATACTGTAATGTCCCTGTAGGGCTCAGAGAAGGGTAACTGGGTGTCTGGTCCTATACTTGGGGCTCTCTGGATACCACTCACCTGCTCTGTCCCCAGGCCATGGCTGAGATATGGCACACTCTGGCCTGTAGAGCAAGCAAGGGTTTCAGGAACAAACAGGGTATCTGCTGGCCTTGGTCCCCCTCTAAAGGCTGCCCTGATCTTGGCTGCTCTTTTAGGGTTGAATTAGGGTAACATTCCCACCCATTTTCTCTGTTCTTAGAGGACCTAGACACATGGTCTGTACTTTGAGGTGAGGGGTTAGTAGAGGAACAGTGAAGGTTACGACAGACCCTGTGCTCCTGTGGGCTGGGATCCAAATCCCTGAGGTCCCTTGCTGTCTGTCACAGTCCAGGACAAATAAAGGGGCTCCTGGATCCTTGCTTTTGATTTGAGTGCTGTGGAGTTTCCTGTCCAGGCCATGTTTAGCAACTGCTGAATGTCAGCTGGCTGAGTAGATGCGCCAGTGCCTGGGAAGTCCTGAGAGGGAAAAGTTAGTTTGTGGCAACAGCCATCTAACGTCTTTCAGTGGATCCCTGAGGTCTGGCTGGCTTTGCTGTTGGGCCTTATTGGGTCTTCCCTCTTAGAGGGAATCTGAAGGGCTCTCTAAAGTGTTTGGCTAAATCCTGAGCATGGAGAACCTGGGAAATGAACCCTCCTGGTTTCTGCTGTGGACTGACTAACGGTGTCCTCTGAATTTACATTACGACTTAACCCCCAAGATGACTGTGTTGGGATGTTTACTGTAGAAGTAACCGGGTCTTCAGGCTCTGCCTCTACAGAAGGCCTGGAGGGATGCTAAGTACCCTCCTTACCGTTCTCCTGCGTGAGGATCCAGTGAGACCATGTCCTTTGGAACCAATAGCAGCCTCACTAGACAGGTCTCCTCTTTCTCACCTACACTACCAGGTCAGCTGAAGTTCAATTGTAAACTTCCCAGGTTAGAGTAAAAAAGTTCTAGGGGCTGGAGAGAAGGTTCAATGACCAAGAGCACATACTGTTCTTCCTGAGGATCTAAGTTCAATTCCCAGTATTTACAACAGGTACCTGTAACCCCAGCTCCACAGGGATCTGACACCTCTGACTTATGTGGGCACTTGCGTTCATATGCTTAACAGTTATAAACACACATACACATAATTAAAATAACAAAAAAATAAATCTAAAAAATAATCTATTGTTCTCCATCTTTCAGGTCTAATGTTTATTGTATCACAAAATGATGAGGACGGCCACGAAAAACTGTTCAGACTGCAACGAGTCTTGGGAATGGAGGAGGTAGTCGTTCCACCCACCCCTGGCTGCACATGATCAGGCCTACCTGCTGTTTGCTCAAGGTACCCACACTGGGACATGGTCCAGACACTGCTAGAGACCCCCTACCTTACACCACCAGGCATCCATTTCAGGAGAAGAAGCCCCTTCTTCCCACCACAAACTTATTTAGTAGATCCTATGTCAATCACGTATCCAGGATATCCAGACACAATGCACAAAGATCAGGCTTTGGAACATAAAGAGGTACTGTAAAGCCAATGGTAGGCATGTCCAGTAAGTCCGTAGGGAGATATTCCCTGCCTGGGACAGAGCTTCCTGGTGGAAGATAGACGCTGGAGGCAGGGTCCAGGCTGAGCTCGGCAGGAGGACGGTCCCTGGTCCTATCCTCTAAGTTCTGCCTGGAGCAAGGAGGAGCAGCAGACAGGTGCAGGGGTTTATGGAGGGCACCAGACACCCCTAGCTGAATGGCAGCACATAATGATCAGAACAGTTTATTCCTGTCAGTATTGAGTTGACTTCCATCTTATCTCTAGTCCAATATTCACTTAAAGGAAAAAAATGGTTGTTGTTTTTAATGTTAAGCATTTAAGTCCCACCCCACCCCCTTTTTGAGACAGGCTTCCCCTTTGGAGCCCAGGCTCTTGTGGAACTCCCTCTATAGTCCAGGCTAGTCACAATTCTGCCTCTGCCTTTTGACTGCTGGGGTTACTGGTGTGTGCCACCACACCCAGCTCAACTATGCAAATTCTGCATGTTTTAGCTCTTCCGGTTGCTCCGAAGGCAGACACATGCCGATCAGCAAAGATGAAATGCTATATATTGAATCAAATATTCAGATTTACCCCAGGGTGATGCAAAAATGGGGTGGTGGAGGAGGGGAGAATGGACTGGCAGTGGGAGGACCAAGGGCCTGATTGATCCTGTCCTGCCTGCTGCTCTCCCTGCTTGTCACTCTTTCTGGCTAGGGCCCAGCCTTCCACTAGCTGGGGGCGGGGAAGACACTTCCTTCTCTACTGGACCCACATCTACTGACTGGACAAAGGGCTGCATGTGATCCTGTCTATGGAAATACCCTAAACCCCTCACAGCAGCCCCAGGCCAGGCCCGAGTGTGATCTGTGGGAGAAGACCATTGATAGCTCTGAAGGCTGGGGTCCCTGAGCCCCTCCTACCTCTCTCTTTCTGTGATCCACCCATGTGCCTGGAGTGCCAGGTGCTTTCTCAGCTCTTTTTACTGGGGCCTGGCCTGCCAGGATCTTGGCACCACTGCCTTCCCTAGCTGAGCCTGAGACAGAGGTGTTTACCAGACACCTGGGTACTGGGTCTTTCAACAGTGATGGACACTTGGCTTTGCTCGGGTCAGCTTTTGCTCTTCTACAGCCCTCTGGAGCCTTCTCTTGGTGGCTCTGTCCCTGTCTATACCATAGCCCCTGCTAGTGATGCTTGCCCCATTCTGGATCCCTGGTCTTTTTCCCACCCATTCCCCAGACTGGCTGAGGCCTGGCTCTGGGCTCACCCGCACTGTCCTGCCTTTTCACAGCGTTGACATTGTCTAATGCAGAGGATGTGGCAGGGGAGAAGAAAGAGGAGACAAGGCAGTATCAACTACAACCTCCCCTCCCTCCCTCCTTCTCTTCTCCCTAGACCCCACACTGATTCCTGCTCAGGCATCTAGGAGGAGCCTCCCCCAGGAAGTCCTCCTTGGCAGTGGCTCCTTCTTCACACCTACACTGTCCCTGCATCCTGTTGTGGCTGAGGGAGATGGCACTCGGGGAAAGCGGCGAATCTGAAGACATAATTGTTTCTTGCTGCCAGCTAGCAAGCCTTGGAGAGTGGCAGCACCTTCGAGGCTCTCAGCCAGGTCTGGGCTTGCTTTAGTGACCCTGCTTATTGGCCTCCGTTGTTGTTTGCTAAAGGCAGTTTACCTGAAGGCTCAGGGGCAGGAATGGTGCATTGCTGGCTGGAAGAAAGCTTGGCTCTGAGCCCAGAAGGCTGCTGTCAGGAAGTCTCAGGCCTGCAGAGAGAACATAAGAGTATCACAGAAACCCAATACACTACATATACATACACAGCTGCTCAAATATATTCACACACACACAGAGATGTACAAACACACACATAAAGATACATACGCCCACATGGATTTAGAGGCACACCAAAGCCCCAGTGCATACATACTCACATGCAGAGGCTTTCAGGACACAGACCCAAGACACTGAGACATGCACCCAATGAAGACCCAAATGCAGAACTCAGCGTGGGAATTCTTTACCCACAGCATCACACACTCACATGAGGATTCTTGTGGACACACACTCCTCATCCCATTACACAAAGACACAGGCCTCCCTCTAGAGCATCCCAGCCTACACCCACTAGAGCCCCAAGGGGCACAGGCATGTTGGTCTGGAAGCTAGCTGCCGTTTCCTAGGAAACACTGTCACCGCCATGTCATCAGAGAGCCTCGGGAGGCCTGGGGCATGTGCTGGATGAGCCCAGTGCCTATCTGGAGCTTAGACTCCAGAGGATGTGCCAGATGAAGAAGGGATGCTCACTCAAGGACCCAGGGAGACAAGTGTCACTCCGTTAAGCCCCTGTGCTAAAACCTGCAGGAGAAGAAAGTTGTTGTGGGTACCCTTTTCACACCTCCTTGTCTCCTTTCAGGTCTGCAATGCTCACAGAGTGCTTTTGTTCATGAGACTTGTGTTTTCCTGGAAATAAAAATAAATGCCATGAGAGTGAGGAGCCCTAGAGGCCAGCTTCCTCAGAGGAAACAAGATGACAGTAGAGAGCTATGAGGATCAATACAGGCAGAGAGGAACAATAGCCTCCGTGAGGGTCCTGACTAAAGCTTTGTTCTCACTTTTGCCCCTGAGCAACCTTGAGTATGGGTTCATATGTTGATGGAGCAGAGGCAGGGTCAGGAGGAGGAGAGGGAAACCTAGGAATCTAGACAGGATGCCTACTCTATCCCCTGTGGCTTCCAAAGCATGTCAGGGCCTGCTATCGGGGCTCTCTGTGGAGCGTAGGGGTGGCGCCTGGGAGGCCTGAACACCGGGTCGGAGTTGGAAGGCTGGAGTGGGTGGGTGTGCAGCAAACCCCGCCCTTCCCATCAGAGGAATCTCTGATATAGCTTCTCTCCAAGGCATCCTCAAGCGGAGAGCTGAGGTTGGAATATGGACCACCAGAAATGGGGGCTTTTATCTGCAAAATCCCAACTCTATTTCCTTCTTGCACTAGCTGTCAACTCCTGGCTCTGGCTGGTCCTGAGTTCCAGGATCTGTAGGAGGCAGATGTATGTGTATGTGCTCCATGGAGGGAAGGGATTAAAGCAACAAGGGTAGAAAAGACAGAACGAGGGACTGGAGAGATGGCTCAGAGGTTGAGAGCACTGACTGCTCTTCCAGAGGTCCTGAGTTCAATTCCTAGCAACCACATGGTGACTCACAACCACCTGTAATGAGATCTGATGCCCTCTTCTGGTCTGCAGTCATATATGCAGGCAGAACACTGTATACATACATGATAAACAAACAAACAAACCAACCAGAAAAGGAAAGAAGAGAAGAGAAGAGAAGAGAAGAGAAAAGGCAGGATGGATGGTGGACAGGGTGGGAGAGAACAGAAGCCCTGGGAAGGCAGAAAGTAGAGGCCCTGGGCAGCTTTACACTCTCAAACAACACCAAGAACAAGGCTGCCCAGTGCTGACAGGACTCTCTCAGGACCACCTGTCAAGACTCCTTTTCAAGTCTCACTTCCTTCCCAGAGCAGCAGTCTTCCCTCTCTGGGTCTGTATGCCCATTTCCACAGCATACACACTTCCCTAGGTGGGGAACTGGATCAACAGGAACCAGTCCCAGGCCCCACCCACCTCATCTACCTGGCTTGCCCTCAGTAATGACAGTGACTATGACAATGATGCTGGTGTGAAGGTCATGGTCCTGATGGTGGTGTGGATGAAGGCATGGTGATGGTTATGATGGTGGTTGAGTTGAAGATGATGGTGGAGAAGGTGATGGTTACGATGATAGTAGTGGTAGTAAAGTTGGAAGTGCTAATGGAATCAGTGAAGGCGATGATGTTATGGATGATAGAGGTGATGGGGATGTGGTGGTGTTGATGATTATGGCGGTGTTGATGATGATGAAGATGAAGATGAGGATACTGATGAAGATAATGGAGGTCATGGTGTTAATGATGGTTCTGAGGATAGTGGTGAAGATGTAGATAGTGATGATGTTGATGATGGTGGTGCACCTGCAACTGACTTCTTAGGCCCCCAGCATGAAGCCACCAGTGACCTTTGCTGCTTGATGGATGGCCAGGGTCCCTGGGATCAATCTCTCCTGAGCTCTTAGCCACTGACTCTGTCTCACAAGAAGACAGTGAAATGTAACCATCTCATTTGCTGTGTGAGGAGGTATTAATCACACATATACCCCGCCCCTTCCACAGAGATTAATCAGCTTCTCCTAAGCAATCTGCTTTTTCTCAGAGCAGATGAGTGAAGTCCCCAGCCACTGTGCAGATGTCACAAGCCTGCCTGCTGCTAATGAAGGTGCAGCTTTAAAAACAGCATGTTTGCAGGTCTTTCTTTCTTTCCTCCCTTCTTTCCTTCTCTTTCTTACTTTCTTTCTTTCTTTCTTTCTTTCTTTCTTTCTTTCTTTCTTTCTTTCTTTCTTTCCTTCCTTCCTCCCTCCCTCCCTCCCTCCCCCCTTCCTTTTTTCTCTCCCTTCCTTCCTTCCTTCCTTCCTTCCTTTCTTTTTTCTTCTTTCTGTTTTGTTTTGTTTGGGACAGGGTTTCTCTGTGTAGCCCCTGGCTGTCTTGGAACTCCCTATGTAGAGTATACTGGCCTTAAACTCAGATACCCACCTGCCTCTGCCTCCTGGGTCCTGGGATTGAAGGTGTGAGCCGCCGGGCGGTGGTGGCGCACGCCTTTAATCCTAGCACTTGGGAGGCAGAGGCAGGCGGTTTTCTGAGTTCGAGGCCAGCCTGGTCTACAGAGCGAGTTCCAGGACAGCCAGGGCTATACAGAGAAACCCTGTCTCGAAAAACCAAAAAAAAAAAAAGAAGGTGTGAGCCATCACCATGTTTGATTTTTTAAACACATTTTTTTATCCCTGTTAGCATTTTTTCCCCGAGTCTCAATATTTCCATATGCCTGTAGAGATTTCCATTCATTGGAACTAGGAACTTGGACAAGAAAAACTAACTTTTCTATGTTCACCGGTTTCTGACTCAAACGACCATTTCCTTCTCTTGAGAACATTAGCAGCCACAGGACTTTGCGTCCAGTAGAAGATATGTGTTCGCCTCACTTCATAGTTGTCTCAAGTCCATGACGTGTTGCCTGCCCTCGCTCCAGCCTGAGCCACAGGGATGGCTCTGTTGCAATGGGCCTTTGAAATCTGGTGCACCCTGAAGCACATGCATTTCGTTTCCCCATACCTGTGCTGTCGATATTTTGGTAAATGTGTCACTGTAACTGGAGTCCTTTGTGGCCTCATGTGTCTGTTCATCTGTGTAGTGGCTATTCCTGGCTGTCAACTTGACTATATCTGGAATGAACTACAATCCAGAATTGGAAGACTCACCTGTGATCTTAATCTGGAGGCTAGGAGATATAAGTTTCTGACCTGGATCTTGGCTTGGAGATCTTGAGGCATAATGGCTATGAATCCCAGAAGATTAAGACAGGGAGATCTCTGAGTTCAAGGTCATCTGGGACAAAGCAAATTCCAGATGCAGGTGTGGTGGCACACACCTTTAATCTGGGCCACACCTTCTGCTGGAGACCTACATAAGGTCATAAGGAGGACATTAGAAGAAAGAAGATTCACTCTCTTTACCTGCTTGCCTTGTGGGACTGGGCAACTGCTAGATCCTTGGACTAATATTCACAGCTGCTGCTGACCATTGTTGGGAGTTGGACTACAGACTTTAAGTCACCATCAAATTCCCTTACTATATAGAGACTACCCATAAGTTCTGTGACTCTAGAGAACCCCGACTAATACAATCTGAAACAGTGGATTTCAGAATTTGTGGACAAAGGCTTCTATAGGATGCTGCAGTGGGAGACCTGGCAGTGTGACTGTGGACAAACCCATAGAATGTGCAGCTCCAAGTCTGTCCTGACATGGTGCGGGGATGTCTGTTGGTCACAATGCCCGCACCAGATCACCCAGACAAGTCACCCCATTGCTAGAAGTGAAGAGCAGGGGAACCATGGAAAATACACGGGACTCTCCAACTATGAGTTAACTTTCTGTAAATCAAAGTCTACTCTAAAAAGTCAAGTCTATTACCTTTTTTAATCTACTAATTGTGAAATAAAAAGATCCAGTGACTGCCAAGGCACCCACCCACCCACCCACACCACCTGGGAGCAATGCAGGAGTCTGGGCAAGAGGCCGTGGGTCAGGCCAGCAACTCTGCCACCAATTGGCTTGCAGGCCTGCACCTGCCAGAACAGGGCTGCTCTTTGTCTCTCCATTCAAGAAGCAGGACTGGAAACCATAGGGCCTCCGCCAAGGGGAAGCCACTGCCAGTTATAACCACTGCATAGCGAGTAGCCGTGGGCATGCACGGAAGGAACCGTCACGCTACCTCTCCCCACGCGCACGTGCCAGCACCAGCCAGCAGCCCTGCTCTTTGACACACCTGCGTGCTCCATCCTCAGCCGTGAGGATCTAAAATTACTTCCTAGCATCAGTGTTTCCCATTCGGAGTGTACACGTGCTCCAGTTTCAGCCACGGCAATCACAGTAATTAAACCAAAAAGCTCAACTCTGGGAAGAGGCAAGGTAGTTCCAATCTTGGCATTGATAACATAATTAACATCTGCTCAACATTCTAGACCCTGTGCTGGTGGGGGAAAATGCTTTTCGACTCCCAGTAAACACTAATCCAACCACAAAGCTCCAGAGAGGGCAATACATTTTCCTGTGAAAGTTCAGCTGTGCAGTGGGGCTGTGGATGTGCAGCTTGCTGGGGTTGTTTTCTTCCATATTTTAGAATCTTCGAACCAAAGGCAGCTCAACAATCAGGCTAAGTGATTAGTCTGCTTTAGCGCTGATCTGATTGAAGCTAGACTTTAGCACATTAAACATTTCAGAGGAAAACGTACAATATGTGAGGAGGGTGCTGCCAAGCCAAGAAGAGGCCCGTTGTTTGTAGGAATGCTGCCAGTTAGCAGGCGCTCTAGGGAACTGCATATAAGACAGAATACTTACGACCAGTCAGTCGCCAGGCTGAGAGCAGCCCCGTGCTACCTTCTGCAGGACCCAAAACACATGTGATGAAATTACAGGCGAGAGAAACCCATCAGGGCCAGCGTGGACTGGGCTCAGCACAGCAGCTGCCGTGCTCTCAGACTCTGCTAGCTTCAGAGTCACTGCAAAGGCCGGGAGTATGTGGACGGACCCAAAGCTCCAGGCACAGGAGGAGGCTCAGCTCAAGCGAGGCAATGACTCTGAATCAGGAGTTCCTTCCTGTGAGCCACCCCAATGGCTCTCACTATTGTGAGCCCAGGATAGGGTGAAATGGGCTCCGGCTTCATCCCTTGGGCTAAGACACTCTGAATACCTGTCTATCACAGGGACATCTGGAGTACCTGACTGGGCCTCCCACTAGGGTTAACATCCCTAGTGACCACCCTTAGCAGCTAATCTGGTGGCGTGGGATGGATGCCTCCAAGTCTGGACAGGAGAGAGGAAACCCAGGTGTGGCCTTGTAACTAAAGCCCAGCTCAGCCTTTCCCTTCTCTTAACAGAACTGGCGTGTGAGTGTGTGTGTGTGTGTGTGTGTGTGTGTGTGTGTGTGCTCACGTGCATGCGTGCACGTATGTGTGTGTGTGTGTGGGGGGTGTCACAGTGGCTCACCTGTCACTGTAAGTCATCATTATGGCTTCTACCTGAAAATGATCCCAATCTGTGACCCGTAGGACCCAGAGAACATATACAAACCCGCATCCACACGGAAACCAGAGCACCAGTGTTCCCGGCAGCTTTACTTATAATGGTGCAAGATCTAGGAATGGATAGGCTATTGGGTTAGAAAAATGGGGTATTGTGGAGTGTGTCAGAGACAAAGGACTTTCCTAGCTTGTGCATGGCCCTGGGTTCAATTCCCATCACTTCAGAAAAACACCAACCCAAGATAACAAAACTAATACAAAATGTGACTCACCCACATGACAGAACCTTATTCTGTCTTAGAAAGGATGGAGCATGAATGCCTGGTGCTAACACGAACCTTGGTAACACACGTGGTGAAAAGAGTGCCAAGCCACATACAGTGTGACTCCAGGGACCCAGGGCATGGATGTTCAGGATAGAATGGCTCCTCAGGCAGAAGTCAGAGTTCATGAGGGTCCAGGGGTAACACAGTTAAAAGCTGTGACTTTTCCTTTGGAGAATATGATGAGCCTCAAATAGGCTATAGTGTTGTATGTGTCTGGCTGTGAACACACTATTAAAATCCACCCATCCTACCAGCCTCTCAACAAGCCCCTTGAATGAACAGTCAGGGTGGGCCTCTGTGGTGAGTAGGTAGCAGGAAAGATTCAGACTTTACAAGGTCTATCCAGGCTAATGTCTTCACTGCCTTTGCCATGTGCTGGATTCCGACCTTCCCATTCCATGCAAAGCTGAAGAAGGTAGACATGCTTTCTGTGGCTTCCCAGGGACCTTCTAGGGGAAGCTGTGTGACTCATCTGACCCAACATAGGCCCTGCTGTGTGTGTGTCTCACAAACTCACTCCTGTGCAAGGATATAACCCTTCTGCAAGGTTGTCTGGGGACAAGGGGAACCAGTCCTATGTTCCAGAAACCCTGGACATCCCAGGCTCCTCTGCTCTAGCCCCTCCTCTTTCCTACCACCTATGACTGCCCCATCGCTACCACCAAGTGCCTTGCTAACATGTCTCCTTTATAGTCCAGATACCACATGACCCTAGTTCTATGGGCAGCTACCTCTCTGTCCTAGTGTCCAACCTCAGACCTCTATGGTCCCAGCTTCTAATTCCCGCCTATGCTCTCCAGCTCTCCAGACTCCACAGTCCCCTCTAGTGTGGACAATGATTCTGTTCCTCTATGGGCTTCATAGGGCCCCACTCCCAGGGTCCCTCTCTCCATTGGCCAGGAAGGTCAGGAATCCCACTTTCTGCCACCTTCTAGAAACACAAGGAAGGAAGCCCTCCCTGTGCCCTATGGTGGCCAGGGCCTGTCCGCCCTAAGAAGAGCTTCTGTAGATCCCAGTGCAAAACCCAAGGCAGTGTCAGGCAGGGCAGGAGCTAAAAATAAACCAGCTGGGACAGAGGCTGGTTGGCGCCTTCAGAGCAGGGCAGACAGGAAGGGAGCCTGGGCTGGTGACAGCAGTAGCCACAGTCCTAGGAGGAGCAGGAGGGGCCACTGACTCTTATTTGAATCCACAGAGGTTGTGGGAGGAGGAAGTCAGTCCTGGATCAGACCTGTGGGCAGCTCCCCCCTCCAGCCACAGCCCCTCCTTCTGGCTGGGCATTGGTCAGCTCTGGAAGCTTCTTTGGGTTTCTGGGGCACAAAAGAGCTTAACCCTCCTGAACAGATGATGAGCACTCTCCACCAGGGAGAAGCTCAACCTAGTTATCCAGACAGCCCATCCCCACCTCTTTGTGTGTGTGTGTGTGTGTGTGTGTGTGTGTCCGTGTCCCTGCTGTGTGCACCTCTCCTCTTCCTGGCTCACTCCTTCATGGCAGACAGGGTCAGGGTAGGGGAAGCTCCCATGAGGGTTAACTCATCCAGGCCATCACTCCTTCTACAGTGTCCAGAGGGACAGGTTGCCACCAAACACCAGGCAACTATGAGCAGCCTAGGGTATGCAGGGGGAATCTCAGGACATGGAGAGACATGGAGAACATGGAGGGGAGAGCCAGGCAGAGCTTCTTGATGGCAGGAAGCCAAGTCTGAAGAGCAAACATCTGTGAATGCCAGAAAGACTCTGGGAAGAGGGAGCAGAAGCCCATATGGGAGGGGCCCATATACTTTTATCTTCTTTTACTATTTTTTTTTTTACCACCAACAGTGGTTAGTTACTTCAGAGTAAAAGAGGCCCTGCAGAGACCACACAGGGGTGTGGCATCACCAGGCAGCATCTGGAAGTGTCCAGCTGTGGGGCCTTCTATTCAGAGGACAGAGACCAGGAGTTAGTCGGGGAACTATGCCCTTGTAGTACAGGGCTCCACGCTTGATGTGGGACCCATGTTGTAACCATGGGTCCAGCCCACAGGGATGACTCTGCCATTATCTCTTCCTCCTCAGCCATGAGAGACCTACACTTCGAGGCCAGAGGGGCATGTGTATGCACACAAGAGTAGTGAAGGTGGCCCCAGGAGTGCAGGGCTAAGCCAGGTCTGTCCTGGGGTCAAAAGTTCTGCTCTCCAGGCCTCTGCCCAGCTTCATTCTGCCCCACATTGCTAGGCCATAGTCCCAGCAACCACAGCCTCCAGGGGCATCTGAGCAAGCAGTTAAGGGCATTCCCTGGCTGCATCCTGGAGCTGCAGGGGGAATAGAAGCTTGGTAGGGGTGGGTAGGAGGAGGAAGAGTTCAGGTAGGGATTGGGGTTGGGGAAGAAAGTGACAGAAGAGAATCCCTTGTGCGTGCTTGGGACTCTCTTACTTGGGACTCTGCCTCCATGTCGTTCTCCATCCAGGCTGTTCAGTATCAGAATGGTGACAGCTGGCCTCAGCACATGACAACTGATGGTCAGCCCTGATGAAGAGAGGATAATGGAGCTGGTTGTCATGTCACCGCTGCTCACATGAAGCCTTCTGGATGGCTAACTGGTGGAAGAGAGTCTGTTCTTAGGGTATAACTATGCTGGGAAGGAATCACAGCAGTACCCCAACCTGGCTAGCACCCCGCTCGCACAGCCTCCCACATACACACAATGACTCTGAAGGTGAAGGCGTCGGAGCTTCTCTGATGGCACTCTGTTCTGTTCTGAGAGGACCAGCCCTTGCCTGCTGGACTCCAAGGGAGTGGGGAAGGGCTCAGTACCAGCTGTCGCGTGTCTCCAAATTCACACTGGACACTCCCCGTACTTCTAACTAGTGGTCCAACTGTTGGCTCTTGTCACCTCCTTGAGAGCTCCCTCCCCCAGACGGGGAACATACCAGGAGCTAACCTTGGGTAGCCCTTCTGAGTATTAATTATATGGAAGTGTTGGCAATGGGACCCGGAGGTCATAGTGGGACTCTCATCTGAAGTCAGAGCAGAGCATGGCACCCAGGGCAGCCCTATGAGTGGCCTCCCCACCACTGAGTAGACAGAGACCTGCTGTGTGAAGTGCTCCAGGCCTCCTTGTGGGGAACAAGCCTTTGTGTCAGGGTTCTTCTAAGGGTAACTCACCAGGACAGGGAGGATCACTGAGAAGGGAGCCCTGAGAGTTGCTGAGAAGAGCCAGGCATCATCTTCTGGGAACCTGTCCATTGGTGTCAGCCAAAGAGTAATGCAGGACCTTTTACCCCGATTCCCCAGTCCAGCCTCCTGTGTGCTATACCGTGAAATCAGAGTGAGAAGAAAGGATAGCTAATGTGCTTTTTCTGTTTGCTTTTGTTTTGTTTTCTGAAATAGAGTTTCTTGGTGTAGCCCTGGCTGTCCCAGAACTCTAGACCAGACTAGCCCTGAACTTGGAGATCCACATCCTTCTGCTTTCCAAGGGCTGAGATCAAAGGTGTGTACCACCACTGCCCAGCTAATGTACTTCTTAAAAAGACAGTCTTGGCTTAAAGCTAATTTCACTTCTCATTAGACCTAAAGTATCATCTATGCCCTACCATAACTCAGGACAGGTGCTGTCCCCAGGCTGGGGGTGGATGACAGGTAACACAGACTTCAGGATTCTAGGACTGTCTTAACCACCCTTCCTCAAAGCTCTGGTGCCTTAAGGCCTCTGAGCCCATCAACAAGCCGGAGAGGGCACTGACCTTACATGGGCAAGCAAGAGGTCCCAACTTAGGCAAGGAACTGAGCAGGATCATATTGCATCAGGCTCTAGGGACTAGGCAGCCAAAGAAACTGACCCAGCCATCAGTTTGAGTACCCAGTAACTCCTTGGCCTCTCTAGGAAGTGCTACCAAGGGGCACGACAGGGACTTTCATGGTCTTGAAGCCTGGGAAATGTCAGGTATGAAGGAGTCCCTTGTCTTTTAGTGACAGGGCTCCCCAGTGCTCTGGAGTGTTAGATGTACAGATGTCCACAAAGGTTGTGCTTTGTACCTATGCTGGTTAGTTTGTCAACTTGTCACCAGCTAGAGTTATTGGAGAGTCTCAGTAAAATCCGTCCATAAGCTTGGGCTGTGGGCAAGCCTGTAGGACAGTTTCTTAGTGATTGATGTGGGAGTCCCATTGTGGTGGTGCTGTTTGTGGCCCTGGATGCTGTAAGAAAGCAGGCTGAATGAATCCCTCCCCCCCAGAGCCTAGGCAACCCCACGGAAAAGGAGGCTGGCTGGGTCAGAGCGGGGAGTGATAGAAGGCCCTGAGCAATCACATCCCTCTAATCAACAGGAGCAAAGCTCCTATGAACTCAGGCTGAAGCAGCTGCACAGGCCCTGGGCCAGGTCCTCCGTGCTCATTCTTACGGCTCCCAACTTAATTTTATAGGTTTGCCGAATGCACAAATGAGTAGCTCTCTGATTCTCGTGCCTCCTCTTGGGTTCTTTCCCTTTTGTTGGTTCGTCTTGTTCAACTTCGATGTGATCATTTTTATCTTATATTTTATTTTTAAAAAGCAAATGAAATCCTAGCCACTAGGGTAAAGGTTAACAACTGAACTGTCATTTAGACCTGCTGTGAGAGGGAGAGTCAGTTTTCTCCAATGGAATGACACTGGGTATATATCAACCAATCAAGGGCAGACCTGTGCTCAGGATTTGACCAGCATACAACAGCTGTATCCACAGCTTTTTGTGCTTTTGATTACAGTTTGGGGGTGGGGTGGGGTTGTGGCATTTTGTTTTCTTGGTTTTGTTGTTGTATGGAGTTTTTCCTTCTTTTTTCAGAAAGAATGTTGGGTAGGTAAGGATGGAGAGAGGATCTGGAAGCACATAGGGAGAGGGGAAGAATATGATCAAAATATATTTAAAGTCAAATACTTTAATTAAAGTTTAAATAATTTAAAAATAAAGCAGGCTGAGCAACCCAGAGGGAGCAAGCCAGTAAGCAGCACCCCTCCGTGGTCTCTATGTCAGCTCCTGCCTCTATATTCCTACCCTGTTTGAGTTCCTGCCCCTCAGTTCCTTCAGGACTACAATGTGGAAGTCTAAGCCAAATAAACCCTTTTCTCCCCAACTTGCCTTTGGTCATGGTGTTTCATTATAGCAACAATCACCCTAACACCAGGACATCACCTTTCATGGTCAGGCATAGGTCCCTTGACTGTCACACAGGGCGAAGTCTTCTGGAGACTCCCCTCTCCGCCAACCCCTGGAGGACACCTTGTCATTGCAGTCTCTCAGTTCTCTAGCATAAGATGCCCAAGGCACTTGGAGACCCAGCAGGCAGCTTGCTTGCTGGCAGGGCCCTCTGCACATGTGGGCAGACAGCATCTGACCCCATCGTCTGAGACCCAGAACCAAGATTCTGAGAGCTGTGCTCACACTGCTCTAACGTGGAACTCACGTTTTCACAGACACCAGTCTATGCCACCGTCACTGGCCTGAAGTCCTGTCAGAAGCTCTAGACTAGTAAAAGTTGTCTATGGTTGAAAGCTGCCCAGTGGGAAGGTGCTTCTGGGCCTAAGCTCTCCTAAAAGAGACACTGAGTCTGAGAACAGTGCCTTCCCAACAGGCTGGGCTGACAGGAGGCCTGGAGCCAGAATGCACCGGGAACTCCTTTTCTATTTTGGTGAAGAAACTGGTCTTTCCCTCCTCAGGCTCTACGGGCCTCGGCCAGAACCCGTGGTTCGGCAATGTGGGTGGCATGAATAGTTATGGGCAGAAGGCAGAGCCAGCCCCTCTGAACTGCTGCTGGGGTCAGCAGGGTACAGAGCTCACACATCATGCTGGCCCATTTCTTCAGTCTTCAGTAAAGCCTGGGATAAATGCCAGTGGCCTTTCCTGGTCTGATTATTATTATTATTTTTTTTTTGAGACAGGATTTCGCTATGCAGCCCTGGCTGACCTGGACCTCACTGTAAGATCCTTCTGTTTCTGCCTATCACATCTGGCCTTGGCTCAATGCTCTTGAAGATACATAATGCATTCCGCAGGCAAAGCACTGATGTACAGTCTACTAGGTTTTGTTTGTTTCGGAATAAGATACATCCCTACCCTTCTGCCCAGCAGAGCAGGCCTCCCAAAGATGGAAACCTCTGACACAGGCCGCAGATGGCAGGGTCCACTTGGCTCTTGGTTGGAAGCATGGATTCCCCTAGCTCAGCCTTTCCTGGGGAACCCCTGAAAGGAAGTGCAGCAACTCAGGACCTGGCATAACATGACCACTATGTGACTACAGGGTCCCTGGTTGTCTAGAGGCCAAAACTCAGTCTTTCCTGATTGAAGGACAAAAGTGGGAGGCCACACCCAGGAATCAGTTATGGGTGGCTCCTCCATCTTCCTCTCCCAGCCTCAGAGCAGGGGTCGTGGGGTCACAAAGACAAGGCTGGATGCTCTCATTCCTCCAAAGCCCCCTCTCATCCAAGGTCCCTTCTTCCACATGTGCATCTTCAAAGGTTCTCAGGGCCAGACACTGGGGTACTGAGGGAGGGGGGCTCTGTTGCTCTAGCCAGGAGCTGACAGCACAAGGATGCCCAGAAGCTCCCATTCACCAAGACACATCCCTCCTACACAAGGGCCTCCAGGGTGGTTGGGAGAGACCTTGAAAATGGAGAGATGGTATGTGTGCAGGGTCTTGCAGACAGTGTCTGGTGTCACATCTTCCTGGAAAGCTTGAATGTGAAGTAGGTTTTGCTGCTACAAACAGTTGGGAGAATAAGCAGGGCGTGGTAGTGCACATCTTTAATACCAGCACTCTGGGAGGCAGAGGGAGCCGGAACTCTGTGAATCCAAGGCCAGCCTGGTCTACAAAAAATCCAGGAAACCGTCTTAAAACACACACACACACACACACACACACACACACACACACACACACACACACCAAAACAAACAAAATAAACAAAACACAAACAAAAAAAATTAAAAAGTTGGGAGAACAGTCCCAAACTCCAAATCTCAGATCCAGACCCACAGGATATCATTAGAGCAGCCCTTGGGCTAGTCAGTGATGAATCTGCACCACGAGCCTTCTTCCTGAGCCTGGAAAAGACCTTAGAGGCAACTAGGGTGCCCACGGGTTCCTCCTGAGGGCTATGGCACCCTTAAAACCCAAGAATATTTTCCATCAAAATCAGGAACAAGAAAAGCCACTACCGCCATCTCAGGACATCCCTTAGCTCTAACTGAGCCAAGGGAGAAAATGGAGACAGGAGGCTCCATTGGAGGAAACAACCAAACCATTCAGGTCCAAGCCTCTGCCTGAGGTATTTAGGGTGGACCGGAAAACCAAGAGCGAGCCTGAAGACTGAAACCACCACCTAGAGCAAAGAGTGGCTTTGCTTCAGATTTGCATCCTGTCAGGTGACTGTGAGTGAGCAATGTAACCAGCACTGTGCCATCTTGATTGGGGCGGGTGGGCGGGGCCCTTCTCCACCCCTTTAGAGGACTGTAGCCCCTCTCACAGGTCAGGCAGGTGTAGCTTTGAGCTGTTCAGGCAAGAGCCTCAACACCCACTCCTGTTTATTTTCATGCCTAAAAAAAAGGAGCAGAGACAGTTTTCTTTCTGTTTTCTTTTTGGTCTTGGAAGTGACAGAGGGGAAAGGAATGTGACCTCACAGTGCAGAGCAGGTATCTCCTAACCTGAGGCCTGGGTTCACTTCTGCTCTCCCTCTCCCCTTCCTAGTCCTGGTGACATAGCAGCATCTCAGATCAAGGTGGCCCTGCAGGCCAGGGCTGGAGCCAGGGACCCATGCTTTGAGTGGAATGTGGAAGAGATGCAACTAGGTTCCTGGTTCAAGTGCACAGAGACCCAAGGGCTGGAGGAGAACCCATACGTGCAATTTGGTCTCCTCAAGCCTGAAGGGCAGCTCCTGCTGAATAACCTGAGGCCAGGCACAGGAGGATGCCCTGTAGCTAGGCCCAGCACCCATACCAGGATTTTCACAGACTGGGCAGAAGGCCCTGTTTCTGTTTGAGGATGCCTAAGCCTTGCAGCCGCTAGCACACAAAGCAGCAAACATGTCACCAAGCTCCAGGACACTTCTCGGCTAGGAGCGCTGAAGCCCGAACAGATACATTCAGCTGAGAGGAGCCAGGTACCCTAAGCTGGGTCCCTCCCCATGCACACCTGCCCCTCTGGAGTCAGGCCAACCACTGTGCCCAGCGTGTTTCTGCACACAGCCAGCCAGAGACACACGGGCCCCTGGGACAGAAGTCAGAAGTTCCAGGACAGCAGCTGCACTCTCATTGTCGGTGACCTTGGGAGAAGAAGAAAGGGTAGAGGTTACCAAGGGCTCAATCGTAGGGAACAGGACCCTAGAGGGTTCAAGTATCAGGACAGAGCACCTCTGAGTTTGTATCAGTGTCTCTTTAGCCTTCTCCTTTGGGCACTATGGCTTTGCAGAGACCCCGGAGGCTGCTCTGCCTCCCCACCAGTTCTCACCAGGCCAGTGAACTGTACTTCCCTTGTTCCCACATCCTCTGCTGCCCATGGCTCAGCCATGCCAGAGGACAGTAGAGGATCTTAGATGGTGGGAGGCTTTGGAATACAGGATCAGCCAAGTCCAGTAGGAGGGCCAGACACTAGGAAGTCTGCAAGGGAAGTCTGCTGTTCTAATAAGGAGCTCACTGCATAGGGAATCCTTGAGTCCCTCAAACATCAGGATCACATCCTCTACCCCCAGGGTAAAGGAGGGCAGACCCTGAAAATAGATGGTGATGAGTATGTATTGTGTGGATGGATGGATAGGGGGTGAGGTATCAGCCCCAGGTGTCTGGCTTATAGATAGAGCCTTTCTACAGCTCCAAGCCTAGCCATTGTTACTATCCAGTGAGCACAGATACCTGTAAGCACTGTGATAAGCTGAGGTGTTTTGGAGAAATGTGTCAAGTCAGCAGCCTTAAGCTAAAACAGATGTCTAAAGCACTAAAGACCAGCTCTTCAGAGCTGCAGATAGGCAAGTAGCAGGACTATAAAGTGAATCAGACAGGAAGTAGGGACACAGCCAACTTCAGAGAGCAGATTCCTGTATGATCTGCATGACAGGTTCCATTTATTCCCACAAACCTCAAATCTCATTCCCAGCAAGCTAAGTCTGTACGTGTTGACAGGGAAGAACGTTCAGAGAACACAAAATCTCTGTCTAGGAAACAACTCTAGGGAATGCCTAACCTGAGAGACAGAGAATCTGCAAATCAGGAGCTGGAGACATGTCTCAGCACACTGGATGGGAGTGGCAACTCCCTGTGATCCCGATGCAGAAGATATAAATGGGGATCCTCTGCTTGTGTGCGTGTATGTCAGTATGTTTGTGTGCACGATTCCATGTAGACAATGAGCAATTGCAGTCGATTAGCGATCTACAGAACCAGAGGAACCTTAGTTCTCCGGACCCCTGAAGGCCCTTGAGAATCAAATGAGGAGCTCAGTTCATCAAGATGCATATGTTAGAAAGCCACATGCAGGGCTGGAGAGATGGCTCAGCAGTTAAGAGCACTGACTGCTCTTCCGAAGGTCCTGAGTTCAAATCCCAGCAACCACATGGTGGCTCACAACCATCCATAATGAAATCTTACACCTTCTTCTGGTGTGTCTGAAGACAGTTATAGTTTACTTAGATATAACAATAAATAAATCTTTAAGCCGGAGCGAGTGGGGTCGACCGGAGGGAGCAGAGGTCCTGAATTCAAATTCCCAGCAACCGCATGATGGCTCACAACCATCAGTACAGCAACAGTGTACTCAAATAAATAAATAAATAAATAAATCTTAAAAAAAAAAGAAAAAGAAAGCCACATGCAAACATGTTCTGGGATGAAGAGTCTCACCCTAGCAGCAAAGTATAGTCGACCTATAAATACAGCACACAAGCTTCTTGGTGCCCAGCATTCTAACCCACCTGGGCCTATAGGCTGACCTACCTACAGACTGGAACACATCTGAGAGATAGCTACCCTGGGTGGGGAGTTCCAGATCTCTGAATGGCCTTGGGGTACCTCTGTGTTCTGGCTGGGCTCTGTGCAATTGTAACAGCTGTACTTGCAGCAGGGTATATGCGTGTGTGTTTGTGCGTGTGCGTGTGTGTGTGTGTGTGTGTGTGTGTGCGTGCGTGTGTGTGTGCATGCTTGTGTGTGTATGAGCACACCCATGTGCAGAAGTGGGTTGGGGTGGTGGTAGGGAGCAGAGGGAGGGGGAAACACAACTGAAAACCACTTCTCCCGTCCCTTCTAATGAATACTTTAAGGTTTGAAAAGAAAAAAAACCCTCAGCCCTGGGAAACAATTAAAGCTAAGTCTCTCTAGCCACCATGGCCTGACCTTCAAAATGCCCTTAAACATCCTGTACAGACCTTCATTGGGGAAAAGAACAAGCTTGAGAGGAGACTCTTAAGGGCTCCTGGCCTCGAGCCTCTCTTTGTCCTACAACTGGGGCCTTCAAAGAAGCCCTCCCTCTCCTGCTCTCAGGGAGCTGGCCCCTTACCAGCACTGCAGGGCAAGCTTAGCTGCTCTGAGTTGCTGACAGGCTAGAACACCAGGTCTCTCCAGAACCCACATTCTGCAGAGTATCGGCCCATCCTATCCCAAGCCACCCCACCCTGCAGCTTGGGGCACCTCTCTATGAAGACCCAGCCTTCTCCAGAGCTAAGACGGCTGGAGGGTTTACCCTTCAGCTCTCCCCAAAAGGCACAGGAACAACCTGGAAGTAGTTGCTGTTTCATGATGCTCCGCCCTCAGGGGTTGGTGTGCATGAGCCTGCTTGCGCTAAAATCAGAGGGACAAGCCTTCTAGATTAGGATCCTGACTCTAGGCGGAGTCAGGACAGACCACGAGGGATGCCAAGCAGGGGGAACCACACAAATGCTTACAGCATTACAAAACACAGCTCAATTTTAAAAATCCAGTAATGAATGAAAATGAAATAAACCTGTATTATCATGTTTGCATCACAACTTGACTCAGTGAGGAACTGTTCTCAAGGCCACTGAAACACAGGAATGTGGACACCCTCGACAGTTGTGTTATCTATTACTGGGACAACCTTCCTGGTGGAGGGTATTAGTAGTCTTACATCCCCAAACTATCCTATTGTACTGTAATGAAGTAAAAAAAAAATCATATGTATAACATGCATTACTAAAAGATTCAGTTTTGCATATATAAAATTAATAATTGTGTTATTATAATACCATTAAGCTTTGCTATAAAGAATAAGTAACAGCGTTAACACCAGAAGCAATACACAGCGCAGGACCGAGAGCAAGCTGGAGCATGGTGCAGCCGGGCCCCAGGCCTGGGCGCTCAGGAACTGTGAGGGCCTCAGGCTTGGCCAGCAAATAGACACTGCCAGAGAGGGATGGTGGGTGTGTCACGAAGCAGGGATCCTACCAGATTCCGTGCTCACTAAAGGTCTGGGGCTGACTGGGCAAATGACTCAGGGTGAGCAATCTGAGCAGCAGAGGGACTCTTGCTAGGAGTAATGGGGTGCGTTCAGGAGCACGGGGCACTTAGGAACCGCTGGTTGGGGTGGCGCGTGCTGTACAACCTGGATGTGCCTGATAAACACTGAGACCGGGGGAGGAAAACACACACAGCTAGGGATGGATGACAAGGTCAGCTCACCAGTGACAAGGTGAGAGACCACCATCAAGCGGTGGAGACCAGAAATATTCTCTATAGGAAGCAGCTTATGTGACAGCTTCAAATCATCCCCCAAGTGAGCAAAGAGAGTGACTTCTTGATGAATATAGTTCGAGGAGGGATCTATCGGATGAAGCCCAAAGCAGGTGGGTTCAGGGACCCCTGAGATGTTTTGAGACCATGGTCTCTCACTAGAAAACAGGCAGTATTTGGTCCAAAAGGTTCAGACAGGCAGGGGCATCCCGAGGCTTTGTATAGGGCCCCCAGACACTTTAACATCTGGTATTCCCACTTACCTCCCCCAAACTGTCTGGTCTGCCTGCCTGCCTGCCCGCCTGCCTGCCCGCCTGCCTGCCTACCTGCAGGCTCCCAACATGATACCCAGTGGCAGTGGCAAGGACAGGGTACTGGGAGCCGGTGGGTGGGAAGGCCTGAGCCCCTGTAGAAGGCCTGGAATTATAGGCCTTAGTTTCCTTCTGGAACAAAATAATTACAACCTTCCCAGAGGACCTGAATTCCCTGAAAGCAATGCAGAAGTCAGCTGACAACCCACGGGGGAGCAGAAGTGCCAGAAGAAAGAGAGCTGGTTTGCTGCGCTCCACGAGGCTGGACGGGGGAGACACTGTGGTGTTGGGGGGCAGTGCACAGTGCACTTGGGGTCTAGAGGCATGTTCCCCTTTGCACTCAGCTGGCACAGTGCACTAGCACCTGCAATAGACTGGATTCTGATCAATATCTGCTTTCCCAGGAGAAATGAATATCATGAAGCAGGAAGGAGAGAGGGGTCATCATGTTCCTCAAACTGGCTGTCTCACTGTCTCCACAGATGGATCTTTCTGGAACAACAGCTTCTTCCCTCATAGGACAGACCCTGGACATTACAATGGCCCTTGGCAGATGCAATTGCACAATTAGGCTGATGTGGGGGCAGAGAGGTAGTGGTCCCTGCTGTCTTTGTGGACTCTGGACCAGTCTATCCTTGAAGCTATCTCCCCTCTGCTACATGAGAGGCTGGCACAGACAGTGTGTGCAGGTAATCTAATGCACAATATGCTAGGACTGTTGACTGAGTGGAACGTAGAGGAATTTTAATTCAGAACATGGCTGCTCTGGCAAGAGATCACATCCAAAGACCTTCTGTGTGATCTAGCCAGAGTACAGACATGCCTTTAATCCCAGAAGACAGAGGCAAGAAGATCTCTGAGTTCAAGGCTAGCCTGTTAGAGGGCAAGTTCCAGGTATAAACAACAACAAAACCTTCGGTCCAGGTGTGGTGGTACACACCTTTAATCCCAACATTCAGGAGACAGAGGCATGCAGATCTCTGGGTTCTAGTCAGTTCTGTTCAGCCAGTTCGTGGAATTCAGAGGCAGTTTTACTGGGAAGATTTTACAGAAGACAGGCAAAAGAAAGAATAAGCTAGACACAGGTAAAGACAAAACAAGCCAGAGAGTGAGAAGGAGCCGGAGGATTAGAACAGATTGCTAGAGTTAGTTTGAAGCCAAGCAGGGCAACTCAGTGAGAAGCTGAGAGAAGTCAAGTTGAATCAGTCAGCATAGAGAATTTTGAGTCAGAAGAGCTGAGTTGAACCAGCCAGCCAGAGATCAGAAAGAACTAGAAAGGGTGAGCTTATTCAGTCGTAAGTCTGAGGGTGAAAACATTCTAGGCCTAGATTAGATTGTACAGAGGCTAGACGCTTCCAGGACTAGGCTTAGGTTAGCAGATGGAGGGAGTGAGCCCCCAACTACAGGAGAATAAAAAATATTTTTACAGGGGAATAACTGAGGTGAGTAGTACCCTGTAGACTTAGACCTCTGGAACCTGATCACGTCAGCATCTATTACATACTTCCACAGATAAAACCTAATTAGATATTTCTGAGATGATTACATCATCATGAGTCCTTGTCAGAAAGGCAGTGTATGATACCACGCTAAGCAAGAGGAACCTTCAAGATTATGGAGGTCGACTAGAGGGACGGTGCTATAGCCAGGAGCACCTGAAAGGAGCTTGAGAGCTGGTTACCCTCTCCAGCTTTCCGAGGGAGCCCCAGCTGGGCTTAGCTTTCAGACCTCTGACTCTAAAGGACATGTTTGTAGGCCCTACTTTGTGGCAGTTTGTTACCATGGCTACAGGACAGACTGACTCTAGGGAGGCTGACAGCTCAGAGAAGGGGAACATTCAGGGCATGGGTGTGCTGTACTCCCTGGCAAAGTTTTAGAGCTTTCAGCCCAACATTCTGGCCACTCGAGGTTGGGGCCTATATGCTCCCTTGTTTGAGGCCTGTGATGTCTCAGTAGGCATCTAGTGGTTGGGTCCTGGGATGGTATCCCATCTTCTTTGTAGGGAAATGCCATAACTTTCAGTCCACACAGCACCCAGGCATTGTGCTTGCCACCTGGAAATCCTGTACCTCTGTCCACAGATTGCCCAGGCACTTAGGCATCATCAATCAGAACAGGTATGCTGCACATCTCTTGGCCAATCCCCAGGCAGAACCTGGCAACCATCAATCCTGTCTTTATATAGTGCTGTGGTACCTGGTAGGCAGAGCCCCATCCCATTGCTGTCAGCCCTGAGGCGCCCTCTCTGATCCTATGTGGTTTCCTGTCCCCAAGAGTAGTCAGTCTATTCTCTCCTGGACCCTCTTCCTGCTTCCACAGTGCCACTCTTGCCACCCTCCACCACATCCCTCTCCCCTGAGGCTCTGAATAGAGCCTTGTCAGCTATATCAAGGTCTTCTCCCACTCTGTCCCCCACAGTACTGTCTCCACCAATGTCATATTGAATGCCTCTCACCTCTAGTCTGTGGTACCAGGGCTCTGAGCTTGCCACTAGAGCCACTCACTATAAGGCAGGCCTCGGGTACTTTCTCATCTCCATTAGTCCACTAGGGCCACTGTGAAGTTGGTATTGTGGGGCAGGAAGAGGTATCACCCTCTTGTCTAAGGAGTCAACACTACACATTGCCCAGCCTCCCCAGCATTTGGCAAAAATGACCAGACCTGCTCACTACTCTTAATCCTGTATTGTAAACACCATGTTTCTAGGAGGCCAGAATCTGCCTGGAACTGCCTCCCACAATCTCTTATACCCCATTTATATTTTGGCTCATGTCACCTTCTTCATGAAGCCTTCCTAGATAACAATACAGGTTTGGGTTCCCACCAAATGATCTGTTTCAAATCCCTGTCCCTTCCTTCCTGGAGCAAGCCTGTGTGATTATGACATGCTAATTTGGGACCTGTGACTCAGAGATATCTCCAGGATTCTATCTACTCTGCTAGCCCATATCCAGTTGAGCATTTGGAGAAATGTATGTGGCAGACACAGTAGCTAGACATGGTAGGCAAAGGAAGGAGGAAGGTAGGACCAGGGGCTAGAGAGGAACCTGAACTCATGCCAACCATTTCCAGTCTTTGCTGGCCCTCTGCCCAGGGAGCACCCACTTATACATAGGAAAATTGGATAGTCAACTCTTGCAGCGGGGGCTCCAGGCAACAGCATGGGGGTGGGGGAGCAGAAGAAACCTGCCCTGTCCAACCAGGGATATAGGCTCTGCTTCAACACAAGAATCTCCAAGAGCTTCTTGCCCCAGCCAGTAAACTCACACCCGAGCCCCTGGGTAAATAACCCCTGGAGCCTAGCTAGAGAAGGTATGGTGGTCACCTGCAAAGGCAGCTGCCTACAAGTTCATTCCTAAGCCCACAGTGTTGCTGTACCCCTCACACATCCACAAGACAGGTGCCACTGTCACCCTGTGACAGACAGGGAAACTGGAATCTCTGTGCACGTATGTGCACTTATAAGTCGGGGCAGCCTCGCCTGTACATCTGGATCAGGACCTACTTGGAGGAACCATTGAGTCTGATACAAGTGACACCACATCCTAGGAAGGGTCAAGGCATCCAGCTCCCCCAACTCCCTGTCCAGTGTGGAGGGTGTCCCTACCAAGCCCCCATGACTGGTCCTTCAGTCATCCATCAAAGCGAGTAAAGGTCTCTCAGGGATGAGATACTGAACTCCATGCCTTTGGAAGGGAAATAAATATACCTAGCTTCCTTTGATGGCTCCTGGAACACAGGACAGTGGCACCCTCCTCCCTACAACCTTGAAGGATTGCTTTTCCTGTCACAGCAGTCTTTGGTTAGTCAGGGTCAGGTATGGCCTGCCAGTGCTGGACCTGGAAGATGACCTTTTCCATCAGGCCTCTCCTGCCTGAACTCAATCACTGAGCAGCTTCCTGTCTCCAAATGTCCAAGCCAGCAAGTGTGCCCTTCACTGGATCCCCACCAGCATCTCAACAGCTTCTGCTTAGAGGACCAGGTCCCCAGGTATCCCTCCTGTGCAGGCTGGAAGGGATTAACTCCAATAGCACCAGGGGCACTGCAAAGCACATTTGTCCAACAGGGGACCCTAATTCACACAGCAGGAGGCTCTAGCTGCAAACACCATCACTGATAAGCACTTGACTTGCCTGGCAGGAACCTCCTCTCCTTGTTTATAAAAGTCCTTACACAAAAGCATTACACAGGCCAGACAAGCACCGCTGAGCACTTTGCTGCTATAGGGACCCAGTGCCTCACACTCCCAGAAGGCAGATGGCTGCGGGGTGCATGCAGGTCCAGGCACAGCCCAGGACCAGGGGCCAGGCAAACTGGTTGGGTGAGATTTTTTTCCCTCTGCTTCCGGATAAACAGGGCCTGCCCAGGACCCACAAGGCTGCATTCTCCAACATGCAGATAAGGCCTGGCTGGGTTTCCAGAGTCCGTGGGTCGGTCCCTTTGGGTAGATGTCTCCAGTCACCATCACTGTCTGAGAGGAAAGTCAATTTGTAAGGACAAGGCTAGACTCCATCTCTCACCAGAAGCTGGGTTTATGCCACATAATTGGGGCATGTGAGAGGGGGTCTCAGCCTTCATCCATCCTGCCTCCAGCCAAGTCAGTGCCAGTGATCAGCTGCTGAGCAGAGAGGGCCAAGGCAAGGAAGAGGGTAAGGAAGGACCCAGCAAGGCAGAGTCATGTGCAGAGTGCTCTAGGACTGGATGTGGCTGCAGCTGAGGTTCTATGAGGGCCAGGATACAGCAGGGGGACTCAAGGCAAGTCATCTGACCCTTCTCTGTTTTAGCCTGATGGATGTTTAGCCCTACCTCAGGATATGTGGAGGCCAGAGGCTGCTGCTACAGCCCCCATGCCTCATTCTACACCCTCAACTGAGAATAGGTTTAGCTGTTATGCATAACCAGGGACCCTACCAGTGGAGAGGGTAGAGGCCACAGTAGCCTGAAAGCTAGCCCCAAAGCCTACCTCCCAATACTGCTTCCTCTCCTGGCTCCTCCAATGTAACTGAGAAAGCAATGAACAGGCTTGAGAGGTATCTCAGACTCTTCTTCCTGAACAGACCACAGTTGGTCCTGCTAAGAACTGAAAGACTAATGAAAGGCCCATGAAACCATGATGCCAAAATGGAGTGAGCAAGAGACCTGGGCAGACAGGTAGGTCACTGAGGGAACACCAGGTCAGGGGTCTAGCTGGAGGGAGATGCAGGGCTTCTTGTCTCTGTACCATGAAATCAGCATTAAGCCAAGGATTAAGAAAAAAACAAAGAGGCTGCCTGGAGCCACGAAGAGAGCCTTAGACCTCTGCAAGAGTCATCACCATGACAGTCAGAGCTGGAAGTGGCTATCAGATGTATGTCCAGGGAGAAGTGCAGGCAGGTTGATCCCTCATAAGGTTTCCAGACACCCCACATGGCAACCACATGCCCACCAGAGATTCCCCCAACTCCATCCTGAACAATGATACTCCCTCACTATGCATGATGCAATGTCCAGACCCTAGACAGACCACCTGAGGATTGACTACTAAACTACAGAGTTCTCCTTCAAGAGCTCAAGACACTGTACCCACCACCCAGAACTGCGTGCACCCGGCTGCACTGAGACGCATTCAGGAACCATCACACCTACAGAGAAGGAGGGACAGGGCATGCTGAGTGGAATAGCCAGCTTGAGGTGCTGAGGTCAGCTCTACTGGAGGGTCAGATGCTCTCCTTGCCTTTCCTCCCTCCTCCCTGACAGACGCCTGACCCACGTAAGCAGGAGGTATAAGGTCACTAATGTTTGAGAGGAGAGTAAAAGAAGTCCCCTCTTTCCTCGGAGTGACAGAAGATGAAAGCCTGCCTTACTTATATCCTTCTTCTCTCCCTTTACCCCAGTCAGAGTCAGGCAAATGGCATCCCTTTCTCAAAAATCCTAGCAGAAGACTCATGGACCTTCCTGTGTCAACTGGCTGCAAAACTCTAACACACAAACAAGCATCCGATAATCATTTAAACCTTTAAAGCATCTCTCCTGGGATGTGTGAGCTCCAGCGACATCAGAGAGGGCAACAGTGCTTAGGACAGCCCCCTGAGCAACAGGCCCAGTCAGTGTCTGGCTCCCTAGCATCTGGATGTGGGACACAAGCTCATGCTGGCTGCTTTGGGACCAGCAAGCACCTAGTGAACACAAGACTCACCTGCTCTCGGAACCAAAGTTACATTTCAAACTGTGTCAAGAGCTCCCTTATTTCTGGGGCCACATGTTGTGTGGCATTTGCAGCCTCAGTTATAGCTTTCCGATACATCCCCTTCTTCTTACGGTTAAATCTCAGTTTGAAAAATTCAGAGAAAGGGGACAGTTTTGAAATAGACAAGAATGATGTAGTTGGAGACCCAAACCACGAGACTTTCGCTTCTTGCCAAGAGGGCTCTCCATCCTCCTTCTGGCCAAGGCTGATGTCAAGGACACGCGCTGGCCACCAAGGAAAACCATGAATCTTACCCCACACAATGTCCCCTACAGCCACCGTCCTTCCGTCTTCAGTCACACACTGTGAGACGCTCTGCGTGTGCAGCCTGACTGTGAGGGGAGGGACTGTCTGGCGAGTGTCAGCAGAAGACGAAGGAACAGAGGCACTGTCGCCAGATGACAGGTCTCCTGTGTCTGGAGATGTCACTTCAGAACCAGATGATTTTAATTCATCCAGGCTGTCGGTGCTGCACACAGATTCATTGGTACAGTCTGCTCTCCTCCCAGGGCAGTCGACAAGAAAAGCCAAGCCATCACGGCCATGTTTACCTTGGGGAAACCTCTTGAGGTCATCATCCTCACCAGAACTTCCAGAAGACAAGTCCTCTAGCCCATGGGTAGAGCCATCAGCAAAGAGAGCAGGGGAGCCGGCCAGGGGTCCCCGTGGGCATCCGTTCAGCTCCTCCACCAGCTCAGCCCTGTACAGGGGCTCACGCTCTCCATCCCCCAGCCGGTGGGGCTTCAGGCGGATTTTGGGAGGTGGAAGGTCGGAGGTGGGAGGCACTGGACGGGTCAGCTTCAGCTTGGGGATGGAGGCTGAAGGCCCGCTGGGTGGTCGGTCTCCGACACCCCTGGGCTCCACATCCCTTGATACCTCTGAGTCCTGGCTGCCATTCTGTAGAGACTGTTGGGGGCAGAAGGGCTCCACAGAGCCATGCACTCTGGAAGGGATCTTGACCACCTCGCCCTTACCCTGTGGTGTGCTGTAGGAGATCTTGATGACTGGGCTTCTAGGAATGCGTTCTCCGGCCACCCTGTCCTCTTCCCGCCTCTCCCTCTTGCTCCTCCTCGGGACAGTCATGGCTACAACAGTATTGTCCTCTGGTTCCTCTGGCTTTCGGTGTTCACTGTCAGGGCCACTGCCTAGCCTCCGGCGGGGTTTGGGGGTGTTCAGGGGGCTAGGACTGGCCTCCTGAGGACTCACAGTACTCTTGCATTTCTCACACAGTACCTGACGTGGCCGCAGACGGATTGTGCTAAGAATGAGTCTGCCAGGATCCCGGTTTCGGGAAAGTCGCCGGCGGGTCCGCTTGATGGTCCTGGGTGGGGGCTGCGGCACCCACTGCTGGTAGGTGTTCCTCAGCCATAGTGGGTGGGGAAAGGGGGCACCCTCAAAGTAAGGTGGAAAGGGAGGCAGGTTCCCGGCAGGCACAGGTGGTATAAGAGGTGGGGGCGGCTCAGGCACAGCTGCCTTGGGAGGCTGATCCTTCTCAGGGTCTTTGTGGTGAGGAGGCAGAGGTCCTGTCTCCAGCTGCATCACTTCTTCGGTTCCCTCCTCAGGAACCTGGTCATGACAGCTGATGGCAGAGGAGTTGTCAGCCAGAGGCAGTAGAGTAGATGGAGACAGGCCAAAGAGGCCAGACCTGGTAGAAGGGGACAAAGTCAGAGTGAGAATCAGGGGAGATTCTAGCTATGCCCAACACCTGTCACCTGGGAGGCCATCTGCGGAAATTAAGTCTGGGTTCTTCCAGTCCCATGCTCCCAGAAATAAGACTCAGACTACAAATATATTTACAAATATCTATACCAAGGCTCTTCTCTGACTAGATCATAGCTTGTTATAACCCGTTTACTCTAACCTACATTCTGCCACATTGCTGGTTACCTGTGCTCAGGTACCCTGCATCCATCTCCTCACATCTTCCAGGGCGAATCCCCTCCTGCACTTCACACCATCCCAGAATCCTTCCTGCCTCCTGATGTTCCTCCCCTTATTTTCTACCTAAGCCATAGGCCATCAGATTTATTATTGGCAGGTGCCACATCCAGACAGACATAAGATATTCTCTCTGCAGCCGTCTGGATCTAGGTCCAGAGTGGTGGATTGACACTCAACAGGTACCCAGGCCCCACATGTCCTGTGACATGTGGCTTGAGGACTTCTTCTTGGTCAGAGTATTAGAATCTGAGCCTATTGCCACAAGAAAGAGGGCTTGAGGCTGGGATGGTTCTAGAAGACTGAGAAGAGCATCTGCATCCTGAGACAGGGCGTGGCCTGAAAGAGAGTCCACCTGCCCCACAGCCAGTAGCTGCAAAACCCAGCCCTCTGTTCATGTGCCTCACTTTCCCTTCCCTTTCTTTAAGAGAACTAGGGACTCGGCTAGCTGGAATCCTTCCCGGGGCAAACCTCTCGACCCTGAGGAATGTCTTATGGAGCACCCTGGTTCCAGATGCCTAATGTGCATCCATGTGTGCAGGGTGGGAGCCACATGTGGTCAGAGGCACAAAAGCAGAGCCCTTGGGGTGCTATAACTGCCCAAACTCTCACCATTGGCCTCTGCTTCCATGGCCCTAGGAAGAGGATCATCAGCCAGCCTGTCACCTCTGGACCCCACCCTCAGAAAACACTGCCGGAAGGCGCTGGCAGAAAGGGGAAGCTGGAATTCCCACCCCAGGGAACAGCTGCATTCCCGCGACAGTAACAGGCGCCCAGGTCTGGGGAACATAGTATTCTGCACTGACAGTACTAAGGGCCGGAGGAGGCCCTGGGAGAGCGAAAGAGTGGCAAGGGGCTGGTTTGGGAGGCAGGGCAGACAAGGAACCAGGGGTGGAGAGTTGCTAACCAAAGCTCACTTCCCTGGCAGCTTCCACAGCTACCTAAGGTGGGGTTTCCCCCTAGCCCCTCCTCTTCTGTTCATCCCTGCAACCTCCTTGTGCTGAGAGGTGCTGTTAGCAGAGAGGACCCCAGAGGGTCTGCTTGCATTAGCCCCAGAGGCCTAGGGCAGACAGCAGGCTGAAGATAGACAGCCACTGGCTGCAGACCCAGGTCCTTTCCCAGAGTCCAGTGGCCAGATTCTCCTGAGAAATGGCATGGCCCTGGCAGCATGCAGCCACTCTTCCTTCCTGGAGCTGCTGCCCTGCCCCTGCTTTGACCACACCCAAGGCCTGCCTAGTGGATAAACAGAACAGCTCACCCCAGGTCAAGGCAGGCTGGCTGATGACCTTCCCCTAGGATAGCTGAGGCCAACTGCTCGATTTGGGGAGGCAGACATGTCCCAGTCCAGTGATGTTGGGATCCACTGCCTCCAGGTGTGGATATGGACATGGCACAGGGAAAAACAAGTGGACAAACTGTGACCTGGCCTGGGGTACAGAGGGGATGTGGATCCCAAGGCTTGGCACCCTCAACGAGGCCAAGCTGGTCAGTCTCAAGGACAGAAGCTCACAGGAAATGCTACAGGTCTTGACAGTGATAGGAGCCTGTTAAGGTTCACGACAGACTAAGAAGGCCTGTTGAATGGGTGCAGCTTTGGGATGGAGGGTAGGTATATAGGAATGGTACCTGGAGAATAAGAAATGGTTCACCAGGACAGGAAACAATAGCTCAAGAAGCATAGCATCAAACCTCTACGTTCAGGAAAAGATGGGGACTCTGAGCAGGGTTGAGAAGCCCAGAAAGCTATAAAGAAGGGGCCATATCCAAATGCAAAAACAGTAGGCTCAAAGGGGACAGAGTCATAGGGCTCCTGGGGACACTGAGGCTCTCCTGTTCTGCATGATGCTCTGATGAAGACACAGTTCTGGGGACATATGGCCTGGCCCAAAGTCCTCAACAAGACACCAGTGGCCAAATCATGTCCCTGGGGACTCACCTGTGGGAGGGAGGGTATGTCTCAGCCACTCCCCCAGAGTAGCCTGGCTAAGGCCAGCCCATGGACAGGAAGGATACAGTTCTGGCTGCTTGCCAAGCTCTGGGCTGCCCCTGCTTGCAGCTGCCTCCATCTGGCTTCCCAGATCCACAGGCAGACTCGGGACACATGAGGCTGCTGGCGCCCAAGTGGCACCCTCCCACCCCTACCATGTCTGTCTAGGACCTTCCTCCCCAGCCTGCCACTGCCCGAGGGTCAAGTCAACAGGCTCCTGGATCAGAGGCACGCGGATGTGCAAGACTGGGCGGGAGTCTGCAGAGACTTCTCTACATAGCTATGTTGCCAGGAGCCTGCAGCCCCAGGAAGGCCCAAGTCCAAACACCCAAGGCCCCACCTTGGGTTGTACACCAGGGTTTGCTTGCTTTAGAAAGTCCCTACAGCCTTTCTGCAGCCCAGCAAACAGCCATTGAGCAGTAGGGCTAGAGAGCTGGATGGGGCCAGGAACAGAAAGGTCTTGCAGGAAACAGTGGGCTGCTTGGGACTGCTAAGTGTACAGAGGCCTCCAGGGGCCACCTCTGCTTTGGGAGTCAGGTGAGTAGGTTTTCAGGACATGTCACAGCCTGGATACCAGAGCAATCCCTTCTCCAGAGCATACAATTGGATCTGCCCCGCATCCTTGGGCACAGACCCCAGATTTCCAATAGGTGGACTCCCCACATCCTGCATTTATTAGCGTCAATATCATCCCTAAGCCCTAGGGCTCTCCTAGAAGCTCAGACCAGGCCCACTTTATCCCCATGTCTTCCTTGCCCACTCTGTCAACATCTCTGTGGTACAGTCCCCAAGACCAGCATGCCAGCCAGGACCCCAGTACACCAGCTGTGATGCACAAGGCACCTGGAACCCTCCAGTTCCTTGGGCAGAGAGGATGTCTGAGCACTATGGCAACCCCCGTGCCTACCACATAATCTCAGGAATGCCTATCCACACAACTGGTTGACCTATTCCAGGACAGAACTTGGTGCTCTTTAGCCTGGTGACAGGCAGTGACTGTGGTCTTGGTCAAAGACGACATCACACTGGCCATCCCAGCAGGCAGGCTCCATGGTTGTGTGGTACAGTTTAAGAATCAACAGCTCAGATGAGAAGTCCAGAGTCAGCGGGCTGTTGCTGTCCTGCAGACTACCTTTGGCCAGGGTTACCTCACCTGAGGTGCTCAACAAGAGACATACCTTTCTATGCCACCCGCAGAATAGTGTCAGCCCCACCCCTTCATGCACAACTTGGGTCAGCACGTTTTGGAAGGGAGCCTCAAATTTGTAAGCAGAGATCATAAAGGCAGCTTATCCGAGGCTTAGCCCACTCCCTGACACGGTGCAGCTCCTCAGTGAGAATACAGGCATACACAGGTACCCAGGGCAGCAGAGAACTTGCTTCAGGCTGCTCTACAGCCAGGCAGCAGATTCAAGATGTAAGTGGGAGGAGGCACTTGGTACGGTACCAGGTGGTTTATAAGCAAGACCCCCTCTGAGCTCCCCAGCCATCTGCAGACAAGGAAGGGAAAAGAGTAAACATCTTTCAGTCTAACTTCATGATGAGTACTGGTGGGGCTGGATCCAGCCTCAGACACTTCCACCCAGCAGTCTATGTGAACGGGGCCATCCTAGCGCATCACACTTCCAATCTAGCAAGGAGGACGGATGCACAGTGATCAGGAACCGTAAAGGACAACCAGGCCACCAGGTCTGTATCCAAACTGTGGGAGCTCTGATGCCTATAAAGGGCACAGCAGCACCTCAGGAATGCTGACCTGCTTGCTGCTTTGAGCCCCAAAGGCTCCCCTGAGGTGGGAGGAAATAGGACTTGGGAGCTCTTCCTTGGCTCACATCCAAGGACTGGGCCTCCATAGGAGCAAGGATAGGTACTGGACCCTGAAACTGGTACCTGTGAGGGCTGGTCAGCATGTGGACCCTGGAGGCTAAGAGCAGACCCTGCAGCCAAAACCACCTAAGCTGTGCTCAGTTCTGCCTGAGAAGCAGGGCTGTAAACATTAACTTTGTAATTCATAATACTATGGATAGAACACAGGAAACAGATACAACGGTGGAAAGATCAGGGGTGGGGAAGGAGAAACAGTTTCAAGACCAAGCCTTGGAGGGCTGGAGGGGTAAGGAAAGGAGGCTTTATCTTCAGATTCTCTGCAAGGGCACAGAAGCAACCAAAACCACTGCAGAGAACTGTGACCACCGGCCAAGCTCCTGCCTCCAAGGGATTCTGGTTATGGTAGACTGTGGGGCACAGACACACATACCTCCTATAGCTGCTGGTTCCCATGCTCAGGATCCCAGCAGCTAGCTTCTGTTCATGAAGGGTGTAAGCCAGGTTAGCCATTGGCCTCAGGGCAGAGATCCCAATATCTCTGTAGACAGAGCCACAAGATAGGAGGAGTACCTCAGCCTATCTAATCTTGAGCACTGGAGCCTGAGAACTGGGGAAATGCAGGTCCTCTGCTGCAGACACTCTCTAGGGAGAGGCCAGAGCAGACTGCACATGTATAGAGCAGGGGTACAGCCCTGTGGGCTCAGGACTGAGCCAGACCTGCCTAGGGAGGACAGGGCAGCCATCAGCAGGGTGAGGGAAGGCTTGCACTGGAAGCTTTCAGGTGGCTATTCTGCAGCCCCTGAATGTCACCCCATTATAGACACTCCCTGTACTAACCAACAAGAGAGGGGCACCAGTCACACGGGAGGCCATATGTTAAGTCACATGACTTGTGCATAAATGGCTTCTGGCACATCTAATGAAGACATAATGTCAGCAGGGTAACTGTCAAAGGAGGAAGGGCTCTGCTCTGTGGTGGGAACCCAGGAAAAACTGGGCTTTAGGAAGGGAAAAAGTTGGGTCTTTGAAAGGAGAGCCGTTTTCTGTTCCTAATTCCAGAATAAAGCCTGGCTGGAGCAGAAGAGTCACAGCCTGATTAATGCCTAATCATTTATCCGGCAGTGACAGCACAGTGCCATGTGATTCTGGGTTCAGATGGCTGCTCTGCGCTGCAGAAACCCCTGCAAAGGGTATACAGGTGGTCTTAGGAGCCAAGCCCAATGCGCCCCTCCAATAGAGGCACTGGCCTTGTAACTTGTATCTTCCACTCCCCCGCAAGGCGCCTCGCCCACAGCAGTGTTTCTACACTGTTTCTACCCCGCAGTCGTCGCAGCTGGTCTTCACCAGCCACTCAAACAAGCCTTGGGCTTCCCCCCTTCTTGTGACAGGTGAGGCCACGGCGTAAATGACCCCCTTAAACGAATCACAATTCTGCAAACAGTCGAATTCAACAGTGCGTCTGAACAAAGAAAAGTGCGTTAATTATGGCAGATGTGCGGAGTTTCAGGCAAGGCTTCCCGTGCGTCCCGGCCGGCACCCGAAGCCCCTCTGCGGGGCCGCACGCTCTCCTGCCCCAAAAGTCACCGCGACTTTGGGAGAGAGCCACTTTCGCACCCAGACCGGCAGCCAGCTGGCGCGCCTCGAAACCCCGGCCCAGCAGCAGAAACTGAAAGCGGACGCCCGGCTTTGCTGCTCCTCCCGGAGCCCGCATCGGGACCTTGAATCGGTGGAGGAGTGTCTCGGGAGATTTCGAGGAGTCCCGGGCCCACGACCCTGCCCCGCTCACTTTTTCGTGCAATCCAGCAGGATCCCGGCGAAGCTGCGCTCGCCACAGCTCACGGTGACCACCAGCGCGCCATTGACGACCTGTTCCACCCGCACCGGCAACCGGCAACCGGCCCGCGGCTCCATGCTCCCGCCGCCTCCGGAGGCCGCCCCCGCCCGCCACCGCCGCCGCCGCCGCCGCCGCCGCCGCCGGGTCAGCCCCGCGTGACGCCGCCTGACGTCACAAAGCTCTCTGTGCCGGCCGCCACCGCGGAGCTAGGCTGGGGCGCGCGGCCGCGGGCTGCGCTCCCGGGAGCCGGAGGGCGTGGGGCGGTCCGCCCGCAGCGTGCGCCCCACAGCCGGCTCTCAGAGCTGGGTTGGCAACGCATTGCGGGGCCCCACCGGGCGGAGAGAAGGGTTCGTTAATCTTGACGCTACGCAGGCTAGGAATGCCCCCTAGGAGGCCTTGCCAGGAACCGAGGGGTAGCGGGGACACTCCCCGGGCCCAGGCCCTTCCCCCACTCTGCTGCTCTGGGTCCCACCCCGCGCCCCACCTCCTTCCTGATCCTGTCCCGGGGCCACTCCCTGAGTCCGGCGCAGCCTGGGGCCCTTCCCCCATGTAGTCTGGGGTCCCCTGTCTACCGGTCTGTGCTAGAGTACCCCGGCAGCGTCTTCTACGCACGACTCCTGTGTCCACTCGGTACTTGGGAAAGTCTGTGGGCACGTGTATTTGAAGCGAGTCAGGCCTGGCAGAGGAGACTCGGGGTGCCGAGGGACAGACACCAGTGAGGCCCTTACAAGAGGCCTAGTGTCACCCTCACCACATGGGCGACCAGGCACTGGGCTACCCAGGTGTGCTCGGCGCCTCCTAGGAGACTCTAGGGCTCCTGTCCGTTTGCGGACCTCGCAGGGCACGGGGCTGGCCCGCATTAGTGTTGGGAGGATTATTCTATCCAGAGCTCTAGGACTGCTCTTCTGGGACTAGGCGCTGCAGCACGCTTCGCTTAGTGTACAGTATGAAGAGCCACCTCCCATAAGCAAGAGCCAGGCTCCCCGGGCGTGTGCAACCCGGCCCGCGAGGGCAGCCTGGTCATGAGTGGGAGGTGGCGGCGCCCGGCGGACGCCTGACCGCCACCCTAGACCTCCTCCGGCTTCCGCAAGCACTTGCACTCTGGATCCGGATTCGGAACCCGTAGCTGACTGCCTCCAAGGGTCGGTCACGTCGCAATGACCAAAGGCGGCGTCTGCGGACCGGGCCCCTAAGGCTGACTTGCATCGCCTTGACCCTGCATTGGTGACACCAGAAGAGCAGGGAGGCACTGACCACGGATCTACTGGGCCCCTGTCCCTCTCAGCTTGAGAGTGGAGTTCTTGCCCTGCTAGGACTTGCTTCGGGGCTGCTTCCACTGACGCCGCTAAGGACTGCCGAGGCCGCCCTGGCGCCACTTTACCTCGCCTTAAGGCGACACTAGAGCAGATGAGAAAGTCTGGGCGGAGTACAGCTGAGGGGCAGTTCCCCCTCCCACTAGCGTCTGTTTTCCACATGCCTTCTCTCCAGAGCTGGGTGCTGAAGATTTTGGAGAAAAAAAACAAAACAAAACAAAACGGTGGCTACAGGAACCATTCCCAGCTCAGTTCCAGGTGGAGGGCTGGTGGGAGGCTGCCCACTCGCTCAGCCCAGATACTAAGCATCTGCGCCTGAGTACTGGGGATGCCTGCTAAGTACAGACTAAGGCAGGAGATCCCCCTCCCCCCAGCCAGTTCAGTAGCTTCCACCCTGTAGTCTGAGCAACGGGGGCTGTGAGGGAAGAGGTAGTGGGGGGGCGGGGGAGAAGATACTTGAGCAAGCAGGTGCCCTTATTGAGGGACTCCTTTCTGGTTGTAGCGGCAAGGGGTAGATAGAAGATCTGCAAGATGTCAAGCTCCTATGTGGGGCATGGGCAGCGGGACACCTTGAAAACTGCCGGCATATGTGGACAAGGAGCTTGCTTCTGTTAAGTCCCAGATGTCAGCAAGAAGGGTAGTTTGGTTGTGGTAAGGGCCAGTGACTAGGAGGTCTGGAAGTCTAAAGGACACAGGAACCTAGGGTTCCGCCTGCGGTGGCAGGAAGCTCCCGGGCTGTTGATAGAGTATGGAGGAGCCAGAGGACACCTGTGCTACTCATTGTGCCTGCCTGGCTGGTTTGTGCTGTGTTTTTTAATGTGTATTTGGAAGCCATTTTTAAAAACCTGTTCTCTGTTTGGTAGAATATTTTAACAGCCAGAAAGGAGATGGATTTACAATTTAAACACAAGCCTTTCAGGGCCTTGTCCCAGCCCCACCCACCTTGCCTGTGAGGGGAAGGCCGCTGCTGCAAGCTGCTTCCCCTTTGGAGGGAGCCTGGACTTGGCTTCAGGATTCACCTTCCACCAAGGGTCTGCTTCCCTCTCTTCACTAGCTCTGTGCCTGCCTCCATTTTCCAGATGACTGATTGACTCCCTTGCAGGCCCTGGCAGGGCAGCATCCCTCTGAGGCTCACTGACTCACTCCATAGCTTTAGTGGGGAGACTCACAGGCCTCCCGACCCATGACTGTGAAGGGTGCTACCACAGCCACAGGACCGTCCCAGGGTTGTCTGGTCAGACAACTGGTTAATTGGTGCTGCACACCACACCACACACGCACACGCACACGCACACGCACACACACACACACACACACGCACTCATGCAGACACAAAGGCCAGCACACCTGGGCCTGCCTCTTTTTCTGAATTTACCAAGCCCTGCTGCCTGGGCAGTTCACTCAACAAGGCCTGACCTAAGTCAGAGCTGGGGCTTCCGAAACAGAATCAAAGGGCCTGGTCTGGGTGGAGACACAGAACAAGGCCAGTGATATGCAGGCCCTGGAGCTGAGTTCACTGAGCACTGTTGAGTAGGGAGGGCCCTGAAGTACACCGGGGCTCCCTGGAGTGGGGCAGGGGGCTGTGTCTAGGTCACTCTTCCCTGAATGTCCTCCATGGCAAGGCCTCATGTAGTCTGTGTAGCTAACCATCCTGGACCTCCACGGGTCGTAGAGCTTTGGGAAATTGGACTGGCCCCCTTCTGGCTATCCTGCAAGGGCCAGTCTGATGAGATCCTATACCTAGAAATCAGGATAATTGTGGCATTCTCCCACTAAGAAATATCTCAAGACTAGGAAGAGAACTTGCCAGAAACACACTGGCTAAGGGTATGGACTCTGGGACTCTTGTTAAGATTACAGTCTTCTGTGTGGCCTTGGAGAGGGTGGGGGATGGGGATGGGGCTAGGGTAGGGGCTGTCTGTCAGCAGCAGAAGAACAGGGGCTGGGAACACAGCCCCATACTACCTGCTGCTTCAAGCAGCCTGAGATCAGAGATCCATTTGACTATGGATCTGAGGTGGGGAGAGTTTAACATTTAAGTAGTGAGTGAGTAAGTGAGGTGTGGAAAAGGAAAGGCACTCAGGAAAAGGATGAGACAGAACCAAGCATGTGTGTGGCCCACCTAAGAGAGTCACACTCAAGTGTTCTTATAATAGTATGAATTTGGTGGTGTCTGAAGTTACGTTTCAGAGGCTGCTCCGGAACCTTTTCTTCTTCAGTACATAAGAACAAGATGGCTCCTGGTGTGCACTGGATAGGCTAACAGAAAAGGTAAAAAACCCTAGGTCACAGGAGTTTTGTGGAAGTTGAGTACTTAATGTGAGATTTTTATGGTGGTCTTTGTGAGATTCTGCCCAAAATTTTAAGTTTCTATCCAGATAGAATGAGGCTATATTTGAAGGTCATACATCCGTGAGCCTTAACCATGGTTTATTAGTGATTTAACATTCTTGGGAACTTCTTAGAATTTAAAAAGTGTCCTAGGAAGAGGAAAGTGAAGGCAACAGGGCTCAGAAAAGCATAGCTATTTTATGATTTAAAAAATTAGCCAGGTTGGGCAGTGGTGGCACACACCTTTAATCCCAGCACTTGGGAGACAGAGGCAGGCAGATTTCTGAATTCGAGGCCAGCCTGGTCTACAGAGTAAGTTCCAGAATAGCCAGGGTTACACAGAGAAACCCTGTCTCAAAAAGCCAAAAGAAAAAAAAATCAGCTAGGAGATGGGAGGAATAATTATCTCTATGATAATAATGCACATTATTCTGGCCTGGAGAGACTTCTCCCTCATTGACTTTGCTTATAGGTCTCTGCTGCCTGTTTTGTTTTTCTGAGTTCTATCTCCAAAAGCATCATTTGTCTTTTTTTTTTTCTCCTCCTCTTCCTCTTCCTTTCTGGTTTAAGACAGGGTTTAACTTACTCGCTTAGAACTCAGAGAGATATAGCTGCCTTCACCAATGCCGACACCACCACTCGAGTCTGAGGTCCTCTTTTAATTAAAAAAATTTAAACATCTTGATGTGCGCGCGCGTGTGTTGTGATGGGCACAAGACAACTAGTATAAGTTGGTTCTTTCCTATCACATGGGCTCTGGGGACTAAAGTCAGCATGTTTTACAGCTGAGCTATCTCCCTGGCCCCCTTCTCCCTCTTTGTGTCTTTCCTAAGCTTGCTTGCCCTAACCCACAGGGCGTTCTCATGCTTCTCTGCAGGTCCACCCCAACCTCATGGAGCTGCTCACAGCTGATTATCACTAATTTTAAAACAATGTCTCATGGGCCAGGAAGATGCTTTTGCCAGTAAAGGTATGCGTTGTCAAGCCTGATGCTATGAACTCCATTCCCCAGGAACCCACATGATGGAAGAAAAGGATTCTTCAGATTACACACACATGTGCATCTCACACACACGCACACACACACGCATGGAACGGCTTTCTTCCTAGCCCTTTCCCTTGTCCCAGAAGCTGCTGTGATTTCCAGCTTTCTTGCCTTGTTTTTCTCACAAACTCTAATAAAATGGTCCTTGAGCTTCCTTCCAAGTCTGTTTAAATTACTTTTATTTTAGTGTGTGTATTGCCTACACGTATATGTGTGTATCATGTAAGTACCTTGTGCCCACAGAGGCCCGAAGGGGGTGTTGGACCCCCTGGAACTGGCGTTGCAGATGATCGTGCGCTGCCGTGTGGCTGGTTCCTCTGGAAGAGCAGTCAGGGCTCTTACCCACTGCGCCATCACTCTAACCCTTCAAATATGTTCTCAAATTCTTTTGTTTACAACACTAATAAATTCAAAAAGGGACTCCATGTTCCCTGGTTATGTGCTCCGACAAACACATCAGCAGAGTAGAAGCCAGGAGAGGAGTGACCACCCTCTGACCCAAATCTACCAGGAGAGGGGTTATATCCATTCAAACATTCAACATTCACTAGAAGACAGGGACTACCCCACCTAGAAACCCTGAATTCCTAGGGTGAGAGGCTTCCCCAGCTCAGATAATTCAACTCCAGGAGAGGAGTGTTCATCTTAGACCATCTGCAGGATCTACAAGAAGACGGAAGTTCAAGTTCCATAGATACTCAAGGATCTAGAAGCCAGGGGCCCTGTCAGGATGAAGTCAAATCTTAACCAGAACTTACACAAGAGGAAACAGAAAGCCTGAATAGTGTTTTCTCTATTCTCAACATCCTGAAGAGAAAGCCTTGAGTTTATATAGTCACATTCAGAGCTGCAATTTGCCATGCAGGCCCTGAATAAGTGGCAGAAGGATTATGGGGGTGGGGTGGGGTGGCATCAAGAAGAGATTTAAAAGTTGCAGGTGGGATGGGGTGGGGGTGGGCAGTTACCCAGGGACCCTACAGGGCAGAGGCATGTCTGGGGCTAGGTGTCACTGTCTCTATGTAAACAAAGGGTCAAGTCAAAGGACCCTGGTTTGAACAGGATAACGTGCTCCACTAAGCCCCATCTGAACAAAGATGGACAAAGATGGAGCTGCAGAAGTCAGGCCTGCAGCCTCCCCACATGGGTCAGTGGAAACCAGGACACCCTTGTGGCTTGGCTGGAGGTCTCCTGTCAACCGGATTGGTGGAAACAGCGACAGAAGAGAACAGTTTGGCTTGCTTACAGCATTCTTCCTTTTAATGCAGCTAAACCTTCTATAGCCTCAGAAAGGAATCAGGTCTGTTAACAGCCGCAGCCTGTGGGGCAGCTGAAGACCCACTAGTCACCATCCGGGCCACCAGTCCCCACACCACATAGGGGACAGCAGCTCCTCACTGTGGGAAGTACTTGTCATCCTTGCTGACACCACTTTCCTAGTATTTTGTGTTAAAAAATATATTTTGAGGCTGTGATGCTGGTGGGTGAAGTGAAAGGTTTCCAGTGAAAGATGGAAATGGATGGTCTTTGTTCAAGGTCATCTCCAGTTTCAGTTTCCTTAACTCCTCCTGAAGTTTCTTAGTCTTTGGGGAGAAGAAGAAGAAGAGTATGTTAAATCAGGCAGGACGAATGAACCCCAACTTCCTGCATATGGGGTATATGCAGGGAGCACTCAGGATACCTTTCCCCCAAATACCCACAGGCCGCATCTCAGTGTAGTCTTCTCAGTGGTGTGAAGGGGTCACACAACCTGGACGTCTGGTAGTTCTTATATCATCCTTTCCACAGAGTTAGCAATCTTGTGAGCCACTTGCCATGGTGTCCTCCCTGCATGCCCCCCAAGACTCCTGTGCAGGCAGCAGTATGAATGAGGGAAGAGAAGTTCACTGAGGCTGGTACCCCAGGTACCATACTTCTATGGCCTGTGGTTGGATATCACCCTAAATATAATCCCAGCCAAGGTTTCTAACTGCCCAGGAACAGAGCCAGCCAGCCAGAGAGGGCCAAGGAAGGAAACTGCCCAGACTGGAGCCAGGTGGGTGCGTTGTGTTCCATGTTCCTAGCCCATCTGCCAGGCAGGGAAAGGTAAACCCAAGGAAGAAGCTTGGCAGTCACAGGTGGGCAGTGTTATCAGTAACCAAGCTCTTCTCACCTCTGCCTGCCCAGGGTCTGTCTGTTGTGGCCAGCTGCCTGATAACCTTAGGTGGTTATCCTTAGGTGGACCCCTTCTGCTGGTCTCCTCAAGCCCAGCCCCGCCATCTTGGCCCAGCCCTGTCATCTTTGCCCAGTCCCAAGGGATGCCCCTACCCCGCAGAAGCCTCATCCCAGCTGTGGGTGTGGCCTCTCTCAGCTCTCAGGTCCACTCCACACCAGTCAGGATTGGTGCTGGTTGCTTAGTGTCCACCTTGTGGAGCCTCATTTTAGACTTTGCTGCTCCCTTTGTACCTGTCACTTGGTGTTACCAAACTGGACACCTCTCCTAAGCCTCTGCTCCTGTATAAACCTGCCTCTCAGCCAGATGCTCTGGTCCTCTGGTCCCCGGCAAGCAAGGTCTTCTGGCTTTTTTTTTTCTTTTTCTCTTCCTTTCCTCCCCCCTCCCCTCCCCTCCCCTCCCTTCCCTTCCCTCCCCTCCCCCCTCCCCTCCCCTCTCCTCCCCCCTCCTCTCCCCTTCCCTCCCCTCTCCTCTCCTCTCCTCTCCTCCCCTCTCCTCCCCCCTCCCCTCCCCTCCCCTCCCTTCCCTTCCCTCCCCTCTCCTCTCCTCTCCTCCCCTCTCCTCCCCCCTCCCCTCCTCTCCCCTCCCTTCCCTTCCCTCCCCTTCCCTCCCCTCCCCTCCCTTCCCTTCCCTCCCCTTCCCTTCCCTCCCCTCCCCTCCCTTCCCTCCCCTTCCCTTCCCTCTCCTCCCCTCCCCTTCCCTCCCCTCCCCCCCTCCCCTCCCCTCTCCTCCCCTCCCCCCTCCCCTCCCCTCTCCTCCCCTCCCCCATCCCCTCCCCCCCTCCCCTCCCTTCCCCTCCCCTCCCCTTTTCCTTGCTCTGCTTATCCCTCTCAGACAACCTCCATGGGCAGAATTTATTCCGTGCCCTCTGGAGAGGCCGGGCAGGATGTAACACTTTTGTGGGCCTGAGTGTCCTCAGTGGCATTTCTGCTGCTCTGGCCTCATCCTCCCTGGCAATGGAACCGTTCAGTCCCTGGTCAGGACATCAAGCTCCTAACATGCGGACGACTACTGTGCTTTTTGCTCTTTTGAGACAGGGTATCATGTAGGGCGCTCTAGCTTGCGCCCCACGATGTAGGCGAGTATGACCTTGGGCTCCTTATCCTCCTTCCTCTACTCCTAAGCCCTGGGACTGTAGGCATGTGGCAGCATGTCTGGTGTGCTGCAGAGCAACCTGGGGTTCCACACGTGCTAGGAAAGCTCATTTTTTATTTTTAAATGTTCCCTTCACTTACTCTGGCATCTCCTGGAATATGCTAGCACATGTTGAACCTCCTGGACCAATCTTCTAGTTGTTGTTGCCTTAAAATCTTGTTTCAGCTCTGTTGCCCATATCCCCCTCTCTTTACATTGTGCTTCCGGGGGCATTTATTTAATCTCACCTCCAGGTACTTGCTGCGTTTCTACCAATGCCCAGAAATTAATGCGACCATCATTGTCGTTATCATCTTCTTCACATTTTTTAGATCTATTTGTTTTATGTGTATGAGTTTTTGCCTGCATATATGTATGTGTAGCACATGAGTGCCTGGTGTCAAGGGAGGTCAAAGATTGCACTGGGTCCTCTGGAACTGGAGTTAAACATGGTTGTAAGCTGTCATGTGGGTGCTGGGAACTGAATTTGGATCCTCCAGAGAAGTGCTCCAGCCCTACTGTGTGCTTCTTCCTGCGGGCTTGCGGAGGCCTCTCCTGAGGACTGAGTGAAGGCTGGTTCCCCATTCATCAGGATGAGATCCCATAATCTCCAGACCTCACAGGTATTGCTGGGCACCCACTGGCCACTCTGTATTGGTTGGTTCCAGGGAACACCCGTGTAGTCTGTTTGTCAGGAGAGTAAGGAAGGCTCTTCCTGCCTTGACAAGGGCAACCTACCCGGCTGGTGGAAAGCAGAGGCTTTGTGACAGTGACAGCTGGGTAGCCATAGAGTCATGGTTCCCTTCTAGGTCCCTAGGACCCCAGGCTCTCAGGGTAGCTCCTCCACATCTACCTGCTCACTGGGGGCAGACCCCCAGGTGCTCTCCCCCACCAGGGTGACAGGTCCTTCAAAGAGCTCAAGCACGCATCACATAGCCATTGTCATCACACCTGACTCCCCAGGAAGGACAGCCTCTGCTGAGTGGGACAGTGGAGACCATGGTGACTGTCCAGGGGACAAACTTTCAACTCTTACCTACTGTCCCCAGGTTTGCATATATATATATATATTTTAACTTTTGTTTTAGTTCTTTGAAAATTTTGTCCTTCATATTTTCATCATATTCTCCCCTCTTCCGATTCTTCCCAGATCCACACACCCCCACCCACCTAACTTTATGCTTCCCCCCCACACATACACCTTAAAACTCAAGACCAATTTGTGCTTCCCAAGTAGTCGGTGGGTGTGTGGCTCACTGAGGCGTGGTGGATTGGCCAGGGGCTACACCATCACCTGGGGGCAGACCCCTGGGGTATCCTCCCTCACCTACCTGTTGTTTGCCAATAGCCTCTCTGCTAGGAGTGGGACTTGGAACCAAATCCATGCTGGGATTTTGTCTAGGTTTGCATTCTTGTGTTCTGGGGTTTTATGGGACAAATCTCACAACTCGCTTGTTCTCTCTCTCTCTCTCTGTGTGTGTGTGTGTGTGTGTGCAGGCTCTTAATACTATATCTCCAGGGACTTTCTTCTTATAAAATGTTGCTGGCCTCAGTACGTGCTAGGATCCAGGTTCAATTATTATGCCAAAGGTCAGATAACAGTGACTGACAACCAGGGGTGTGTGGCTTCTTGGGGGAAGCCAGAGCCCAGTGCTGCAGACTCCCTCAAGTGTGACTGGGCACTCACGGTTTTCACCTCAAAGCTGTCTTGTCTTCACTGTATCGGTCTAGAAGGGTAGCCCTTCTCTGGGTTTTTGCTTTTCTCTGGCTGTGGAGAGCGGTGATTAATCTGGCTGCAAATGTGAAGTGCTGACTTGGAAGGCTCAACCTCATGGTGGGGTTGAGGCCAGGGTCTACTTTTGTCTATCTGGATATAACAGACATGGAGCTGCAGATAGGCTGTCAAGAAAGCCTGGTCTTGGACCAATGCCAGATTGGCCCGGAGCTAAGCAATGGTGGAGTCGTGGGTACCTAGGTACCATTATCACAAAACCTCTGCTTCCTTCCACCAGCTTCCAGTCAGCCCAGGAAGGGTCGCTGCTCTATGCTTCTCTCACAAGCAGGGACACTGAGGCACAAGATGGATGCTGATGGTGTCAATCACTACGTAGGGATGTGGTTTAACTTTGAGAGTCTGGGAAGAGTTTAGGGGCACAGTTGCTCTGTTTAGGAGCCCAGGGGCATGGTCATACAGATCCCTGTGGATTTGGCACCATGTTATCTTTCTAGGCAACAGCAATGAGCCCTTTCCAAACAGCTCCCTTTTAGCCAGCATAGGGCTTTTGCCCACCGTCTGGGTGTGAGGCTTAAACAATGACTCCACAGACTCATGGAGTAGACCAGTTCCAGACCTGATGCCCATCCCTGTCCTCAAAGGTCCTAAGCTATCACGGTCATCCCATTAGGCCTGGTGCAGCTGAGGTGAGCTCAAAATGTGGCCAGGCTATTTTTCTGGAGCTGCGTGCGGCACCCACTACAGACATGGCAGGCAAACCACACGGTTAGAGGCTATCGGCTCTGCAGTGGTATGGAAGATTCCCTTCCATTAGTGACACATTCCCAAACAGGCAACAGATACTCACGGTTTCCAGATCCTGGTTGGCTGTCTTAATGTCTTGCATTGGGTTTGTACCCAGGAAACTGCGAGCACGGATCTGCTGCGTGTGCTGCCTTATCTTGTCTTCCAGCTCTGCTAATGGTGAGGCACTGAAACACAGACAACTTACTGTTTGTATGCTGGCCTTAGGCTAGAAGTCCCCATTACAACCAGAGAGAAAGTACCTTTTCCCTGAAGCCCACTAGCCATCCGAAGGCACCAGGCAGCTATGGCATGGCTCCTAGCCTCCCCTAGAGATGCTGGGCTTGAGGCAACATCTTTACCCACAGGGACACTATGCTTAGACACCCTCAAGCTGGGGCTGGAGAGCAAGCTCAAGAGGTTAAGAGCACTGTGGCTCTTACATAAGACCTAGGTTCAGTTCCCAGCACCCTTGTGATGGCTAACAACCACCTATAACTCAGTTACAAAAGATAGAACACCCTCTTCTGGTCTTCTCAGGCACTATACACACATGATACACAGACACACATGCAGGCAAAACACCCATACACATAAACGTAAATCCTTCAAGTCCATGTGTGGCTGTGTCTATCTAGGAGCCGGTTCTATGCATGTGGAGAACAGCATTTCTTAGGTAAAACAGATTTACTGAATCTTTAGACAGAGCAGAGCATCTCATTAACCTGAGATTTGTAAACACATCTCTATCCCTGTTAATTGCGACTCTAAGGTTGCTATTCCTTGACTGTAAATGCAATGATTTAGAATGGCAGAAAGAGACCAGGAACCTCTCTGGCTAAATGCAGGGAACCCCTTGTCATCCCCTTCCTGAATAGTTAGCTCTCTGCCACCTGTGATGGATACTCCAATGCTTCTACAGGGTCCCAGTGGCTTGGCTCAGATCTTTCCCCTCCCTGTTGGTCTTTTATTGGCTCCTAGCTTCCCCAAAGCTATCCTGAGCTACAGATGGGTCTGCCAGCTGGTATGGCTTCTGCCAAAACAAAGACAGAAGAACACCTGAGAAGGCCAGTTCATGGTACCTTAGGGTTTGACACCCTGGTATCAGAGCCTCTGTCCAGGGAGACACTAGACTACTAACAGGGATAGTGGCATGAGTCTTCTAAGACTTCCTGATCATCTGGCAGGGTGATAGAACTCTGAGGGCAGGGACCATGTCTTCCCAGATCGCTCACTGTGCTGAGTGCTCACATAATGCTGGACACCCAGAGGCTCTGAGCTGGGGAGCCCAGAATAGACAACGGACACCAACCTTATTTCTATAGTCCTTTGTGCTGTCCCCTCTCCACTGGGCTTCACTTTCCCAAATGAACTCACTGGCATTTTCTCATAGTCAGTCGGGTCTGTGGCAAAGGGAATCTTCGATGCCATCTAAAAGAAACCACAGCAAGGTATTCCATCAATGGGTAAGAAGGCTGCTCTTCCCACAGGCCCACTTGCCAGGCTCATGAACTTTCCCTTCACCCTGCTAGGCCATCCTGGGACTACACAGAGGGGACATTCTTTATAGGCATCCTGCATCTCTCAAAGAGCCCCAACAACACAGGTTGGAGTACAGGCAGCGTCGATCAAGGAACGCTGGGTATGCTCAAGGTTGCTATTAGAGTTGTCTGTCACATGACAGAAAACACACTACTGTTAACAGGACCCAAGTCACACATACAGGTATGAATTAGGTTTAAAGTCACAAAGTTTCAAGCTAATACATAAGTGCTGATACAAACTGAGCATATCAAGTATAGGCCTTAAACTTGGTCAGCCTGCACGCAGGATAGCATGGCTGGCCATGGATCTAGACATCGTGGGTGGGACAGGTGATAAGCCTACAGGTGTCTCAGTTGTTCCTGATAGAGCAGCTGCACTCTGAGGGATACCAGGGCATGTCCAGATGTGCCTTTTGGCACAGTCACACACACAGCTACACACAGCCACACACAGCCACACACACACACACACACACACACACACACACACACACACCGGCCTTCAAGGCCAAGTAGTGCTAGATCTTTCAACAGTGCTCTCAGTGTGTTTCCAGGACATTCCACAGCCCTTTTGCCATGTTGCCACAGTGGCCCTTGTCTCTGATTTCACTGAATTGTTGGAATAGGGCATGGGGAGACAGGCCCAGCCCAGAGCAGAGACTTATGTGCTCTCTGTAGTATTAAGGGGTTACTTGGAGTCATGAAAACAGCCCATTCCTCACAGCCCCCTAGGCACACCTCTTATTTCTAGACAGCCTGATGACACTCAGGATTTATGGTCACCCACATCCTATTTGGTCTTCCTTACCCACTGTGGTCCATGTAGACCTCCCTTTCCAACAACCCTGCCTTCTGCCTATAGTCTGGGTCACCTTGTCGCCTGACTTATTCTAGGGCCTCTCTATTCCCAAGCCACAGACATACCAAATCCAGGCTAGTCTCCAAATTCTCCTCTGACTATGACCCAAGAGATCTCCTGTCTGTTCCCAGCCTCTCCTGCCTACCCAGTGCCTTCTTGGCTCTCTGCTCAGTCTCAAGAGTCAAGCAAGGCTCAGTCCTAATCCTGGCTCCTTCAGGACCTGAGCTGTGCTGTCCCTCTTAATATTGAAGGTGAGGGAACGTTGTGTTGTTTGGTTTTGGACCCTGGGACAAGAGACTAAGTTGCATATTTTACATATCAAAGCAGACTTGGCCTCCAAGTTCTCCCTGCATCCCTCAGTCCCTACCTGGCATACCCTGCCCTCAACTCTGACTTTCCAGCCCAGGGGCTGGGCTTTCTCTCTCCTCTCTCTCCTCCCTCTCCCTCTCCCCCTCCCCCCCTCTTCTCTTCTTCTCTCTCTCTCTCTCTCTCTCTCTCTCCCTCTCTCTGTTCTCCCCTCCCCTCCCTTCCCCTCCCCTCTCCTCCCCTCTCTTCTCCTCTCCATCTCTCTAAGCATGTGTCCTTTCTCTCTCTTTTCCCCACTTTCCCCATGGTGATTTCCCTGGCTTCGGTCCTTGGGGCTAGTGAACTCACTCGAGAGCAGCTTCCTAATAAACCTGCATTAAATATCATCCAGTCTGGCTCATTTCCTTGGCAGAGAAATAACTTATAACATCTTAGTGATTAAAGAAACAGAAGTTGCGACTAGAGACATTTCTATCTTCCTCCCAGGTCTTCTGCTGTAATGACCAGCTTCCCGCAGAGCCATTAGATGGCACCTGAAGCTGTTTCTGCAGCTCCAGGCAAGCAGATATGCCTGGATAAGACAACTAGTAAGGGCAACAGGGGCCATGTGACCAGTGCTGCTCGCTCTGCTGCCTCCAGGGGATGAGGTGGGGAACTAATTCAGCCTCAGATTCAGGACCTTAAGTGTGTGTGCATCTGCTGCAATGTGCAGGGTACGTGATGGGGAGGCAGGTGTGAGACTCCAAGGCTGACTTAGTAGAGTGAGACTGACTGGAAGAGGAGGAGAAGGGGGTGAGCTTCCTGTCAGGGCCCCTGCTATGTACTATGTCCCGGCAAGGGTGGACTTTGAACTCAGCCAGACCCTGCCTCCCTATCAGATCTGCTTCTTCCCTTCCAAGCAGATTTCCAGGGCTGGAATCTTATCTGTCAGCACATGCAGTTCAAACCCAACATGCCTGACACTCCAAAAGGCCTGGAACCCAGAAAGATACAGTAAGGGGACAGGATCCACCACACCCTTCTTTTACAGCCACCCCCATCCTGGAAATGCACAGGGCTGGGGCACAGCGAAATTCCGCATGCTTGCAGACTGTGACAGCTGCCTCACCATAGGAGATTAAAAGTCTTCCGAAGAAATTCCAACAGAAAGAAATGCATGATGGTAAGTCCAGGTGATTTCTTTTTCCCCATTAAAGTCAGACATTACTTGTTTTAAAAAATTAAAGGCACATGTGTGTGTGTGTGTGTGTGTGTGTGTGTGTGTGTAGGTCTCATCTACACAAGTTTACTATTACAGAAATATAGGCAAGAAAAATTCATCCAGATACCTTATTCTTTAACAACAACAACAAAATGTAAGTGCTTGAAAACTGGGCAAGCTTTTAGGCCCCAGGAGTGTTGGTGACTGGGGAAGGTTCTCACCAGCTTTACAAGGGAGTGTCAAACACACAATTGCTATGGAGACCGCGGGCGTGGGGAACTGGGCTCAAATGTCACATGCAAGGCTGTCAGCTTCAGAGCAACATGGACTAGAGAAATATAAGCTTTTTCTGAATAGGGTGGTAGACCTGGAGTCTTACCAGTATCCAGTCTCAGAAGTCTTTTACTAGGCTGTGCCTGCACAGGCTACGACCTACACAGTCACAGGTCACAAGAAGCATGGGAAAGGCAAGTGGGCTCAGTCTGGAGCCAAGATGCAAAGGCATTTCCTCACACATGGTGACTACTCAGGCTTGGCACACAGTGCTCAAGGCTGGAGCATCAGCTCCGCCCAGCAGCCTCCAGCCGTGCTCAGCACCCTAGCACCCTCTAGTGGCCTCCTGCCCAACTTGCAGGATCCCTTATGGGCTGAGAACTACCCCCTAGGCTGGCACAGGGACACACTTTCTACTTTGGGTCCCCACTGTGTGGTTGTTTCTGCAGATGACAAAATACACCACCAAACATCTTTGCTCACTGCTCCCTATTAGACTGCTGCCATCTCTGAAGAATGAACTCTACAGAGTCTCCAAAGACACTCTCTTTTTTGTTTGTCTCTTGAGATAAGGCCTCCTGTGACCTCAAACTCTGTCCTTAGCTGATTCTCCTGTCTCTGCTTTCCAAGTGTTGGGATTACATCACAAGACAATGCCCAGTTTCTGGGGTGCTGGAACTCTCACCCAGGGCTTTGTGAGTGCTAGAAAGCCCTCATCTCCTGAGAGCCATCCTCTGTCTGCTTGTCCTGTTATTGAGATGATCTTGCAGGAGGCTGCTGGGGGCTGTCCTCACAGACTGATCACAGTGCAGGGTCCTTAGCTGGACCGGCGGAGCAGCTCATACACGATGAGCTCATACCTCTAGCCATTTGGGTTTTCTCTTGGGAACTGCCTGCCGCATCCTCTCCCTATTTCTCTTTTAATCTTTGGCTTCTTTTCAAAAATATTTTTAAAAAGAGGTACTGAGTTCTTTGCCTGCATGTATGTATGTGTACCATGTGTACTCCTGGTGCCCAGGGGACTAGAAGAGGCCACTGAATCCTTGAAGTGGAGATGGCTGTAAGGTACCATATGTGTACTTGGAACTGAAGCCAGGTTGCAAGAGCAGCAAGTGTTTGTAACCACTAAATGATCTTTCCTTCTTTGGTCAATTTCTCTCTCTCTCTCTCTCTCTCTCTCTCTCTCCAGAGTTTCCCTGTGTAGCCCTGAATGTCCTGAAACTCATTTTATAGACCAGGCTGGCCTCCGCAGTTCTGGGATTCAATCAGTGTACCATCATTGCCTGGCTGATAAAAATACTTTTAATTTTTTATACACATGAAAAAAACTGGGGGATATAGAAAGAATGATGGACATTTAAGTGAACACTTGGAAGAATATAATGTAGTGTTAAAGGAATCAGGAACACACACTCCTTTCTGACATCACACACAATGCAGAAGGCAGTACCATGGTGGACCAGAAAAGAGCAGCCTTCAGGATGGACAGAGGGACTAAGGCTAGCTTTCACCATGCTTTCCCTGAAAGCCTCTGTGGCCCTCACTACATCATTTAGGAAGATCCTGTTGCAGGGTCCAGGATGGCTTTAAGGGAACTACTCTTGAGAAAAGCTTCCTGGGTAAGAAGTGTATGTGACACAAGGTGACAGGTCCTGTTTGAGCTGGAGGAGTCCAAATCTCTTGACCTTCCATCCCAGGAGATGGCACATTTTTGTCTCTTCTAGCTATGAACAGGGTAACCACACCACCCAGGGACCCAACCTGCATCAGGATTTGAAATTCCTACCCTGTGCTTTCTGTCACTCTCCTATGACATTCTATAGTAGCAAATGTTTCCAAGGTTTGTTTGTTTCTTTCTTTTTTTTGTTTCTTAAGATAGCAAACCATTGTTTGAGTTGGATGAACAATGGCAGGCTGCCCTCCCCAGCCCCACCGCAGACATCAGTGACAATGGGTCCTGCCAAGACATCAGCAAAGACGTCTGCTTCAGGCAACTTGCACTAGAAGTCAGTGACAAAGGGGCATGGCAGATGGTCAGCAAGGCCCTACTATAGATTTGGTGATGACAGGTCCTGATAGGGATCAGTTAAGAACGAGTCTGGAGTTTCCAACCAGCCGTGGAGGAGAGGCCAGCGTGACTACAAGGGATAAACATGTTATCCCGAAAGGAATCAAGGCTGGTATCTTACTTTTCTTTTGCTGTGAAGAGATACCATGACCAAGGCAACTTATAAAAGGAAGCGTCTACTACTCAATACTAGACTTGCTTTCTTATGGTTTCAGTGGGTTAGACCATGGCCACCATGGAGGGAGCTTGGCAGCAGGCAGGCAGGCATGGCACAGGGACAGTAGCTGGGAGTTTACACACTAAGATGACCATGAAGCAGAGAGAGAGCTAACTGGGGAATGGTGTATTTTTTGAAACCTCAAAGCCCAGCCCTGGTGACACCTCCTCCAATGAGGCAGGCCACATTTCCTAGTCTTTCCCAAAGAGTTCTACCAACTGTGGACCATGCATTAAACCATATGAGCCTCTGAAGGCCATTCTCATTCAAACTACCACAGCTGGGTACATGTGAACCGGTGACAAGCTGCTCAGAGAAAGATACAATGGTTGCTTTGTGGTATCCATGTTCCTAATACAAATCTCTCACTAAACCCTAGAAAAGTGAAATCCGATGGAGATACAACTGATTAAAAACCACTAGCCCATAGTGAGACATAATGGTCCAGACGGCATGAATGTTAGTTGACAAGAGGAGCCCGGCAGTTCCAGGGTGCCTGTGGAGGTGGTGGTAAATGGGCAGTTTTCCTTTGGGTCTTCATATTACAGCACCAGGCATGCCTAGTTTGAGTGGTGCTCTGTGATCTGGGAAAATATCAATATCAAAGGAAGAGAGGAGGCAAGTATAGAACTCTGCATTGTCTTTGGAACTTTACTATAGATTCTAAAATTAGGTGCTTTTTTTTTTAAAAAAAAAAAAAAAGATGATTTGGACTGTGCACACTGACCACAGCAGGCCAGCACAGAGTCGTTAGATCAGACTATGCAAAGCCTTGGGACCTTCCTCAGCTTCTGACTTAACCAAAGGCTTGCTGGACACGGGAAAACATTTTTGTTTTGTTTTTGTTTTTTGACACAGGGTTTCTCTGTGTAGCCTTGGTTGTCTTGGAACATGCTCTGTAGACCAGACTGACCTTGAACTCACAAAGATCCACCTGCCTCTGCTCCCAAATGCAGGGGTTAAAGGCATGTACTGCCACCGCCTGGCCAGACACAGAGAGTATTTTTTAGAAAAAAAAAATGAGGAAACATTTGTAAACAAGCTAAGAAGCACACTGCCTGCCTAGACTCAAGTACAGAGGATGCCAGGTACATTCTAGAGGAGCAGCCAGCTCCCTGGTACCAATTGCCCCCCTGTGCCCTATGGGACCAGGATCTGCAAGGGGTGTTACATAGACACCCTGTGAGACACAGCCTCACAGGAACCCTGGGGTCGAGGATAAGTTGCAAGGCCACTGTTCTTTAGGTCTCAAAGTGGCTGGCATGTGGGTGCAGACTTTTTAGGATGGTGCCCATAGACACATCTCAACTTAGTAGTTTGCTCATTTCCCCTCAAGTTTGAGCATTGAGTCCTTCAGATGGAACCAGTAGTCAGTGGGTAGAGGGCAGCTTCAAAGGCCAGGGCAGCTGCAGTGCTCACAGGGTGGGGCTGTGTGCAGCACCACTGACTTAGAGAAATAGCCTGGACATTGTGTGTGAGCCCCACCCTGCTCACGCATGGGACCGGAGCCACCTCGCCTGCCACGTACCATGTTCTTATGTGAAGGTTGGAATTTACTGAGATTCCTTCTGTGCCTCATCAGCTGGGTCTGCTCTCTCCACTCCTGCAGAGCTCTCTTGTCTCTGGAGAAGAAGCATGGTCACGTTAAAGTCACAAGCTACAAGCTACTTCAAGCAGAGCTGGCAAAATCTGCTGTCATTTCAGCTTCACTAAGCCTTCTTCTATCTCTCTGTCCACAGTGAGAGACTGATAGCCTTTCTCTCCCCTCCCCTCTCCTTCAGCTGGGCTTCTTCCAAAACACTTTGAGCAGAGTCTGGGGGTAGGCAGAGCCCAACTGAAAGCCCCTTCAGGCTGTAGGCTGATACCTTGCTGTGGCAGCCGGGTTCCCCAAGTCCCATGGCCCAGGGAGGAAGGAGCTAGGCCGTGGCACTGTGTCATAGGCTGCAGACCCTGCTGAGGGTCACAGCAGCATCTCAGATACTTGATAATTCCATCTCACTAGACTCCTGGGGGCCAAGTGAGCTTCTAGGGATACAGAATGTTCACAGCGTCCAGAGTGGTAGGGATGGAATGAAGCCTTGTTACAGTAAAGCCACCTCTGCTGTCTGCCCCGAGGGCACCTTCCTCTTAGAACCCTCTCTAGCCATCGGCTCCAGTGGCTGGTACCCCAAATCTTGTTCCAGAGCAGCCTCTTCTTGCCCTCTTCAGAAAGAGACACCTGGGCACTAGTTCTTGCGTTTCCTGCGTTGGTCTAGGTCGCCCCCGCCCCCATATCTCTTTTCCAACCTGAACTCCATCTCCTGTGTAGGTGCCTTAGAACTTCCAGGGTCCCTTGGGTTCCAACATGGGGTACAGAGCTGGGTCCTCCTCTATACCTCCTCCCGGGTGTCTTGCCACCAGCCTAGATGGTCCAAGTCCCCAGCCCCCGGTCCTTAGACATGCTCCAAATCTTCTGCTTAGCTCCTGAACAAGGGACTCCCATTTCATCAGCCACCCCTCTAATACAAGGAACAGAAGGGATCTGCTCATCCCTTAGGAAGGTCCTAATTGGGAAAGTGAGGGTGCCGCCCCCGCCCCCTCAGTAGCTGCTCAGCAAGGGGGCACAATACAGAGGTAGGACAATGAAGAGAAGTCACTGGCTCTTTGTATACATGGCATGCTTTCAACAAAGGTGGACGGACGACCAACCCACACACTGTGGAAGAGGAAACTGACGACAGGGTGTCTGCTACGCTGCCAGGCCAGCCGTAGGCTACCATGAATGGTGCTTGTGAGCCGTGTGTCCCCAGTTAGGTCACAGACAAACAGAGGCAGACTTCCTGATTGTGGCCTCAGGAGGTTTATTTATAGGCAGGCTTCAGAGGGGAGGAGCGGGAGGTTTCAGGGACATGTGCCTGATGCAGCCAGGATCCCAGATCCTTACAGGACAGGGAAGGGACAGTAAGAAAAACTAAACGGGAAAGAAGATGAAGTCAAAGGCAGCATGTGGGATATGACTAGGAAGTTCACAGAAGCTAAGGACATAGCGAGCCCATCCTTGCTTTAACCAGTGCATGCATATCCACGGGGATGCCCCACTGGCCAAACCCAACCATGAGGCTTGGGGCTCTGTGGTACTGTGGATGTGGTCCATACTGGCTGGCTGGAGGGTGCTCATAACAGGACACAGCTCGGTTGTCAGTAGAGCTACAGGACAGAGGAGAATAGTTGTTGAGAATGGTGGGGGTGACAAGCTAGGCACAGGAACCTAAGGGTAGGGAGTGTGTCAGTGTGCCACCGACATGAGAAGCTCACAGGTGGCCAGTCACTTCTAACAACATGTCTTAGATATGATGGCAGGCCCTAGGGATGGGCGGAGGAGGAGAAAGGTACTTGGCCTGTGTATGGGGACAAAGAGCTCAAAGAACTTGGAAAATGCTAGCAGGCCTGGGGGAAGGGCAGGGGACAATAAACTGCTTGAAGGATACCCACTAACCACCATGCTGTGCAAGTCCAACAAGGAGTCTGAAGGGCTGAGCAAGAGCCCGGGCATCTCAGAGAACTGTAGACCATGAGAAATGTGCAAGCAAGGACTTCTAAATGAGGGAAGCTGACCCAGGCTGGCCAGGAGAACTGAAGCCATCAGTCTCCTGGTGAGGCTGGAGACAAAACAACACCAGCATGGTTGACCACTGGGAGGTCTCCCAGTCCTGATGCTATCCCAGCCCAGGCGCACCTCCTCCGCTGCTCCAGCATTGTCTCCTTTGCTTGGAGCTCCTGAATAGCCGCCTGGTGAGTGTCTTCCAGCCTTTTTGTCTGAACTGTGTTTTGGTACGTTGAAGAGAGGTTGGGCAACATGCCTTTGAAGGAGGTAGGCCTCTTTCTAAAATCACAAAATGTTAATAGCTGAACATGTAACTATGTGATGGTAAGCATGCTCGCTGGAGAAACAGTGATGAACACATACAGATTTAAAAGAAGATTACAGATTTAAAAGAAGGTTACAGTGTAAGACTTTGTCTCAAAAGACCGAAACCAAGACCCCAGTCCTTGCCCTAATAAACAGCAGAAAAGCTTCAAGCAGGCCTGGTAGGTCTGTTGCATACTGAAATAGTCACTGGTCCCGACTGTAGCAATCCAGAGACAGCTTCAGAACTGATCCGTGTCAGTTGAGGACTGTCCTCCAGATGTCCATCAGTACTGAGCTGAAGTCCACAGGAAAGGGCATCCTTAAGCCATTCCCAGGATGTGGCACAGTGTCAGCAGGGGGAACCAGAGGGGGTGTGGTCACACACTGAATGTCCCACCCTGTCAAGCCACATCAGTCTCCCAGGGCTGAACTCTGGTGTCTATGTCAGACAGAGAGACAAACTTAAGTACTTTTAGAGAGTGGGCCACGATTGCCAGAATAAATTAGCATTATCACTCATCATAGTGAGCATAAGGGGGAGGAGAGAGGTTTCTAAACAGCAGAGGAGAATGCTACTGCTCTCACTAGCTGTGACTCAAACTGAGAACATTTCAGTAGCCCCAGGCCACCAAGACCACAGGACATGGTACAGGGTGCCATTACTTTTTGGCTGTAATGTGTGTGTGTGTGCTTTAAGATTTAGATGAATGGCCGGGCGGTGGTGGCACATGCCTTTAATCCTAGCACTTGGGAGGCAGAGGCAGGATGATTTCTGAGTTTGAGGCCAGCCTGGTCTACAGAGTGAGTTCCAGGACAGCCAGGGCTATACAGAGAAACCCTGTCTCGAAAAACAAAAAACAAAAAAAAAAAAAAAAAATGAATGTTCAAACCCAGGAAGTGCAGAGGCGGTTCTGTGGGTGAAAAGACTGTTGCCCAAGTGTGAAGACCTGAGGCTGGTCTCCAGGCATGCACGCAGAAACCAAGAGAAGGGGCATGAACTGTGGGGTGGGAGGCAAGGAGGGATGGATCCTAGGGGCTTGTTGGCCAGATAGAATAACAGAAATAGCAATGTTCAGTGAGAGAGCCTGACTCGAAGATCTAGGTGCATGTGATATCTTTCCAAATGTCCAGATCAAGTTTTAAACTACTGGTCACTGTCAGTTCTAAGAGTCTGTCACCCCTAGGAGCCCATTATTGTTCCCTGAGATACGATGACATCTCTCTGGAGGATATGCGAGCCAGTCTGAAGACATTCTCCTTCTCTCTCCATGCAGCACCACACAGTTCCCACACATATGAGCTGCACGCACAGGCATCACACACCGCCCATGAGCTACATGCCCTACTCTGCCAGGTGAGTTCAGTGACAGTGGTCTGCTCTGCTCCTATACTCAGGGCTGGTCCAATACACCCTAAACAATGGTTTTAGAACAGACAAGCACATTAGGAAGTGGACACTGTGCTTCAGAGGATCATGAAATAGCTTTACAGCTCTGTAGGTCAGGCAGTCTGCCTCACCACAGCCTTACCTGACTGTGGGCCATGGCTTCCTGGGCTTTCTCTCCTTGGCATTTATTGCTGCCTTGAGATTGGGTGGCAGCTCAACAGCCAAGAGCTTGTTCTCTTGGACCTCCACCTGCTCATTCTCTATAATCTCCTGCCTCAGCTTCCAGAAGCACCTGATCTCCTCCTTACTTGGCCAGATCTCGGAGGAGGCACTGGATTTGCGGAGCTCACTCAGGTCTAGCCTTTCCACAGGTGGGAAGAAGTCAGCCTTCTCCTTCATCACAGCTGCCTCCTGGTCCGGGACATTAAGGCTGTTCTCACTGGGCGAGCCTTTATAGGGCAGAGCTAGCACAGGGTACGACAGGTCATTGCTGCCCATCTTAGCCGCTGAGACTTCTGGTGGAACAAAAAGACATTTCACAGTGTTTGTGGGGTCAATCTTCATTATCAACTTGTCTGGATTTAGAATCACCTGGGAGACACATTTCTGGGTCTGTGAGAGTGTTTTCAGACTGAGGAGGGAAGACCAACCCTCAGTGTGGGTGGCATCATGTTGTGAGCTGGGGACCCAGACAGCTGAGCACCAGAGTCCATCTCTTTCTGCCTCCCAGGTGCAGACACTGTAACTAGCTGTTTCAAATGCCTGCTGCCATGACTTCCCCCAGACAGACTGTCTCTCCTCAAATCCTGAGTCAACATGAGCCTTTCTTCCTTAAGTTACTTGATGTTGGGCATTTTGTCACATCAACATGAAACTATGCCTACAAGCAGTGGCCGGTAAATCAATGTCACTCTGAGGACCAGCTAGCGGCCAGGCCCACAGCCTTTGTTTCTTTGCTCAGATGTCTGGGAGGTGAGAGGGAGTCCACTCAGGTCTGGACTAGTTGGACCCCACAGGCTGCCACAGACCCACAGCAGATACCGGGCAGGGGATGGACACACTTCGTCAAAAGCCCTGAGCTCCTCGCACCTTATCCACCTACTGTATCTTGGTCCATATGCATGAGGCGTCCTTGCTGCCCTTATGAGCATTTCTGTTCCCCTCCCCCAAGATATCTTGAATCTTTATTTCAATTAAAAGCTAGCCTATGTGCCTGCTGTTCTTTGGCAACACTTTGCTGACTTTTGGTTCTGGGTGAGCTATTAAGAAAAGAAGCAAGTACAAGGACTGCTGAGGTAGAGTGGCACCCGCCCAGTGGGGACACAGGCTGCAGACTTGCCCTCAGCACCATGAGTCAGGAGGTGCAGGACTGGACAGGAGCTGAGGTGTGGGGTCAAGCAGAGTGACCCCTCCACTGTCTAGCCTCTTCTAGTCTTAGGCGCTAAACACCTTGACCACTTTTGACTACCATTGATCCCCTCCTGTGCTTACATAAAACACATCAGAACAGGAGTGACTTCCAGTTCCAAACCCTACCCCAGAGCCAGGGTGTTACCCTGACTTCTGTCATCTCTCATGTCATGTGGACCTGAACCCCCACAGTTGTCCTGGTGACACTTCTTGCACCATTTCCTGGTGCCAGACCCAGTGTCTTCCTGGAAGTGTGGTGCATTCAACTTCCTATGCCTTTAGTCTCCTCCAGCCTGGAGGAGAGCTTTTCCTTCTCCTCTTTTGTGGTATTCTCACTTCTGAGAACAGAATGCATTTTCACTGGGGTCTGACATGCATGTCCTCTAGTTTCTGCACTACTTGGCCCAGGTGTTGCCCCAGACCCCCTAGTACAGTAGCTGCTGCTTCCAGATGCTCACCCCTGCCTCTCAGGATTCCATAATCCCACCCTTGCCCATGCTCCTGCCAGGCATGCAGTGTCCTCTCTTATCCTGTCCTTGTCCAGCTGTCCTTCAGGGACTCAGGGTGCCATCACAGCCTCTCAGAGGCTTGCTACATATGGCTTTCCCCAAAATTATGTGCCTTTACACAGGCAGTCTAAGGCATTGGAGTTAGATGCTACCCCAAGGCGGAACCCTCAGCTAGATCTCTGTGCAGGTACAGGAACCCTTGAGGCTTAGAGGGTTGAAGACTGTACACAAGAATCCCAGGGGCTTGCCAAAGTGCAGCTCCTCACCTTCCCTGCTGCCCAGTGCCATTCCCTCTAATGTTTCTGAGTCACCTCTAAAACCACCCACAGGCCCTGGAATCCCTGACTCAGAGCTAGGGCCTGACACCAACTAAGGCCCTTTATGAACGTGATTGCTTTAAAACACTGCAACCTGGACACTCACGGTGGATGACCAAGGCAAAGACTGGGGCACCATTGCCTTCCTCTTCCTCCTCTCTGGCTGCTTGATATGTTGACAAAATGGGGCAGTTTAAGTATCTCACCACAGGGGACAACATGTTTATTAAGCTAGTTCTTAGCATCTAGGCAGGGACAGGATGTGTTCTGTGGAGCTTTTTAAAGAGCTGTCTGGAGGAGCACAAGGCCCTCTCAGAGCAGCTGTTTGCTACTGGCTTGGAGGCCAAGGCCGCCCCACTCGCCTTATCTCATGAACATTTGCCACGCCGACTCAGAACGGTGTGTACTGCCCAGAGTGGACTGGAGCCAGCAAGGCATGGTGTTTGGGCCAGGGTAGGGGCTAGCCTTTGCCATGTGAGCTGCACAGAGGCCGGAGAAGCCGTGTTCCCAGTTGACATCTAGTAACTGAAAATTCTCTACAAACCTGGAAGTGACTCATCTCCAGGGAAGGCCTTCTCCACTGAGCAGATGCGAAGGAAGGTGAGGATAGAGACCAAGCCTTTCTGCACAATCAGGTAAGGAGGGAATTCCAGAGGGCAGTGCCTCAGGTTCAATGCCGTCAGTGTAGTGACCTGCCCTGGAGTGGAGGGGAAATTTCAGTCCGTTGCCTACTTCTTGGAGATGGACTCAGGAGGGAGAGGAAAGCAGGTGGAGTCAGGGAGCTCGTGATTCAGGTTGTCTTCAGTTACATGGGGCGTTCATGGCCAGCTTGGGCTACAAAAAATTGGCTCAAAAGAAGGAAGAGGAGGAGGAAGAAGAGGAGGAGGAAAAGATGGGGAAATGGGTAATGAGAACTGACAGTTATTTGTTTATTGTTTCTGTGGAGACTGAGTTTCACCCTACTATTATTGCTGGACTGGCCTAGAATTCACCCAGGCTCTCCTCAGACACACAGCAATCCTCCTGTCTCAGGTCCCAAGTGCTGGGATTACAGGCATGAGTCACCAAATCTGGTTGGATCGACAATGTTTAAGAATATCTTAGGGATCCACTTCCTACCCCAGTCTCAAGGCCAGGTGAAAACCAACCATTGCTTCTGTATCTGCTTGTGTGAATGACAGACCACGTCATGGTCTTTCCTTCCTCCCATGTTCATTCATTTGGTCACCTTTTCCCCACATTCCCACTTCTAGGAGAACTTCATAGCCAACTGATAACGTCAAGATGACCAAGGGAAGATCTTCTCCCAAAGGTAGCTGTCCATCTTCTTTAAAATGCACAGTGCTTCAGTGACACGATGACACAAAGTCACTTCTGTCCTCGTGCCTACTGCTTCCCTTTCCTTCCAGTTGCTCACACCTCCTGCATTTTAGTGACTGTGAGTAGGCTGCATACAGTTGGCTTCTGTGCTTTTATCTGGCCTGAGAGTCCCTGCCTTTTAAATGGTAAAGCACCACTCAGCACAGGAAGCTAGCTGGAGGATCTCTACTTTTGTATACGCTAAGGAGCAAGCTCTGCTAATCTTCGTTATTAACCAGGCAGGCGCTGAATCACCCAGGAGATGCCTGGTGTTCCTAAGAGGTATCTCCAGAGAGGCTTAACCGAGGGGAGGGGGAGCCCGCCCTGAACCTGGGAAGCACCATTGCATGTATCAGGGTCCTTGACTGAAAAGGCAAAAAAGCAGAAATGGGTGAGCGGCAGCATTCCCTGCTCTCCGCTTCCTGACCCAACCCAGCTGCATATTCCTGTCAGAGGGAACTCTACCATGCCCTCTTTACCATGAGCCTACACAAATCCTTCTGCCTTCAAGCTGTTCCTGTCACGTATTTGGTCATGGCAGAGAAGGAAACAACTTAAACATGGCCCACGGGTGAGTCATGCTGTGCTGAGTGGCGAGCAGGACCCCACGGATGGAGAGAAGGCAGCGGCGTTTAGGATAAAGTACAGTTCAAATGTCCCAAGCTTCCGACTCAACCAAGTTGAAAAAAGAGAAAGCAAAGCAACCTTAAATAGACGAAGATAAGAGAGAGCAAAAAGCAAGATGAATCAATGTGTAGAGGAGAAAAATGACCGGCCTCATCTGCAGCAGAGAAACTGCACACCAGGGAGTGAGCGGCCCCACCCTCCCACCCACCCAACTGAGATAAGGAGGACACTGAAACAGAGTAGCTTGGACTCAAGAGTGGATTGGCTCCCATGGAAAGCAAAGTCACATGACCGCCGCACCCAGAGGTGTTTGGCCAGGTCTCAGGCTGCACATTATATGCAAAACTTAGCCTGGTCTTGGCACAGACAACACAGGTAACAGTGTTAACCCCTCTACCTGAGAACAGGCCTGAGATCTATAAGGAACTTGGAGACAGTCATCTGGACATGCCTGTGGGGGTTGGGGAGTACTGTGGTAAAGTTAAATGAAGCAGAAAGACCCCACTACCCCCACCCCCACCCCCACCCAGGGCTGAGATCCTACACTGTAGAAAAAGGTGAACACCAGAATTCACCACTTTCTGCCTTTTGACTATAGGTGCAATGTGACCTCCTGACATCTTCAGTTACCTACCTGCCGTAAACCTGTGAACTGTGAGCCCAAACACCTTTTCTTGCTTAAGCTGCTTTGGTCAGGGTGTTTTATCACAGCGACGGGAAGAGTAACTAATAGACTGGGAGAGGGACTTTGAACACCTTGTCGGCCTTATCCTTTCGGCCAGGCCCCAGTTCCGTCACAAGCCCTTGGAATTTCAAAGCATTTAAAGCCACCTTCCATTTTACTGCTGGGGTACTTACCAAGCTCAACGGGTAACATTTTGATAGGATTTCTTTCTAAAAGCAAAGTTTTCAAATGTCTTTAAGAGAAAGAAATAAAAAGCAGTTTAGAAAGCAGAAGATTAAATGAAAGTCTATAAAATAGGCCAAAAGTCCCCATTTTCCTTTCTTGGGTCCCAGACGTCCTAACCCACACCCACGCATGTACCACCAGCAAACACCTCAGAGTTCAGGACAGCAGGAGTGTGGCACCTGCTCTGTTTGTTTTTCATATTTAATTCTTACAATTCTACCCACTATTAATTGATTACTCTCTCCTCCTTTACTTCTCAAGGACCCTCAGCCGAAATCTGGCACAAGCTCTCGGACAGCCTGTTCCTGCTCTGTGCTGCTCATTTGAAGATACATGGGCCTTGTCTCACGGCCAGCACTAGCTGGACCGTGTCTTGCCTTATTTGAAGTAATGAATAAACTTTTCTTTCTTTTTTTTGAAATATTTAATATTTAAAGAGAATTATGTGTATGCCTGGTTTTTAGGCCCTAAATGTATGTTCATGTACCATCTGCCCATGGAGGCCAGAAGAGGGTGTCAGATCCCCTGAGACTGGAGTCACAGAGAGTCAAGAACTGGACACGTGGGTATTTACAGAGAGCCCAGCCTGCTCCCCAGAAAGCTCTTTCGACCGCTGACCTATTTCTTCCGCCCAAAGAAACCTAACGCAGCGTGCGCAGAGGGAGTCCTGCAGCCCTGCTGACCCAGCTCCTCGGCTTCGCTGTAGTTCGGGAGAGAGCAGACGGCGAGGACGTGCCAGCTCTCTGGGAGCAGCTGATTGTGACTCAAGACAAGAGACGCAGCAGCAACGTGCTTCTCCAGCACCAGAGCCAAAGGCATTCCAGTCCACTTGGCTTGACTTCTTTTGGAAGAATATTTATTTAATATTTAATATTTACCGAATATTAAGCTGAAAGTATGCAGGACAGTTTCTACTTTATATAGCAATGCCCGTGCGATGAAGAACCCGCGCTCGCCTGTTTGCTCTGACAGTACGGGACTGTCCTCACTGGCCACGTCAGAGCCAACTCACTCCTGCACACACACTTGCCCACTTGGAGCCTCAGGAGAACGAATCAACAGGCCTTGTTTAAGTCTCTGCGCTCATGCTCAAACAGCCACACATGGTGGGGGGGGAGGGGCTCTGATGATACTATTGCTTTAATTAATTTTTTTTTAACTTTAAAGCCTTTAATGAGCCCATAATTACTTAAAATTTCTAATTAATATGTTTCAGCTCTTCAGCTAGTAGAGTCAATTTTAATGGCATAATGGGTGTAAAATCAGAGGCTCAATTATAACTTAAACAACACAAAGCAGCTGGCTTTGACTGTCAAAATCCAAGGATTCCAGGTCTGGGGATGGAACTCCCCCTTTGGGGTGAAGTGGGTCCCTCAGCAGTAGAGTTTATGTGACCTTAACCCTCAAGGTCAACAACTACTTGCCAGACTGAGTGTTAACAATAAAGTGTTTTGTGGATGAAAACCACCGGTTCCCTTGTGAGGAAGAAAGCCACTCTACACAGGACACGGGCCCAGAAGACCAGGTGGCCTGGACAGGCAGGCAGGACAGGGTGGAAACGGCCCAGAGATCCATTCAAGATATCCATCCCTGTGGTCCCACCAACAGCTAGCTGACCAGGCATGTGCCCTCCCCTTAGTCCATCCATAGCTTGTCCTGCAGCTCCCAAGGTCCCTGGAGCTCCAGAGGAGGCTTCCTGGAGCATCCCCTTGGACAGACACATCCAAAGCAAGTTACTTCCTGCTGTGACAGACTGAAGGCAAGGATATTCGCTTTCACCACCATCTGTGCCAAGCGCTCGATATTTTTTTCATTTTTATTTACATTTTCTCAAACAATATAACCTCTGCAAACCTTATGCTGTTATGTTACACAGTGGACTCATGATCCCACCACTAGGATACCCTTACATGGGAACTGGGGTCACCCCTGGATGACTCTCGTGATACCAATCCCAGTAGCTCTGAGGTCCCCTGAGGCCCTGCCGAGGTCAGCTTAGCCAAGCCTCCTGCATGGACCGCTTCCCTGGCTGCCTGACAGCTCTCCCCACTTCCCCTCTGCCCTACAGCTTCCTTCCTTCGGCAGTGATCTGGGGCCAAGTCTAATTCTAACCCTCCCACGTTCAGTCAGTTCTTTCAAAATAAGTTTCAAAGTTGAGAACACAGATCCCAAACCCTAGAGGCCTTTGTCAGCTTTGTCTCCTACCATGTCCCTGACACCTGGTAAGCATCCAATTGCTTCAGGAACTCTCTCTGCCTTTTTTTTTTCTCTGTCCCAGTCAATGACGTGATAGGAGGTCTGAAATGAGTGTTCAGGCCAGAGCTAACACTGGTACAGGAGGACGTGTGGCATGGAGAGAGAACCCAGGAAAGGAGGTGTCGAGCCTGCAGATGGGGCAGGGGTAGAAGCCTGGGTGTCGAGGGTGGGCGAGACTGGGGTCTGAAACTGGGAGTTCCAGGAAATCCTGGGAAGCCAAGGGCAGGGATGTGGTAGGACACTCCTTGCTTGGAAGTTTCTAGCTTTCCAAAAGGGGCAAAGCTCTTCCCTAGTAGTCGGGGGGGGGGGATTCCCCACAGCCCATGACAACATGTGGCTGGGTTTCCATATACCCATTGTACTTTAGATCTTAGCTCCCTACAGCAGGGCCAGGTGGAATCGACTACCCAAGAAAATGCCAAAGAGGCCATCATGACATGGTTGGCTGTACCTGGGACAGCTGGCCACACACCCTGGGCTCTGTCTAAACCATCTGGACTTTTTCATTTTGAGAGGGCCTCACACCCTCCGACATTTGCCTGCCTCTGTCTCTTAAGTGCCCAGCCCAGATCAAGACATCGAAGGACACTTACTTGTGAGAGCCGATCCCAGATGGAAGAACCCTGATCTTGTTGTAACGGAGGTCCAGCCATGTCAGGTTGGGCAGCAGCTGAAAGAAATCCTTCGGAATCTCGCTGAGCAAATTCCTCTGTAGGTGTAATTGCTTCCACAGAAGGAGACCAGAGGATGCTTTGTCAGCCAGTGAAATTTAAAACCATCTCCAAAAGGACTAAAACAACCACAACTATACATCAAACCAAACAAACAGTAGACTCAAGAACAAGAGAGACTTAAAACCTACGATTGTCTTCCTTCTTTCTGGCTACTCTCAGTACTACACTCAACAAACCCAATGAACAGACAGCAGGAGCCACAGCTGATCCATTCCCAGTTGGCAGTGAGGAGGAAGCTACAGGACATAGACACATTCTGCTGTGACATGATCTTTGATGACCAGTCACACAGAAAGAGGCCATCACGCAGGCAAGAAGACGTGATGTATGTGGCTCGGGTCCTGACCCCTCAGTGGATGCCTGAGACCACAGACAGCACTGGGGCCTTCTGCTTTCCTGTCTGTGCACTCCCACGATGAAATGTAGCTGGTGAAGCCAGCACAGCGAGAGGTTAACAATAACCAATGACGCAATAGAAGGGTCATAAAACACATTTTAAGTTATTAAAACATAGCTTGTTTCTGAAATTTTCTACTGAGAATTCCTGGATAAGGGGAAATGGTGTGTGTGTGTATGGTGTGTATGTGTATACTATATATGTGTTTGTGTATCCACACATTTATACACATTATATATATGTCAAATATATGTAGGATTATATATATCAGAAGTATATATTAGAAATTTTATTATTATTTTGTGTTGCATGCGTTCATGGTGTGCTTGCATGCAGCAGTACACATGCAAAAATCAAAGGCAACTTCGTGGATCCAGTTCTTTCCTTCCACCTTTACATGGGCTCTGCAGTTGGAACTCAGGTCGCCAGGCTTACTTGACAAGCACTTTTGCCTACTTAGCCATCCTGTCGGCTCATGAATGTGTTATTTTATAGTCCCAGTGAGGTTGGATTATAGGGTATTTTTAAAATGCCTCCATCGATGTTGCCGCTATATGTTGTCAAAGGATTATTTTGCACATTTATACTTGTGTCTAAACTTGCCATGAGGCAGCATCAGATTTCAGGAATACTGATCTTAAAGTAACACTTCCTGAGTTTAAATCTAGGTTTCAAAAATTCTTAGCTATGTGACCTAGAGTAAGTTCCTGCACCTCTCTGTTCTTGGGTATCCTTGCCTGTAGAGTTGGGACAATGGGCCTTCCCTGGCAGGATCACACAGTATGAGTGTGTAAGCCATTAGATCACAGAAAGTGTGAGTTTGTCAGCCATTAGATCACACAGTGAGTGTGAGTGTGTCAGCCATTAGATCACACAGGAAGTGTGAGTGTGTGGCCATTAGATCACACAGGAAGTGTGAGTGTGTGGCCATTAGATCACACAGGAAGTATGAGTTTGTCAGTCATTAGATCACACAGGAAGTGTGAGTGTGAGTATGTCAGCCATTAGATCACACAGGAAGTATGAGTGTGTTGGCCATTAGATCACATAGTATATGTTGGTCATTAGATCACACAGTAGGTCTGAGTGTGTCAGCCACTAGATCATGCAGGAAGTGTGAGTGTGCCAACCATTACAATTGTGCTTCCTTCCTACTCCAGCAGCCACGGGCAGCTTCCCCCTGTCAGGGTGTCACTGCTCCCAACTCTATGGACCCCATCTTCCTGATATAAATGACTTTTAGGTTCTTGAAGATTGTTGATTGCAATAGTGATATTCTGTAAATATGAAAATAGAATATCAGTTTGGAGACTGTCAGTCCCTGTCTGCTGGTGGCTGGCATGGTCTCTGGAGAGTAGAGTGGCAGCTGACATGTGTGGTATGACACATGCCCTTGACTGGATATTATGCATACTTCCATGTACACAGAGTACACACCCGACATAGAACATGTATGCCTCCATGTACACGAGAATGCAGGTCTCCATGCACATACAATCCCCAGGCACATAAAAATACATATCCATATGCATACACATGTGCCTGTCTCTAGATATGTGAGGATACATTCCTCCTCCCCACTGTCTTCTTCAATTATATGGTGGAGATGTCCAAACACATGCATATGTGTCTTTGGGAACATGAGGACACATGTCCTCAAAGACATGCACATGCAAGGCCCCATCATGACCCTGCTTGACTTTTTAGAGTGGAGGCTTTAACCTGCTCGGGCATGCTCTTTTTCTCTCAGTGTAAGCTAATCCTGATACGCAGAGTGGAAACCAGGGTTCCTTCTGAACATGGGAAAATGAACACCAGAGAGCATAACACGCCATCCGTCCCCAGCGAGCCTGGCAAGTCTGGCTCCGTGCTGTCTGGAGTCAGTCAAGCATATGCTGGGCCCTTCCTACAGGTCCTAGTGTGAACAGGGTTCCTTTCTATGTCCTCTGAGCATCAACGTCCCTATCATGGAATCTACACCTTCCAGGACTGATTGCTATACAGTTGCAAAATGAAGCCCATAACCCCTAATGGTCTATAGCTCTGGGTAGTTATTACCTCATGGACTTTTTGGCATAGCAACATCTGTCTTCTCACACAGTTGTGAGTCTGGGTTAGACCTGAAGGACTTTGGAATTTCCTCCTTCCTGTTTGAATAAAGGCAATGGGTATTGCACAGTCACCTTGATTGAACTCCTGAGAATAGAAAGCTTCACTTCTTAGTGACACATGAATAACAGCAGCTGGAGGAGGTGGGCCCTGTAACTGAGAATGCACTCCCGGAGGTGATGATACCCAGCCAGGCAGACCAGGAGTACTGTTGAATCTGAGGCTAGTTTGGGTCACACAAAAGGGCCTCATCTACAAAAAAGGGCAAGAGTGCTTGCTCCTCTCATGCCTTGAGAGCAGACGTGGGCAGAGTGAATGAACAGCTTACCTTAGTGCTGTGATGTCTCTGACAAGGTCTTTGTGCATTTTACTCTGCCATCTTACACCACAGTACTATTCCTAGGTTCCAGATGAAGCTGAATGCAACTTAAGGACATTCCGTGACACCAGGGCAGTGCCAGCACTGCTGGGGCATCCTCTATCCTATCTGCCATCAACACTGCTTGCTTCAGAAAGCACAGAGACAAGGCAACATTACTAGGGAGTGCCCTGAAGGCCGGTTTGTTACAAAGGAAAGCAGTGTGTAACATCAAGAAAAGGGAGAAAGTTCCCAACTGTTTTCAGAGTGCCTGGGGACTTCGGAAAGACATGTGCTTTAAATCCGAGACCCAGGGTGTCTGGGCACTGAGTTCCATCCAACTTTCTCATGAAGAAACACAGCTCACGCAGTGGAAAAGGCTGCCCCATCCTGAGCCCTAGCTCTCTCGGTTGCCTGGCACTGCATCTCAATTGTTCTTTGTTGTAGTCAGCCAGTGAAAGGCCAGTAAACCCTCCTGCTCCTTCCAGAATTCACCCCTCCTAACAAGAGGAACCAAGGGCCAGAGCTGATTCTGCTTCTGGCTGCAGGCACACGTGCATCATACCCTCCCGGGATCCGGACTTACTTGAAGGTTGGGAATTTTAAAGAACTTTCCCAAATGGCGCAGGCCTCTTTGACTCAGGTCTAAAATTGGTGAAGAAGAAAAAATGGCCCCTTCAAAATCCGTTTGATCACCATCTCCTCTGGAAAATAGATCAGGGAAGTTCTTGGTGGCAGCAGCAGCAGCATCTTTGGGATCGTTAGCAGCCTTCTCTGCCTCTGCTTGGGGGCTGGTGTCCTCCATCTGATGCCCTCCAGTGGCCACTGCTCATCCTTCTTGGTATGGAGTCACCTGGAAACAAGGGGTGTCGGTGTGTGTGTCCTAGCAACCAGAAGTCACACAGGGAGGGAGGGCAGAATAGCTAGGGCACATCTGTAGCGACTCGAGTTGCTGAAAAAGCAACAGTAACATGAATGTAGCTTTTAAACTTGTAAATTCTGGAACATAAGAAGGTGCTGGTTAAATTCTTTGCTCCTCACACTGTACCACAAAGTTTGAAGAAGAAAATGCTGATTATGATTTGAAAAGGGGGGCTCAGGTAGCCTAGGCTGGCCTCCAACTCACTATGGTAAGCTTCTAATTCCTGATCTTCCTGCATCTACCACCAAAGTGCTGAGATTACAAGCAAGCAGCCACCTGACTACGGTTTAACTTTAATGAAAGATACCAGTGGAAACAAGCAGCCATGATATAAACAGAGGGGCACTTTTCAAGTTCACAAACCACCTGCAAAATGGGAAGAGGCTTTTGGTAAGACAGTTTCCTATTTCTACCCTGGAAACTTCTGCTTCTTGTATCAAAGACTCTGAAGTCAGGTTTTCCCCAGCTCCCGCTCTGGCCCAGACCAGACCAAAGAGGTATCCAGGTGGGCACTGGGGAACACCTGGGCAATGTCAATCTTGCATCTTAGTTCAACAATCCTTTTGCTTAGCCAGAGCATACTTGCAAAACTATCCAAGTAAAGAGGATGGCTGGAATGCTTATAGGTTTAAGATCATCTGTCAACTGGACAGCCCAATGACTGTCACATGTGCCTAGTTTCACTCTCCTTTAAGGAGAAGGTAACTTTTCAGTTATGGAACCAGTCTTAAGGGTGGACAATTCATGGGGAGCCTAGGTCTGCTTTGGCAGGAGATACACCACTCCCCAACCCCGAGAGTGGTCCTCCCTAAGGGCTCCAAGCCTTTATAGTCTATGGCTTATTGTATCTTTTTTCTTCACTTCAGAATTAGGAGGAAAGATTCTGCCTCCAACAAATTACATTATAAGGAAAGTGTGTGGGAAAGAGGGAGGCAGGGTGATGCTTTCCACACTGGGTTGGGTTAGGGGGAGCTCAACTTTTGGGCCTCAATTCTCATCCTCCCAGGTGCAGCCACTGTAAAGGGGCAGGGGACCTAGCCATAGTCCTCTCCCACCACCACGCCATCAAAGGCCGAAGTTCACAGGACCCCCAGAAGACCAGACTCACTGTCTGATGGGTCGGTCCCCTCAACCCCAGAGAGTCTACGCTCGCTTGTCTGTGACCCCGCCCCGCAACCTGGTGGCCGGTCCCATCCAGTACGGCGGGCCAGCGGTGATTGACGTAACAGTTATCTCACCCTCTGACCCGGTTCCTCCTCCCCGCCCACCTGCGACTCCGCCCTGACACGTCGGCTGCCCCGCCTCCGAGAGGCGCAGGCACCGCCTAACAAACGAGCGAGCTGCGCAGGCTTACACGGTTGCCATGGAGACGCTGCTGCGGTACGGAGGCCGGAGGGCGTTGAGCCGCGGGTCTGGGGTGGGATGGTTTCGGTAAGCGTGCTCTTACCGCCTCTTATGCTAGAGGTGGGGGACAAGGCCAGAAAGAAACTTTGAGAGGACGGGCTGGTGGATCCGGGGAGGGCTTGGGGACCCAGGTCGAGCGATGCTTCTGCTGACCAGACCGTCTTCTTCGGCAATGGACCCTCGGGCCTCACGCCTCTGGAGCTGACCGCTGCCTTCCACGCCTGCGCAGAAGCAGCAGCCGCAGGGCTGCGCTGTTGGCTTTCCAGACTGGTAAAGGGTTGGCTGCAAATAGGAGTCCCTTTTGTAGTGTGGCCTGGTTCTGTACAGACCCTTTTAGTGTGGAAACTTGGAGGCTGTCTTTTCCCATTTAGAAACCTGCAGAGCAGGGTATTCTGGGAGGCAGGTCAACCAGGTCCATATCCCCTAAAACACGATCCTTTAGAGATAAGGGATCCTTCCCAAAAAGAGAAATTACTGGAACATGGTAAACTGCCTTAATACCAGATCTGGTGGGGATAGAAGCCCTGCTGTCGATCCCAGAGGACCCTAAGCAATGAGGTGATATGGGTCACTCCTTTCTGGAGGCAGAAGTTGAGATCTTAGCAAGTTCCACAGTTTTTAAGTGAGTAATGTGTCACACACAGGGCAACATGACACGTGATCAGATCTAAGGGAAACAATGGGAAATGAACTGGCCTGGACATTGAATTGTGTGCCCTTAGCTAGCGTGCCCATTGATATAATCTTGGTAAACGTTTTTGAAGCAGCAGAGCAGGATAGAACTGAAGGTATAAGACAGAACCAAAGTGGAAGTCTAGAGGCTAAAACAACAAATTTGGTTTATTTGGGGCCAGCAAGATGAGTTAATTCTTAGAACCTAGGTAAGAGAGAGCCAATTTCACAAAGTTGTCCTGTGGTATCCCCTATATGAATGTCATAATAATAGGTTTCCAATTTATTTACTAATAAATTCCTTAGAATGAAACTGAGATGGGAGTAAGTAGTAAGAAAATATCCCCAAACAAGAAAACGATAAAACCTAGAAACCTCAAGAGTTGTGGGAGCCCAGTAGCCCTCTGGCCCATCAACACTGCAGAGATGGGTGCTGGCAGGTGAATTTCCTCTGAGTGTTGATAAAGGTTGTGGTCAAGAGGTGCTGTGAGGAGCTTTAGGAGGCAGAGTAGGCAGGCCATTTCTGCCTGGCTACACATGCCATCAGGGAGGCCTCTTTCTGGTGGCTCGCAATGAAATGCTTACCACACACTCATGGGACCCCCAGAATCCATTTGAAAATTCAGGCACAGCAGTGTATGCCTTTTATTCCTGCTCTTAGGAAACAGACGAGTGGATTCCGAGGGCTCACCGGCCAGCCAGTCTAAACCACTTTGAGAACTCCACACCAATGAGACCCTGTGTCAAAAAAACCCCAAGATTGACAGCTCCTTAGGAACAACACCCACCTCTACACATGTAATATACCCACCCACATATGTGTGCAGACACACACACACACACACACACACACACATCTTCCCTGCTACTAGGAAAATAGAATTATATCCAAAATTAGACATTAATCTATACACATTTGATTGGCAAAATGAGACACTTGGTGTACTCTTCATGTGCTGACAATCACAGGGTCCGGCCTGCTGGGACCGGGTGTCCGTAGGCGCCTTGGGAAGCCACTGGGTACTCCAGTACAGCGCCATGTCAGCCCATTGCTTCGTCCTACAGTTGTCTTGAGTTTTGATTTCCCTTAAAAAGCCGTCAAATTGGTTTTTGTATTCAGTCGTTAATTATCTGTAGGAACTCATCTTGCCATTTTTCGTGCTCACTCATTATCCACCTAAAATGCCTCTGCTGAGTAGTTCTCTTGGCGAGTGTTTCTGGGCCATTCTCCTTGAGCTTATGAACATACCCTCATTATTTTCATCTAAGTCTTGAATGACTATTTAACTGGTACAGCGTTCCTTGTTGACAGCAATGTTCTATCAGAATTTTAAAGACATTGCTTGCTGGCTGCTGTTGAAAAGGCTGTGGCTCCCCCACAGCCATTTCAGTGAAGGAATGTAAAACCCTCTGGAAACCCCCACTTCTGTTTCTAGGTGCACACTGAGTTTCACTCTGTGCCTGGTAAGGACTATATCCTCCTCTCAGGCTCTTCCCAGCCTTTTTTCTGTCATTTTATTACATGTCTACATTCTGCCCTTGACTCACATTGCTAGCAATCCTTCTCTGTGCCCCCTCCCCTACTCAGGATGGCCCTTCCTTAGAGTTACCCGTCTCTGTTCTCATGGATCATCTACCAGCTCACTAATTCTTTCCCCTAGGGTGCAAACATCATTTTTCATGTCTAATCCTCTTCTCTGACACCTCTCTCTCTCTCTCTCTCTCTCTCTCTCTCTCTCTCTCTCTCTCTCTCTGTGTGTGTGTGTGTGTGTGTGTGTGTGTGTGTGTGTGTGTGATATTATAGATATTTGACTGCCAAAATGAGATACTTGGTGTAATGTGTTAGCAATCACAGGATCCCCCTGCTGGGAACTGGTGTCCGTAGGCACCTTGGGAGCCCCTGAGTACTCGAGCACAGGAACTATATAGATCTGACTTCTGTGCACAGTGGTCATATCTTAGGACTCTAGGTTCTTGTTAGAGTAGCTGTTGGAGACACACCTCTGCTGGGCCAGCGTGTCTGCAGCAGTGCCACTTGATCAATCAAAGAACAGCACAGGACAAGAGAACACATGGATTAGTGAATTTCTTGAGTCAATGGAGCATCTCACACCTCTTACTGACTGAGTAATGGCTGCCAGCAGCAGTGTAAGGGGACCTCAGTGTGACACATCCTTGCGATGGCTAAAGCTAAACAAAAGTAAGTGACAGCAAGAGTGAGTGATAATGCTAAAGCAAAAGAAGACAGAGGAGCATCCCATAGTCCCAGGCTCGGAAGAGGGATGGCAGGACACGCCAGGGGTGTACAGAATTGGGCTATGGATTGGAATGAGCTAATATTGTCACAAATAAGTAAGGCATACTGGTGAGGGCTCAGAACAAACTTAGTCTGTAATAACTACTGTAATGGGGCAAGAGCCTGGGGCGGGGCTGAGCCTGAGGAAGCTGAGTTTATCCTGGACTCTAGATCTCTGGGCATAGCTGTCTTTTGCTACTTTCTGGATTCTTTCTTCTTCCACCCTTCTCTACTCCTTTTCTTCCACCCTTTCAACCTGTAACACTAGGTTAAGAGAAAAAAAAGAATAGAGGGGAAAGGGGACATCATTATGTTAGAATATTTCCTGATGATTAAGGGTGTCAAGTTCTTTGGGTCAAGTTTGATTTTTGCCATCAGGATATCTAATTTCTTCTTCTTCCTCTTCCTCTTTCTCTCCTCCTTCCCCTCCTCCTCCCTCTCCCCTCCTCTTCTTCCCTTTCCTCCTCCTCCTCCTCCTTTCTGTATGACTATTTAACAAACCACAACTAACAACCACCAACAACCCATCCTGCCTCTCAGGGTCCTAGCATTTGTATACCTTCTGAAAAGTTTCCAGAATTCCACATGTCACACAATCACAGAAACTGTCTGCCATTGGCAAAATCATGCCCCCTGCTAGAGCACAAGGTAAATCATAGTCATCTGCCAGGGACAATCTGAAGTTGTCCCATATCCCATAATGAAATTATTATTTAAATGGACAGTCTTATACTATTTTCTGGGTTTTCTTTTTTGTTTTTGTTTTTTTAAAGAAACCAAAACTCTAAAAATGTCACTACATCTGGGACTCATAAAGGGAGAAGGAGGGAAAAGAGAGGATGGAGCTGGATTCAGTGAGGTCAGAGAAGGGAAACATACAAGAAAATGGGAATGGGCTGGCCCCGTGAGGTTCAACAGGGTTTGCACACTGGCCCCCCAGAAGTGCCAGCATGCAGGGGTTGCTCAATAAACAAGAAATACTTAGAAGGTTCATGGAAGGTACTAGGGAGATGATCTTACTAATGAGGGTTGAGCAATTAGAAAAGTCTTTATTGGCTGGAAAAGTCCCTGGCTGGAGCTCTATCAGGGCAGAATCTGTGTTCACACATTGGAGTCTTGACCCCAGTTCTTCATCGTGTCACCATGTGGAAACAAGGCTGTTAGAGAGGTCACCATAGTGAAATGTGGATCTGTAAGTGGGCCCTGATCCAAAGTGACTAGTGTCCTTGTAAGAAGAGCCCAGGACACTGCCACAGAGGTATGGAGAATGTGAGAACATAGGGAAATGCCATCTACAGGCCAGGGAGAGAGACCTCCAAAGGAACCGGTCCTACCATCCCTGCATCTTTTCTCCCAGTCACCACAAAAGTCAGGAATAAATCTGGTGTATTAACCAGACTGCAGGACTAACTTGGCAGGGTGAGCTGACTAACTGTGGAGGGAATCACTCAGCTCAGGCCAGGGAGAGGCAGGAAATGGGTGTGGGAGGCTGATGACAGTGTCAGAGGCAGATAGAGGAGGGAAAATCCATCTTCCTGGGTATTTGGGCAGATGTTAAACATTGTCAAAACACTTAAAGGCGTGGTTAGTGCTCGTGTTAAGTTCTCTAATTTCTTACAGTAAGCACTCCTTCCTCTTAGTCTTCCTGTCAGTAAAGACCATGGGAGGTGAGGTGATTTGGATCTGCCATTAGCATCTGCTGAATTCTCCTTTGCTGCCCTTTCCACCTCGAGCCAAAGGATTGCCAGTCAAACCTCCAGTCATACCTTTAGACATCACAACTGTTTTCAACAACCCATAGATGTCCTGAGACAACTGCCACTGCTTGTTCTGGCTCCCGAAGGCACAGCCCCAGCCAAGGCCATTTCAGTTGGAGTGGTTACCTGCAACCCTTTTCACTTAGGCCAGAGGGAGCACACTGCCCCCTGGTGGCCCAGCAGAAAATCACTGTAACTGGTGATAATAGAGACTGATGGGTAAGGGGGGAAGCAGGCAGTATCTTCAGAGAGATGGTCATAGCAGTTGGTACTGGTCAGAGGCCACCAACAAAGGTGGTCTGTGGATGCCACCAAAAGCAGGGTCTGTGCATAATGTCAGATACAGTTTCCTGTCGTATACAGATGAACAGAATCCTTGTTTCTGAATATTGCTTAAAATGATTAGAAATCCGGCTTTCAACTGTTTTGGAATGATAATGGGTCAGGAGTAGCCTTGGTAAAAATCACATTTGGTAAAAACATCTGGACCAATGAGAGACTTTCCAATTATTTGGAGACTATTTGGTGTTTTATTTCTGGTCTCTGTGGCTATCTAAGAACTTGAACTTTGAATCTATTTCTTTTCAATTCTGATCACTTCTGCTCCTCCAGCTTATTACACCGGTTTTCAAAGAAGCTGTAAACCAGATGGTAACTGTGTTTGAAAAAGGATACACATGCTGTGTGCCTCCGAAACAAACACACCGGGGGGAGCTGTTGCTTTCTTAAGTGCATCATATGTAACGGGGACAAAGAACTGTGTCACCTCCTTTCAGCATCAGCTTGTCCACTTTTAGGAAGTGCTTTTGTGATTCATGTTCAGAACTCAGTATTTGCTAGACCAGTTTTGACCATAAAACCTATTGTGCTGAAAATGAACACATAGACTATGAACCCAGAGCCATGGTTCCCTGGGAAGAGTGCTTTCTCAGCATACACAGAATCTCGGGTTCCAGCCTCAGTGCTGCACAAACTGGATGTTATGGCACATGCCTGAAACCCGGAACTCTGGAAGTAGAGGACCCAAAGTTCAGAATACCAGCCTGGGATACATGAGGGCCCTATCTTGAGAAAACAAAACAACAAAACAGAGGCTTGCAGGTGCTTCTCCACTCACCAGATCTCTGTTCTCTGGGGACTTGACTGAGCCCTGGTGTGGACCCAGCTTCCTCCTCCTGTGGCCCTACCAATGTGTCCTACCTGCGACTCCCAATAGTCACACCAAGCTAGGACTCAGGTTGGCAATTTTCACTGTTTTTCCTTTCCACCATTACGATCTCGCCTTTCTCACTCAGAGCCTGTAGCAGCCTGTTTTCAGGCGACTGTCCTCCCAGGTCCCTCTACAAACATACAAACATTAACAGCCAAGACAACATGCTCCCACTAGAGCATAGTAACCCTACCTACTACAGTAGGCTAGGAAACATGTAATGTAGCTGAAGCACAAGAGCAAGACGTCAAAACAGTGATTAATATGTCCAAGGCCTTAAAAGAGGATATGGATAAGTCCTGTAACGAAGTCTGTGAAAACACAAACAATAGAATGCAATAATGAAAACAATTCACAACATTAAAGTAGAATTCAACAAAGAAATAGACTGAAAAACATCAGCAAAAACCCAAACTGAAATAAAACTGGAAAAGAAAAATTTAGGAAGTCAATCAGAAATCACAGAGGTAAACTTCACCTGCCAAATCAAGTGTTGGAAGGGAGGTTCATAGGCGTTGAAGACAAGGTAGAAGAGATAGCTACCCCAGTCAGAATGTTAATTCTAAAAAATAATCCAGGCACAAAATATTGAGGAAATCTGGGACACTATGAAAAAATTCTATAAATAATAGGCATGGGGGTGGGGAAGAAACCCAGGTCAAAGGAAAGTATTTTGAACAAAATAGAAGAAAATGTCTGTAACCTATAGAAGCTTTCCTATCTAGGTAAAAGAAGCATACAGAATACCAAATAGACACACACACACACACACGTATATATTAAAGAATATTAAAAGCAGCAAGGGAAAGTAACATATAAATGCAGACTTATTAGAATAATACCTGACTCTAATGGAGACTACAAAACCAGAAGGGCCAGGACAAATGTTCTATAGACTCTAAGGGACCACAGATTCCAGCCTAGACTACTGATCAAAACTTTTAATCACAATAGACAAAACCAAACCAAAACCAACCAACCAACCAATGAACAACCATTTCATAATAAAACCAAATTTAAGCAATTTCTGTCTACCAATCCAGTTCTACAGAAGGCACTAGAAGGTCTGAAGAGGTTAAAGATACCCAATAAAACACACACAAAAATATAATTCCATAGTAGCAAATCAAAAGAAGGAGAATGGGAACCCACACATTGTAACAACAAAATAACAGGAATCAATAAACACTGCTCATTGATAACTTTCTATATTAATGATCTCAATTCCCCCAATAAAAAATATATACTTACAGGTTGGATTAGAAAACAGGATTTATATTTTTTGCTGCATCCAAGAAACACAACTTACTATCAAGGATAAACATCACCTCAGGGTAAAGGATGGAAAAAGATATTCCAAGTAAACAGAGCAGGGGCAGCCATTTTAATATTGGACAAGATAAACTTTAAATCAAAACTTTAAAATTGAATTAATCAGAAGAGATAAGGAAGGTTATTATATACTTATTAAATGAAAAAATCCAGCAAGAAGATACCACATTTCTAAACATTCATGCACCAAACACAAAGGCACACAAGTTCATAAAAGAAATCACTACTATAGCTAAAAATCACACATTAACCCTCACACAGTGATAGTGGATGACATCCATATCCAACTCCAGAAAAAAGCTAAATAGAAATGCTGGAGTTAAATGCCATCATAAATCAAATGGACATAGTAGATTTAGAACATTTTACCCAAATACAAAAGAATTTGCCCTTTTCTCAGTAGCTCATGGAACTTTCTCCAAAACTGACCACATATGTGGACAACAAACCAAGTCCCAACAGATATAAGAGACATACAAGAAACATACAATAGACATACAAAATACATAGAATAGACCAACAATAGACATTACAATAGAAATCTAAAGAATCATACTTCAAAAATCTTTACTCCATCAAACTGGAAAAACCTAAAGAAATTGATAGTTTTTGATATATACAACCTACAAAAGTTGTATCAAGATCATGTAAACAATTTTTAAAAGACTCATAACACCTAGTAAATAAAAACAGTAATTAAAAGTCCCCCAATAAAAACGACAACAAAACCAGGGTCAAATGGATTCTTTGAAAGAAGAATTAACATCAGTACTCCTCACATTATTCTGCAAAATATAAATTGAAGCAACAGTACCTGACTCTTTTTTATGAGGCCACAATTACCCTAATACCTAAACCACACAAAGACCCTACAAAGAAAGAAAATCACAGAAATCAAAACAATGTTCAACTTCACATGGAAACATTAAGAAAAAAAACTAAAGCAATCCTGAGTAATAAAACAATTGCTGGAGCTATTGCCCCCCTCTCCACCTCAAATTGTACTACAGAGTAATAAAAGCCATAGTAATAAAAACATCACGGTATTGTCATAAAAACAGACTGAAGTCAAACTGAAGATCCACACACACGCCTACACACCTATGGGCACCTGCTTTTCTTTTTTAAAGATTTATTTGTTTATATTGTATACACTGTTCTGCCCGCACATGTGCTTGCAGGCCAGAAGAGGGCACTAGATCTTTAAATGGTTGTGAGCCACCATGTGGTTGCTGGGAATTGACCTTAGGATCTCTAGAAGAGCAGTGCTCTTAACCTCTGAGCAATCTCTCCAGCCCAGAGGCACCTGGTTTGGTGTTTTGTTTTGTTTTGTGTTTTGTTTTGTTTTTTAAGCCAGAAATAAACAGGGAAAAAGGACACATGTTCACCAAATGGTGCTGGTCAAACTGGATTTCAGTATGAAGAAGAATGCAAACAGATTGATACTTATCACCCCACACAAAACTTAACTCCAAATGGATCAAGGACCTCAACATAAAACTAGATACACTGAACCTGATAGAAGAGAAAGTAGGGAATAGACCTGAACTCATTGGCACAGGCAAAGAATTTCTGAACCGTTAGCACAGGCACTAAGATCAACAATAAGTGGTACTTCATGAAACTGAAAAGCTTCTGTATAGGACACGGATTGAACAAAGCAAAGGCTACAGAACGGGCAATGCTCTTTACCAATTATACATCCAATAGAGGGCTAATATCTAAGAAAAAGAACTAAAGAGCGACATGAAGAAAACAATGAAAAGTGGGGAACAGATCTAAACAAAGTTCTCAAAAGATGAAACACAAATGTCTGAGAAGCACGTAAAGAAATGTTCAACCTCCTTAATCATCGAGGAAATGCAAATCAAAACTACTCTGAGATTTCAGAATAGCCGAGATCAGTAAAACAAATGGCAACTCATGCTGGTGATGGTGTGGGGCAAGGAGAACACTTATTCATTGCTTGTGGGAGTGCAAACTTGCACAGCCACTGTGGGAAGCAGTGTGGCAGTTCCTCAGGAAGCTGGGAATAGATCTACCTCTAGATCCAGCTATACCACTCTTGGACATGTGCCCAAAGGACTCCACATCCTACTACAGAGACACTTGATCATTTATGCTCATCACTGCTCTACTCATAATAGCCAGAAATTAGAAACACCCTGGATGCCCATCAACAGATGAATGGAAAACAAAAAAGTGGTATATTTATGAATTTGAATATTATTTGGCTGTAACCCCCCCAAATTATAAAATATGCAAATAAATGATTGGAGCTAAGAAGAAATTGTTCTGAGTAAGGTTACCCAGACCCCAAAAGACAAATATTATTTATATTTACTTATATATGGATGTCAGTTTTTTAGCCTTTGATAGGCATGTTACACAGGGGTTAGATATAGACTAGGGAAAAGAAGGAGATATTCCATTGAAGGGAAAACAGATTATATAGTTATGTAAAGGCATTGGGGTGACGAGCAAAAGGATTAAATGGAGGGGGAGGAAACAGGAAGGAGGGAAGGATACAGGGAGGGACAACTAACACAAGGGGCCATTTGAGGGATCATATGGAAACTATATAACTATATGGAGACCTGGGGAAAACCAAATACTGTTGTTCTGCTAAAGGAACATAGCAATAAAAGGATTTGTCAGAGCATTCTTCTAGACTCATAGATCATTCCCTTGCTCAGTCATCATCAGAGAAAGTTCCTTGCATAGTAGACAGAAACTAACACAGAGACCCACAACTGGACAATGTGCAGAGAGTGAGAGACTTTAGAACACTCAGTCCTAAGTAGACTGTCTTCACCAAACCCCGTCCCTCAGAGGTCAGGGATCCATGCAGAAGAGGAGACACAAAGATTCTAAGAGCCAGAGGGACAGATGTCACCAAGGAAGCGGTGTCTTCCAGGCACAAGAGGACTGACACACACAGGAACTCACAGAGACCGTGGCAGGATGCACAGGATGTGCTGTGGGCCTGCACAGCTTCAAGTCGGATTGGGTCCCAGCGCTGAGAGGAGGAAGTGGATACAGGCTTCCACCCCTCACCAAGAAGCTATCCCTAACTGACATTCACTTGCAAAGGACAAATTAATTTCCTCCAATGAAGTCTCACGGGTAATGAATCACACTTAAGGGTAGCCCCCATGTCCAGAAGTAGATGGCCAAGACACAGCAAACGCTGGTAGACTTGTTGCTTTGCCTGGGCTTTTATTTTTAGTTATTTTTTGTCTTACTGGTCTTTTGCTGGTATATGATGGTCTCGGATTTTGTATCTTTATGGGTGTCTCTGTGTGTGCCTCTAGTGCTTGCCCTTTCTTTCTTCTAAATTATTGTTTGTTTTCATGATGAAGACCCTCTGGTATTTGGTATTTTATAAACAGTGAGGCAAGTGGCTGGGAAGATAATTTATGTTTGCTGTCATCTGCAGTCTGCCTATAGATACTTTGTCTGCTCTTCAGTAATGCTAATTATGTGTCAAATTGTATCTACCACAGTAGGTAACAGATGAAAATAAGTTGATAAATATGCCTTCAACACGATGCAACTCTGTTTCCTCATATTTTGCTTATTCACTTTCAATAACATTCAAAGCTAATAAAAAATGAAATCATAGATTAATAAAACAAATTTGTTTACCTTTGCAGTTACTTTAGCTATTAACATCCTCCTATATTGTTCCAATGTGTATTTAAATAGGAATAAAATGTTATAACATTAATTTTTAAAAAAGGCCAGTTCAGCCATTAGTTCAAACACAAGCCTCTGTTTGCATGGGCGCTGTGCTGTAATTGGTCCTGCACAGGGTCTCTTAGGAGAGACAGCCTCCTGCACTCCCTCTCTAGGTTTAATAAAAAGCTCCTTGAGTGTGTTTTTCTTGTGTGCTTTTAGTAACGTGTGCTGAGCTGGTAATATGAAGGAAGAACCACCATAACCCGATGAGTGGCTTCGAAGGCGATAGCAACAGTGGCATAAACCGCACCCACTATAGGGCAGCAGTCATGTCCCCAGAGTCACCACTGTCAAGGGCTGAGAAACCTGGATTTCTAGGAGGACCTGAAGATTTAAGGATATAGTTACCCAAGGAGTGCACCAGAACTGTAACACTAGAGGGCAGCACTTGCTGCTTCTCCTGCAAGCCTGGGACCACTATTTCCTGCTGATCCCCATCTGAAGAGTTTGTCCTTGCCTAACCAGGATTCCTATCCAGGCAAAGAGACCTAGCCTGGGAATGAGAAGATGAACTGCTAGGTGGAGGCCACCTGTGGGTGTTTCCTTGTTACATTTCAGGACTTTCATATGTTCCTTAGTGTTCTATTGTGAACACTGTCTAGGGCAACTCTTACAAAGGAAAGCATTTAATTGGGGTCTTGGCTACAGTTTCCGAAGCCTGGTCCATTATCACCGTGGCAGGGGGCATGGTGGCAGGCATGCCAAGCATGGTGCTGGAGTATCCTGATCTATGGGCAGAGAAAGAACAAGCCTGGGCCTGGTATGGGCTTTTGAAACCTCAAAGCCCACCCCCAGTGATATATTTCTTCCAACAAAGCCACACCTTCTAATCCTTTCAAAGACTCCTTGGTGGCTAAGTATTCAAATATATGAGTCTATGGGGGCCATTCAAACCTTTGTGTGTGTGTGTGTGTTTACAGACAGGGTATCTCTGTGTGTATTGCTGGCTGTCTTGGAAATTGCTCTGTAGTCCAGGCTGATGTTGAAGTCACAGAAATCTGCCTGGCTGTGCCTCCTGAGTGCTAGGCAGGTGCCACCGTGTGTGGGTAGATACCCATTTTAACACAACAGAAAAGTTAAAGCTCAGCCACAGCACTTGACAAAATACTCTGATCAGGGCTGGAGAGGTAGCTCAGAGGTTGAGTACTGTCTGCTCTTCCAAAGTACCCAGGTTCAATACCCAGCACCCACTTGACAGCTAAAAACTGTAATTCCTATTCCAGGGTATCTGACATCCACATACAGACATACATACAGGCAAAACACCAATGTACATAAAAAATAAAAATAAACAAGTTAGTTTTTTTTAAAATTGATATTTGTTTTTAGATGTTCTCTGATCAAAGCAGTGTAAAAGTTAATTTCTCTTTGGCAGCACAGCACATCTACTAAAATCGGAATGGTATGGGGATTAACATGGCCTCTGGACAGGATGACATGAAAAATTTCTAGAGCCTTCCATGTCTTTTAAAAAAGTTTATCAGGGCTCAGAGTTCAGGTTACAGTGTATCATGGTGGGGAAGCCACAGTGACAGAACTAGAGGGAGCGAGCTGGTCACATTGTATCCACAGTCAGAAGGGAACAAGAGGAGTTCGTGCCTGCTTAGTGCTCAGCTCGCCTTCATTGGTTACAGTCCAGCACCCCCTGCCCAGAGAGTGCTCTGCCCACAATTTTAGATCTCAAGAATAATGACACCCATAGGACCCTGTCCCAGGTGAGCATAGGTGAGCATCCATAGAGCATCTGATCAGGGCCAGGTCAGCAGGTATTGCGAAGCTGTGGCTCTATTCCTTATGGGTCTGCTCTGGGCAAGCTCTCAGCTGAGACTCCCACTAGTCTGGTTAGGATGCTGGGCTGGGTCTGTCCAGGGCATAGGAATGACCAGTTACTATGGACAATGACCTTGACCTTATGGTTACTACCTCTCTAGGGAATGCTACAATCTATATCCGATGCAAATAAATGCCTATTGGAAAGACCCAACCTTCCAGGAGCTTCTGGTGGGAAGTCCCTAGCAAAGGCAGGTGGCTGTCCCCCAGTGAGACAGTCCTTCCTTAGTACCACCAAAGACTGATGTTGTGCTACAAAACTTGCCAGTTTTTTTTCATAGTGTCAAAAGCGGATGAGACTCTAAGCCTATTTTGAAAAGAGGATCGTGGGCTGCTAAACCCAGATGATGCCAGGAATTGGTTTGGCCCCTTTCTAAAGATTCTGGATTCCCTCAGGAGTAAGGGCGGGGTTGGTACAGAAAGGAGGATGGCTTCCTTCCCAGAACCTAGATGGGGTCTTCACTCTTGACAAGCCAGTAGGTAGGTTTTATAATTGGATTTTAATTTGAAGGGATACTGGGTGCTCCTGAAGAGAACCACGTGACCACCTTTACAGTGCTGGAAGCTAGAGATGTTACCCTGATTTTATTCCCAACAAATTGCCTAGGCATGGTACCCTGTGGAAGTGAGAAGGGAAGTAGCCAATTGGTCCTGCTTCCCAGCCCCTTGGCCAGTGGTTCTCAACCTTCCTAATGCTGCTATTTTAAATACAGTTCCTCATGTTGTGGTGGCCATAAAGTTATTTTGTTGCTACTTAATAACTGTTGTTATGAAATAACTGTTATGAAAATATCTGATATTCAGGGTATCTGATATCCCAACCCTGTGAAAGGGTTGGTTGATTCCCCCAAGGGACTGCTTAGTCTCCAGGCACTTGTACCACAGTAGCAGAGCATAAGAAGGCAGGATCTCTCGCCATTCAAGATTTTGTCAATGTATTTATCTAAAATCATCATCATCATCATCATCATCATCATCATCATCATCGTGTGTATGCTATGTGTGTGCCACATGACAGCAAGGGTGTGTCTATCTGAGTTTGTCACATGTCAGCCAGACCACGATGCAGAGGACTTGGGGCCAGAACCAGGCCACACATCACAAAGGTTTTATAACCTTTCCAAACAGCATCAGCAGCTGGGGACAAATTGGTCAATAACACGAGCCTGTGGGGGACATTTTACATTCTAACTGCAACACTCCGTGGAAGTGAGAAGATGACAGAGGAAAGAAAAACTTCGGCCTCAGTCCACTGTGAAGATTCCTAGTGGATCTGTAGTCCCCGCCAACGCAACTTAGCCTCTGAACCTCTGTGCTCAGCCTGTCTGCGGTCTATCCCATTCCTACCCAGTCCAGTGAGCACTGGCCTCCTGTCTATCTCTGTGTTTCGCTCTTCTGGACATTTCTCACAGATGGCGTGCTGTGATGCGCAGGCTCTCTCACGGCTCCATTTGTTTAGTAGGTGGTTGTTGAGACTCATCTGTGCCACAGCAGGAGCCAATGTCCCAATGCTCTTCATTGCTCAGCTACACATCCTGGCATTGATAGGCTTTTCTGTGTCCATTCACCAGGGGACAGCCATTTGGACTATTTATGGCTTCCGGTTATTATGAAATAATGCTGCTATGAATATTCATATTCTGAGTTGGCATGTATTTTATATTCCTACATTTCTGAGCTGCATGGTAAGTATGCTTAAAAATTTAAGACAGCGTTTTCCAAAGCAGCTGTACCACTTTACATTCCTGTGAGCCAAATGTGAGTTCCAGACCGGCCACCTCCAACACTTGGTGTTGTTTGTTTTATTACTGCCTTTTCATTCTTCTGAGTAGATAATGGCACCTGATGGTAGTTTAGGTCTTCCTTGTCTGGTGGTTTGTGACTGTGGGCCACAGTTTTATGGTATGGTAGCTGTTCGTATGACTCCTTTACTGTAGCATGTGTTCGAGTCTCCTATCTTGTAATTGGGTGTGAGGGTCTTTTATGTGCTCTGGGTACAAACCTGATTCTAGATATAGGATTTGCTATTGGCCTCACCCACTGACTTGGCCCAGTCTGATTTTTATTTTATTTCTTTCTTTTTTTTCAAGATTTTATTTCTTTATTTTATATATATGATGAGTACACTGTCGCTGTCTTCAGACACCAGAAGTGGGTATTGGATCCCATTTCAGATGGTTGTGAGGCACCATGTGGTTGCTGGGAATTGAACTCAGGACCTCTGGAAGAGGAGTCAGTGCTTTTAACTGCTGAGCCATCTCTCCAGCCCTGATTTTTATTTTCTTAGTGGTACTCTCTGCAGTGCCAAAGTTTTTACTGTTAACGAGGTTCAACTTATGTTTTTTTTTAACGGATCATTGTTTTTGTTTCATATCTGTTACCTTCTGTCTACCCCCAGATTAGGGCATTCTTCTAGTTTTGTAGTGTTAGGGTTTAGCTTGGCCTCAGCTTCACTTTGAGTTTTATTTGTGTTGCTCTTGTGTGGGTATTCATAGCCTCAGCCAACTTCAGTTTTCTTTGTGGGGAAGTTTTAAATTACATGTTTTGCTTTTTTTCCCCCTGTTTCTTTTCTTTCTCCTTCTTTCTTTGAGACAGAGTCTTCTTCTAAAAATATCATTCCATTAATTTATCTATTTTGTGCATGTGTGTGTGAGTGTGTGCATGCTTGCGGATATGCACCACAGGGTGTGTGGAGTTTGGAGGTCAGTTGCAGGAGTTGGATCTCTTCTTTCACTACGTGGATCCAGGGGATTGAACTCAGGTTGCTAGGTTCAACAGTGAATGGCTTACTATCATATTGTTGTATAGCCAGGATGGCTTTGAACCCACATGCCTCTACTTCACCAGTACTGGTAAGATTACAGGTGTGCACCACCACACACAGCTTAGTTAGACCACTTCTTTTACACATATGGGTTGTGTTACTGTACCTGAGAAAACATCATCTTAAAACTAGGTATAATGGTACATGCTTGCAATCCTGGCACTTGGGAGACGGAGGCAGGAGGACCAGGAGTTCAAAGTTATCCTTAGTTGGGTTGTAGATTGGAGGCCAGTGTGAGAGTCTGTCTCAAAAAAGGAAGAAAAAAAAAAGTCAGGAGGACTGGCTGGCTGTCTCCATTGCTTCAGCCAGAGCATCACATAATGAGTGTGTGGTACAGCAAGTCTCACCTTATGGTCACAAGGTCTGGAACGAGACACCTGGAGAAGCTCCGTGATCAGCTTCCTCTCATAGGCCCTGCTTCCTCAGGGTCCATCCGCACTGGACTCAGGTGATTCGCCCACTGACGACATGAGTATCCCTGTTGAGTATCACCAGTGTTGAACCAGGCTTTCAATGCCTGACCCTTTGGGCACGTTCACACCCAGTAATATGGAGCGGCTCTACTTCCTATTCTGACAATTGTGTAGGAATCACGTTTTTCAAAGAATTTCTCCATTTATCATCTGAGTTGAGAATGTATGAGAGGAAAACTTTCATAATATTCCTTTAATGTGTCTTTGGTCTCTATTGCTGACCCTTCATTTCTGACATGGAAAATTTCCTTCTTATCCTGCAAGGCTAGCGTTTTTATAATTTTATTTATTTATTTATTTAGATCTATCTGTCTCTTTGCTTCAATCTCTGTCTGTCTGTCTGTCTGTCTCTTGTGTGTGTGTGTGTTTGTGTGTGTGTGTGTGTGCGCGCGCCTGCCTTGGTGCACTTGTACTGCTAAGAGGACGGCTTTTGAGAGTCAGTTCTCCTGTTCCACCATGGGTTCTGAGATCAAGGTCAGGTCATCAGGCTTGGATGTTGTCTTAGTTAGGGTTCTACAGCTGTGAACAGACACCACGACCAAGGCAACTCTTACAAGGACAACATTTAATTAGGGCTGGTTTACAGGTTCAGAGGCTCAGTCCATTATCATAAATGCGGGAGCATGGCAGCATCCAGATGGTGCAGGAGGAGCTCTGCATCTTGTTCTGAAGGCAAACAGGAGAACACTGGCTTCCAGGCAGCTAGGATGGGGGTCTTAGAGACACACTTCCTCCAACAAGGCCACACCTACCCCAACAAAACCACACCTCCAAATAGTGCCACTCCCTGGACCAGCCATATTTAAACTACCACAAATGTCAAGCACTTTTACCAGCTGAAGCATCTTGCCCACCCTTTGAGATTTCTTAAAAAGACCAATGATTTATTTTGTTTATTTTGATATCACTTGTAATACTTGTTCTGCTTCACAGATTTATGACGGGTTCTGTTTACCCATCCGTTCATTCGCGTTATGTTTAAATTCTTCTTTCTTTGAAGTTCCTCTTCTTCCTCCTTTTTCCACACTCATTTTTCTTCCCTTGCCTGTAACTTCCCACCTCTGCTACATTGGCTTATAGAGTGATTTTTTAAAAGTATATAATATCTTCTTCAAACTTATTTATTGTCTTCTTTTCAACTGACAACTAAAATTGTGTCTATTTATTAAGACATACATACATTGTTGAGTGACATTCTTGCCTCGCCCATGTCCATCCAATGCCCATATGTGAACTGCAAGATATTCTGTATCCCCTACAGAGTTGATCCTTTAGTGGGCAGAGGCTAGATGTGTATGCTCACTTGTCTGGGAGTAGCTTAATAAAACCCTAATATAGGAGTGACTGGAAAGGCATTTTGTGGATGTAGCTGGCTTTCAGCACGGGAAGTGTTCCTTGATCATCTGGATGGAGCTTGTCCAATGTTCTGAAAGAGATGGTTAGAGATGTGGCCTAGGAAGGTTTTGGGGGTGGAAGGAGAGGTGAGAACATTCCTAGAAATTGGAGGAAACACCTCCCCCATGGTAACGCAGCAAGAGACCAGGAAGGAATAGTGTTCTGCTGTTGGGTGAAAAGTCTAATGTGGAGTGAGAACCTTGGATGTGAAAGTGAGATTTTCAAGCACAGTATAAAGGTGTTGAGCCTTTGTGAAAGTGTAGGGAAGAAAAGGAAGAGACGAGATCTGTTAAATGAAACAAGTTAGCACTTCATCACATGGGATCCTCCTGGCCTATCCAGGTTACAAAAGTTGCTCAAATTAGGAAATCCACGATGGGAAAAAATACATCTAGATGGTTGCCAAGGTGATAAAACTGAGTGAGGAGCGGAGACGGGTGCCCAGGTCTTCAGAGCGCTCTTCTGATAGAACGAGGAGATTCACGAGGCCTTAAAGAATGCTCTGTCAGCAGAAATGCTGGCAGCTGGGGCTGGGATGGACAGATTCAGGACAGAGTGAGGGAAAGCTGCTGGGCTTCCAAGATTCTGTAAGCAGAAGACGAGCTGGGATTGTTACACTGAAAATGTGTGCTATGCTTCAAGACAGAGAAAAAGGACCTCTGGGCCACTCAGAGGTGTCAGGGGTCTCTCCACACCAGGATGGTGGAACATGGAGTCCAGAGGCGTCTTGGGAGGCCTGTGTTCTTTCTACTAGGTTTCATCTTGCTTGGGCCTAGTGATTCCTTCACCTCATATTTCTTTCCTCAGAATGGAAGTTTCTGCCTTGAACTTATCTTGGTCTTGCAGCCTGGAAGCAGATAACCTGTTTTCTAGCTGCTGGGATCCCAGGTGGAGAGAGGTTTTGAGTATATCCAAGACCCCCAGAAGAGCCTTAAACAGAGGGTAGCATGTACACACACACACACACACACACACACACACACACACACACACACACACACACTGGCTTTCCCATCTTGTCAAACACCGTGGTGTAAGTTTAGCAGTTTGGTGTGCCAGCAAAACCAGCACATATCTCTTCATGATTTCACAGACAAGATTTATTCTTAACCACCGATCTTAGCAATCTCAGTACAGGATTGTTTATTTCCTTTGTAAGGGGAGCATTTTCCTCCTTTACTTCCAGGAAGGACCTCGTACTTTCTCTTGCGCATATGTCCACATCCTTAGTGTCACTGTTATGCTTTGGAGCCAGTGTGAAGTAAAGTCAGGGTTACTTAACCACGAGCACCTGCCCAGTGATTCTAATGATGGAGAGGAGACTCCCAGTGAAGAAATGGTTGATCTAGGCTTGCTGAGTCCTAGCCTGTCCCATCTCCTCAGTGCTGGCATCACTAGTGGACAGCACCCCCCTTTGCTTTTGACACAACTTTTGGAGATCTAGCTTAGGTCCTCAGGCTTGTGCTATGAGCACATTACTGACTGGAATCTCTTCTCAGCCTCTACAGCTAACGCTTTTGGACAGCAGTTTACCCAGGATAACAGAAGCTGCTGAAAGTGAAAATGTGTGGGGATGGAGGGGAGGGGTACGCGCCTGATTTAGATGAGGAGATTCGAGACAGAGCTGAAAATACCCAGGTACGATTTGGGACTTGGTGTTTATGTTGAGATTCTTGAAAATACTGGGGAGCTTGGGAACCCTCTATTAGCCTTCTAGCTCCTGTTTTGATCATGGTTGGCTCAGACTCCCCCCTCATTGGTGGGGAGCTAGATGCAGTGTGCATCTGGTGTAGCAGTTCCTGTCTTTGTCCCTGTTATGAGCTCTTCATTAGTATGGTTCTTACTGCCTGTCCTCTGAATCTTTAGATCCTGATCTATGGCCAGTAGCCGGGATCTCCCAGTTTTCAGTCAGATGTTTTATCTAGGTGACAAATACCTGAGTGCACTAGTTAGCTTTAACTCTAAACTTGACAGTCATCTGAGAAGGGAACCTGGGTCAAGGGATTGCCCCGATCAGACTGGCTTGCAGGAGTGTCCTAGGGGTTTGTCTTGATTGTTAATTGATATAGGAGTGTCAAGAGCATCCCTAGATGGGTGGTCCTGGGCTGTACAAGAAAGCCAGGTAAGCCTGAGCCTTCGAGTGAGGCGCAAAGTATTCCCCTGTGCTTTCTGCTTCAAGTTCCTGCCCTGAATTCCCCAGAGGATGGACTGTAGTCTGTAAACTGGAAGAATCCCATTCCTCTCCTAAGTTGCTTTTGGTCAGTGTCTTATCACAACCCCAGACTGCAGTAGAACAGTAGTGGGCAGAACTGCTAATCCCGGCGAGCAGGGAGCAGGGACAGAGCGTCTGTACTCATGGGCTTCTTCCTCCTTCCCCAGTGTCCCACCCAGGACTCCATCCTATCGGTCGCGAGACCCACATTCAGGGTTGGCCTTTCCCTTATGTCAATCCTCTCTGGAAACACTAATTGGATATTTCTCAACCCAATCATGTTGGCATTCAAAATTAACCATTTAATACCTGGACAGTCAGATGTTGTTGCCTCTTCTAATTTACCCTTTACTTATTTTTTGAGACAAGGTCCCTCACTAATCCTGGAACTCACTTATTTGACTGGTTGGCCAGCATGCCCAGAAACCCCCTGTTCTTACCTTCCTATGCTGGGACTACAGGCTCATTCGGCCATGACTGGCTTTTCTGTGAGTGCTGGGAATGGAACGCAAGCTTATGTGTCAGGTAAGCACTTTACTAGCCAAGCTATCCTCCCTGCCCCTCTCCCATCATTATTTTGTCTATGACACTCTCTTCTTCCTTCTGTTCCCTGTGCCATTCTCAGGAAAGGGGTGGGGGCGGGGAGGAAGGACGTAACTCTGCATTTTGTTCATTTCCTGACATTTTTAGAGGTCTGGAAGGGAAGGTCAAGGCCCTTGGGGAATTCTGATGTGCAGGGTGGGCTGGCCTTCACTCTCTCCCACACAATGAAAGCTGAGGACCTCCTCTGAGCAGGCCATGCTGCAGGTGTCAGTAGGCCTACGGGGTCATAATGGAGAGCAGTACAGAAAACTGCAGACCTCTGCCAGAACTTATCTCACTGTCTCTGCCTTGGAGAGCTTACCTTGAGACTCCATGGAGATGTGTGACAGTGAGGCTGACTTTCAGCTATGTTACATTGCAGATCCCCCCCAAAGCCTCTAAACCCCTTGTGTTCTGTCCTGTGTTAGCAGATAGCTCCATCCATTATCTGGCCAAGAAAAAAAGGGCTCCTGTTTAGCCAAGGCCAGATGTAAAACTGGGATTCTAGCTGCTAAAATGATGGCCCAGGGAAGACCTGGGTCATCTTTACTTAGCTTTTTCCAGCCAAGCAGGTTGGGCGTCCTACTGAATTCCTAAGGCGGTAGGGAGGGATGAACCTGTGGTGACTGACAGCTGCTGTAGAAATTATGAGAGGGAAGAACCTGCTGCCTTGTGGTCATCCATAATCCACATAAGGACAGAAAGGGGGTCACTCCGGGTCTTCCAGGAGGTGGAGATGAGGGCTATCTTTGTGACCAGGTTTTAGGGCAGGACTTAAGCAGGCAGAGACTTCCAAAAGTCAGACCCCTGAGTAAACCAAAAAAAGGGTTCCCAGTTACAAGGCTTTAGACCCTGGAAGCCAAGCATCCCGACCTGGTGAAGGAGCAGGAGCAGAGACAGAAAGGCTAAACTGTGCTCCAGGCTTCCCAATGTGCAGTGAAGACCCTAGTGAGGACACAGGACCCTAGATGACTTGTGTCCCTCACCAGGTCTTTGGCGCAAACCTGTACTAGGGGACTCTATTCGCTGCCCAATAAGCTATACAAAAAGGGGTCAGAGGAGCTAGACTAGGGGAAAGTACAACCAGGTTTCTGGATAAGCGCATCTGTATGTATGCGCCCTCTCCTAGCTAAGGGTCCTAATGTCCGCTCTGGGCGTGGCTTGCGTGCCAGACTCCGCCCTACTCTCGCCCTCTTCAGGCATCGAGATCCCTTGCTGCTGCTGGCCTCTTAGCGAGATAGCACCCTGCTGCCACCTTCTCGACCCCCATTATGCGCACAGCGCAAAACCGCGGCCTAAAGTTTGAGGTTTCTAAGGATAGAGTGGTAGAAATCTGCAATCGACTTTTTCTACGAAGACAGCAGAGGTTGGAAGGCCCAGAGGATTCCCGATTGCTCGCCAGTCCCAAAAGGTCCCCAAAGGTCTCCGCCGCCCTGTGAAGCAAAGAGTCCTCATTTCGGGCCTCTTGGGCACTTCAAGATAGGAGGAAGGCGACTAGCGTCTGTCCTCTCTCGCTTTTATCTGCGCTGCCTTTCCGGAACAAGGGTTGAGCCTACGCGAACTAGACCCTTCTCTGCGGGTAGCCCACGCTGCGTGCTGGGCACTGAATCTAATACCAGCCCCGCCCTGGCCCCGCCCCGGTTCCGGACTCCACCCTGAGTCCACCCCTCTGGCCCCGCCCCGCTGCTCGCAATCCGCGGGCGGGTCGGCTGCCGGCAAGCCAGAGCCGATACCAGGAGCACGCCGGCCCTTAGCGCTCTGCTCTCGCGGGGTCGGAAGCGGGCCATGTTCCGGGCTGTGGCCGCTGCGCATACCCAGGCCTGGCGATGAGGAGCGGCGCGGAGAGAAGGGGCAGCAGCGCCGCGGCGCCCCCCGGTTCGCCGCCTCCCGGTCGTGCGCGCCCCGCGGGCTCTGATGTGTCCCCCGCCCTGCCACCGCCAGCAGCCAGCCAGCCCCGGGCCCGGGACGCCGGCGATGCCCGCGCGCAGCCGCGCCCCCTGTTTCAGTGGAGCAAGTGGAAGAAGAGGATGTCTATGTCGTCCATATCGGCAGCCAGCGCGCGGAGGCCGGTGTTTGACGACAAGGAGGACGGTGAGTGAAACCGCCCACTGGGGACTCCTGGGGACAGCCGGGTACCCGGGCCTCTGGAGACCTCGCGTGCTGTCTCAGGGCGGACGCGGGGGTGGCATTTCTCTGCGTTGGGATGCAGTCGCCACCTGGGTGGGACCACTTCTTGGGGCATCTGCGTTTCCGGGGAAACTATTGGACCACGACTGAAGTCCCCGTGGCGCGTCCTGTTTCCAGTGACAGCGCAGCGGGCTGATGAGGCTCTGGCCCGCCTTTCGAGGTGAGAGTCGGTGATGGTGGTAGCTCCGGGCTCAGGCGCGACACCGCCCACTAATGTGCACCGCATGTTTTCATTTTCCTTTATGGGCGGTGTGCAGGCTGCGTGGTTACTTTTAATTTCAGGAGATTCCTGCTTGGTGTGCAGTTTGTGAAGTGAGGTGACTGCCCTACAGGTGGCACAGGGTCCTGGGCCCTTCAGTTTGAGGTGTTCCACTCTGCAAACCCAGAACCTACACCGGATTATGCTGCATAGTCCATTCTTGCCTTTGTGCAAAGACCCGCCCTCGGGGAACTCGTGTTCTGTGAAATCTTTCTGCAGTGATTGCTGTTGACCTGGCGGACCTGTGTCTTTTGAGTAGCAACAGGGCAATCTGGTGTGGATCTGGGGATGGAAGGTGGCAGACATCTAGCCCTACGGGCCCAGCAGCTGGAGTCCTGCTGGGTACAAGGACCTTTGACATAGCACCTGCTGAATGCAGCTTTGGGGAAACTGGGATGGATTCACACGTAACATATAGCTTTTCCCTACAGATGCCATGCGAATAATTTTAAATGGTACAGTCATGACACATTTGATGTTTTTTGACATTTTCTTAAAATAGTTGAAATATGCATTTTCACTTGTAGGCAGCCTACGGAGATATGATGGATTTTTATAATTTTAGAACACAGTTCAGCATAGGAACCCAAGCTACTTATTTCCAATAAATAATTTAAGCATTTAGGAAATTACAATAATCAGAACTCAGGCCGGTGTTGGAGAGCATATGAGGCTACATGCTGGCATTCCTATTGGAAACGGGAGACGTGAGGCCCAGCCACTGAGTTCCAGGCCTCTGCTGAGTATGGTCAGGAGGGGAGGGACATTCAGGTTTGTCTGCATCAGGCACATTGTGTTCAGAGGTGGCCGGTCATTGTGCTCCGAACTTGGGGACAACAGGACTCACATATTATACTTTTATTTTCAACATCAGTACTCAAGAGTTAAAAACCAACCAACCAACCAACCAACCAACCAACCAAAAACAACCAATAAAGCTGCCCAGTTGAAAGAAGGAACAGATCAGTAAATTGGTTTGCATTGGGTTTCTGGCTACAAGGTGAGAGGTCTGGAAAACACATTTGCTTTCAGTACTTGTTGGTGCCAGCTAAGGACTGGCCACCCTTCCATGTCTCTGATTCATGTCTCCAAGGCAGCAGGGTGGAAACAGAAAGTGATGTAGTGCAGGGGCTGCAGGTGTTGGTCTAAGTCCATGTTTTCTTCTTCACACAGTGCTGCCTCAGAGCTCAAGGGTTAGTTAACCGAGGGCTATGGGGACAAGGTCAGTCTGTCACTTGAGAGCCTACCTCCTTGCTTGCTTATAGTAGAATGACAGAGGGTATGAGCTGTTCTGGGCTTCCGTGAGGTGAGCTGCTGCTGAGACTTGCCAGGCCTTGTTGTCTACCATGTGTCATAGGCAGTGTTCATCATGGGCTGTGTGGCCCTGGATTGGCATACCTCGAGAACGTAACTAGGTTTTGGTGAGTTTGAGTGACCAAGTGGGGTCCTGGGCCTGGCGGCTGAGAATGCTCTCTGAGTGGGTAACCACTTGGCTTCTCTTGTCTGTGCTCTTAGAGTCATGGTGTAGTGTTTCCTTCCCTGCAGTGCCTTGAGTGAAGGTGCTAGGATTCATTTACATAGAATGAGTGCAGCAAGGGGCAGAAGAGCAGCCTTCTGAGAGGGAATAGGGCCTGGGCGCCAGTGTTTCAGGGTACACAAGTCACCCCCTTTTCCTGATGTAGTGGGGCCTAAGAGGCAGCCACGCTGTGCTGGTGACTTGCATGTACTGGAACTGTACAGTTGCCATGGAAATGTGAGACCTTCTGATGATTTTTTTTTTAAGATTAAAACACCTAATTAATATATCAAATTTGCTCAGCAAAGGGGGAAAAAGGAAGAAAATAGGAGGGCAGTTTAACAAAGTAGCAGGTAAATTGCGACTAATGAGTATAGTTGTGCCAAATAAGATCTTAAATGGCCTCTGTTTTTATTAGTCCTCCTGGAACCCAGTGTGCTGTTCCTCCCTGGCTGATATTTGGGGCAAGAGAAGAATTCCTTTCCCTTCTTTTTTCAACCAAGGGCTCTGTTTCCTTTGCTCTATGCCCTGGCTTCTACTAAAAGAAGAGCCTCCTCTCATTGCCTTGGTGCTCCCGTGATACTGAGGGCTTCGCAGCGCCTTCCCACTATGGTAACTTGATGAGACATTGGTCCATTCTTGCAATCTCAGACCCACTGTGGTGTCCCCTTAACAGGAGAGAGTACCTGACAGTTGAGAAGGCTTGCTCCCATCCTGGACCTTAGAAATGAGTGAGGGTGCCTCTCCAGGGTGCTAACTTGGGGAGCACAGTGCAGGACAGGGAGCAGACATTTAAAACACTGTTTTAAAAAGCAATTAAAAAATATTGTTTTCTAATTAGAAATGCATCACAATGTATACATTTGAAAAAGAAGTTATACTTTATGCCAAAATGCATGTTCAGCTTGGTGAGATCCCCATGTGAATGAATGCCTGGTGCCTGCTGACCCTCGGGCTTTCTTCCAGGGACCTAGGAAAGCAGTCATACCTACAGCTGTGTAGAGACACCTCCCTCCTTTTGTACAGAAATGGGACCACTTGATACACACCATTTTGTTGTAACCTGCTTTTTTTTTATTTATCAACACGTCACCAACATTGAAGAGGTCCAGAGCATCAGTTGGCTGCTAGATTCTTGTCAGCAGCTCTCCGCCTGGATGGCGTATCACATTCAGTGACACTCTTGAAGGACACCAAGTCCCTTCCTGGAAAAGCTGAGGTTCAGCTTGTGGAGGTGGACTGGCCCAGGGTGAGGTTCAGGCATCTCTTGTCTACATCCCCGTGACTCTAAGGAACAACCAGCCCTTCCTTCTTCCTCTGTGGAGATGTAATTGCTCTGTTTACTTAATTTCCAACTGGAGGACATTTTGGAAATACAAACTACAATGGCTGTAACGTCTGCATGCTCATCTCTGCCCCTGTCACCTCAGAACAAATTTCAAGGAATGTCATAGCTGTGTTCCAACAGGTGTCCAGGACTGGCTCACTTGGATAGAGATGGAGACTGAGAGACAGCAGACTTGGGGGTGTCATACTGTGGTACACATGTAGAAGTCTGAGGATGACAACTTGAGAGTGTTGGTTCCTTTCTGACATGTGACTTCCAGGGATTCAACTCGGGTTGTCAGACTTGGTAGTCAGTGCTTTTACCTGCTGACTCATCTTCCTGGCCCAGTTTTACATTTTATATCGAGAATTCACCCACTGAGAATGATAACACCTTGTTCTCTGAGTTCCGCATTTTCTTAGGTTGAACATGTTGAAGGTATTTGTAGGCTCGGATTTTTTAGTCTTCTTGTATGTTGGTTCCATTTCATTGCTGGGCTGTGACTGGGGCCTTTTTTTTACTGGTTCCTCTTCACACGGTTAATACTGGCTGAAGAGACAGCTGGTTCAAACATTCATTTGCCAAGCATTGGTCATAATATAGAGACAGGAGGATCATGAAGTTTGAGACCAGGCTGGGCTATGTAGTGAGACTGTTTAAAAATCAGAAAGCAGACCAACCAACCAAAGTCTGGTCACCTTGAATATGGCTACTTTGCTGAAACCCTTGCTAAGTGTCTGGTGACTTTGTTGGGTGTCCTGGGAGGTACGTTATGCCACCTGAAGCCCATGGCTCTAGTTAGACAGTGACACTTGCCTCTCTTTCATTAACATTATTACTCAGAGCTCAGAAAGCTGAGTGAGGTGCTGAGGCTGCCAGCCCCTACTCAGGCTTTTCTGTGTTTCAAAGTGTCGTTTGGCCGTGTGTGTGTGTGTGTGTGTGTGTGTGTGTGTGTGTGTGTGTGTGTGGTGTGTGGTATATGCATGTGTGTGTTGTCTGTGTGTGGTGTGTGTGTATGGTATGTGTGTGGTGTGTGTGTATGGTATGTGTGTGTTGTATGTATGTATGGTGTATGTACGTATGGTATGCATGTGTGGTGTTGTGTATGGTATATGTATGTGGGAGTGTGTGGGATGTGTGTGGTGTATGTGTGGGATGTGTGGTGTATGCATGTGTGTTATGTTGTATGTGTGGTATATGAGTGGTGTTTGTGTGTGGTATATATATGTGGTATGTGTGCATGTATAGTATGTGTGTGTGAGTGTGTGGTATGTGTGGCATAGTGTGGTGTGTGTGTGTGTGTGTGTGTGTGTGTGTATGTGTGTGTGTGTGTATGTATGTATGTGGTATGTAGGTCAGAGGGCAGTCTCGGGTATTGCTATTCAGTCACTATCTACCTTTGTTTGTTTTGTTTTTGAGACAGAGTGCCTCACTATCCTGCAGTCTTCCAAGTAGGCTCGGCTGTGAGCTTCATTGATTCTCCTGTCTCTACCTCCCCAGAGTTGGTATTACAAGTGTGTGCCATCACATCTGACTTCTAGGGCGTATGTTCAGGGGATTGAACTCAGACCATGCTTGAATGCTAGGTGTTCTCCTGGCGAGCTGTCCCCCAGCCCTTTGCCTGGAGCTCCATGGTAAGGGAGAGGAGGACTCTTGCGTAGCTCAGGCCTGGGGTTGTTGATGGTTCTCTCTCCCCAGCCTTGGGGAGGCTTTGGCATTCAGAAGCCTTTGCATGGCGGGAATGAGGCTCGTCCCTGGTTGTACTCACTGCCTGAACAGCCCAGGTGTGAGTAGGACATGTATGCAGGTTTGAAAGGAGGGCATCTGGTCCTGGCCTGTCGTTCCTGTCTTGGTCCCTGGGCCCCTGCTTCTGTGGATGTTTGCTCTTGAGTTCCTGAGTTCCAGGTACAGTACACAGGTCCAGGAGGATCCTCCAGTGGCTGGGAAGCCCAGTGCTTCTTTTCCTTCTGGCCAATGAGGCCCATCTAGAATGGACTTGGGACCCACAGTCAGACATTTTTATGTAACAAATGTCATCTCTGTGTGTCTATCCATCTGCTTGTGCAGTTTACAATGCTAAAAATAAGCCAGCTTTTTGTTTAAAAATTTAGCCACCCAGTTTTCTGTTGAGAAGCAATGCAGATAACACTGAAAGTCATTTTTGTTCAGAGCTTCTCTTTGCTGGGGAGGCCCACAGACATGCTGAGGGGGGTCTGAGGGAGGCCAAGCTGCGTGAAGCATTTCTTCCAAACAGTTGGATTGAATAGCTCACATAGGTTCTCAAAGTGTCATTAGTGCCTCTGTGCCCCCGGGAAAGGGACTTGAAGACACAGATTATGGTTCAAGAAGGTCTAGAGGTCTAACAGCTCCCAGGAAATGTTACCGGCTCATAGACGCAATTCAAATAGCAAGAGCTTTGAGTATACATTGAGTATACAGTAGGTGTGTTGTTGAGTGAGGACAGAGAGCTGGTAGGACCTGCATACCTTGAGCCTCGATGACTTATGTACAGTGAGGTGGATGTCTGCCTGGCTTTGCTGGGTGCTGGCTTGACGGAAGACTCACCTGTGGCTGAGGCTGTTGTCACTTGTTCCCACTGTCACTAGAACCTGTCAGTCAGTGTGTTACTTATGTGTTGCCTCTTCTGGGCACTTAAGCAGATCCTTTCCCGTGTGTAACCAAAACATGGTGGGCACACTGCGCTCGTATGGCCCGTTTGCTCGCCAACCCAACAGTTTGCATCTAGGCATGGCTGCTGAGGGGTGGCTGTCCCATTGGTCACTGTGTCTTTGTTTTGCAGATGTAGCTACAGGAAGGATGTAAGTTCCCACCAGCTTCCATACCTGTAGGTGCTGAGGGTGCTGTTCATACTGCCAGTGGTCCTGATGCTAAGCACTGGGGCTCTGTGGTCCCAGTTGCTTTTGTGGTTCATTTTAGGCAAAGGGCTGGGGTCTCCACTGGTGCCATTCTTCCTTTCTAACTTGACTTTTCCTTTGCCCCTGAAGCTATGATGGGTTGTGTTGTGTGCTGGGTATTGCTCTGCAGGCATGATCTGCCTCTTGTTTGCTTTGGTCTGCGCCACAAGCTCTGCTGCAGTGAGCTTTTATTGCTAACACGCTGGCACATGGCAGGGCCTGGTCTTCTCAGCTGTCGTCCTTGCATTGGGTGTGGTGCTGTCTACCCTGGGTAAGCGTGCCATTCTGTTCCCAGAGTTCCAGTGTGCCTTGCTCTTGCTGGGGTCAGGGCCAGTGCTCCCCTCCCACCCGAATCAGGCAGAGACTCTGTGTCTGTTACTCTTTTCTTCACTGTGACAGAACACCTGACACCACCACTTAAGGAGCCTTTGTCTGGCTCACAGTTGGAAGGCACAGTCAGTCCATCATGCCAGGGAAGGCATGGCGGCAGGCGTGTGAGGGGCTGGTCACACTGTGTCTATCGTCAGGAAACAGGAAAAGATGAACGCTGGTGCCCAGCTTTCTCCCCTTTATGCTGTGCAAGGACCTCAGCCTGTGGAATGGCACTGCCCAGAGTCACCACGGATTTTCCCACCTCAGTTAACCACATGCAGAAACTCCCTCATAGACCTGCCCAGAAGCTTGTCTCTCGGGTAAATTGCAGATCCTATCAAATTGTTGATATTAATCACCACCATCCCACATGTTGAATAATTATAATGATCCGAGTTTAAGAAAATATGGAGCAAACTGAAATTAACACAATTTTTTTATTTTTGAAAACCAGAGTGTCTGCTTCATTAAAAACTCATCCCCCACTGACTTGAAATCTGTTGTTTAAAAGAGCCAAGGTGGTTACACAGGTCAGTATGGCTGGGAATCCAGCACAGGCCCAACACTTGCCAACTTGCTTGGGACCAGCTCTGAGGCAGGAGTTCCTCCTATCCCTGTTCCCCAGAATGTGACCCGGTAGCCTGCGCTGGTCTCCAGCACGTTTCCTCCCATACTCTGGCCCGTGTGGATTGTGTGAAACCCTAGCTTGCTGTTATTTCAGTTCTGAAGCCAAGGAGATGCTGTAGGTGGGAGGCAGTGTCGCCCCCAATTTATTAAAAATAGGAACAGGCACATTCCATTTTTCACAGTGATTTAAGAAGTTGACTTTGAAAAGGTTTCTGGGCTTTCAGAATTACCATATGACTCTTCGTACTTCCAATGCAGAAGGCTTAGCTTATGACCACAGCAAGCAGTAAACATCATGTATATGGAGTTTCTCTGGGTTCACTTTGGGGGTCACTGGCACGTAACAGTCTGTGTGTGTATGGCATTTTGTTGTTGGTTTTGAGGTGAGGCCCTGAAGGTAGGAAAGGGCTTGTGGCAGCCTTGATGGCCATCTTCCTTCCGGGCACCTCCACCTTTCCCTAGGTGCTGTGGCCGCCATAGCTATCCTTGGAGGTGCTGCTTATGGTAAGCCCATTCATGGCTCAAGACAGGACCTGCTGGCATTGTGTCTCTAAAGGCAGACTTGCTTGGTGCTCTGGGGACCGTCATGTTGGTTGTCTTTTCCTGAGAAGGTACCCCAAAATATAGTGACTTAAATAATTTTATTGTATCTTGTGATTTGATGGGGTCAGACATGAAGGTGTCTTCCTCACTCATAAGAGTTCCTGTTGCTGTTAGTGCGTTTGGATATCCTACTACTTAACGAGTCACCTCAAGACCTAGTGCCCTACGGATACACCATCCAGCAGTCCCCTTGGGTGGCCTTCACAGCAGAGCTGCTTAGGTATCTTCTGAGACTTTGGTATGTCCCCTGAGGTGCTGTTCTCTGAGGGTGGAGGAGCTGTGAGATCTACTTCCAGCCTCAAGTCTCCACCAAATAAACTTTCAGGAATAGTAGCCTCTGAGGCCACAGCACCTCAGCCTCATCCTTCTAGAAGCTAGGAACTAAGGAACTAAGGAATTAAGTATGCACTAGGCAGGAGGGTGGTTGGGTCGGGCTTCTGAAAGGAAAAACCAAGAACCTGGGAGCATATTTGAACTCAGTTGTTCTCATGGTCTCAGGTTTGTTGCTTCCCATCGTCCCTGAGGTGGGACATCAGAGCAGAAGCGGAAGGCGGCAGGCTTCCTGAGGAGCAGGCTTGAAGGCAGAATCCCTTCTCCTGTATCTGCTGTGGAGGTCACTTCCAGGTTCCCCTTGGACATAGGAAAGGGACTTCCCAGGGCTAAGGCCCTGCTTGCAGGTGGGCTGAGGTTGCTGTGGATCAAGGCTGGCTGTTGGAAAAAGTTGAACAGGAATAGGGAGTAGCTGGAACAGGCCAGAAGTGCCGTGGTCAGCACTCATCTTCTCCCAGTGACCTTCATTTAGAGAGCCTTCCAGCGAAGCACAAGGCCTCTCCTGGTGGTACAGACCTGCACCATGCATGATGCCAGTTCATCTGAGGCTACTCAGCACGTGCAGAGGCCCCCAAACCAGCTCTCACACAGTACCTGAAGCACCAAGGCCTTTGGTGCAAGGTGTGTGTGTGTGTGTGTGTGTGTGTGTGTGTGTGTGTGTGTGTGTGTGTAGGGTCACTGCTCAGTGTGGCCCTGTCTCCATCTGGTTGTGGGGACATTTCTGGAAACCTCTGAGACTCTGGACTAAGTTCCTGAGAGAAACCTCTGTAGGATCTGCCCGTGCCTGTCCACAAGTCGTGTTCATTTTATCCTCGTCGTTTTGCTTTTTCCTCCTGTTTATTTTTGTGTTTGTGTGTATGTGTGTAGTGCATGTATGTTTCATGTGGGTACATGTGCACATGCCTGTGGAGACTAGAGGCCAGAGTTGAGTGTCTTCTGAGGGGATCTGCTTTGTCTGTCTGTTTGTTCGTTTGTTTTTGAGATAGCTTCTCTCACTCAGCTCAGCGCTCATAGACTGGCTCGATTGGCTGGCCAGCAAGCTTTGGGGACACACCCGTCTCTGCCTGCTAAGTGCTAGGTTATAAACGTGCGGCACTTTGTCTCGCCTTTTGTATGTGGCCAGAGATCCGAACTCAGATCCTTGTGTTTTTGCTGCAGATACTTTCCTGGCTGCACTACCAATCCCTTCCTTCGCTTTCTTGTGACTCTGGAGTCATATTTTAGTTCCATAGGCAGAAAGGGAGTTTATAAAGCTCGGTGGCAGAGAGAGGAAGCAGGGGGAAATGTAACTAAGAGGAGAGAAGATGCAAACGGCTTTAAGAAAGGCGGCAGGATCCCCGGTCCCTTGTGTCTCTGCTCTCCTCAGGCCTTTCCAGCAGTGCCGGAGCGTCCCCAGCCGGAGAGGCTGTGACTCAGGAGTTGGTTTGTGGTGCATGAATGGGCTGGCTATTCTGAACATGGAGCGCACAGTTGCTGGAAGGGCGACCCTTGGTGTCCTGGGTGGAGGTGGCGCCTCAGAAGGGACAGTGTGCAACTCTGAGTGGGTCTTCAATGACTGAGTTCTGACTTATCCCATGAAGGAAGAGGGTACCGTTTGCCACCCTGAATCTGGGCTTGGTACAGGCAAGGGTGGGATTCGGGGAGGAGCTATTCTGGATGGGAGCTGCCCCATTTTCCTATGTCACATCCCCTTTCCCATCTCCAGAGACCCCTCCTGCCCTTCTTTGTCTAACCTGACCTCCCTGATGACCCTTATGTTGCTTCCCAGGGTCATTGAAGCTGACCTAGAGAGTGTAACCTGTGAGCCCTACTTCTGTATAGTGATCAGGCACCTAGGGTCACCTGGGACATCGGCTTCCAGCTGCTGACCTAGCATGGTTATTAATAGTGTCCCCTTTGCCTTGTGACAGTGTCCTGGTTTGGGTGATAAATTATATAGATCCTCTACCGAACTGCTAGATACTCACCAGACGATCCCCTCCCACCCCCCGTTTATAGCTTTTTCTTATGTAATGAGAGTGACAAGAAAAAACTTAAATCCGTTGTCTTATGTAACCAGAAGCCATTTTCCTGTTTGTCATCTCTCTGTGTTACCCACACTTGAACATACACAAAAACATAGACGTTTCTTCTTAGAAGCTTTTCTCCTAATACATTTATTTTAGACTATTTAGATTTGTAGGAGAGCCGTGGAGCCGGTAGAGGTCCTGCATACCCAACCCTTATGCTCTTCTCACACTAAGACCTTATGTTAATGTGGTATATTGGTAGTCTGGTGTAATGGTACACACCTGTAATCTCAGCACTGGGAAGGCTGAAGCAGAAGGGTTGTGAATTTAGGGCCAGCCTATAGGACCCTTTTCTAAGCAAAATGCAGGGTATGTCAAATTCATTGACACAGTAGGGATATACTGTTGGTGAACATCATCCTTTAATGTCTCCTCTGTCACCAGATCCTGCCTGGATCCCAGATGAGAGTCAGTGTTGTGTCTCCTTAGGCCTCTCGTGGTTGTGTCAGGTTCTCTCGTCCTGTGCTCTTGATGACTATTCACATGTTCTGCAGCATCCCCTTCCCAGTCAGTAGTTATTCCATCTTTCCATGGGGATTAGTCAGGGGCTGTGGATTTGGGAAGGAAGACCTCAGAGGCAAAGGATCATTTGACATGGCTTATGGAGAGCTCACACATAGTCCGTACATCCATGGTGACATCAATTAGATGGTGCAGCAGCCAAGGTGCTGTGTGAGTCAGCTTTTGGTCACTGAAGTAAAATACCTGACCCAGGCTTCTGAGACAGAGAAGGAGGTTTCAGGCTCAAAGCCTAAAATTGGGCAGGAGGAAGAACCATTGTCTTGGCTCTGGAGAGGACAGCAGTGAGTGGTGTGTGTGTGTGTGTGTGTGTGTGTGTGTGTGTGTGTGTGTTTGTGTGTGTGTGTATGGAGAGAGAGAGAGAGAGACAGAGACAGAGACAGAGAGAAAGACACACACAGAGAGGCAGAAAGACAGAAAGATAGACAGAGACAGAGAAAGAGAGAAGGCGAGACAGACAGAGAGCACATCTGAGTGTGCACAAGCAGGTGAGCCATGAGGGTTTGTACAGAGAGGCTCACAGTGACCTTCTTGAGGGGACCCCTGTTTCTGCACAGATGATTTGTCTCTTCTCCCATTATTTGGCTGCTCAGGCACTTGTATTCCTGTGTCCTTACAGACATTTGTTTCATGGTATGGGATGTGATCGAACTCTACCTAGTATGCTGTTAGCATTGCTCTCCTGGCTCCACTGGGATGCCTCATCAACATTTGTGGCAGGTTTTTGTTGAAAATGTTCTTACATCCTGGCACACAATATTCTAGGCTTAGCCAGCATGTTTCCTGACCCAGCCCTAGGATCAGCCAGCTCTCCAAGGAACACTGGCTTTTGTTTTGAGAAGGATGTTGTAGAAGATGCGATCTATGTCCTGGGTGTGCTCCTTGCTTCTAGGGCGATTTACAACCCAAGCCTGGTTGTATTGCCTGCTTACGGTCCAGCTCTTCCCACTGCCTCATCCACTCGGCTCATCGTGCTTTCTGTTCTCTCACTGCACACTATTTGTGCGAGTGTGGGCTCACTCAGTAAAGCGCCTGTCTATTGAAGTTGCACTTCAGCCTGTCCTACGGGATGGGCAGCAGCTGCTGCCATTGGTAGCTGCCCTGACCCTTTTACTGGGGGTTTGCTATTCTCTGTAGAACCCAAAAGATTCACAGAACACACTCTGACATCTAGGACTAAGACAAAACAAGACCTTTACATCTGAACGCCACCTGAAACATGACTTGTCTCATCCCAAACCATGAGATCCCATCTGGGCTAACCCGAGCGAGAGCTGCTGTTCATCATGCTGGCTAACGTGGGGACAGTGGCTGCTATGCCAGCCACAGTTTCAGGTAGCTTCATTGTTCCCATGGAAGCGTTATGATAATGCCCAGCCATAAGTTTACACCATATGCTAAGCACATCTAGGCCCTGGTACCTCAAACTGTTTTGTTCACCCATCCAAAGCCCTAAACCTGTCACCAGTCTTTTCTAACACCATCTTCCTGAGGCACCTTACATTCGCCATTGCGTGTGACACCCCCCCCCCAAGATAGCAATAAGCCTTAAATCCACCTTGTTCAACCACAGGCTGCTTCTGACTACTCTGCTTTGAGTATTGAGGCTATAGCCCAGCAAGTATATCCCCGAGTAGACACCCAATAAGATGTACATACATGTCTTTGTCCTCAGAGGCACCAATGGGAATGCCCATATGGCTCTGTGTGGGTACTGAGAGTTGGAACCAGACGACCTACATGCCACATTCTTGTGTGTTCATTCCACAGAACCCTTTCTCGATGGATCAGGAGGCCCGCTGCACATGGCAGTATGGTACATCTCATAACCACACTGGTGAGGAAAAGAGCGAGGCACAGGGCTTCTGCTCTTTAGCTCCACATTGAAAAAAACTCAAGGGAGGGTTCTCAGACCTCCACCGGCAGTTGGGGCTTGTCTTTCACTGTCCAGCCTTTAATTTGACATCATTTTCTGTATATCCTGCAAGATGTCCCACATCCAGCATAGTCAAGAGTAAGCCCTGTGGTCAGGCTTGTTGGCTCATGCCTGTAATTCCAGCACTCAGGAAGATAGGTCATGAAGAGGGCCATGAGTTCAAGGCTAGTCTGGGTTACTCTGCCTCCAAACAAACAAACAAACACACATACATACACACACACACACACACACACACACACACACACACACACGCACATACAAACACACAAACCCCAAATTCTGTAAATTCCACCTCAACCTGGCATCTCTGTTTTTTAAACTCTTCCTCACAGGTACTTCTCGTTCTCCCGTGACCCCTGCCTGTCAGATCACTCTTCTGTGGATCTCAGCTGCAGGCCCAGAACCGTGACCTCTAGGAAGTATCCCAGGTCTAGGCCCAGTGCTTTCTCTGTATTCTCCCTGTCCTGACAACTCTACCTGGAATTTAGAGACACCTCTGGACTCTCAGTCATCACCACCCCTGAGGGGAGGTACTCTGTAGGGGCTCTGGGATCCCTGGATCCAGGGATTTTGGGGAGCAGGTGGTGGTGAATTATGAGCTGTCCAAAGAACCAGCTATAGGGTGGTGTGTGTGTGTGTGTGTGTGTGTGTGTGTGTGTGTGTGTGTGTGTGTGTGTGTCTGTCTGTCTGTCTGTCTGTCTGTCTGTCTGTCTGTCCATCTGTCCATCTGTCTATCTGCCCACCTGCCTGCCTGCCTGCCTGTCATACAAAAGGAGTACCTGGGGTTGCAAGACAGAATTATTATCTGGGGATTGTGCAAATTTAGTTGGTGACTTGTCATGCCACAAGCTCCTGAGGGGGCATGAGGGTGAATCATGCATGTTTTGTGACCCTAGAGTAGAGCTTAACATAGCGGCCCAGGTGGCATGCCACATGTGGTTGCTGAGTGAATAAGCAATGTCTTATTTTTCTCATGGTAATGAAGATTTACTTGATCCTATGTCCCCAATTCTTAACACCTCCCACCTTCTCAGAAGTACAAAACAGGACTTGTACCTTAGCTCCTTAGCTAGCTTGGATAAGTCCCTTCCGTGTGACTAAGGCTAATAATGTTCATTGTGCTGACCACCTTTGATACCCCTTCTTTTTTGCCCAATGGCTGGAGATGCACATTCCAGGACCCTTATCCTTCTTGGCTGACCTCTTCCCCAAACTCCATGGCTCCATCAGGCTGGGGCACCCTCCCTCTTCTCATTCCACTCATGCGTTGGTGATCTCATGGCTTCAAATGTCGCCTATATGCCAGCATCTTTAAATTCACATCCCCAGCTGGGGCCTGTCTCCCACGTCCCACACGCTCTGCCCAGCTTCTGACCTCATGTCTTTCCCTGAATGTCTTTGAAAATGCCTCACACACTCAGCATGGCCAAAGCCAAATGCTTCTGCACCTTCCTGTGTCAGCTCCACCAGAAGCAATGACTCCCATCATTGTCCTGTGTTGGGCCAGGCCTTTGACCGCTCACTCTTCAGGGTCTTTCTTTCCCACATGTCCCTGAACCATCCTTTAGGATCCTCTTGGCTCCATGTTCAGAAGGGTGTGTCACAGCATGGCCTCATGTGTTCTGAAAACCATCCTCAGCCAGGCTCTGACTGTGTCCCCAGGGGTCTCTCCTGTGTTCCCAGGGCAGTGACCCCATCTTCCTGCTCTTGTCTGCTTGGTGGTTGGTTACCTGGCTAACCTGATAATCAGTATGGTGGGACATTTCAGTGACAAGCCCCTGCCATTGCTCGCAAGGATCACAGAACTTTCTTCTGTCTCTCATTCCAAGTCAACCTCCTTCCAGAAGGATAGCTTGCCTTGTCAGAGGTGGGGGCAGTAGGGCTCTGGAAACGTCTCTTGTTGGCAAAAACTTTCTGTGACCTACAAGTGGCTCACAGTTTAGCAGCCAGAAAAGTCACAGTGGCAACCTCAGAGGTCAGCAGGGACAGTTGCCACACCCAGGCCAGATGCTGGAGAATGGCTGCCACCTGTACTCCTCTTGCCTAGTGACACCTACTCTCCCTTTTGCTTTTCCACGCCACTGTCCATGTCCACAGTACATCTCATGTGTCCTCAGGAAGGTGGCTCCTGGGGCACAGACCTCTGGGCTTCACCACTTCTGTACCCTGAGAGACTTCATTCCTGCAGCATGTGGCTCCTGCCATGCTGGGGATGTCTATAGGGCTATAGACGTTGGGTCTAGGACTCTGGTGTTGTTTCCCTGTAGTGGAAGGTCATCAGCACAACATCCCTCTCTTTCTATCTCTTCCATGGAAGGACTCAGAGAATAATAGTCAACCAGACCTCAGCCCGTGTTCGCAGGCTCCTCCCCTGCCCCTTCCCAGAGGACCTAGTGGTTCTGTGACTTCAGCTGTGATTCCCGTGCCAGGTAGGAAGGGGCCCAGTGTCAAGTGGTTCTGGGCATCCCTGCCCTTCCAACTACCAACCTCCCAGGGCCTGTAGAGCAGCTTTGGGCTGCTGGGCATGCTCCCTGCCTACCATCTTAGAGGCACATCTTTGTCCTGTGCTGTTACCACCCTGCAGGCTATCTCATTACATGAGCTATCTCACTACATGGAAAAACTGACAAATTAGGAGAGCGACCCAGTCTGAGGCTGGCTGGCACTTTTTGACAGCCTGAATATGATTCTTGAGTTTTGGTCACTGCAGGTACACCTGCCTGGAAATTCTTTCCCTGAGGTGGGAAGGAAGCTCTGCATGGAGCTAGTTAGGAATCAACATGAGCTGAAAATCTGGTTTGGGGAACAGGCATGAGGCTCATCGCCATGCTGGGGCAGCTTTGAAGCGTGCTCAAGGGTTTACTCTGTGGTATGTACAGGTAGACGAAGCTCCCATGCTGAGTGCATCCCTGAGCCAGGCGCAGGTCCCTCAACCCAGGCTGGGCCAGTCTCAATACTGTAGATATCAGGGCTTGGTAACTCAATGGGGAAAGCTCCCTCCTGTGCTGTGGGGTGTTGGCAGCATCTGGCCTCTTGTCCACTGCCACCAGTAGCAGCCTTCTCTGTGTATGCAGCTAGTCACCACGTATCCCTGTGAGCAGCTGTGCTAGAGAGTGAGAACCCCGAGATGTGCTACTTCTGAAGCTGCCGGGGAGGGGTGTAGTGGCAGGTAGCTGAGTATGGCAGGTAGGTTTTTGTTCCGGAGCCTGGCTGAGGCTCACAGGCTCCATAGACAGCCAGGGCCAAAAGCAAACTGGAGAGAGGTGGTTCCGAAGAGCCTGTAAGAAGCATTGACCTCATGTGGATCATAGGATCAGGATAAGGATAAGCTCTCCCAGGGCTGTATAGGACAGTTCATCCTTGCTGTCCTATTGGCTAACTATAAGGCCTGTTTCGATGGGAGGAAGAGTTCCAGAGAACCAGGCTATCACTGAGGGTCTGTGGGTTAGCCTGTGTATGTGTGAATGATGTAAAGGTGGGAATACATGTATGGATGAAGCGTTCACTTGTGTGAGCGTGAGAATGAATCCTCAAGAGAGTATAGGCGGGTATGTTTGTTTGTGTGCATGTATGGTGGTGTGAGTGTGGGCATTCCTAGTATCTGAGTGTGTGCATTGGAACTGTGGCTAGTGGTGTCCGCAAAGAGCCTTGGCTGACACATTGTACCAGGCTTTGCAGGTCAGGGTTAGGCTGGGGCTCCTGGGCTCAGATTCTGCCCTCTTGACCATTACAGGTGTGGATACCCAGCACAAGTGTCTGTGGTGAGTCTTGCTATCCCGAGCAGTCTCTACATGGTACATCTTTAAGAAGTGGCAGGAGTATCTGAGTGCTGGGTCTGCTGGGACCTGAGGCCAGGAGGTGCTCTGTCCCCGTAGTAGATAAGAGAGAGCCTTTGGGTCTAGAAAGTGTCTTCCCAAGCTGGGGATGGGAAGAGAGGCTGGTGAGCAGCCTCGTGTGACCCTCACCTCAGGAGCTCTGCCTCCTGCTTTCCTTGCAGGTATTTGTGAGGCACGTGGGAGGTGGATGCCCCCTGACACACAGACACACATGCCTCTTTAGGCTGCCTGAGGTGTAGCCCAGCTGTAGGTGTTCGTATATGGGAGCAGATGGTATAAATGTAGCTCTAACCCCAGGCTAGTGAGGGTACTTCTGGGAGGTCCAAGGCCTAGTCCTATCAGCAGTGGGGTGATGTTCCATGATGCTGCCCATTCTCACTGGGGGCCTGTTCCTCAGAGAGAGGGCACTGAGTCTTAGCTTCACGCAGCACAGCTTAGCCATAGGCTTATTAAAGACTGACAAGAGAGGTTTCTTGTCCAAAGGATCCCTGGGTCCTTGGAAGACAGAGCCTGCTCCTTCACAGGAATGATTCACGTCCTACGGTCCAATATGTGCAGTCTGGGAGTGAACATATCATGGACTGAGAGAGACCAGAGGGCTCAGTGGCCACCCAGAGCCAGGTGGTTCCTTCCGGGCTTTGATCTTGTCTGTGGTGGTGTCTGGTGGGCTCTACTGTGGTGTAATCTCCAGGAAACCTTTGCCCAAACAAACACAGATTCCTTTAAATTACACTCTAGTACCCTAGAGAGCTCAGCCTGCTCCTCACAGACTGAGCTAATTGGAAAGTTCAGAAGTTTCTGTTAATTACACCTGCCGTCTAGCAGGCTCTTCTCTCACTGGTGTAGTTGCTCTCTCGGCTTCTTCTTGCTATAAGTGAGTCATCTGGAGAAAACTGAATTGCAGCCAGGTGAGCTGGGCGAGGCAGAAGTTTTCTTCCAGGTCTGCTGGTGCTTTGGCCATGCTGACTTTCTTGGGTGTCCTGGATGGGTATGGGTGTCACTTCATTATCTCTGTGTGTGGTGTCCCTGAGTGAATGTCTGAATGGATGTCTCTAGATTGATGACCTTACGTGTGATATCCTTCATGATTTCCTGTGTGTTTGGCACCCCTGGGCATCCCTGGGTAAATTGCTGGAGCCATGTGCCCTCAAGACATCAGTGCCTAATGCCTCAGGATGTGGGCCAGAGGTGGTGCTTCAGATGTCATCCACAGGTTTTTGGCTTCTGAAGGGCTCATGGGAGCATCATGAGTGTCAGTTCAGATGGTCCAGCCATGGGATCTGGGCTTTCTGTCTAAAATGGTATCTCTTATGATCCAGGTGAACACTCCGACACACCGTCAGTGGACAGACACTCTTCCAAGAGCCACCTGAGACAAGAACTCACTTCTGTAGAAGGTTGAGAAAGCTGTGAAGTCAGGGGCCAGGTTATGTTCACTGAGAACTTCACTCAGCTTTGCATAGGAGGTATCTGGTGCACACTGGTTAACTAAGGTGGGCTGGAAAGAAAATGGACAATTGATGGACAACTTAGACCAGTTACTCTGTGAGTTGGACCTGTGAAAGCTAGTGAGTGTCATGGAATAGCCAGTGTATTCTGCTGTTATTAGAGGACCACACAGTGATCCTGAGAATGATGTTTTTCTTCTGTGGCATTGACAGAGACATTTCCAGAGGTGAAGACCCAGGAACTCTGGTTTTAGGAACTTCCCATTTCCTGATGACTAATAATATTAACTATTCCTTCATGTGCTTATTGGTTGCTTTGATGGACTGAATGTTTGTGTCCCCTCCCCCACATTCAGAAATTGAAACCCTAGATCTTGAGATAACAGTGTTAGTAGGTCTAGTATTTAGGAGGTGACTAGGTCACATGGGTAGATCCCTCATGATGGAATTAGTGTGTCTTTATCTATCATATGAGGGTGTGGAAGAGGATGGGTATGACCCAAAAAGTGGACCTTCACCAGCTGTGACATCTTTTAGTCTTGACCTTGTGTTTCTGGACTCCAGAACTGTGGGAAAGAATAATAGTAATGTTTAACCCAGTCAGTCCATGGTCATTTGTTGATAGCCTGGACTTAGACTGTCATTTTATGAAGAGTATGTTCAAGTCTTCTGGAGTGTGTGTGTGTGTGTGTGTGTGTGTGTGTGTGTGTGTGTGTGTGAATATTGAATCATAGGATCTTCTTAAATTCATATTCTAGTTCCTGGATGAATATATGCACAGATCCTGTCTCCTGGGCTGTTGCTCACTTCTTTATTCTTCCAGAATTATCTCTTGATGAACAATTTCTTTTCCCCTTCCTTCCTTCCTTCCTTCCTTCCTTCCTTCCTTCCTTCCTCCCTCCCACCCTCCCTTCCTTCCTTCCTTCCTTCCTTCCTCCCTCCCTCCCTCCCTTCCTCCCTTCCTTCCTTCCTTCCCTCCTTCATTTCTTCCTTTTATAAGACAGGTTATTTGTTTTTCCATGTAGCTCTGACTGCCCTGGATCTTGAACTGTATTCTATGGTGGCCTCAAACTCACAAAGATCCTCCTGCCTCTGCCTCCTGAGTGCTGGGATTGAAGGTGTGCGCCACTATTGCTGGCTGAACAGCCTTTTTCAGTTAGTGGTTTCTTTATTTTTTTTAAAGATTGTTTAAAAATGTATTTTATATTTATGAGAACTCTATTTGCATGTAAGCCTGCATGACAGAGGAGGCATTAGATTCCTTTATGTGTTGTTGTGAGCCACCATGTGGGAGCTGGGAATCGAATTCAGGACCTCTGTAAGAGTAGACAGTATTCATAACTGCTGAGCCATCTCTCCAGCCCCTGGTTTCTTCATTTTTGTCTAAGAAATCTTTTTGATTAACTGTGACCCTTGGGATCAAACTTCATTCCATGCACATGCTACAGAACTGCACTCCTATCCTCTGAGATCTAAGATGCGTTTAAAATGGATTTTTGTGCACAGAGTGTGAGTTGGGGTGGAGGTTCATGTCTTCCATGTGAATGTCTGGTCATTTTGGCCCTCCACACTGAAAGTAATTGCCATTTCTTCTCTGGATCCCCTCTTACCTTTGACAAAACTCAACAAATAATTGTTGATTTCTGGCCCGTCTTCTTGTCTTTCTTTGTGCCAACAATACACCATTTTGGTCATTTAGATTTGCTGTAGATCTTGAATGGAAGTAGCAGTATGTGTCCTCTAAATTTGTTCATTTTTCCAGACTTATTTTTAAGATTTATTTTATGGATATGAGTGTTTTGCATGCATGTATGTATGTGTGCCAGGTACATGCCTGGTGCCCATGGAGGTTAGAAGAGGGCATCAGAGCCCTTGGAACTAGAGTTATAGAAGTTGTGAGCCACCATGTGGGTGCTGGAAACCAAATCCTGGTCCTTTGCAAGAACAACAAGTATTCTTAACCACTGAGCCATCTCTCCCGATCCCAACCTTGTTTTGACCATTCTAGATCCTTACTTATTATTTCCATATAAATTTTGAGTCAGTTTGTTTTGAATCTACATAAAACCTGCTAATGTTTTGGTTGGGAATGTATTAAATATACAAACCAATTTTAGGGAGACCAGACATCTGTATTCCTATCTGTTTTTTTTTTTAATTTATCAACATAGTATATCCCATCTGTTCACTGATTCATTTATTTTTGAGACAGGGCTGGACTGGAACTCTCTCCATTTATTTAGATTTTCTTGAAGTTCTATGACTAGTGGGTTTATCTTTTGGTAATCATGTCTTATACAACTCTAGTTAAATTTGTCTCTAAGTAGTTATGGTTATTTGATGCTATTATAAGCGACATTTTTCATATGAATTTTTTGTTGCAAATCATGTGAATACAGTTTCTAAAATCAGTTTTATTGAAGTATAGATTGTAAAAAGCCAAAATTGATCCATTCTAAGGATAATTCAGTTTTTTATTTTATTTTTTTGAGGACAGAATCTTCTTATTTATCTCTGGTTGTCTTAGAACTTGCCAGTAGACCCAACTGGTCTTGAACTTATAGCACTTAAACTTCTGTTTGTTTCTGCCTTCTGAGTGCTGGGCATAAAGGGGCGAATGGCCACACCAAGCTTTCAGTGGGTTTTGAAGAGAATTGTACCACCGTGTAACCATAGCTGCTATGGGTGTGAACACTCCAATCACCTGTGAGCCTTCCGTGACCCTTTCTTCCCATTGACCCCATGTGTGTGTGCCTCAGTTTTATTCATAGGAGCCAGGACAAACATAGAAGTTCACTAATTCTGTGCATTTAACATTCCTTTTCAAAATGATGGTTTTATAGAGGTACTTTCAACCGTAACAAAAGTGTGTGTGTGTGTGTGTGTGTTGTTCTTTCCAATTTCTTGTATAGTTTATTCTTTTTGTACCCTGCTAAGAAATATTCCCCCAACTCAGTGTTACAAAGATTTTTCTCCTGTTTCTTTTTAGTGTTTTATAGCCATTAACGTTCCATATAAGGTACGGGTTGAGTTTTTCCTCCTGTTTTCCTCTTCCCTCTATTTGCTGTCTAGTGTACATTTGGTCCAGCACTATTTGTTGAAATGATGACTAGATATATTCCTGGGGCCTGGAAGCCTCAGTACCAGATGCCACCCATGTTGATGGTGGTCCTTTGTGGGGAAGATCTCTTGACCCAGAGAACTTGGCAGGGCTGGCTTTGTCAGTTATCAGTTAAGAGATGCAGAGACAAGCTGATGATAACTGGCTCTAGACAGTGGACTGTATCCTCCTGGGCCATCTCTAAGCATCATGGTCATGGCCCCAATCCTATGGTCAATAGGATGTCACAGCTGAGTGGATCTGGAAGAAGGTGTTTCCAAGAAACTATCAGGACAAGTGGGCCAATGGTGGTGTACACCTTCATCCTAGCACTCGGGAGGGAGAGGTAGGCAGATCTCTGAGTTCGAGGCCAGCCTGGTCTACAAAGTGAGTTCCAGAACAACCCAGGCTACAGAGAGAAACTCTGTCTTGATAAATATCAAACAAACAAAACTAGCAGGAAGCCTACTTAGAGTACAGTGTGCCTAGCTAGCTGTTTTTGGCATCCAGGGAAGGCCAGGGCTGGTACTCTGCTCCACAAGGACATGTGGCTCAGAAGAGACTGCGTGGTGAGTTACTTCTCTCTGGAGAGTGGCAGTGGGTGGCTTTGTGAGGCCCTGAGGGTGCTGCTAGATCATCCGCACCTCTGAAGTTCTGCCTGAGTATTTTAAGCACAGCCCAGCTCTTGCTCAATGCACCGACTGGCTGGAGTGTTATACAACTTAACACCTCTCCCCCACTCCGCACGTGTGGTACCCCCAGACCTGTAGGATACAGATGGTGACTCTACTCTTGGGCTGCCTTAAAGGGAGGCACCCCACACTGCACCATGTGCAGAGGGGGCCAGTTGGCAGCTAGTCTGGCCACAGTTATCACTGGAGAGTCAGCTCCCATAGAGATGCACTCTAGCTCCCATAGAGATCTAGTGTGCTCAGATCCTCCCCGTGCTGGCCCACGTTCCTCAGGTTGGGCTGTGATGACCACTGATTGGGTGGAGCTCAGGTGACCACAACTGGTATTTTTCTCATTGATGTTTCAGGGCTTCTGTGGATCCTTGAATTAAACTCAAAGGGCCTTCAAGTGTCTGCAAATTTCATGTTTTCACCTGATAATAACAAGCACATTTGAGGACTTCCTGCTGGAGTAGCCTTTACCTGGGAGACATTTACTCTGGCTAAGATTTTATTTTCTAGCTACAGAACAAATTCAAAGTCAACCTGGGCAACTTGACAAGACCCTGTTTCAAAATGCACTTAGAGAAGAGGACTGGGGGTGTAGCTCTGAGGCAGAGCACTTGCCTCATGTGCAAGGAAGTACTAGGTTCAATCCCTCAGATCACCCCACAACAAAACCACAATAGCAGCAAAACAAAAACAAAAACAAAAAACAAAAAACAAAAAACAATAGGCAAAACACCCAACACGAGTTCAGTTTCTGAAGATGATATTATCCAGGTTGAATAAGTGTTTATATTCTTAAAACATTATTTGTTGTTTTAATAAAAGCACAGCTATCATATTCCATGGAGCCTGCAGTTGCTAGTTCAGGACCACAGTCAGGGAGGTAAGCTGGGGATGGTGGCAACTGCTTCTGCACAAGGTCATCGGGCTCCTGTTTTAATTGTCAGAGAAATATGAGAGCCAGTAACCTCACATTCGGAGAAAGGGTCCTCGTGTTCAAGTTCAAACCCGAGACGAGGAGACAGGCAGTAAGACTCTCACCATCTGCACACACACACCTCGTGCTCATGTCTTCACATGTGCCTTCACATGCATTTCTTCATGCGTCTTTATATGCTTCTTCCCCTGTGTTTTACACATGTGTTTACGTGTCTGTGGTTACTACAGAGAGCCTCTGGTGCAGATGAAGAGTCCTATGAGGCGTGTTCTGAATTTCTATAAACACTTCATGCTGTCCCTGTGTGGTTTCTTTTAAAACCAGCCCATCAATCTATTTCAAACATAATGACATATATAAAATAATAACATAAAACATATTTTTATTAATTCTTTGAGACTTTAGCACATGCATACAGTGTATTTTGATAATTCCATCAAGTCCTCCCAGATCTACTCCACCCCCATTCCAACTTCACCTTCCTTGAAAACATGGGTTTGTTTTTTTTTTTTTTTTTTTTTGTCTTTACAATCCAAGTCCAATGTGTGCTACCTGTATACTTGAGTGTAGGGCTTCTGCTGGAGCAGAGTCAAGCTACTAGAAACCAAACTCTTAAAGAAAACGGACTCTTCCTTCTCTGGTGTCTGTCAGCTGTCTGTAGCTCCTCCAGTGTGGGTGGAGTCTGGGAAGCCCCTTTCTCTTTCATGTGGACCACTCCATCCAGGCCCTCCTTGCTCCTTTATATTTAGCTTTTCTTGTTTTCTTTTATTTACTTCATGTGGCACTGAATCCACGTGTACGTTTATTTATATGTATATTATTGGTTAGATTCTACATATGAGAGAGCACATGTGTTCTGCCTGCATGCCTATCTGTGAACCATGTGTGTTCAGTGCTTGAGGAGGCTGGAGGACCTTGGATCTCTTGGAACTGGAGTTATGGGTAGTTGTGAGATGCCCGGTGTGGGTGCTAGGAGCTGAACCCTGGTTCTCTGGAAGAGGTATGTGCTCTTAACTATGGAATTTTCCCTTCGGCTTCGATCTACTTCCCTTTTAACACCGTGTTTCACTTTAGGGCTCTCTCACAGGATTACGCCTGCCTGGAAGGGCCCCAGCCCCAGCTTTGCACTTAGCTGTAAGTGTTGCTCACTGACCCAGGGAGAGGAGATGGGTTTGAGGTTCTGAGTTTGCGGAAGGTAAAACTTCATTTTCTCACAGTAGAACAGTGTAGACGAGTGGTCACTCTTGTCTTCTGGTCCCTGCTGCTGATAACATACCACCATGGTGTGGGGGTGGTCCATACAGGCTGTGAGCACTATTTCATTTGGTAAGACAACGCTGTCTCCTTGGCATGTCAACTGCATTTAAGGTGGGGACAGGGAGGTCACGGCTCCTGCCTGACGTGTGGCTTTTGTAGATTGGTCCCCATATCCTTTCACCTTCTCTCTGGGGGTGGGACTTCCTTTTCTCATTGATTGGTACAGATTTGTTGCACTTTAGGAAAATTTGCCCTGATGTATCATATCTATGCAAACCCTTTTATCCACTTCATAGGATTTTTCTTCTTCTATTCTTTTGTTTATTTACATGGGGAGTAGGGGTATATTTGGCTTATGGCTCTGAAGGCTGGGAAGCCCAAGAACTCAGCTTCGTGCCAGCCCGTGGGGCTTCATGGCATACCCTCACATGGTTGCCTGCACTGCATGGTAAGACAGTGCCCTAGACTGTAGAGCTCAGAGATTTTGGATGGTGTTGATTTCCCTCTTCTGTAAGTGGTAGATTAAGTGCTTCAAGACATCTCTCTGAAATCCACTATTTTCCCTTTGGCTTCTGGGGTTTACTTTTTGCTAGGAAAGGGTTTTCATAACAGAAAGCTACAGATAAACCCACCACTCATGGTCATAGAATACTTACAGATTGTATGTGTATGTGTGTGTGTGTGTGTGTGTGTGTGTGTGTGTGTGTGTGTGAATTTTGCTGCATCTGTAGATTGTTTTGTCATTAGGAATAAGGTAGAAATCCAGCCTTCTTCAGTTTCTCCTCTTATGCAGAGTGCCCCCTTTGTCACATATTGAGTTCCTAGTATTCTGGATCTTTCTAGAACCCCGCAGGGGCTAATAATCTGCCTCATCCTGCTCTGTACTGACCACTTTAGTTCTGTATCTCCTTTGAATATACAGCTGAAAGCCAAGTTATAAGATGTGCCTGCAGAGAGGAATGGACAGAGAGGGACTTTAAGAGATCTTTGGGTCTAGGGTCTGTCCTTGGATAGTACCCATCATGATCAGCCCTGCCTGATTCCAGAGGGCCCAGGAAGAACTCTGAGATTCTGCTTCTACAGGACAATTGGCAGAGACTGGGCTAGATGCTGGGCTGGGATGTTGGAGCACTGGATAAGTATCCAGTTACCTGAAGCATGAAGGTAATGTGAAGCACTCCAAGTCAGGGACAAAAAAAGTTCTCTCTACGCCTAGGAGCACAGACCATGGGGACTGCAGGCAGGAACATGGCTTAGTTGTGGCTGCCTCTGGGGCTTTGAGGTTGGAGTGCTCAGTGCAGTGGTGAGGATGGAGACAGGCAGGCTTTCTAGACTCTGGAGAGCTGTCAGTAGGAGAGAGAAGCTACTTGGGAGGGCTAGAGAGATGGCAGTGCACACTCTGAAGGTTCAGAACAATGGGTGTGGCTCCAACCATCCCAGCCTTCCTTCTGCCATGAACAGAGCATGGATGGACTGGAGCCAGCTTAGTGGCACCACTGTGCTGGGGTCTAGAGGGCTAAGTCTAGAGTAGGCACTGGGCTCTGAAGTAGCTGTCAGGGAAGACCCTCGGGCCTGGCTGCCCTTGTCCGATCAGCACTGAGTTCCTGGCTGCCCTTGTCCTACCATCATAGGCTGTGTCTGGCCAAGACACTTATTCTGGAAACCACAGGCTTGCGCTGACTCCTAGCTCTGCTGTAGTTTCGACTCTTATTTTTGGAAACATCAAAGAGAACAGAAGTCTTATGCTCTGTGTAGAAATAATGCCTTTCCTTAATTCAATTCAGTTGGTTAAAAATAGGTATGCCCCTTTGCAGGGCAATAATCCCATCTCCTGAGCTGGAGGAGGAGAGAGGAAAGGAGATGGGGGAGGGGCCACCACTGGCTATTCCCTTGGAGAATGAGCTGGAGTACGTCTGTGGCCTTGAGTCTTTAGATCCTGTGGTTTCTGGTCAGGTGGAGATGAATTGGCCGGGCCAGGGTAACTGGGGCTCTCAAGGGATAGTTGGATGCTGTGTTTGCTCTAGACAGTCATGGATGGGTGGGCTAGACCAGGTTAAAAGATGCCGTTTTAAGCCTCACACTCTGTGTTGGCTGGACAGACAAAGAGAGGTGGATCAGGTCAGGGTAATTGAGGTCCTCAGGGATAACTACACCCCTTTGTTTGATGTGGACATATCAGGGAATGTCAGGCCAGGCAAGGACAGTAGAGGAATCTTTGAGATGGTATTTGTAGTTGAGAAGCATTTGGCTACACAAAAATTACAACTGTGCCTCATGGATGTGTGTCTTGGCATTTGTGGATACTCACAGAAACCATTAAAACCCTTTTAAGTGGCTTGGGGTGGTCATGCTGACCTGACTCTTATACTTCAAGGAGGTGTGTCTAAGGGAAATGAGCCAGAGAATCTATGGGAGGCTAATGAATTTTAAAGGGTAAGTTAGTGGAGGTTGGGGGTTCAATGCTTGCATTTCATCACTAATCACTGATGTTGAGTTAGACTTTTCAAAGCCAGCCCAGGGACCTGGTTTCCTTCAGTGGGCAGATGAGAGAGTTCATCCTGCCCCCTCACTGGGGCCCCTCTTTTTCTCTTGACAAGCCTTGCTGTGGTCTCTGGACAATGTTGTATTTGTCTTTGTGGAGCCCAGTATCAGAGATTCCACTTGCTATGCTATAGGAGCATGTGGAAGAGTGTGAGAGTCTCAGCGGTCATCCTGGGAGACAGTGAGTGTGTGGAGGATAGACCTCCAGGACAGTAGTTGGGGCTCAGGCAAGGGAAAGCTTGGGTGGAATTGGCTTAGGTGAAGGTGGGACTGGCAGCACCAGGGACAGCTCCCCAGGGTCTCAGCTGCCTTTGGTACCTGCAGGAAGGGTTGTCTCCTCACTATGTTGTGGAGGTTGGGGATTGATTTTCTTAGAGTCTCCATTATGACTGTCTCCCTTTTTGTTGCCTCTCTTTTAAAAATGGGGTGTTCACTGAAGAGTGGGAGAAAGATGGATTGAGGCTCTTTTTAAAGGACCTTTGGATATGACCTAGTTCCAGTCTGATTTTGTTGACCCTGAACTCAGGTGACCTGGAGCTTGAGATGCTCTGACTCTGATGACTCTGAGGAGCCACTGGACTGGGCTGTCTGTGGTTGGCTCTTGGACAGGCCAGTATCTGAAGGACTGATGCCTGTAAGTGCATGCCGGGCAAGGGTCAGGGTAGGGTCTGTGATCAATCCTATTAGATTTCAAATGTTGAGTAAATGTCAACCCTTTGATTCAGCTTCCACAGCCCAGTGAAAGGCTTTATCAACACACATTTCGTGCAAAAATAAATAACCATGTGATTTGTTAATCCTCAAATATCGACTTTCCGTCAGAGCATATACAAAAGAAAGGAGTCCGAAATAAAACCTTATATTTACCATGAGGTGGAATTTAAAATAGCAACTTTTCCTCAGCAGCCGCGTGTCGCTTCTGTTTATCCCATTTGATGAGGGACTGGTGTTCTGCTAAGACCCCATATACCCTCCTGAATGTGGAATTGGAACATGGTTGTCTGCTGCCTCCCAGGCCACATGGGATCAGTGTGCATGGGCTGGTCAGGTGGTGAGGGCCATTCTCTTTCCACAGGCTCTGTGGGGGAAAGCTGTTGCTTACCTCTGCAGCTTCTGGAGCCTGCATTCTTTGTGGCCTCTTCCTTCATTCTCAAAGTCCACAGTGACATGTCTTTCCCTAACCTTCCCATCGTTTCATTTCCCCTGGGAACCTCCCCCTCTGCATCATTCATATAAAGACACTGTGATCACCTTCTACCCCACCAGGATAATGCAGGGTCCTCGTCTTCTCTCAAGACCCTTCACTTTGCCATACCCTTTGGCATGGAAGGTGACTAATTCACAGGCTCCAGGGATTGGGGCCTGGAGATCTTCTGGGTGTCATTCAGCCAAGCACACGCTGAGTATGGTAGCCTCCTGGATTCTCACAACCATGGGTGCTACTCTCACTCAGCACTGGGACAGTGAGGCCAGGATGAGGGATCAGCTGGCAGATTTCTGTGTGGTTGCCAGGAGACTGTGACCATGGGTGGGGAGCCCTGCTGGCAGATACAGAGTGGGGGGTGCAGATCTGAGTTACACTGCAGGGTTTAGGGGGGATGGGCCTGGCTCGAGAAGCAGAGCAAGTCACATTCAAGAGAGGCCACCTTCAGGTATCAGTTGCCATGGCCTCAGCAGGCTGAGGTCTTACCTAGCTTTCCCCCAGTACTGACTCTGGGGCTTGAAGGCTGCAGCCTCTGTAGGTATGATTTGTGATCCCACAGGCACCAGGAGAAGTCTAGGATGGAGAGGAACATGGGCTATTCCACCTTTTTCAACGTGCAGTCGGGGTCTAGAATGCTCCTGATGAATGTCGTAGAGAACAGCTTGAGGTCTGACTTGTGAGCCAGACTGTGGGGGTGAGGCCATCTACTGCCTGTCAGCTTAGCAGCAGTCTCATCAGCTGGCTGTCTGCAGCCCAGCAGCCAGCCCAGGGAGGAGGTGGCGACTCTAGGCAGAGTAGTGACGGTGATAAGTGGTTGTGAGCCCCATGCTCTCCCTCAACAGCAGGTTGGGATGGGAGGGAGCCTCTGAGGTCTCCAGGGAAGAACTGACTCAGCTACCAGCATCTTCATTCCACATCCCTTGTGGTTCAGACCACAGAGCTGCATCCAGGCTTTGGCAGGAAATGTGTGTCAGTGAGGCCCAAAGCAAAGCAGAGAGAACCTTGCATAGGATCTCTGTGAACTACTGTGTGCAGCACACACACACACACACACACACACACACACAGAGAGAGAGAGAGAGAGAGAGAGAGAGAGAGAGAGAGAGAGAGAGAGAGAGAGAGAGAGAGAGAGAGAGAGAGAGATACAGGCAGAGTTGCACCCTCAGACACATGCATGGCACACAGGTGCAACTTGCACATGCACACACACAAAGTTGTACTCACTAGCACATGCATGCATACATGTGTGATCTGAAGTGCATCTAAGAACTCTGGTGAATTCTGTGCACAGATGTCTCCCACTATAGCCAGTTTTAAGGCAATCCCACAGTCAGGCCGGCAACCCATGCTAAGTGCCCTGCTTCTAAAGGAGGAGCGTGATTTCCAGTGCGTCGGGTTCATTCTGCACTTCCGAGCCAGGGGCAGAGAGCTGAGTGTGGGGATGAACCAGAGGGGACTTACAGGCCACTGTGGTCCAGCCTTCGGTTATGGACATTGCTGTCCACTCAGCTGGCCCAGGTTCCTGACATTCAAGGAAGTGGTGGAGATGGAGCTTTGGCTCTTTAGGACCTCCAGCCTCCACCAGCCCTTTCAGCCTCCATTGCTACCCCAGGACCCAGACTGGCTCAGAAATTCTGCTGACCTGACCCACCATAGCCCTGCTTTAAAGGCTCTCCTTGTAGCCCCTCCTACTGTCACACCCATCTTCAGTGCCTGGTCTCTTAGGGTCAACTTCCTGCCACTTGACCTACCGCACTTTTCACCCCACACCATTCCACAACCACAGCCTAGCCTTATTCAGATCAGCCCTGTGGTCTGCCTGTTTCACCTTCTGCCTGGCTCTGATGTTCATCCTGGAAACGGACTTGGGTCTTGTTGGTACTGCCCATCGGCTGGCTGTGAAGAAGTCATTCTAACTACTGAGGCGACTAAGGGTTGCTGTCATCCAATAGCAAACACTTCTCCAGAAACACAGATTTAATACCTAGCATTCATTCCCTCTAAGACCCATAAATACGTCAGGCATTTTTTGAGTTGGAATCACAGATGCAGATCAGAATCACACAGACTGAGAAGCCTTGGTGAACATGAATCCCATGAAGCTACAGCCCCCCAGAATACAGAACATCATCATCACTCTAGGGAGTTCCCTCATGTTCTCTTCCAGACATTTCTCTCACGCTGGGTACAAACATCGAGAACTTTTCCCCATTCTTGGCTTTTATTTCCCTCCCTCATTCTATGTTTGAGAGTTTCTCACTGTGTGGTCCAGCCTCTGTCCTCCTGTACTTCTGAGTTCTGGAGCTATAAGTGTGCCACTGCCCCAGCTGTAAGTCTTAGCACATGGACTGATATATCTGTTCTTGAACTTGAACAAATGGCATTGTTTGATATTAAGTCTGGCCTCTGCCATTCACATGCATTTGAGATTCACCCCAGTCGTTCAGTATCAGTGATCTTAGTAGCTCAACAAGCCATTGAGCAGTGTCTGTTGCATGAGTACAGTAAGCAGGATTCTCCTGCACGATTGTTCCATTGACCACACCCTGTGGTTTCCAGCACTTGGCTGTCCGCACGCCTCATTTCTCTTGGGCTGATATCCAACAATAGAATTACTGGGCTGTTCAGCCAGTGTATGTTTGACTTTCTAAGAAAGTTTTATGCAGTGGCTGCAGCCTGTCATGTTCCCTTTGGTTCCGGGGGTGTCCTGAGTTGCTCACACATGTGACACAGGTTTTGCTCCTACTGTAGAGGCAGGACTATGATTAGGATCTAGTTGGCATCTCTTGATAAATAACAAAGATCAACTTCCTTTTGCTCTGTCTTGGGTCTTTTGTGATTCCTCCTGTCATTTTGCTTGCTTTTTTTTTTTTAAAGATTTATTTATTTTATATATGTGAGTACATTGTGGTTCTCCTCAGACACACCAGAGGAGGGCATCACATCCTATTACAGATGGTTGTGAGGCACCATGTGGTTGCTGGGAATTGAACTCAGGATCTCTAGAAGAAGAGTCATTGCTCCTAACTGCTGAGCTATTTCTCTAGCCCCTTTTGCTTGCTTTTAATAGCCTGATTGTTAAAGATTTGTAGGAGTTTCTTGTATCTCTGCCTATGGAGGCTGAACCTTACACTGAGCCTCAGTAAAAAGGAATTGCATTAGCCTGGGTGGTGCCCTGAGGACTGCTCAGAGGCTGGCTGGTGCCTACTGCTTTCAGTCTCATTTTTTTCAGCCATGTTGTGCTTTCTACTGGTTCAGGCTCCGGCAGGTTCTCCTAGATGCAAGAAATGTCCCCAGCCTCCTCCAGGCTCATATCCATTATCCTAATGAACACTGTGGTGGTCTAGAAGCCATCAGAGCAGGGCACAGTGTCAGGGAGCTGGGCCCTGGAGAACTGGGCTACATTGGAGAAGAGGGGAGAGGTTGGCACATGGAAGGATGAGCACAAGACCTGGCCCCATGTTCTAGTGCTCCCCACCCCCAGGGCTGTGATCGTGGGACCAGAGTTACAAGACCATAGTCACAGTACCCAGTACCTCCATTGTTTCTCTGATGCAGAGACACACAAAACAGTTGTGACCCATCCCCAGTATTTTCTTGAAACTGGGCTGACTTGAAATACTGGACAGGCTTGACAAGCATGGCTCAAATTCTGATTTAACACAGTTTAATGCTGTTTGCAAAGAAAAAAAAAAGTCCAGAATAAAGCTGCCTTAACTCTTCATGGTTAATCTTTGTTCTGCCTCTACCTCTCAACTAGGATAACAAGCATGCACAAAGAAGATCATATGCCCTTTGCTGGCTTTGAGGTTATGACATGTCTCACTGTTCACTGTCCCGGGATTGAATGGTGTCCTGTGACTATTGCTAGTTTATACAAGCAGGGCACAGGTTGAAGCTAAGTCCAGGTGCTCTAGGAGAGCAGCGTTTTCTGGGGCCTGAACGGCTTCTGACAGTACCTGCTATTAGGATGTTTGTGGTAGCAACACAGTTCCCCCCCCCTTTAGTGGCATGGTCTCCTAGGTGAGGGGTGGGAACCAGGCCCCCATGTCAGCACCTGGGACAGTGCTATGACTCCTTTGAGGTGGTCCGGGCCCTGAGGTTTGTGGTAGTACCCACTCTTGTTCTGCAAAGGCACTGGTGGAGGTTGAGTGAGAGCAGGGGAGTGGGATTTTACAACGACTGTGACTTGGCTGTGAGGGGTATGCGTTCACCCAGCTCCACTAAGGGCTCTCCTCCTGATGCCCTGTTCTCTTCTGAGCTGGCCATTCTTGCACAGACAGCCATTGTCTTAACTAGTGGCTGGGTCCTTTTTGGGTGATGTTGTCTCCCCGCATCTGAAGAAGTTCTAGGGAGCATGGCTATGTTTCAACAGCACGGGGCAAGCAGTTATTTATGGCCTAGTGTCAATGCAGGGTCTCAAGCTGTGTGATCACTCTTTTGATCACCAGGGTTTTATCTGGACTTGATTTTCTGTGATGTTTGTGTTTGTGGAGTGCATGCTGCAGCCTTGGTGATACATGGCTTTCATCAGAAACACACATAGAAGACTCACTAGTCACAGGGAACTATAGCAACCCATCCCTAATGACCAGCTGTCTGTGTTAAGGGATGTTGAAAGCTTGCCCCTGTCATTAGTGTGCCCTGCCCCAGTAGGGCACATGTCCCAAAAAGATAGAAATGCTTGGGGACCGATAGCCCCAGCTGAGAGATTTCTGGGTGTTTTCTAGAAATATGTGTTATCTTACCTTCTTTTATCCTGGGAAGAAGAAAAGATACGAAGCCAACTTCCCCACATGAGGGTCTGGGGGTAGGGATACAGGACAGGGCATCTCCTCCTGGGTCTAGACCACCTCCCTAAGGTGAGGCCTGGGAAGAAGGGGGTCAAAGTAGCATTCACAAGGCAGTCCACAGTGCTGTGGAGACATCACTTGCAGCTAGGGCTGGCTGCTTGACAGTCCTTCTGGGGTGAGAGTCCCACTGTGCTTCAATGTGCGGGAATTCAGGTGAGCACATATATTGAAAACTTATAAACACACTAATGAGCATACATGTGTGTGTATGCATATGTTGCAATTCAGAGATGAGCACAGCATACAGGAATAAAAGTGTTTGACACACTCATATACAGGTACACATGACATACCCACATCATAACACACACACACACACACACACACCCCACACACACACACAACCCTTAACTAAGCACAAACAGGCAGACATTTGATGCAAATATACACACGTGAATATGCAGGCACACACAATGACATGTGCCAGAATACACAGATGTGAACACACGTGCAAGTACCTGTACATATGCATATGTACCAATGGGTACACATGAGCTTACCAATGAGACGGCATGACTCATTGCTACCCTGCTACCCTGGGCATCTCTTTGCTCATGGGTCCGGCCCTGCTCCTGGCACTGGAGACCTGCCTCTCCCTTTATAGTTTGTAGTCTCATGTTCTATTAGTTCAGCTACCCCCACAGAATTCCCTCCCCCAAACCACCCAGAAATACCTGACTCCTTTCACAGCTCCCTCCTCTAGGAAGCCATCTTTGACTCTTCCAAATGGCTCCAGGACCCGCACTCCATTCCCTGGTGCTGGCCAGCACCTATGCAGTGTCATTGCATCAGTGAGGCTGAGATACCTATGTAGTGGCACTATGCCTGGTGGCCCAGGCTTGGAGGCCTGCTCTTCAAAGTTCTCCCACATTTCTAAGAGTCGATGGAGGCATGCTGGGGCAAGGTGGGGTCTGCCCCAGTGGACTAGAATCTCAATTCCAAATTTATATTTTGAAAAGAAGTCCTCAGAACAATTAGTCTCCAAATAGAAATGGTTTCTGATTGAATGTATAATGATGGGTTTGGGAGGTGGTGGCATTGCGCATTGCCCACAGTTGCCAGAGCACCCAGCTCCACAGGCAGACAATGCTGGGTGGGGACAGTGTCTCTTAAGAGGTCTGCCTGGGGAGGAGGTCGCTGCTTGACAGCCTTCTTAGGACATATTTGTTCAGTAAACCCAGAGCTGGGAATGATGCAGGACCCTTCTCTCTCTCTCTCTCTCTCTCTCTCTCTCTCTCTCTCTCTCTCTCTCTCTCTCTCTCTCTCTCTCTCTGTGTGTGTGTGTGTGTGTGTGTGTGTGTGTGTGTGTAGGGGACCTCTAGGGAGAAGCAGTGACCTTCTCCACATGACCCTGACACCAAGGAGCATGACCCATTAAATCACTTAATTAAAGGGAACATAACTTAGAGAAGAGCCTCTGCTTGGCAGTTTCTGAGTCCTCACCACCTTCAGGAACCAGGAGACTGGGAACTGGGAGAGCAGAGACAGAGGTTGGGAGAGGATGACTACAGGAAGGCAGGTTGCTGGCTGAGGATAGAAGAGGAGCTGCCAAAGAGTGGTGGTTCAGTCCTCTCTGCAAACTGAAAACAAGGATGATTTCTTCGCTGGTGCTTCAAGGAGATATGCTGTCCTGATTCCCAGGACTGTTGTCACAAACACTTAGGTCTCACAGTGCAGGAAGTGGGAAGTTCAATGTGAAGGTGTTGGCAGATTTACCATCTACTGAGGTCTGCCTCTTGGCTCATGAATGATGTCTTTCTGCCATGTCCTCACTTGGTGGACAGGGCAGGGAGTCCTTTGGGGCTTCCTTTATAAAGGCACCAAGGGATGAGGCATCCTCAGAACATGACGTCTCGAAAGGGCCCCCGTGGCCCAGTACCATCACCCTGGCAGGGAGGTTCGACCTATGCAGCTGAACAGACACATACTGTCTTCCTGATGACACTTGGATTTTAGCTCAGCCAGACCCACATGAGACTTCAGCCCTCAGAACCGCAAGAGAACAAATGTGTGCTCTGTTAAGCCACATCGTGGTCACTGGTTAGTGTTTACAGGAAGTGAAGAAGCCCAGGAAGTTAATGGTAGGTTTCCCCTAGGCGATGTCTCTGGGTAAGACACCCTAGTAGGAGAGATGGGAGAATGTGCACCCATAGCAGAAAGCCATGCCGATGTGAAAAGAACCACAGCTGCAAAGGGAGTGAGACTCCAGGGGGAACATGTGACACAGGGGTCCTGGATAAGGTTTGAAGATGCTGAATAGACTCTGTGTGGTGAATTAAAACTAGGCAGCTAAGGGTGGTTTAGGGAAAGGATAGGTGATAGGGTGGAAGTAAAGGTGTGTAGAGGGGTCCACTGGCTCTGGGCCAGTCTCATGTCTGTCCTCGGGGCTTGCTCGTCTGTTGTCTTTATGACTTGTATGCTTTAAATGTTTCATGAAATGTTTAAAAATGTTTGAAGAACCCACATGAATTGAGTGTGGGACTCTGGTGGCTGTGCCCAGGGGAGAGGATCCCAGCATTTCCAACTTGACTACTTTGTCTCAATGTTCCCAACTAGTAAGTTCTGTGAGCTGAGGCTTATCAAGTTCCACAGTGTCTTTTCTTGGGACTCTGCTGGGTAGAGTCAGGAAAATCAGATAAAATGGTGTGACCCCTCCACCTCTGATGACTTTCCCCAAGTACTCAAGAAGACAGTGCCTGAGTTTCAGCATCCCAGCTATTCCTCCCTTTGGTCCAAAGTCTGAGATTCAGAGGTGACCAGTCCTGTTGTGTGAGGGTTAGCTTTCCCATTTTTATTGTGTTATCAGTTCATGTCATGATTGACATTTACGTGGCACTGGGAAGAACTCCTCAGGACAGCTGGGTTTGGGGTTAGGCAATTGAGTAGGTTTGGAGGCTCAAAGCATAGCAATCACTGGGGTTGGGCTTGGCAGGAGCAGGGGTGGGGTGTGGATTGAGAGGTGCGGTTCTAGGACAGATGCCTCAGAGATCTTCTCTGATCCCTGTCTGTTTCTGTATGGTAAGAACTTAAAACACGGTTTCAAGTTCCCCGGCTTCTGCAGGCGGTACACTAGTGAGTTCCCAGCTATACCACTCCTGGACATATACCCAGAAGATGCTCCAACATGTAATAAGAATACATGCTCCACTATGTTCATAGCAGCCCTATTTATAATAGCCAGGAACTGGAAAGAACTCGAATGTTTCTCAACAGAGGAGTGGATACAGAAAATGTGGTATATTTACACAATGGAATACTACTCAGCTATTAAAAACAATGAATTCATGAAATCCTTAGGCAAATGGATGGAACTAGAAAATATCATCCTGAGTGAGGCAATCCAATCACAAAAGAACACACATGGAATGCACTCACTGATAAGTGGATATTAGCCCAGAAACTTTGAATACCCAAGATACAATTCACAGACCACATGAAACTCAAGAAGGAAGACCAAAGTCTTACTTTGGTCCTTCTTAGAAGGGGGAACAAAATACCCATAAGAGGAGATACAAAATGTGGAGCAGAGACTGAAGGAAAGTCCACTCAGAGACTGCCCCACCTGGGGATCCATCCCATATATGGTTACCAAATCCAGATACTATTGTGGATGCTTGCTGACAGGAGCCTGATATAACTCTCTTCTGAGAGGCTCTGCCAGCTCCTGACAAATACAGAGGTGGATGCTCTCAGCCAACCATTGGACTAAGCTCAGGGTCCCTAATGGAGGAGCTAGAGAAAAGACTCAAGGAGCTGAAGGGGTTTGCAATGCCATAGGAGGAACAACAAAATGAACCAACCAGTACCCCCAGAGCTCCCAGGGACTAAACCACCAACCAAAGAGTACACATAGAGGGACCCATGGCTCCAGCTGCGTATGTAGCAGAGGATGGCCTTGTTGGACATCAATGAGAGGAGAGGCCCTTGGTCCTGTGAAAGCTCGATACCCCAGTATAGGGGAATACCAGGATAGAGAAGCAGGAGTGGGTGGGTTGGTGAGCAGGGGGAGGGGGAGGGGGTTTTTTGGAGGGGAAACGAGGAAAGAGGATAACATTTGAAATGTAAATAAATAAAATATCTAATAAAAAATGAAAAACAAAAACAAGTGAGCAGTGGGAAATGAGGTTTCCCAGGCTTCTGGACTGGGTGGAGAGCAGATAGACTCTGTGTGTATGTTGGGCGGGTGTGAATGTCGTGGGTGTCAAATCGTATGTGTGAGAATGCGAGTGTGTCAGTGCTGGTGTGGGCAAGATGAATGTGTGAGTGTGTAGGTGTATAAGTTATGTTAGGAGTGTGTAAGACTGTGTCTTGTGCTCTGGGCTCTGGGTTGTAATGAGTGTGAGGAGACAGTCTTCTGTGCTTTGGTGCATGTAGACACTGACACTCATGTATGCTCCACAGACTCCTCCCACACTGCACTTTGCCCGTTGCCTTAGCAACTTTCTGAGCACTGGTAAGCCCCTGTCTTGTGGAAAGATGTAGAAGCTGCATCCTGCTGAGTCTCAGATGCTTCTTTCATGGTCAACCCTCCAGCTGAAGGAAATAGGGAGGGTATGGGAGTGGGAAGTGGGGCAGGACCTGTCAAAGCACAGGGAGATAAAACCCAGATGTGGGACCACATGGTCTTACATGTCTGCTTCCCTGGAACCTCCTAATTTGGCTGGTACCCTGGGAATTGATGGACAGTTGTCTTAGGTCAGGTGGGTCTGGCAGCCTCCTAGCCACTCCTTCCTGCTGCCCGTGATCATTTTCATCCCAGGGTCTGGTGGTGAGGGTCAGAAGGGAGTAGTAGCTTTTCCTCCAGTCTCTCTGTCTTTCTGTCTCTGTCTGTGTCTCTGTCTGTCTGTCTGTCTGTCTGTCTGTCTGTCTATTTTTCTCTCTCTGTGTCTCTGTCTCTCTGTCTCTCTCTCTGTCTGTCTCTGTCTCTCTCTGTCTCTCTGCTGGAGGCTGCCTCTGGGCTCACCTCCTGGAGACATCTATGGGGTCTCCTGTTCTGTGTCTGCAGCTGTCTTAGAGACTGAGGCAGCATTCAGACAGAATCTTTGGGCTCTGGTTAAGGGTTGGGCTGCTCAGACCCCAAGGTAAGCTAAGGTTCTTCCTCTCAAGTGGGAAGGCAGAGAAAAGTGTGTTCTGAGCAAGGTGCTTGTACCTGCAGTGTGTGTAGGGTGCACCATCCACCAATGTGTGAGCTGTCCTATGGTTAGGGCGCTCTAGCAGGGAGGAGGATGCCTGGGATGTTGGCTTCATGAAGGGGCTGCCTTGGGCTGGTTCTACTCTGTGACTTAGCCCTTCCCCAGGAGCCCCTCTGCTTTCTAAGCCCAAAGGGAGGAAGTGGCTGGACCCTCTGTGTCATGGTAGCAGTGTCCAACTCTGGCATCTCCTGGTTCAATCCTGAAGGTGATAGAGGAAGAAATGGCTGTCTTTGAGCCCTGAAGAGCTCTCAGGCAGTGAGTGAGAGTCCTGTCTTTGGGCCAATATGGAGAGACTGCTTTTAGCAAGTTGATGTTTTCCTATCATTTATTGTTAACATTTTTAGAACAAAACTCATGATGAAATTCCCTGTTCTCATCCCTAGTCTGTGTGTGAGATGAGTTTTTTGGGTATTGAGTGTTTTCTGTCCTAGTCCTTGGTGCTGTGGTATCTGGTGGGTGTAGTTTTGGGGTTCACATGGCTATGTGCCCTAAACTGTGTAGGGAGGGCAGAGGCATAGACATCAGGGGGTCAGTGAGTAGCTCTTTTTGAAAATCCGTGGATTGCATGAACAGGGACTGACAACTGGGACTCAAGATGCACCAGGGACCATCCCTGAGCCCCAACTCTTGTCCCTGCTGGGCGTGGAGGAATGGTAGAGAAAGCTTTGAATGGGCCAGGATGTGAGTGTGGAGCAGTGTCATTCCTGCCTTTGGCATGCCAAGGAGAAAGGGCACAGAGCATCCCTTGTCCTCAGTGAGCATCCTTGGCAGGCAGGGTACCAGTTGCTTCCCCTGTGCCCTTCATTCCAGGAAAGAGGAGGCTGTGGGAAAGTGCTGTTGACAGTCGGGGAAGGTGTTTTCGCCTCTGTGGAAGTGCTAATGTGTGTGAGAGTACGAAGTGAGTTCACGCCTGTCTGGTTACGAAGCCCTGCTGCCTGCCTTAGGCAGATGCTGGCACCGCTCTGGCACTTCTCCCTCCCCTGTCTCTACGCACTGGGTGTCTGCAGGTGATGGTGGAGAGGAGGGGATAGCATAAGGCTGTGCAGGACCTGGGGCTGGGCTTTGCTTCTTTTAGTAGCCCTGGGGTCTACTCAGCTGAGCCTTCATTCCCACCCTCTGGGAGGGACCAGGAAGTGAAAATGCTGGCAGCAGCTTCCCCTGCATGAAGCCTGCCAGGCTCTTCTGGCAGCTGCTATCCCAGGTCCTGACCAATTTCAGAAGCATCAGAGCTAAGCACAGGTATGGGACCTCCCTGGGTTCTGTGGCCCTTGTTTGTCCTTTGCCCTGCAGGATGGTCAGTCATAGGATCTCAGCCTTGTTCGTATCACAGATTGCACAGTAGATGGGTCTCCCCCACATATGGTGTGATCTAGAAGTACAGACACTCAAGCCAACTGGGGTCTAAGTACCTATTGCCTCTGGATATCAGGCTATTGCCTCTTCCTAGAAACCTCCTCCATCTTCCTCCAGGGTGCTGGTGGCCTGCAGACTGGTGGAGCTACAGCAGAAGCTCAGAAGCTGCAGTGGTCAGTGGAAGGACAGCTTTGGACAAACTCCTTCAAGCCTTTGGTCTGGCCACATTCCCTCCACTCATCCTTCAACCGTGGTTTCAGGCAGAGGACTTGTTTCCCATATAAAAGCCAGTCCTTAGCAAGGCCTTCCCAGGTTCCTCTCAGGATGACCTGTATGCTCCATCTTCACGGGGAGGCTAATACATCCCCGGTACCACTCTGGAGCGCTGGCTACTGTTCTAGGCCCTTGGCTGGACTCTTGCTGTGTGGGGCTACTGCTGTACTCCAGCACCCATCTGTCCTAGCACTCACAAGGCATGTGTACTCCAAACCTGGAGTTCATAACTGCTGGGGTGGGGGGTGTCCTGTGGTACTGAAAGGGGTCAGAATGGCTCACAGTGGAGGAAGCTCCAGAGGCCTCGAGCAGAGATGAGGTATGGATAGCCCCTAACAGTGACGCCTGCAGAGAGCATCATGGTTGTGATCAACTTTGGGGTCGGGAGGAGCCTGGGGCAGCAGGGGAGACCACAGGCTTCCTGTCTGTAATTCTGGAATCCTGTGATGCAGCTAGACTCCAAATCCTTTTGGTCTCTGGGAGGGAGAACCTGGATAAGAATCCCACTCTATCCTGCCTTATCAGCTCAGAGATTTGAAGGATGGGAGCCCGGGCACGTTTGGCTGTCTGACTCCCCCAAACACCTGAGACTAGGAGCTGGTGGAGGTCAGAGTCCAGTGGTGACTGAAGCCAGCTTGGCACTATAGCAGGGGTATTCCCTGGGTCTCAGTGTTAAGTCATGGCCAGGGAAAGTACAGCCTATGCATGTGTGTGCACATGCACACATGCACACAGACACTCATGCACATGCATCAGTATCAGAATGTGTTTTCCTGTGTCTGTTGACTGTGAGCCTAACAAGGTAGGCCCTTGTCTAATGTGAGGTGCTAATGAACTTGGATCTCCCAGGTCTGTCCCTGGAAGTTTTAAGTGTGTCAAGCACCTGAGGGGTTAGGAGAAGACAGGCTTTGGACAAGAGGCTCCTTTGGGCCACCTTGGGGGAAGCAGTGCTACCCACAACTGTGGGAGAATCCCATGTTCCGACCAGTGTAGGGTAGGCTTTCTGCCCATACCAGGCAGCTTCCCCACAGGCCCCAGGAGCTGAGCTGTGGCTGGCCAGAGCCATTGTATTGATCTGGCTGCTGCCCTAATCATTAATTTATGGAAGTTTCCATTGCAGTCTGGGGATGTCAGAATGGAACACGGGAACAGGATGCCAGATTGGCTCAGGTGGCAAGGCCAGGGTGGGCAGAACAGTCTGGGAAGTCATTACCAGCGGAAGCATTTACTGTAAACAAAAGGTGGGGGATGGGCCAGGTCACTGCCCCCACAGAGAGTAGCGTGGGGGAGGTAGTCCCCCTGGCTCTTGGCATGATCCTGGTTATGAAAAGCCGGGATTGTTCTGGAATTTAGGATCTCTTGGCAATCTCAGCTTTATCTCAGCTACTTCTAAATTCCATATCTGCAGCAGGGAAACACAGGGAGAGAGGTCTTTGCTCCAGTCTCAGGGTTGAGACAAAGACTAGCAGAAGGTACTAGGGCAGGGCTCTGAGGGGAGCCAGACCTCAGCCAGCTTCTGAGAGAAGGTCTGAAGGTGAGCAGCAGGTAGCTAGGCAAGGAGATGGCAGAGGATGTTCCCAGTCGGGGCCACAGGACTGTGTGGTCCTGTGTGGTCTAGCTAACTGGGGTGACAGCTGAGGACAACATCCCTGCCAGCCCAGAACATGGCATAGGCTACAAGTTCATGGCCCTAGAGGGCTATACACCTGCTCTGTCTAGGGCCAGTGTGGTGGGAGGCGGCTGAGGGAGTCTTTTGGGACTCATGGCAGTAAGTACACCTGACTCTTGCCTGCATCTTTGATGCTCTGGACTGAGGACCCCAGCATCAGACTCAGAGCAGACATCAACTTCCCTTCCTTACATCTGAACTTTTGTCTGTGGAGACAGCAACATCTACAGGATAAGGAAAGAGGTATCCTGGGGTCCAGCCAAGGCAGAGAATACGTTCCTTTTCACACCTTAGGACCCTAAGTTCCTTTACCAGCTAGCCGGTCTATCCCACTCAGGTTTCTCACATAGGAAAGGGCAACTGAATTAGCCTTGAACAGTTCAGAAGTCTGCTCCTGGGTCCTGCCTGTACCCTGTAGGTGTCCCACTGCAGAACAGAGTTGGACTTGCTGACTCTTCACTTGTTCCTACCAAGACAAGAGCCTGTATCCCAGCTAGCCCATGATCCTGGGCCACGCATTTTATAGAAGCCACAGAACTATGATGAGCCAGGCCTTTAGTCATTTCTGGTGGCAGATTTTCCTCATGAGACTTTTCTGGCTCATGGGCTGTGTGGCAAATTTGACTTGTACTGTGCAATCTTGGGGATCACTTTAGAAGCTTTCTCCCTTCATGTGGAACTGTCCTGTGGGTGAGGGACTGGTGCTGGAGGATGCTGAGGTCAGGAGACTCTCACTGGTTATCAGGAGAGACAGTCCGTATGGGGAAATGTTCCCAGCCTAGGCTCCATCTGAGGCTGAGGGTAGCGCCCCTCATCCCTGGCTTTTCTCTGTCCAGCCATTAAGTTCCCGGGTCTCTCCTGGGTTTGGACAGGACTCTCTGGAGACATCTTGGGAATGTGGAGAGCACAGCTGCCCCTCCAGGCCTGCGGGGGAGGCCTTCAGGCTGAGCATTGATTGTGTCACCGATAACAATAGAATGACTCATGGTGCAGCCCTGAGTCTATTTTTACTTTCCCGGGGACCATCTTCCTTCTGCCTTCCACACAGGGGCATGCTTTTGTCTGTTTTAAGAAAGGACCACGCTTTAACTTTGAGCCTAGTGACTTAGCACTTTCCCATTGCTTCCTGTTGGGAAACACTGCTTTTATGCCAGCCAGAGTCTGCCTGCTGAACCCAATGTCAGAGCTGAGGTGCCGTGTCCGGCAGGGGAGGAGGGCTGGACTGGTCACTTGCACACAGCTTGTTTGTTCTTGATATTGTCATTGGATTGATTCTGTCATCTGCCCCTTCTGGCTACCCTTCATTTGCTTGCCATCACAGGACTAGTGGGCGAGCCTGTATGCATGATCTAAACATGCCAAGGACTCTTGTGTGAAAAATAACTGCTCAAGCCGCACCGTTAGAGCGGCTGGCAGTCTCAGGGAAACCAGAGAGGAAGGAAGCAGTGCTGGCCATCTTCAGCAAGAGAGCCCCTTGACTTTCCTAGGATGTGCATTTACCGCCCCCTACCTCAGGATTGAATGAAGCTCTCAGGATCATAGTCAGATGTCACATTGAGGAAACACGTGTCTAGAAGTTTTCTGAGTCTCCAGGCTGGGACACTGAGGTACCCTGTTTCTTCCTGCTGGGTCTAGTTCTGTGTTGTGAACCCAACTAATGACTTGGACAGCACTCTCTACGGTTCTCTGTTACCTCACATCCTTGAGAAAAAGTTTCAGGGCTATGGGTACAAGAAAGATGACTGCCCCATATAGCAATGACTGCTTGCAACCACACTGAAAAATAAAAGCTTCCCTTGAAGAATAAATATTTAAAAAACCCTTGATTCTGAAATATTTATTTGCCCCGGGAAGAGTCAGTGCCCACGCTCCTCAGTGTGTTGTACGATGGAAGAGCATCTGGAGGCCTGGAGCTCTGAGCTGGGCATGCAAGACAGTCGGCCTCCTCTTCAAACACCGGCTTTGATTGGAGCATGAGATGTGTACGTGTAAGATGGACCTGTTGGGAATTGAACTAGTGTTTTCTTTTTCTTACTTGATAATTTATGAGGTGTTGAACACTGGGGGGAGATTTCACCCCACAGTTACACAGTAGATATCACTGGAGTTGTACAGACTGTCTTGTTCAGCCCTCATCGGGGCTTTTTCTTCTTCTCAAGGTCAGCCTCGAAAGTGTCCCTGTGGTGATCTTGTAAAAACAGGCAGTCTGCACCCCCTTTCCCTCCATTCCCTCCACTTATATGCCTAATGTGTTTTCTTCCACACCAGAGCTTTCGTGTCCTCCAAACAAGGAAAAGACTGAAAAGAGGCCCCAGGGCTCCAGATGCTCTTCTGGGTACTGGGGTTTGGAGGGGGGGGTGCGGTTGCGGTTATCTGGACCTCTGGTTGCTATGGGAGCCTAAAGAGAGGGAGAGGAACCTACATCTGGGGATGTGCAGCAAGGCTGGGTTCTAAGCATCTTTGGAGCTGAGGCCAGCCAAGTTTGCTAGTAAACTGATGGCAAGTAGAGCTGTCTTGGGCACTTAGAAGGACAAGCCTGTTGTTGACGAGGCAGGTTTGGGAAAAATCAGGAATCTCTGTTTTGATTTTTTTTTCCCACACCAAAGTCATCCTCACATGGCCATTGGCCATTGTTACCGTGAGGGTGAGCTGTCTCAGTGAGGAGCTGAGTACCCTCGTCTTGGCAGAGTCTTTTCCCTGTACAGGCCATGTTCACTTCCAACACTGGGGAACTCCATGGCAGCCACATCTCCGTGTTTTTATGAATTGGTTATGAAATGAATGTGCCTAAGAGGTTTGCGTACTGAAACTTGAAGCCACCTGGCACCTGCTTCTTTTCAAGGCCACAGCCAGCATAGTGTCATGCCTCCCTGGCTCCCTCACCTACTGCAGGAGCTGACAGGGGAGATCCTCATGTGCCCCAGGCAGAGGAGGAAACCAGAGATCCAAGGAGGGTGGGCACACCGTGGGTAGCAGCTACAGAGCCGCTCAGCCCACCACAGGAAGCTGAGGGTTGGTGGGAGGCCACAGACAGGCCAGTGCCCAAACCACAGGTCTCACTGAGCACACGCCGGCTCTGTACCCTAGCAGTTCCTGTCAGGAGGAACCCAGAGTCTTGTTTTTTATTGTTTGTTTTAAGACAGGGTCTCACTATATATCCTTGGCTGGCCTTGAACTCGTAGAGGTCCACCTGCCTCTGCCTCCCAAGTGCTGAGATTAAAAACATGTGCCATGACACCCAGCCTTCCTGGGAGACTTCATCCCTACCCACCTGGATGGTGACATCGGCTGTGCTGGTGTCTGAGCATGGTATAGGACAGCTGCTGGGAGATTCCCTCATACCTCTGACCTGTTATCTGATGTATTTTATTCCCAATCCCATCCTTCCAGGAAAGACTAAACTCAGAGACTCGTGCTTATGCTCTGCAAAGGTTAGTTGTCTTGGTTGAGTTCCTGTGTGAACTCACAGCTGTTAGGCAGACAGCTGACGCTCTGCATTCTGTTGGCTGCTGAGGGTCTGCCAGGAACATCGCAGTGAGCTGCCCACAAGCAGGGGGGATGCCTAGCCTGTTTCTCAAGTGGTTCTGGGCTGGAGCATAGTCACCACTGGGGCTGGGGAGTACGGCTCAACACAATGCTGCTATTCTGGAGGTGAGCATGGAGCCTCACTTCTCTCCAACTGTTTCTGCTCCTGATGCCAGACCCCTTCTCCAATCCCTGATCATTACATTTAGAACCTTGAGTAACACCTCATTCATCATAGCTATACCTTTACTTTGCTTCATGGCTTTGTGTAGAGTCATGGCTATGGGGCAGGCTGGAGATCCTCCGTGGATGGTGTCTACACATTCCCACCGTACCCACTGTCTTAGTTAGGGTTTTACTGCTGTGAACAGACACCACGACCAAGACAACTCTTATAAAGGACAATATTTAATTGGGGCTGACTTACAGGTTCAGAGGTTCAGTCCACCATCATCAAGGCAGAAGCATGGAAGCATCCAGGCAGGAATGTTGCAGGAGGAGCTGAGAGTTCTGTGTCTTCATCTGGAGGCTGCTAGCATAATACTGGCTAAGATGAGGGTCTTAAGGCCCAAACCCACAGTGCCACACCTACTCCAACAGGGCCACACCTCCTAATAGTGCCACTCCCTGGGCTGAGCATAGATAAACCATGACACCCACTATGCCATCACTCTTTCACCATACTTTTTAAGTTTTGTCCCTACTGCACGCAAGGGATTAGATAACCAACCTTCCTGTCCTAGATGGTAGATGCAACGACTTATCCCAAAAGCAATCATGCTTTCCTGCTCATAGGAGGGTCCGTGGGGCTGGCTGCCACCCACCCTGTTTGAGTGCTTCCTCATTGCGGTATGCCATTTTCTCAAACACAACAACAACATCAAAGCTGTAAGTGACTGAGGCTGAGGAATGAGGTTCAGATGAGTTTGGGTCCTGAGGGCAACATGTGGGCAGAGACTGAGGTCTCCAGCAGGTGCCCACAAACTAGGCTGCCCTCGGGTCAGTAGATCCCAGCCTGGAACACACTGTCTGGTGTTGTGCAGGCTTGGTGAGATGGCTGTGTGTTCTCATCCATGAAACCTGCACCTATTCCCTACAGGCCTCCCCACCATGCTTGCCAGCCCTGAAGCTTGGCACCCTGTCCGCTTCATGTACACCTCAACCAGCCTAGTTTCCGCTGATCAGAACCCCACTCTGGGGCAGCAGCAGAGCGCCTGCTTTATACCCATAAGCTAGGAAGAAATGGGAGTCCTACCCCCCCTCCCCAAATCCTCAGAGGGAACGTGGTTATGGAGTGAACATGCAAAGGTTCCATGAGCCATAGGCAGTCTGGGTCCTCTCCGGGTAAGTGTCTATACAACAAGGCCCAAAGCCTTGGGTAGATCCTCCAAGCGGTGTGGTATAGAGTTATACACTTGGGGACCTCGGCTTCTAGGCTGGGTCAGTTGGTGGGACCTGTCTAAGGGGTGCTGGACAGAAATTCAGGCTGCCGGCTTCATTCCATCCCTCAGGCCCTACAAGAGAAAAGAACAGTAGAAAAGACTGACCCATCTTGACCCCAGGGGAATCAGGGCACAGGGGGAAGTATGGGAATCAGAATTGTTCTCTGACACAGGCGGATGGTGCCCAGCTCACCAGGGCTGTGGCGGCAGAGGCTGCGTCAGTGGGCACTGGTGATCCCTGGGAAAGACAACCAGGCTGTGTTGAATGTTGTCCTGTGCTGTTTCCCATTGTTAATCAAGAGACCATTATAATCCCAGGCCTGTCCAATGAGATCCAGCAGGGCAGGTGCTCCATCCTGCTGTTGGGGAATCCCAGAGCAGGGGCTGGTGCTCCAAGGGCTGAGATGCCTTGGCTTCCTGTTGCACTTTTTCCATGGGATGCGATGTCAGCGGAGTTGCTGGGTTGCAAATCTGCAGCTGAGGAAGTCTGGGAGCCTGATTGTGGAAATATACATTTCCCAACCCATAGTAATCCTACAAGAAGGGTCTGAGCCATCCTTTGTACAGCCGGAGTTCACCCAGAGACATGATCAGCCCCTCAGGAGAGGGGTTGAGTGGATGGATCTCTGATGAACTGCAGGATTGTTAAGCCGGTGCAAGCTTCTTAAGATGCGAGCTTCTTGTGCCGGGTACAGGGCCTTTCCACTGCCTTACCTGGTGTCTCTTTGCTTCATTCCACAGTGAACTTTGACCACTTCCAGATTCTGAGAGCAATTGGGAAAGGCAGCTTTGGCAAGGTAAGGAAGAGTCTCTGGGTGGGCCAGTGGAGGGTGGGGACATATGGGACCACGGAGCCACATACAGATTTACTCCATTCCTCCTCAGAGAAGCTACTCCCATTACTAGGGCAAAAAGCTCAGGATTATTAGGGAGGAAGTGGGGGCTCTAGGCCTTCAGGGGGTTGCCCTCAACCTACCCCTCCACCACCTTCCAGGAAGGGTCTCTGGGCCCTCAGCTCAGCCGACAACAGAGTGTGGTCTGGTTTAGTTCTGTAGAACCTTGGTCACCCTGTAAGGGGTTCTGTGTTCCAACATGCACCCACTCACAATACTGTAGCCATCTTACAGTCTGAGGGATTTCCTTAATAAGTCTTGGAAGGTTGCATTGTACAGCCAGCTCCCCAAAATTCAGGAGCTACTGTGACATCTCATGGACCTGCCAACTGAAACATCAGTTCAGGCTACACACTGTAATTCAGAGGCCAGGTTGTATCCATGTCGGTTCCTTAGGTGCAAGGTAACAAGACCCAGTGTGTCTGCACAGCCTTCTTCCTCCCAGACCAACCCGAGGCTCTTGTCCCTGGAGCAGGCGCCCTGTGGAGCCTGTCTCCACTTGTCTTTTCTCTCTTGGCCAGATCTAACTTCCTGATTGCTGCCTTGTGGTAGCTACAGATTGGGGGTAATTATAACTCAAAGAGATTTAACAAGAGCTCTGAAAAGACTGGAATTAGCCCTCGGCTTCTGCAGCGTGATGTGCTGTGGATGGACCCCTCCTGAACAGACGTTTGTGTTCAGCTGTCCGGGGCACTTCCCTCCCCTCTAGCCTCACAGCTGTCTGCGGCACTGTGTCTATTTAGGCTCCAAAAGCCTTCTCTAAAGAGATTGTGCCGCCACCAGAGTACAAAGCACAGGGTGATTGAGGGTGATTAATTGCTTCCACTTCATTGTTTCACAAAGGCTGTTCTGGTTGCTGGAGCCTGGGGTGAATTAAGTCAAAGCAGATGAGCGCTTAGCACGGTGTTGAAAACAAACCACAGGGAGGCGTCTCTAATGTCCCCTGGGCCCCAGGCTCCTACAGGCCAACCCGACCGTTTTGAGTCTGTGAGGATGGTTAACCTGAGTCCAGTTGAAACTCCTCTGTGTGGATGTTGTCAGGGCTGTGGAGGGTGCAGGCAAGAGGGACAGGCAGGTGAGATTTGTGGAGTAGTAGAGAAGAGCAGCTGGAGCTGGGTTTAGGGAAGTAGCTGACACTGGGAGGTACCCTGATCAGGAGGCATTCAGAACCTATGTTTGAAAAGGACTGGGTTGTAACGTTCCAGACTGAAGACCACCATTAGTGGGCTAGGCTGGGGTCAGGGCATGTAAAGGGTAGCTGCTGTTTTCTGGGAATATTTCCATTTCCTTCCCCTGGAGGTTTTCAGGGCACCCCTTACCCAACCCTTCCTGTATTTACTGTCCATCCTCCACTCCTTCAGGGGATATCCCTGATCCTCAAGAGGGCATTTGACATATCCTATCTTACATCAAGTTTGCAGAAACCCAGGATTATGACTCCTCTGACCAAGTCTTGTCTTTGAGAGCTGCTGAGCTGGAAGCAGGCTGCTGTGGGTTGGGGAGACAGGATCCTTGTCTAAGTCGGTGGATAGTACAGTTGGGACACTCCTTCCGGATCCCAATTAGCTGCCTAGTTGGGTCACCAGGAGTCTTAGGCTGTGGCTGCCTGGTGAGTATTTGAGAGAGTCAACACCTTACAGGTTGGGTTCTGTCCTTGCTACTCTCAGTAGTCATAGTATTGGACCCAGGCAGGAAGGAGTGAGGGGTTGAAAAGGAAGCTGGGCTGTCCAGTAGACCTGTATGCTGTGCCGCAGAGGCTGTGTTCCCTGCAGACAATTCTTCCTGTAGGTGAGACGGACGAAGCCCACCAAAGTCCCGGTGTGTGCAAGATAGTAGCAAAATAAGTGCATCTGAGACCAATGTTTCCTGTTAATGTTTCTTTAACCAATGGCTACTTCCCCTGTTGGGGCTGTGACTCTTGGAGATAGGCTATACAAATGTGTTATAACTAGTCTTTGACTGTTTCCCCAATTTCTTAAAAAAATAAAAATGAAAACCTGGTAAACTACATATAATGTTGGTCATGATTCACACTGTTTTAGATGCACAGTCTCATGTCACCATGGCCATGTTGTTATGTGACAGATTTCAGTTACTTTCATTTTGTAAGAACTAAAGCTGTCTCTGTTAAGTGATAACTCTCTCTTGCCCTCTTTCCAGGCCCTAGCAGCAGAATTCTGCTTTCTGTCCCTCTGGTTTTGAGTACTCAGGATACCTTACCTTAGTTATTTCTAGCTGCTATGATGGAAGCACCACATACTGGATGCTGGAGCAATAAATATCTCTAGTAGCTACTGACGCCAGAAGTTCAAAATGGAGACAGATATGGTGCAGGGCCGTGCTGACTTCCTGGCTGTGCCCCTCAGATGGTAGAAAGAGGTCAGAGTTTCCTGGGGTTCTTCATCAGGACATGCCCTACTCATGAGTCCTCACCACCCTCAGGATTTGCTACTAACACCTTAATACAGGAACCTAGAAGGGGGCACAAATATTAAATATGGTGTAGTAAGTGGAATTGTGAAAAATGTGTCTTTGTTTCTGGTTGGGTCCATGTAGCAAAATATCCTCAAAGTTTGTCTGTGTCAGAATTTCCTCCCTCTGAAGGTCGAGTAATCCTACTGACCTGTGTACAGTGTTTTCCCATTGATGGACTCCTGGCTTGCTTCCACAGATCAGCCATTGTGGATACTGCTGTTGCTATGAACATGAGTGTACAATGGTCTCTTGATCTTCCTGCTTTAAATTCTGTTGCTCAGAGGTGGAATTGCTGTATCACAGGGTGATCTTATGACTTTAGAGGAACTGCCGTGCTGTTTCTACAAAGGCTGAAGTGTGTTAAACCATATTACTGCCCCACCATAGGGCATACCATTCCACATTCCCACCCATACAGGTTAGGGTTTGAGTTTCTGGTTGTAGCCTTCCTGGTGGAAGCAGGAGGCCTGTCTCCTTGTGTTTCCTTGATGGTGACAGACAGATCTGCTGATGAAATTTCTTATGTCTCAGAGGAGCCTGGGAGGGCAGTGTCTAGGTGTCTGGGACTCAAGGCTCTGCTGTGGAACTCCCAGGCTCCCTGGCCTCCAGCTGGGGTGCCGAGGGCTGAATTTGTTGAGCAGGGAGCCCCGTAAAGTTGTTCCTGGGAACAGAATCTGCTTGGATTGTTTCCACAAGGTGGAGCGAACTGGGACACACAGGCAAGAAGCTTGGTAATATAGCTTAAGTCAGGAATACAGAAATAGAAAGGCAAACATTGAATGACTGGCAGAGAGATAGAGATGGAAACCAGAGGGACCCACTGGCTGAAATTCCCCTCATCAGTTTGAGACAGAATGATGTTGGCCCTGACCACCTCTTGGGGCTATCTTTTTGAGTACTGGCTTTCCTAGGACCTCCTCCATCAAGCATGAACTGGGTGCCCAGGGTCACCTGCATACGGCAGGAGGCCTCCCGACTCAGGTGTCAGAACCTCACACCCAGCTTTCTCATTTAACCAAGGCCCTGAGAAACATCCTATTGGAATTCCGACATCTCCATGGGAAGGCTGCTGTTGCTAAATAGACTTGCTCTTCTTCTAGGCTTCCATCCATTCTGGGAATAACAAGCTGGTCTTGAAGAGCAGGAGACCCAGATGCTTAGGAATGGGACCTCAGGCCCAGACTGGAGATGAGGAGAAAGAGGCTAGGCTTCCCTCCCCAGAAGTCACTATGTCCAGACACCCCGAGGCCTCTGTGTGAGCTATAGCTGGCCTTGGCCTGGGGATAGAAAGAAGGAGAAAGGGGGTTCTAAAAATATGTCAGGGGAAGACTAACAGTTAGAGAGGAAGTGGTAAGGGCCCTACAGGGTGAACTTTAGCAGATCTGGTGCATTCTTAGGAAGCTTTTCTTGCATTTGTTGCTTTTCTGTGCCTTTATCACACAAAGTGGCAGGCCTGGGATGTCAACTGAACCCTTCATCCATGTGGCCCATAGTTTGTTGCTTGTCATGTGTTCTTAGAGTTGTGTACTGTGCTGTTAAGTGCAGTGTTTGGTTGCTGTAGTAAGGAATTCATTTTTCTAGTTGGAGACTTGGTTGGTCTGTATATCCCAATGTTAGCCCACCTGTCAGCTCTCCCACCCATAACCCCTCCCCAGGAGTGAGGGAAGGGCTGCTTCCTAGAGCTTCGTTATGACTGAGCAGAGGCTGGACGTACTTGAATATAGGGCTTGTACCAAATCTAGGATCCAGGCAGTGACAATCTTGCAGTCTGTGGGCATTTCTTGCTGGGAAGATAGGATCTGCTTCTGACTTCCAGTGGGTGCGAGGAGTTTTAGAGGTGGGTTTCCCGTGATGTGCTAAACAGGCTCAAAGCTGAACGTTAATGTCTGTCAGTGCTATCTGTAGGCAAGGTTTCAGTCCTAAAGATCCTCTGAGACATGTCACCAGTAAGTAGAAGTTCAAGGGAACACCAGGAAGATCCCAAGGAGATGCCTGACTCCCGAGTCTGGATGTTCTTTAGGGAGTACAAGAGCACTGGTCCAGGTGGGGATTTTAGTACCTTGGTTGGCTTTGGGACAGCAGGCATAATTTGCTGTTTTGGCAGGAATGTTCTACCTCCTTAGAGCCTTATGGGCCCGGTTTCAATTTGGATAAGTCTCTTCATCCATCTTTATCTCTAACCTCCCTACTGCCCTGGTCACTCTCTGTTCCTTAGACCCCCCCTCCTTCTCTCTATCCCCAGGCTGAGGTCAGCCATAGTTCACACACAGAGGCTTTGGGGTGCCTGGACATAGTGATTTCTGGGGAGGGAAACCTAGCCTCTTTCTCCCCTACTCCAGTCTCAGTCTGAGGTCTGCTACGCAGCTAGGCCTCGCATTTTAGCCATAGAACTATCATAGAAGGACTGATGGAGCCATTGTGTGGAAAGGGAAAGCCTTCACACCAATAGAAAGACTCAGGCCCAAACACACAGTCACCTTCTTTTCAGCTTATAGAAAAAGAACTTAGAGAACTGGGTGTGAAATGCCTTAGACAGAGACACCAACCACTCCAGGAGTTCTGTCCCTGCTGAGTCCTCAAATCCTTAGATAAATCCAGGGGGGACTTGGGGAAGATCATCTTCAGATGTAGACTCGCAATTTGGGGGCTTTGGACTGGTGTGCAGCTGGGTCAGGGTCCTCTTGCCTCTCCCTGACAGGTCTGTTAGCATGGGCCCCCATGATGACACCTTGCCTCTGCCCAGCATTTCAGAGACAAGGCAGCACTGTGGTTGCCATGGCAACCTCTCAGTGGCTGCATCCTGCCAGGAGTATTGTGGGACATCACTGGGCCTATGGTTCACTAGCTCTGTCTGTGGAGAATCTGGTTCTCACAGCAGCAGGAGACCAGTCATAGCCACAGAGAGCTCAGAGATACCTAACTTTGGGATGTGATTGCTTGGGATGATTAATGCTGTATCATGGGGTCCAGGGTCACCCCTGGGGCTGCTGGAGCCAGTTCTGCCTGCAACTAATGTGGTTCACCCAAGATACCAGGATGAGAAGGTCACTGGGAGGCAGCCTGTGTCAACTCAGTTGGGCAGGTGGTACCCGCTGTGCTCCTTGTCTTAGCCAGTGGACTCTGATGCCAGCCGGATGGAGGGCAATGTTCTAACCTTTGATGCTTAGACCAGTGTCAAGTGACTTTCTTACCTTTAACATTATCTCCACCATTTTCTTCCAAGACATCCAAGCTATGAATCCTGAACTCTGGGGTTTGGCATCTTCAAATATTTATACTGTAGCTGTCAGAGCCATTGCTCTATGGCCCCATTATGGGATTAACTGTCACAGTGTGGATAGCATCTATGAAAAGCTTCACTAGAGTAAGCTCAAGGTGGCCGTTGGAGTTGTCAGTAGCAGCGACAAGTCTCCAGATGCTGCCTGGTGCTGATGGCCTTGCTCACAGCTGCTGTGCTCCCTGCAGGTGCCTGGGCTTTATTTTTGCCTGCTTGTGACCCTCCAGGCCTGTGGCACACAGGTTCTGGCTAAGGCATCTGCCTCTTCCCCTCTTACAGACGTCCTGCTGAGTCTACCCCACTGGCAGAGGTTGATGTGACCTTACTAGGCCCAAGCATGTTTGGTGGAGCCATCTCATTTGTCAGGGAGTGTGCCCTGGAGACCTCAGAACAGTGGTATCTGTTAACTGGGTTGGTTGTGACCTAAGATGGTTTGAAATTGCCTCTTGTTTGTACCTTTGCTGACTGTGAAAAAGGGGTCTGAAAACATGTACACACTAGTCAGGAAGGAGAGAGGTGAGGTAGCTCCTTGTAGGAGGACCTTATGTCCCCTTGTGGAACCACAGCAGCAGATGGGGCAGAGACACTCAGAGTAGACAGTAGTCAGGTCCAAGTGAGTCCCATACAGGGTAGCCCAGCTACAGGGTGCTTGCCCTCACCCGCCCACGGAAGAACTCTCTCACTCAGGCCCAGGCTGACTCTAGGATGTAAATTTTGAGTGAACTGTGACCTTTTCTGCCTGGGACTCTTATTGGAGAAGTGGCCTTGGGACACTCAGTCTGCCTGATGTCTTTTGAACTTCCCTTCTCGGGGGGGGGGGGGGGGGGCGGGCAAGCACAGACCTCTGCAGAAGCCATCTGGGCCCTGTCCTCACCCTAGGAGGCTCCCTGTGCCTGCCCACACCGAGTGAGTCTCCATCAGTAGCCTTTCTCCTTGAAAGCCAGGGCTGCCAGCTAGGGTGGCTTTGAAGAGGGGAAAATGCTGAAGATCAAATGGGAATCCACCCCTTCCAGGATTGGAGTTGAAAGAAACCCCACAGGAGTCCTGAGCATAGCTATAGTGGGGGAGGGGGTTCCTCAAAAGTTCTGAAGGTCTGGAGGTGAATTAGCATCAGCTGCAGGAGGTCGATCAAGGGGAGGGGCTTAGTTCTCCCAAGAGTAGCTACACTCTGAGTCTTGGCTGGTGTAGTGACTGGTTTTCTGTCAGCTTGACACAGGCTGGAGTTCACAGAGAAAGGAGCTTCAGTTGGGGAAGTCCTTCCATGAGATCCGGCTGTGGGGCATTTTCTCAATTAGTGATCAAGGGGGGAGGGCCCCTTGTGGGCGGTACCATCTCTGGGCTGGTAGTCTTAGGTTCTATAAAAAAGCAAGCTGAGCAAGCCAGGGGAGGCAAGCCAGTAAGTAACATCCCTCCATGGCCTCTGCATCAGCTCCTGCTTTCTGACCTGCTTGAGTTCCAGTCCTGACTTCCTTTGATGATCAATAGCAGTGTAGAAGTGTAAGCTTAATAAACCCTTTCCTCCCCAACTTGCTTCTTGGTCATGATGTTTGTGCAGGAATAGAAACCCTGACTAAGACAGCTGGGGTACCACCAGGGCTGTGGGGGTCCAGGAGTGTCACATGAACTGCCAGTACTGTGGGTACCAAGGGTGCCATGGGAGCTGGGGATGCTGTGGTCTTGGGCATCAGGAGCCTGTTGCAAGTCCCCTTCTGACAGCTTGTTCTGGACTTGCCTCTGCTGCCACCATAGGACAAAGAAAGCCTCCTGGCCACCGCCCCACAGAGCCACATGCAGCAGAGCATTTATCACATGTTCCTAAGTGGGCCAAAACACAATGTGAATGTGCCAGGCTTGCCTCTCAGGGTCACCCAGGCAGCGTTGGTGCCTTAAAAATAGCTGTTTCCCTTGCAACAGACTTAGGCGGAGAGCTCTTGCTTTCTTCCCTGCATGGGCGTATGAAGGCCACCTGTCATCTCCCTGGCGTACCTGATCCCTGGGTGGCTTGACTTGGGAGGACCAAGCAAGGGTGTTCAGCTGAGGGTGGTCCTGCTGACTGCCAGGAGCAGGATGGATGCCCCCTGCTTTTGGGGCTTGCAGGAGCTCCCCTTGCTGTTGAAGCTCATGGGGCTGGCGGACACAGCTGTCCAAGATACAGGTCATTCTTTGAGGTTCATAGGAGGCTATGACTGCCTTGCATAACCTCTGCTCACCACGCACCTTGCTTCCTTCTCTGCCTGACCACTCCAAAGACATCAGCTGATCTGTGTGTCGCCCCCTGTGGAAGCCTCATGCCTTGTGATACTTCACAAGTGTTAGTGCTAAGCGTACCCCTCCACTGACCACTGTGAACAGCAGCTTCAGTCCATCCTGAGCCACTGAAGTCCACAGCTCAAAAATAGAGGGAAGACGTACAATGGCCTACTGCGTGTCTGACCACCCTGTGGAAACCAAGCCTCTTCCTTGTCCCTCTCTTGCATTAAACTGAATTACAGAGAGCAGCCCACCTCTTTGTGCTTCAGTTGGTGTCTTCAGAACACAAGGATGGTTGTCTTAAACATAGCTACAGAACTTGTTCACACCTAAAATAGCCAACAGTGTGGTCGTGTGAGCACTAGTCAGACTCAGGGTGTTCCTGATGGCCTTGTGGCTGTTATTGCTACTGCTCTGAATCACGTTGACAGTGAGGCTTCACAGGAGTGGTTGGGTCCTCTTACTCTCTATCTGCCCCTCCTTCCCCTTCCCCTGCTGTGTGGTTTTCATTGAGGCCCAGGCTGCTCTGTCCTCAGGGAGCCTATCTGTGAGCTCTTCTCCATCTCTGCAGATCATCTTTGACCGAAGCAGGGCTCTGCCATCAGAGAGCCACGCTTCTGCCTGAGACCCGTGTGCATCTGACTTTGGCAGCGGCTGTCCAGGACTGCTCACCATTTTTATTTTGCAGCCTGGTGTGAGCTGGATTTCATTCTTTCTGGACACTCTAGGGTAGGATATCATCTCAAATCTGCCTCCCAGGTCTAGAGGTATTTCTCACTCTGACTGGTTGTCTCACTGCCACTCAGGCCTCGTTTCTGTCTTTTGTCTCCTCTTTGACTTGGGCTCTTCCTCTCCCCTCCCACCCCCATCACTGCCTTTTAAGGGCCATGGGGTAGCATTTGATGCCTTGGTCCAGGATGCTGTCCTCCTCTCAAAGTCAACATCACAGCTGCAAAGTTCCTTCCCCATGCAGAGTAACACATCTTCAAGTTCCAGGATTCGATCATGTGTGCCTCTAGAGGGCGTCATTTTGCTGGCCATTCATGTTGTGATTTGTTGCTATGTCTAAAGGTGTGCTAACAAGCCTCACTGTCCCTATGCTTCTGGCTTTAGCCATGTCTGCATGTTTCTGCAGTATGTCTTGGGGTTAGTTCCTAGAAGTGGAGTATGTGGGCTGGAGGGTGGTGAACACGACTTGTGCTAGAAATTGCCAAGTCCTCCTGCATAGAGGTGCCACCATTGTCTTCTACGGGGTGTCTGCCATAGGGCGTGTTGCCAGCTGCTTGGATATTTGCCAGCCTAACAGACAAGGCACAGCAATTCCCTTAGCTTGGCCTTGCACTTCTCGGTAGCCTAACTTGCCTATTTTGTTATTTTTATTTTTCTCTCTAGTTGGTATTTCTGTTTATTTGCAAAGTGTCTATTAGGAATGACAACCTTTCTTTCTCACCTAAATTGAAAATATTTTCCGTCTGTCTACCAAGTTCATTCATTTATACACATTTTCCTGTGCATAGTATTTTCTTTTATGCAGCTATTTTGTTTCAATCACTTTCCAAGTTGTTTTTGGATTTCAGAACCACAGAAATTTGTCCGTACTTCCATTGAGAGACATCTTCGTGTTTTCTTCTATTGCTTCCAGGTTTTATGTGTCAGGATAAACCTAATAACCTGGAGCCTATTCCAGCTTGCAGTGTCAGGCAATGATCAACTTTTCATACAACAACTTAGTTGATGTTGATAACATCACTTATTAATTTTTTTTTTTACTTAAGTCTTGAGAAGCCACTGTAATGGCCCAAGAAGTATCTTTTTGCAGTTTGGTCTGCTTCATGATTTTCTGTTCTGTCCCATGGGCCTGCTTGTCTCTCCACATATAGCTGTCATGCTTATGAGACAACCCCTTGGTGTGCTTGAGAGTGTTTCTAGAGAGTTTTACCTCAGGAAGAAAACCCACCTACAATGGGCACAGTGCCATCCCATGAGCTGGAGATACAGACTGAAGAAAAGGGGAGGGAAAGGAGTAAAAGAGCCAAGTGCCGACATTCATCCTGCTTCTTGGAGTCCCCGGCTCAGGTGTCTGCTACCGTAGCCTCTGTCATGCCTTCCCCGCCATAATGACCTGCGCCTTATTAATCTCTGAGCCCAAACAAATCTTTCAGCCCCTGAGCTGCTTCTGTCAGGTACCCGTCACAGTGATGAGAAGTGACTCACATACTGTGACACCCAAAGCTTCTTTAGTTCCACTAGCCCAGGGAGCCGCGCTTAGAGCTGAGAAAGCCAAGTCTGTCCCACCTGCTCCTCTCCCCTTTGCTTGTGTCCCTCTCCTCACCGCATGAAGCACTGGTACCTCCTCAAGGACAGACTTCCCTGAAGGAAGTCTCTGAGAGACAGAGGTTAGGGGACAATAAGGGAGAGCCATAAGCAGACGTAGATGTGAGGGAGACGGTCTAGACTGAGGACAGGTGCTGGGCACATGATCTCACTAGGGAACTGCAGGAGCTGGTCCAGGAAGGGACCCAGGATGGGACTTGAGGACCGTCAACCTCTTCAAGATCACAACCTCGAGAGAAGCGGGAGACTAGCGTGGTCTCTGCTGCTCTGTCAGGGACACCTGTGAGGTGTCTGAGCATCCTTCTCTGTTCTATCTATTCCTTGCCCTGCTGTGCTTCTGCATGAGTTGCCTGCTTCTCTGTTCAGGGACACTGTTCTTATTGTACATCACCCAGGCAACCCTCTCCCAAGGCCAACTCTCTGGCAGCCACATACACCTCTAGAACCCATGTGTGTGTGTGTGTGTGTGTGTGTGTGTGTGTGTGTGTGTGTGTGTGTGTGTGTGTTTTGTGCTGCTGGCACTGCCTACCAGCAGAGTCCCAGGGAAGGCGGGATCCTTCCCTGGTACCCTGTGGTCCAGGTTTGCCTTTCCTGGGCTCTGCTACTCGCAGGAGGTGTGTTCATTATGGTATTCAGGGGCTTTGAGTACCTGTTGTCGGCTCCTTGCCTTCTGGGGAACAAAAATGACTTGGAAAGAAAAAGAGCTTGTGGTGAATCACTTAAGTCTGCAAGATGTGTAAACAGCATTCAATTAGAATGGCACTTACACCGCCATTAGCCACCAGCTTCCACCAGGCTGAGCAGTGGCATTTTGAAGGGCGCCCTGCAGCCCAGGAGCAGCAGAGCTTACTCCCCTGAGATCTGATCCCACTTCCTCTTTGTCTGGTGTAAGTGGATTACTGAGGAAGTGGCCCAGAAAGCCCGGACCAATTTCCTCTGGGGAAAGAGTTCACTGGGGCCTAAAGCAAAGGCTTGGCTGGAAGAGGCCCTAGGTCTCCTTTCACCTTTTGAAACATTGCTCTGTCAGACCAGCCGCTCTTGCGGTCCCTCTAAACCAGGGCAATCTAAAACTCCTTGGAGCCTCTCTGAAGGGGCTGGCATTGGAGGCCAGCAGAACCAGGCTTTTCCAGCTGACCTGTTCATTAGCTGAAACTCAGCTCTGTCCCTTGTAGCTGTAGGTGTGTCCACAGTTCAGAGCTGTGGGGCCAGGCCCACTCAGCAGTGACATGGCCAAGCCAGCCTTGGGTGGGAAGACAGTGAAGGTTAGGATGGCTAAGGAGAAGAAGGACTATGGGCCTGATTAGGAGAGAGAAAAGAGAGAGATGTTCCAGGTAAGGGTGCAGTACAGGGTTAGGCCAAGGTCTTGACTCCCCAGGAAACCCATATATCCATGATAGACGCGCTCAGGATGGGCATGCCGTTTGACTTCTTGGGACCACAACAAAGTCCCACCACATGCTAACTCCAAACAGCCACTGCTTGTACTCTTTGGAGACTGTGGTCTGATGTGGAAACAGGGCTGGCTTTTCCTGCAGGCAAGAGAGAAAGGCATTTTGAGGCTCCCGGACTCTGGCTCCTGGAGGCTGCTGCAGTCTCCATGATCTTTGGCAATCCTTGGCTTGTGGCCATCTACCACCTTGGTCAATCAAGATCAGGATCTTCACATCTGTCCCGTCTCCACGTGACCTTGTTCCTTATTCCTGCCCATACGTTTAGTCCTATCTTCTGTGAGGACATCTGGCATTGATTTAGATTCACCCATGACCTTCACGCCCTCAGCTTGGTCATGATCTCGGAGACCCTCACCATAACTGGGCTAATTCTAGACTTAGGAATTAAGATCGCAGTGCAACGACTCAGGAACCCCACATCCTCCTGCTGCTGCCTTTGTTTCCCTGTGGCTCTGCAGCTCCTACTGGTTCACTGTAGTAGGAAAATTATAGAGTCTCCCTAGCAGTGACTGTGGGGTTTCTGCACTGAGGTAGGGAACGTGTTTCCCCCTCGCCCCCCAGGGATCCTGGAGACAGGGCCTGTGGTGTGTGTGTGTGTGTGTGTGTGTGTGTGTGTGTGCATAACTGACCTCTCAGGAGGGTGGGGAATTATGCAGGCAGTTTTTATAGGGGAGGCACACAAGGGACAGAATCACCTAGGGCTCTGCACCTGCTAGGCAGACGCCCCCCTCCCCTACCCACAAAAGGAGGCCTTCCTTGGGTAGTTTCCCAGTCAGCTCACTTCTGCCTCAGAAGTAATTGGTCTTCACTGCCTCCTGCTTAAAGGTGTATTTGCCAGAGAAGCCCCCTAGCCCATGCTCTGACTGACCGGGGCTGTGACTGACAGGCCCATAATTCTGCTCTCAGGGAGCAGAATGAAGCGTCAGTCAGAGAAGGACCTGGGTCCAGGGCCAGGTAGACTGGGTGGCCTGCTGGGGCTGACATTTATTTTCATTCTGAACTTTTCAATAGACTTTCCAAATAATAATTTGAAGAAGGATTGTAGCTAGCTCAGGGGGAAAAAAATCTGCGGCTCAACACTTGGCCACCGTTGCTTTCCCATCATTTCCCCACTTTGGCCTGCCAACCTCCTGCTGGTTCAGTCTTGGAGCAGATGTGGCCTCTTCCCACCTTCAGGAGTCCTCTGTTCACACCCTTGATGTCTCAGCACCCCCCCAGCACCCCCCCTGCTCTTCCTGTCACATCCGTGGAATAGGGTAAAGTGATCTGTGCTATTCACACCCTGGAGCAGACCACGCAGGACCTGTGCTGAGTGACTGGCTCATGGTCTCCAGCGCCCACTGCCCTCCAGCCCCTGTCCACACAAGCTACCCCTCCCAAGCCATCAGAAGGACTTCCTGGCAGCCTATGCTAAATGGACTGCAGCTGCCCTGTCCCCTGTATGCACCCTACACCATAACCCTGGAAAACTGGAGAAAGAGAGGGAAGTGTGAGTCTCGGAGAGGGGACTCGAGGGATACCTCAGACCCAGGCAGGTGCCTCCAGGGGCTACATGACGATCTTCACAGGTTCCTCCATGATCACAGAACATGTTCCCCCCCCCAAGCTTTCCAGAATGGCTCAGGATGGGTTCCAGGTGCACAAGAAGGTGGCAGGGTGCATATGACACTTAAAAATGTCTTGGTGCAGAAGCTTTGGGGCAGCTGGGAGGATGCCTGAGGCTGGGGAGGGACACATCCAGCTTAGAGATGAAGCACAATGTTCCTTCCATTTCTTTGCTCCAAGTGGGGCATTGATCTGCAGCCAATCTCATGACCAGAAAGCTGGGCCTGGGAGATCTGGGCCAGAGGGCCATGTCTAAGGCTGGCTGCAGGATAGGGGTCTAGCCTGGCTTAGCAGTCTTAATAGAAAACCCCATAAAGCATCTCTCCCCACACTTCAGAGGGCTGAGGTGACAAATGAACACCCAGCTCTTGCATCTGTGCCTAAAGGCCATGCCTCCTGCAGGGACTGCTGTCACCAGCAGAGAAACAGAAGACAGCAAGGCGAGGTTCCTGGGCCTCCTTGGTGGTTGCTGGTGCCTGGAATGTCTGAGTCACAATCTTCTTTTAAAGACATCCTAAACCAGAGTTGTCATAAGCTCCTCTCTACAGGTGCTGTCCCCAAAATGGGATTTCCTGCCACCTAGGAGATAGAGGGTGCTACTGACCTGACCCATGTGCCAAGGGGAGGGACCCCAAGAAAGCACAGAGCCTCAGTACAGAGCTGAGCCCAAGGAGGGCTGCAGGGCAGTGGAGGTGAGGGCCACTACTTGGGCAGTGTGCAAAACAGCTAACTAGCTATCTAGGTGGTCTGACTAAAAGCTACCAGCATCACATAGCTACTGACCTGTAAAGAAGCAACCAGATCAGGTAGGAGGACTAAACAGGAACATACAAGTGCGGTCTACACAGTTCTCTCATTCTGCTCTTGGGTTCTGAGTAAGGATGTTGCTTCCCTTTTGCTTTAGGGAAGGAATTTCAGCTCTTGCTCTTAGGAGACAGGATGGTCAGCTGTTGGCTTATGCCCTTTCATCTTACAAGTACCTTTAATTCGAAATAGTCAGTGTGCCAGTATGGCATAGTTTTAACCCCATCGCTAATCTTGCTGTCATTGTGCTCAGTCACAACTCCATGCTTGACTTATAGGCAGGGCTACTGAATGGACGGATGTTGTACAATAGCCAACACTGGCTGACTTGGCCTGACCCCAGGTCCTAGATTGAGCTGAGTTGCCCAGAGGCTATTCCAGTCTGTAAGTTCATTCTGGGCACATCTGTTGGTCCTTCCCTGCAGCTGGACAGTTAGAATCATGGAATGGGATTGGTGTCAAGGTCCATCCAGGTTCAGAATGCCCAGGAGAACCAACTAGTCTGAGAGCCACACAGTTTTGCAGGGATCACGGTGGCCTGTGCACAGACCTGGCTGGGCTCCTGCCAGTGCTGGTTTGGGGATGGGTGGACTCTGAGAAGTGACTGGATACTAATGAAGGGTCATTGAGGCATTCCGAGGTTTTCCTTTTTTCTGAACCCTGGCCAGGAGCCTTTGAATTACTTTTACCTGTTGCCCATGACCCCGCCTGCTTCTTCCCTCAGGACATTTGTATCTCTTCTGTGGAGAAGAGGGTAGAGAAGGACCCAGCAGTCCTCAGCAGGCTCAGAAGTCCTGAGAGCAGTGTGCAGAAGCAGCTGATGTGACCCGGGTTGTGGCTGTGCTTATTCACACACATTTGCACAGTTGCCCGCTAGCCGCTATTTTCACCTTTTTGTCAGTTTGATTTCTGGGTGACTGACTTAGTTTGACAGTTCCTGGAGCACCTACAGGGACACAGAAAGGCAAGTTAAACTTGGCTGTCTGACGCCCTCTTTGGAGACTATGGGTTTGTATTCTTATATTCCGGGCAGCCAGCTAGGGAGACCTATGGCTTCTTGGACAAAGACTTTGAGCTTTCTCACCCTTTTTCTCTCTGTCTCTCTGTCTCTCTGTCTCTGTCTCTGTCTGTCTCTCTCTCTCTCTCTCTCTCTCTCATTCTTTCTCTGTACCTTCCTCCTTCCCTCCTTTCCTTTCCTCCCTCCTGCCTTTCTTCTCCTCTCCCCACCCCCTGCCACCCCTCATCTGTCTTTTCCCTTTTCCCCTTCTTGCCTTTTTTCTTGTGTTTTAGTTTTGTGCAGTCTAGGCTAGCCTTGAACTTACTATGTAGCCAAGGATGACCTTGAACTTCTGCCTTCATCTTCTCAGTGCCGGTATAACAGGAATGTACTACCACATCCAGTGTTATGCAATGCTAAGGTTTGGACCATGGCTTTGTGCATGTTAGATATGCATGTTAGATAATTGCTCTATTGACAGAGCAACAGCCCCACTTGGCTTTTTTTTAAATATTTTATTTATTTATTATATATAAGTACACTGTAGCTGTCTTTAGACACACCAGAAGAGGGCATCAGATCGCATTACAGATGGTTATGAGCCACCATGTGGTTGCTAGGATTTGAACTCAGGACCTCTGGAAGAGCAGTCTGTGCTCTTAACCACTGAGCCATCTCTCCAACCCCCCTCCACCCTTTTTTTAATGAAAAGAAAAATTCAAGAAGGTTCTTTGCCACAACTCACTCTCAGACACAAGACCTGTTCTTTGAATGTCCCATATGAGTCTTGCAACCCCACACCTGCTCGTACAGGTATGCCCCTCAAAGGGCAGTGCAGTGCTGAGACTGGGGCACAGAGGCATGGTCCCTGGAGGCAGGAGCTGGTGTATCTTCCTGGGGCATCAGATCTAGCAGAGGAAGTTTCCAGGGGAGTTTTGTAAGGATCTTTGTGGCCTGCATGGGGACTTGACTTTTGGTGGCTTTAGGCTAAGGTATGTTGACTCCTAGAGGCACTTGGATGTCCCCTCCATATTCTGTTGGCATCGTGTCTCAGGCTCAGCTCCCTCGGGCTTACAACGTCTGTGGGCAAGGTACCAAGTGTGCGGTGTTGCCTTGGAAACTGCAGCTGTGGATACAGAGGTTGTGTCTCTGGATGATGGGAGGATATGTAGGAGGGCTCAGAACTGAGAAGCTGCTCAGTCACTTCATCCACAGACCCTGAAGATCAGAGTGACAGACAGCCCTGATGCCATTGCTGTAGAGCGGGGTCCACAGAAGCACCACTGGCTGTCACCAGAACTGCACAATAGTGTGACAGAAACCATAGCCAAGAAGAATCTTCTCCCTCCCAGCTGCCTTCATCCCACAGCTCACTTCTACCTTCTGTGCAGACTGAGTGTATCACTCTATTGTTTATACTGCATCGCTTAGTGTTCCTGCTTGGTGTTCCAGACTTGTTACATGCCATTAAAAGCCCTTTCAATGACTTTTCAATGCTTGTGTGGCAGTCGTTAAGCTTATGGGACTGTGCCGGGAGGTTAGAAGTCAGCTTGCTTCACGGCATCCTCGAGACCTTTTACCTTGTGTGCATCCTCAGGAAAAGGAATGTCGATTCCTTCGGGGTGAATCCAGAGATTTGGTCTGAGGCCGGTGCCACTGAGGTATATGACCAGCTCCAGGCTTTCTGGTGATACGTGGGAGTTTCACCCACTTTGGGGCCCAGAATCATTCAGAACAGTGACTAGTGTTCCACGAAGACCCGGAGACCATAGTCTGTAGAAACCCTCAGCAAAGGCCCTGGTTATGTGAGTCACCTGTCCTCGGGTGACTTGGCAGTGGGCACAGGTGCTGGCTCTGCACCAGCTTTTTAATGTCTCAACTTCCTGTTTCCTTTGGGGAAATCTTTTGTCCTTGATCTTGATTGAAACTTCGTGGCCATGGAGATAGCAGCTGCCTTTCTCCTCACTCATCCCTCCCATCATCTGTTCCTCTCTGCTAAGCGATACCAGTGTTGGTCTTTGGCCATGACAGTACATTCCTCAGAAAGTTCTGTGCCTTCAGGGTTGTCCAGGGACCTGCTATCATGGACAGTCCTTGCCGTGGTGGATAGAAGCTTCCTGATGAGTAGCTTTGGGCTAAGAGGGTTCTCTCCTTCATTCCTATGTTATTTATCTTAAACATGTCAACTCGATGAGGTCTAAAATCAACTAAGAGACACACCCCTGGATGGGTCTGTGAGGGCATTTCTAGGAAACAGTGGACAGGAAGTAGGGCCAAACCATACCCCCAAACCTCAGCACAGCTACTTCCTCCAGCAAGGTTTTATCTGCTAAAGCTTCTGTAAGTTTCCAAAACAGAGCCACTAGTCAGAGGCTAGGTGCTTAAACACACAAACCTGTGGAGAGAGCATTTCACACTTAAACCACACAACAGTCTCCAACATACCTCAAAGTCATATGCTGATCCAGGTCCTGAGAAGGGGGTGCTGAAATAAGTTGAGACGGCTTGCATAGGTCATGGCTAGTAAGGGCCTCAGTACCACAAGTCAACCCATCGTGAAGCTAGGAGTCTTGTCTGGGTGCACTGTGACTGGGCTATGCCAGTCTGTAGAAGGTGCCTGTTTACAGCCTCGTCCTGTTGCTGACTAGGAACCCTGGCTCTGTCAGGGCAGAGGGAGCTGACGAGTTGAGATTCTGGCGTTCTTCTGAATGGTCCTTGGCCCTCCAGGTGTGCATCGTGCAGAAGCGGGACACGGAGAAGATGTATGCCATGAAGTATATGAACAAGCAGCAATGTATCGAGCGCGATGAGGTCCGGAATGTCTTCCGGGAGCTGGAGATCCTGCAGGAGATCGAGCATGTCTTCCTGGTGAACCTCTGGTGAGTCCGCCCGAGGGCCTGCCAGGACTGAAGGACCCTTCAGTGGGGTTTACCCTCTGGAGTGGGACAAGGGGCTCTGATACCCCTGGGATGCTCCCCATGTGTTAGTCCTCCCTGCCCCTCCTCCAGGCTATTCAGCTTCTTTGTTCAGGACCTGGTAGGCCTAGGGGCCTATGGCATGCTGGGATTCATATAGAATCTCCCTAGGGTCTGCTAGGAGCCCAGCGATTAGCACTAAGTCACACTACAAAGTGTAGGGTGGACCTTCCGGTTCCTGCCAGAGACCTAAGAACCTTGGGCTGCTGGGAGGTTGATTCCTTCCTCTCCTCTCCATTGCAGGACTGCTCCCTGGCCCATAGGGGTCCTCCCAACACTGGAGTTCTCTCTCAGAGCATGGATATTCCGTGGCCCAGGGGTTTTTCTTGACTACTTCTGTCTTAGGATTTTACTGCTGTGAACAGACACCACGACTAAGGCAACTCTTATAAGGCAAACGTTTAATTGGGGCTGGCTTACAGGTTCAGAGGTTCAGTCCATTATCATCATTTCGGGAACATGGCAGCATCCAGGCAGGCATGGTACAGGAGGAGCTAAGAGTTCTACATCTTCATCTGGAGGCTGCTAGCAGAATACTGGCTTCCAGGCAGCTGGGATGAAGTTCTTAAAGCCCACACCCACAGTGACACACCTACTCCAACAAGCACACACCTACTCCAACGGGGCCACACCCTCTAATAGTGCCACTCCCTGGGCCAAGCATATACAAACCATCACATTCTACTCCTTCACCCCCATAGGCTTGTTCAAACATGAGTCTATGGGGCCGTACCTAAGCATAGCATAATGCACAGGACCCTACCCCACCTGCCCCAACTGCATCCTGCTGTTTTGTTGTGTTGTGTTTTTTTTTTTGTTATAGTAAGTCAGGAAACTACAAAGTAGACAGTGACCACTTCCCAGAGGCTTCATAGCATGGCTGGCTCCGGAATGGCTTCCTTTCTACTTAGAAGCTCCAGCATGCTTGTGGCTGGCTATTTCCAGGCAGGCTGAGGATTGACAGACCCAGATAGCATTTTGTGGTACACATTCCATCTTGTTTTAGCACACTGGACACCCTAAAGTAGGGAGGTCTAAGTGAGACATACCCCTCAAACCTGCCCATGTCAGGGGAAAGGAGGGAAGTTTTCTGTGAGGTGGGAACACAGTGTCTACACTGAGGCTTCTTGGCAAAAAGGAAGGCCAGGATTTTCATCTTCGGGACCTCAGCAGCCCAGCCTCCCAGGCTTTCTAAAAGACAGTGTTGCCTAATGGTCAGGTGCATGGATTCTGGGTGGAGTCTCCTATCACCCTGTAGACCACACACACACACACACACACACACACACACACACACACACACACACGACCTCTGGGACCCCACTGTTGCCATCCACAACTGTGCAGGTGCTGCTGTGACATGGGCCACAAGCCAGGGCTTCAGACTCTATTTTCCTTCCCTCCTGCAGCTGCACTCCCCTTCCACACCCCAGCGCTCTAGATGTCGCCTGTCGTGTAGGGCTGTGTGCACTGGGGACACCACGGCATCCCAAGTCTCCTTGCCCCTCTTCCTGACCCCTTCCTCAGAATCCAGCCTGTGCCACCTTCTCCAGGCTCCTTCCACTGAGGTTGAGAGAGTGTGGCTTATGGAAGTCAGGAAACAGGACCAGTACCATCACTGTTACCATCATCGCCAACACTATCGTCACTAGCAATACCAGCTCTATCCCCAGTACCACCATCACTGTCATCACCGCACCAGTACTACTATCACTATCATCACTAGCACCACCAGCTCCATCACCAGCACCACTATCACCATCTCTGGTACTACCACAATCACTGTCAGTAGCACCACCACCATCGACTGCTATCACCAGCACAGCCATCACTATCATCACCACCACCACTATCACCAGCACCATCATGACCATTGCTATCAGCATCACCACCACCACCATCATAACCAGCACCACCACCATCATCACCATGGCGTATGGTCATTAAACACCAATTCCTCATCCAGACCTGTACTAAGCACTCCACTGGTACTGTCTCACATTCTTCTCTTACAAACGAACTTTGTGTATCCTCACAGAAGAAGCCAGGGACGCCGGGAACAGCTCGGGAATGTGCAGGTTTTATTCTCCAGGTGTCACTTACGGGCATCTCTGCTCTGCAGCCAAACCTCCCTCATGGACATAGTTGTTCTGTTTTCCCTAGGGTCTTGGTGCAGCTCTGAGCAGGGTGTGGTCAATGCCTCAGGCAGGATGGTGATCAGACTGGAAGGAGAGAGGACCAGGTGTGGCAAGAGCTGTTGATCAGGCTCCCCAAACCATTCATATGCCAAGTCTTCCCCTGGTCCCCACAGGTACTCCTTCCAGGATGAGGAGGACATGTTTATGGTGGTGGACCTGCTGCTGGGCGGGGACCTGCGCTATCACCTGCAGCAGAATGTGCAGTTCTCAGAGGACACAGTGAGGCTGTACATCTGTGAGATGGCCCTGGCCCTGGACTACCTGCGTAGCCAGCACATCATCCACAGGTACGTGGACACCTGTGGCATAAGGTGTCTACCTGGGCTGAATGGTTGGTAATACCCTTGGGTCACACCGTAAGGGGGTATCCCCAGTCCAGCAGAACCTGGTCTGCCTCCTCATCCCACTCTTCCATAAGGACCTGTTCTCACAGCGGTGGGTTCTGTCCAAAACACCCAGTTTGAGGATGGACACAGAGGACTTAGTCCTCATGGGTGTACCACAGGGCCTGGCCACATCCAGCGGTTCTCATTTGTCTGTTGACCACACCACAGCACTTCATACTGATTGTGGTGTTTGTAGAAAGCAGATGGAATTGGGAAATATCTAATTAGCAAGCAGGTAGAATCAGGGAGCAGAAATTGGGCTGAAATCCTGCAGCCTTGGCACAGATCGAGGTGTGTTATGAGGCAGATAAACCTGGTTTCTGCCTCTCTGCCCTGGGATTCTGTTGTCTGGGCAGGATTCAGGTATGTGATGGTTACTGAATGTTAGGCATGTTTCTGGAATTCAAGGTTTTGAGGACTGAAGCTGAATTGTGGGCAAAGAGAGTTCACATCTGTGCAGTTGCAGGGCTCTGGTGAGGGCCTCATGGGAACCCGGCCCTGAGGGTCTTCAGCAGTTCTCAGAGGCTTCCAGCTGTAGGTGCCTTCTGCGAAGTCCTAGATGTCCTCTGGCCACCAAGACTCTAAAGATGGATTGCTGGTGGCTTCCCTACAGCTGGCTTCTGGGTGACCCTGGTGCCCTCTGAATAGTGTGCAGTATGTCTTCCTTGACCCTAGCTCCTATGTTAGGATCCATTCTAAAAGCCAACCCTGTCAGAGACATCACGGCATGAATGGCATAGGTTTAAGCTCATTTTCTTGTCACCTTCTGTCCTCCCAGAGATGTCAAGCCTGACAACATTCTCCTGGATGAACAAGGTGAGTCCCTGGAGCCCTGGGACACAGAGAGGAGCATGGGTACCCGACCCAGGACCTGGAAAGCCATGTCTGCCCTTTCTTCACAGGACACGCACACCTGACCGACTTCAACATTGCCACCATCATAAAGGATGGGGAGAGGGCGACAGCTTTAGCTGGGACCAAACCATACATGGGTAAGCTGAAGGCCTCAGATGATACCTGACCAGGCAGAGCCATGCCCCTGCCTAGTCCTTACTCCACAGTCAGATAAAGTCTCAGTAGGATTGACAGCAAGTGGTCTTTTTGCTTTGTTTTTTAAATGATCAATCTGATACGTGCAGAAAAATCTGAGGGTGTACATGAGGGTCATGGGATGGAGAAGTAAGACAGCTCCTTCTCTCCCTGCAGACTCTTTAGAGCAGAGGACCTTGGGGTGGAACCAAATGGCTAAGCAGTGTTTTATCTGCTGGGGGCTAGTCCAGAGGGGGCTCCTCCCTGCAGTTGGAACAGTGCCGAACCGTGGTGGGTAGGGTTCTCTTTTAGATCTGGTGCAGACCTGGTGGTGGGTTGCAGGGTTATCAGGACCTCTAGCCCCACAGCTTAGCTCTCTCTTCTCTTTGTTGGAAAGCTCCAGAGATCTTCCACTCTTTCGTCAATGGCGGGACTGGCTACTCCTTCGAGGTGGACTGGTGGTCGGTGGGGGTGATGGCTTACGAGCTGCTGCGAGGATGGGTAAGGAGCCTTGTAACCCTAAGCTAGCCACTTCTCAGCCCCAGACTGGCTGAGAGCCGTGGGTGGAGGGTGATACCTATCCCCGCCCCCCCCCTTAACCTCAGAGGACTCAGGCATTTAAGGAAATTATGACAGATGCCTGAGTTAGCAAGTCTCCTTGGGTGGTTGGTGGTAGATGGCATGTGTGTCCAGCAGGTTCTTGGGAGGGACTTGCTTCTTTTCTCTAGGGCCAGAGGCAGTGATGTGCTTAGACCTCATACTGTATCCTCTCTTGAAGTACCCTCCACCATTCCATGAAGCCCCAATCCTGATAAAGACAGCACCCCCTGTCCTTTCGGACTCAACCACCCAGGCCTCAGGTCTTGGTGGTGGTAGAGAGGGCATACCCTTGACAGATGACCTTCTGACCTCTGATAACCAATTCAGTCCGGGTGCAAGCTCTACCCCCTGGGCTCTGGATCAGGTGGCTGCTGTTCTCAGAGCCTGGCCTTCACCTGGGACTGAGGTGGCTCCTAGAGTGTTTGCACTTTTGTCTGGGTGCTGTGCTGGGGAGGACTTCTGGTGTAGTGCGTCCTTGCCCACAGAGGCCCTACGATATCCACTCGAGCAATGCTGTGGAATCCCTCGTTCAGCTGTTCAGCACTGTGAGTGTCCAGTACGTGCCAACCTGGTCCAAGGAGATGGTTGCCCTGCTGCGGAAGGTGAGCCCCCTTCTCTCCCCCTCCCCCATAGTACCCATCCCTTCTGCAACTCGTTCAGGAGCTCAGGGAGACACGCCATCTTTCCATGGGCTCAGACCCCTTCAATAGCACAGCCACAATCTTTCCTGGCAACTACTCTGAGACCCTGTCTGCCTCAGAGAAAAGGAATCTGCTACCAACATGTAGGTTTCTTTTTCTAGCAGCAGGCTATCTGTGGTGGGCCCTCATGGTGAGCTATGTATTAGCACACCCCAGTCTGTAATCTTGTCAGGAACCAACATGTCAGGACGTGGCCATCACCCACTCCACATAATGCTCAGACCCAGGCAAAGAATTTAGGCATCAAACCTGCATCACTCCCATAGTGAGGAGAGGGTACCAGGCTGACACATAGCTCAAGTTATTATCTAGTCTCCTTTGTCCCTGACTACACTCCAAAAGGTGCACAGAACCTGGGTTACCACGCCCAGAGAGCAAATAAAAAAGAAAGCCAGCCCCCCTCCCACCCTGCACCTCTCACCGCTAAGCTCTGTCTATAGCCGCTGATAGGAGGATGGAGGATCCCAGCCATCAGGGACACAGGGACACTGTATGTCCAGGGACTGGACTAGGGTCTGTTTATCACATGAAGAGCCGTTCTCTAAATGTGTTGATTGACATATTGGAAGGGGTGGATCCAGAGAGCATTGCCTATAGCCAGGACAGCTGTGAAGAAAGGGGTATTGTACATGAGACCTGACCAGGAGGCGCCTGGCCCTGGTGACCTGATGTCCTGATGCAGTATGGGTATGAACGTTTCTGGAGCCTGGAGGTTCCACATGGAGGCTTTGCAGTAGTTGGGCCTACATGCTATTATGAGAGAATGTTAGCCAGGCCATCACTGCCACCTGCTGGCAAATCTTGGCAGGACCTCCCTGCAGATCCTCTGTTGTCCTTGGATATGGGGCACTGGGATCAGAGTCCCTAGGGTCATGTCACTTAATGCTACCTTTCCTCACAACCCACATTTGATCCTGAGGTTCCAAGCCTCATCCTGTGGCCACAAGGATTGCCCCAACCTGGGACAGGTGGCCATTCTTCTGTGGGGCTTTATCTGAGGGGGGGGGCTCCTTTCAGCTCCTCACCGTGAACCCCGAGCACCGGTTCTCCAGTCTCCAAGACATGCAGACAGCCCCATCGCTGGCCCACGTGCTGTGGGACGACCTGAGTGAAAAGAAGGTGGAACCAGGCTTTGTGCCCAATGTAAGCCCCGGGTACCCAGACAGGTGACTCCAGGCTGTCGGGGTGGTGGTGGTGGGGGACCTGCAGGCTGGGCTCAGTACCCTGTCTCTCCACAGAAAGGCCGCCTGCACTGTGATCCCACCTTTGAATTGGAGGAGATGATCCTGGAGTCGAGGCCTCTGCACAAGAAGAAAAAGCGGCTGGCCAAGAATAAGTCTCGGGACAGCAGCAGAGACAGTTCCCAGTCGGTGAGTACTGGACTCAGGGTTCAAGTCCTCTCCACCCTGTGTGTGGTGTGCAAGGTGACCTCTGGGCAAAGTATGCACTCTACAATCAAGCAAGAGTCATTCTAAAGTCCCAGGGAGGCCTTTGACTGTCCCTCTACCTTTCCCAGTTTCCCTTGGCATAACCCCCAGCCCTGGCCTGTCTACATAGCTGCCCACAGCTGTTCGCTGTGGTAATCACCTGGAGAGCCAACTGTGGGCAAGAGCAGGCACTGAGATCAAAAAGCCCCGGATGCTATGCCCAGGGACATTAGCGCTCCAGTGATTTGTATCTGGTGCTTAAGTGTACCATGTCCAAAATCAAAGTGACAAAGTTCTGCTCTCCCAAGGCTCCAGGAAGGAAACCATTCCCTGCCTGACTGGGGGTAGCTGTCAGTTTTGAGTATCCCATATAAAGTCACATTCGCTAGTCCTGGGGTTTAGTGGGACTCCCGTCCTCTTGTCTCTCTCTCCTCCAGTTGCCTCTGGTGTCTGTGGGTTGGTTGGTTTTTAACCTGACAGCTCCTGGGCTAGGTGCCAAGAGTAGGGATGGTGGCAATTCTTCCTGGGGCATCTAGGTAGGTGGGATCCCCACCTACCTCAGCCTGAAAAATCAAGGCACCCAGGGAATGACACTACCCCTGAATCTCACACCCTCTTTGGAACAACATGGATCTGGGAAGTTATACTCCAGCATGTCAGGCTCAGACAGGGCTTTGGGGAATAGAAACTGGCTTTGTGTAGGAGTGTGTACCTCGTGTGAGAATCCAGACATGGAGAGCATACAGGCTAACTGCCATGCTGACTTCTGGAGGCTGTGAATGGGAACTTGCCCCAGTAGACACCTGCACTGGGAGGAACTCAGCTCTATCCTGCAGCTGTTGGTGGGAGCTTTAGTTGGAGATGAGAAGAATTCTGAACATTGGCTAACACTGAGAAAGCATCCAATGTTCTTATGGGGAAATGAGAAGCTGGAGACTGGGGAACTTTAATGAACACCTTGGTTTTCTTACAATTGTATAACATACAGTACACACACACACACACACACACACACACACACACACACACACACGAAACACATCATCGATGGCTTCCAGCACACCTGCCACCACAATCTACATGGAGATCTTTCCCATGGCCCCTTCTCATCAGCTTGCTTTTCTCCAGCCTCTCCCTGTAGGTATGGCACCTGCCCCTGCCCCTGCCCCTGCCCCTGCCCCTGCTCTCTCCTGCTCTGACGTAGTATGTGGTTCTGCAGGCTTCTTGCACTTGCACAATGTTTTCAAGACTCAGTCATGCTGTCCCAAAGGCCAGCACCTCCCTTCTTCTGGTAGTGAAAAGCATCCCCTTCCTAATTTAGTGTTTTATTCATGAATGTATCACATTTCACTCAGTCATTTGTCACTGGGCTGGAATTTGGGCCACTTCTGTTTTTGAATTATTATAACTCTACTGTGAATGAATATCCCTGTGTAGGTCCTCTTGGGGATGTTCTCTTGGGAGGGACCTTAGCATGACATCTGACATGTGTGACACCTCTATGCCTCGGTCTTCATGGTGTGCTCCATGGCTGGGCCATGCATGACAGTTCTAAATCTTCACATTTGTACTTGTTTTTGTTACTGTTCAGTTTGCACCTTAAATTGTAATCACTATTCTGAGTCTGAGACAGTGAGGTGTTTGTTTGTTTTTACTTTTTGTTGTTGTTGTTTTGGTTTTGGTTCGGTGTAATGTTTTATTTATTTGCATGTTTTTGTTGTGTTTTTTTATTTGTTTCTTGAAACAGGATCTCATATTGTCCAGGCTGGTCTTGAACCCACTTTATAGCCAAGAATGACCTTGAATTTCTGATCTCTGCCTTTACCACCCAAATGCTAGGATTAGGGCGTCTGTTTCACCATGCCCCACAATGCCCCATGCATGCATGCTGGGTGCCCTACCAACTAAGTTACACTCCAAGTTACCACAGTTGGTTTTTATTTGCATTTCACTGACTGATGAAGACCTTTTGTTCATATTACACATTTCTTATTGGAGAACTGCCACTTTCTGTCATTTTAAAGCTGGATTATCTTTCACAGTCTGCTGTGCCCATATCTGTCTTTAGCTGATGTGTTTGGGCCACTGACAGTAACACGGTCAGATTCCTATCTACTACGCTTGAAGCCAGTCTACTTACCACGTGTTTTCTTTCCTATCCAGGTTTTCCTTCTCTGGTTTTCATCAATGCTTTATTTACGTGATTTCCCCCCATCTCCTCCCTTAGTTCTCCAATTACACATCCTTCTATAGTAGTTTTAGGAGGACTGGCAAGACGGCTTAGTGGGTAAAGGTGCTTGTTGAGTTTGATTCCTGAAACCCACGTGGTGGAGAGAGAGAACTGCTTTCCACGGTTATCCTCTGACCTCTCTACGCTCACCATGTTGCATGTGTTTCCTTGTGCTTACACATGAATCGATGTAAAAATATTTCCAGCGGCTGTAGTAGAATTTTCAATGTGCCTTTAGCCAATTAAAGTTTACCTTCAAACAACATCACGTTATCCAAGTGGGAGAACATTGCCATAGGGAGAAACTCCTTCCCATGAGCCCTGCCATTCCCCTTGGGCTGAGCCCTACCATTTGCTTGGTGCAGACGTCAGGTAGGGAGAGTCTGTAGCCTGTCCTAACTCATGTACCCTCACCAACATTTCTCAGCTCTTTCCCTCCCCTCGCTTGAGGTGACAAGGTGAAGGGAGTTTGCTCTCAGATCTCTTCCCCAGTACAGTGGATTTCCCCTTGGACAGTGGGTTCCACTTCTATATAGGAGACTCTGGGTGTGTTTCTCTAGCTGTTCTCCCCTGGTCCTGCAGCCCTGAGTGGGAACCTTTCTGGATTCTCCATCAATATTTGTTGACTTCCTGGAATGAAGCCAACAAAGGAATGGAGCCCTGTGAGTGGCGTCCCAGGAATCCAGCCTTGGGATGCTCCATCGATGACTCCTTCAGCTCTTGATCCACGAGCCTCAGCTCCAGGGAAGCCCTTTCCTCTGGGACTCTGTCGTCTTCTGTAGATTTAGAGACCCCCTGTCTTCAGCTCTGACCGGTTCCAGATGTCCAGTGCAGCAACGTTTTCTCTGGTTGAAAGAATGGGAGCGATTTGCAGAGCAGACCCCCACACAGAGATCGTTGTAGTTTTATTTTTACAGTCCTTTCTTTACACTTTGGGTGCAAGTGCTCATCAGATGTGTGACTGTCACGTGCTTGCCTCTCTTGCCAGACTGTCTTGTTTTTGTGGGTGTGTCATCTACAGCTGGAGTCTTTCATGCAAACTGCCGGGAGCGTCCGTTGCTTGTGTTTATCCTGTTGGGGAGAATCAGCAAACCCACAGTCGTGAGGATTTTGCCTGTGTGCTTTGTAGCTTATGTCCACTTTGAGCTGATTCTTGTGTGTGGGGTGAGGGGAGAGTCCACCTTCACTCTTTTGTATGTGGATGTCTGATGTTGGTAGAAATGTGTTGAGAGGGCTGTTCTTCCCCCACTGAACATCCTGGCACCATTTTCACAAATCAATTTGACCATAAATAGCAGAGTTTATTTATGGATTAATTCCTGCCCCATTGATCTGTCCTTGTCTAGCACATGCTGTCTTGGTTACTGTCACTTTGAAGTAGTGCTGAAACCAGGAATTAGGACTCTTCCCATTTTGTTCTTTTCTTTCAAAATTATTGTCCTATTCTCCATCTATTGCATTTCTAGTGGATTCTAGGCAGTTTAGGGATAGTACCTGTACTCCTAACACATCTGTCTGCAATAGAGTTAGGGGCTGGATCTGGTCTCCATTTCCCAGGCGTCTGGAGTCTGGTGCTGAGTCTGAGCATTTATTTGGACTCAGATGAAACCTTCTGCACCGGAGGGTTCAGTGCAAATGAGCCAATAAGGGAGAATGAGCAAGCATAACCACTGGGGGGTGGAGTCTCAGGCTGAGCCAGCAAGGGTGTGGACTGTGCCACAGAGGTGACCAGCTTCTGCACCTGACCTAGGAATGGCACCTTTGTTGGTGTCCCTGTATGTATTGACAAGGGCTCCAACAGTCTGTCATAAATGACTAGAGAAGAGCTGAGTATAGATGTTCAGCATTCAGAGGTCCAGAAGAATCGAACAGGAAGACATCACTGGTCCCCCTGATGACAGTGCCTGGACTATGCCGAAGGAGAGTCTGTGGGAAAGAGGCTCATGGAGCCACTCAGGGGCCACGGTAGTCTCTCTCATCCCACTCAGAGCCACTTTTCCCAGATGCTTCGGGAGCGGCTACTCGAGCCGAAGGGACTTGTCTTCTAGGAATGTGTTCATGTGAGGTTAGTGAATAGATCACAGTCCCAGCTGTGCCGCTGCTCACAAGGTCAGGGCCATGAGCAACCACCCCAGGGCCAATGTGGCTCCTTCCCACCCTCACAGCACACCTCTGCCAATCTCAGCATTTTGTTGGTGAATGAATTCTGTCTCAAGCCATGATTCAAACCCTCATCTCTGAAGGGGCTGAACCTATGACCACCTTTACCTCCTCAGACCAAAATTTTGTACCAGTCTGCTTCCATCAGAACTAGGCCAGAGAGTCCACAGAGAAACACAGCCTAGTCTCTTCTTGGTGATTAAAGTCAGTCAGTTCCTCTGCTGGATTGGAGGCCCCTCTCCTGTGGCCCTGGAGGTGGGGGCAAAATGCTGGGAATGTGCTACCTCCTGCAAAGGAGAGAGATGGGGAGTCCTGGACACCCTCAGAGTCCTCAGGCCTCAGCCAAGTACTAATTTATCTGTACCTGCTGGAGACACAAGGACAGGAGACACCCAAGTTGGGGACAGAGCCACCAGAAAGGATCATGCAATCATGATCACATGTGCACGCCCCCACCACACAGAGAGGGAGAGGGAGAGAGAGAGAGAGAGAGAGAGAGAGAGAGAGAGAGAGAGAGAGAGAGACAGAGAGAGAGAGACAGAGAGAGAGAGACAGAGACAGAGACACAAAGAGAGAGAGAGAGACACAGAGAGAGAGACACAGAGAGAGAGAGACAGAGACAGATAGTTAGTTAGTTAGTTAGTTAGTTCATGTTCCTAGCCTTGACATGGTGTCAAGATGGGTTCCAGAGAGCATTGTTCAGAAGTTAGGAAAAACAGTTGCCTCTGAAAGGTGAAGAAACAGGCCAGGGTCTGTGCCACTTTCCCAGTAGGAAGAGATGTGAGGTATAGCCGCTCATTCTCGACCTTGGAAGGCTGATCCCAGAGGGCCTTGCTTCTTGCAGAATGACTTTTGAGCAGGGTGGGAAGTTTACGAGGTACCATAATGGAAAGGCAGAGCTGAAGATAGAACATTTCTGGCTGGCTCTTTTGGGTCACTCCAGCCTGGGTGCCATGCTTCTCTGTGACTGTGTGGGCTGGTTGGTCTAGAGATGGGGTACAGATCTTGTTTATTACAGCATTTGCTTCTTAATGCGTATGTTCTTGGGAGGGGCACGCATGTGTGCATGTATGTGGACATATGTATGCATGGAGGGGACAGAATTTGATGTCCTGGGCCTTCTTCACTCTCTTGACTTGATTTACTGAGTCATGATCTCTTGATGTACCCAGAGCTCCGTGATGCAGCCCAGTCTAGCTAGCCAGCCTCCCCTGTTCCCTTGCCTCTACCTCCCAAGCACAGGGATCACAGGCGGCCTACCATGCCTACCTGCCTTCTTATGTGGATGCTGAGAACTGGAATTCTAATACTCATGTTTGCGCGACAAATGTTTTATCTACTAAGCCCAACCCCACCCCACAACAGCTATTTTTAAAACAGCGTTAGTTTGAATCATTGGCCTGAAAGCTATAGATATGTGAGGTGTACAAACTGTTACATTATTACAAAGAAAAAAATTATAATCATCAAAGCAAAGCCAAGTAATGTACCCATGTCTCCACATCATTATAGTATGAACAGGGGAGAAGACTGAACTACAAAATCTATACTTTTAAGAATATCAAGTATACAATGTAGTGTTGTCAACTGTTACCATGCTACATACTCGGTCTCTAATATGTGCTGATCTGCATAAGTTACCCTTCACTCTTAACCTATCTCTGCTCCCCTTCACCTCATCCATAACAACTGCTACCCACAGGTCAAGTAGTTGACAAGAAAGCCAGGACTGACTGATACCACAAACTTTACCTGGGTCTTGCCTTCAGCATCTGGGAAAGGGTTGGTCTGTGACCACTAGGCCCTGTGAGAGGGGCTTGAGTGTTAGCTCAACAGACTTCTAAGCACTAGATATGCCCTTTGTGGAGACAGCTGCAGGCACCTGGTCCCCATAGCATACATTTGCTGTGAACTAGCTGTCCTTCCTCTTAGGGGACTTAGCCCCTCCCAAGTGATGGATTGTAGGGCTGATATTGGCTCTGGAAAGCAAGAAGGTAACTGTGTCTCCTCCCCGAGGCAGCTGATAACCTTTGCCTATCTAACCCTGATCTCACTGACCACTAAGAGCCCCAGCCTCTGCTGGATATTATCGCAGGCCCCTCCCCCAGCTTCAGATTCTTGGATGTGCCACCACCAGCATGAGGGGCTGAGTTCCAGCACTATCTCCCATCGCGGTATCCCCAGCTCATTGCTTACCCATATGGGAGAAGACATGGCCATCGTGTGGAGAACATGGCCATCATATGGGTCCTTCAGTCTTGAGTCTATGGCCTGCCCACGCACACATTTTCACTTCTCAGCATCCTTCTAAGAATAATCTGGAATCTTCCCTTGAACTCTATAACCAGGTCTCCAAGAGCTGTCTTGTAGTGTTTTGAAACCCAGCCCAGGTGCTCACACCAGGAAACTGATTCCAAGCCAAGGGGGAAAGTCTGTTGCAGACACTCCTCTTTAGCCTCATGCTCTGACTCACAGTCTGTCCACAACCCCAAAGGCCACTCCCAGGCTGTTGTCCTGTTCTTACTGGTGTCCATTAGCTGAGCCCTATAGCTCCCAAGAGGGTCCATCACCTCTAAGCCTGGCCGTGCTACTGGAAAACATAACTAAGGTTCTGAGGGAAATGGGTAAGTAGAGGCAGTTACTGAGGGAGCAATGTGTCTTCAGGGTCACTACCAGATTCTCTGGGAAGAGACATGGACCAGGTGCCACATGCTGGTTCACTGGGTAAGAGAGAGTGTAGCTGTCTTTCCTGGTCTTTCCCATGTCATGACCTCCTCCCCTCTCTGGTCTTTAGTGAGTCTTCTCACTCTTAGTTGTTAGAGATAGACTTCTGAAGTACAGAGTTCCTTGGGATCCAGGCATTTCCTTCTTAGAGCTCATGGGTGGGTGGCTGGAGCAGTGCTTGGGGACTGCCCACAGTGTCCAGCACAAACCACTCGATGGCCTTTCTGTCCACAGGAGAATGACTACCTTCAAGACTGCCTGGATGCCATCCAGCAAGACTTTGTGATTTTTAACAGAGAAAAGTGAGTGAGTATGTAAGAAACTGTAGAGGGAATCAGGGGCCACACGGCACGGATGTCCCAGTGGCCGTGTGGCCTGTGAGGCCTGGCCCATGCTCTCTGGGAAGGACAAGCAGTGGATATGGGAGGTAGAGTTGAGTGGCCTCAGCTCAGATCCCTGAAAGGGCTCCCTGGGAACCTTCTAGGTGGACTTAGATCCAAGGGTTGGAATCTCAGGGACACTTGCTCAGATCGGAACTAATCACCTCCTGGTGGCCCCTGCAGTCACACCTGCCACTTGGTCACTGATTCAGAAAAGCTTTCCCTAGTGTCTAATACTAGTGGGACAAAAAGGATACAGGTGGCTGACAGGGTAAGACGGGTCGCAGAAAGCAAAATGTGGAGATAGCCTGGTATAAGATGCCTAAGGAAAGGGTCACCCCTCCCCCTGCCTGGGAAGCAGAGAGGTGTTCCCAGAGGCAATGGCTTGGTACGAGGCTGGGGAGGAAGTGCAGAGCAGTGTGGCCTGGTTGAGGACTCTGGCACCATCCTGTGGTTAGAGGACAGGATGAATCGTGGGCTGTTCCAACACTGCCCACGGAAACAGCTCTGCCGGGGGCTAGAGCTCCCTCAGGCTTCTGCATGAGCTGAAGTGCAGAGCCGGTAGCTCCCAGTCTCATAGCTCTGTGGCCAGCAGTAGAGGGCTGAGCCTCCCCTGCCTCTACTGTTCTCAGCATCCATGTCTGTTTTCTGGCTCCCTGTGTTCCCAGCATGCTGGCACTAAAACAGGGATTCCAACAAGAGATGTTCTTGGCATCTCCTATCACACCCCTGAAGGACACATCCCATGTGTCCTAGCACGAAGTCACATAGTCGACATCAGAGGGTCCTGGGGCTGTAAGTGAGGCTGTGCCATCTGGTGATCTACATAGATCCGTGTGTGTGTGTGTCTTCCCTGCCCTGCCCTGCTCCAGGTTGAAGAGGAGCCAGGAACTCATGAGCGAGCCTCTCCCAGGCCCTGAGACTTCAGATATGACAGATTCCACTGCAGACAGCGAGGCAGAGCCCACAGCCCTGCCCATGTGTGGCTCCATCTGCCCCTCATCTGGGAGCAGCTAGGCCATCTGGACTGTGTCCGAGGGCAGTTCTCTCTCAGGCTGCTTTGAAGACTCAGGACGGCCAGAAGGAGGCAGCAGTGGGGCAAAGGCCTGACCGCCCAGCCTGCCCAGTGAGGCTGTCTGTATGGTGAAGGTGCCGGGAGCCGTGGGTGCCCGTCGAGAGTGGTGGTTGGGCAAGGAGGGCCCTTGGTACCTAGACCGTGGTTCCTTGTAACACAGAGGGAGTCATGCAGTCACCACGCTGGCTGGTCCCTCTTACTGTAGGCTGGCAGATTACAGGTGGCCAGAGTGGCACGGTGGAGCAGGAGCCCTTGGCTTTCTGGACCCCTTTGAAATTGGCTGTACATAGCCTTGTGGCCAGTCTTTGCTGTGGCCTAGCCAGAATGTTCCTGAGCTTGCTGCTCAAGGCTGTGGGGGTGGGAACAGGCCTCTCTGATTCTGATATGTTGTTGAGGGTAAGGGTTGGGGGAGGGAGTGGGTGGGAGGGCGAGGAGCGTTTTCTAGTGACACACACTGCTCTGGCAATTTCTGCAACTTGTGTATAGTTTTCACCTCTGAGAATTACAGTCTAAGAACTGCTGTGTTGTGTGCTCTGTGTGTTACATGCCCATAGAGGGATGGCATCCAGTGTCGCAGTCTTCCTTGGAAATGGTCTACTAGACCGGGGCAGCTGGGTAGCGGATGCCACAGGATAGTGGCATCGTGGTGGCTACCCTGGCATTTATAGAGACTAGAACTGGGCTGCAATTTCAAGATCCAAACAAAGTGAAAATTGTCAAAAGCCAAGAAGCCTCAGGCTAGCAGGCTAGCACCCCACACAGCATGGCTCTTACAGGGCGGGCAGGAGAAACATAGCCAAAGAATATGATATCTGCCCCCTCACTGCCCCAGGGCTCTGTGGTCAGAGGGGCAACTCACCCAAGGATGAGTTCTGCCCCCTAGCCCAGGGTTCCACAGGCACATGTGGGATCACTTGGGAGAGCCCATGTCACATTCAGTGCCCTCCCAGGACAGAAACTACCCTGGTTAATCTTACAGAGTATCTATCTGGGTCTGGGTCTGTGGTTCCAGTCAACCAAGTGCATGCTGCTCTCCTGCCTGGCCAGGCTATGGAGTCAGTCACCAAGTAACCACAGTATCTGAAGAGTTGGTTATGCTGGGAACAGAGCTGAAGCCCCCAGGACAGAGAAGGCAGCTCCAACCCCTGCCTGCCCCACCCCTCAATGAGAGTGACTAACTACGGGGCTCCCAGAGAGGCCTATGATGTACAGTAGGGTGCACCAAGGTACTGCCACTCCTTGTAACCCCTTCAGGTAGCTAGGTTCTGAGTGAAAACCTAGCCAGGTCAGGGGTACCTCAGGATAATTCAGGGTCTGATATAAATGTGTAATGGGTAGCTGAGATGAGAGCACACTCTTCTTTATGATTCTGATAGGAATGTAATTACATCCTCGGCCCCTTTGACACCCCTATCCTTGCTGGGGAAACTAGAAAGACACTAGCATAGAGCACAGCAGCTAGCCAAAGCCCAGGATTCAAGCCTAAAGTTTTGCTGGATATGGTAGTACACCTTTAATACCAGCACTTGGGGGGCAGGTGGATGTCTTGAGTTCAAGGTCAGCCAGGTCTACACAGTAAGCTCCATCCAGACCAGTCAAGGCTCCATCATAAGACTGTGCCTCCAAACCAAAATGAAATCTAGTCTGAAGTCTTACTGACTGTGTATATGTGGCCCAGAGGAAGTCCCCTCCCCCACTCCCAAAGGTGACAGGGCTGCCAGGTCGGGCCTTCAACAAAGTTGCTTCTAAGAACAAAGAAATGATGAAGATCCTGGATGCTGACAGTGCATTGGTTTCCATGGAAATGCTCCTGCTGCTGAGAACAGATGTTGGGAGAAGGGACAAGCAGTTTGGGGATCCCTTGCCTGGGATAAAGAACGAAGACCACCACCATGAGAAGACTTTAGACTAGGAGGCTAGCCTGGGATTTCCGCCATTAGGAAGGCACTCATTGGAACTGCCTAGTTGCTTTCCTTCCAGGGCTGGGCCTGGCTATGAGCAGCTGCACTGGTCTTTGGGGTCCTTCACACCACACTACAGCACACCAGCAGGGCATGCTTCACAGTCTAGCATTAACTAGCTCACTCCAGTGGAGGTGGTTTGAGCCTGGCCAGTCAGAGCATGGGTGTCCTCCTACTGACCATCTGGCTGTGAGCCATAACCAAAAACCATAAGAGGAAGAGCCCTCTCCACCATTCAGGTCCAGCCATGCCCACGGCTCAGAGCAGACAGAGACCACACTGACCAGGCAACTGAGGTGGCAGGAGTGGCAGGGGCTCTCCGGTCCCTGTGCAAATGCTTGTGAGGGAGGGAGGTCTGGCTGGCAACACACAGGCAGCTTCTATCCCAGACTTCTTTTATTGACCTGACTCGCATCAGGCTTGGCCGGCCGGTGGCCAGCATCTGGTACAGCAGCATGCAGATCCCTGGCTATGATTTCCTCACAGTACAAAAACCGCTACTCTAATAAACCTATGGAAACACACTTTGTAGGAAAAGGAAAGTGTCTTAGCTAAGGGATCATCCAACTCCCTAGAGGGGCTGCTATAGGAGCTCAGGTTTGGTCCTTGGAAGTGTCTATGTGGGAGGGAGCTCCCCTGCACTGAGTAACTGGTGGATCCCTGAAGTCACAGCAGCTCCGCAAGGCGGAGGCTCCGCTCGCCTGCTCTCCTCCCTACACCAGGGCACCCAGGGGGACAGGCCCCCAAGGGGTAGCTGCACCTTAGCAACATGGAACTGGTGGAAGCTTGGGGGCTTCCACAGGGCAGTGATTTCTTAGGGGGGTGGCAGCAGCAAACACCCACCCTGCCTACACCAAGACCCCGGAAAGCTCACGAACTGGAGGCCGAGAGCTCCCACGGAGAGCCTTCATGGGGCACCTGCTCACTGCCATGCCTAATCCTCTCACTCTGGCAGTGAAATCTCTCTGGGTTCAGCCCTCTGGAGGGGGTACCTCAGAGTTGGGGCTGGGACTCCCGAGAGAGAGCTTATGGGGAGGGGGAGGGCAAGGCTGAGCACCTTTCACAATAAGGATCTACAAAGGAAGGAGCTAACTGAAGTGAGTGGTCCCCACACCCTACCAGTGGGGACAGCACCAGCTTGCCAGACCCCACGTCTAGGAAAGAGAAGTGATGTTGGAGCGTCCTCCAGGGGGTGCCATGATCTTCTGAGCTGTACGTCTGGCAATGTGATCGTCAGCCTGAGAGCCTGAAGAAAGGGCAAGTAAGTGTGATAAGGAGGTTGGAGGGGAGTGGAATGGTCTCTTCTTCCATCCAGAAGGGAAAACACAGCTGGCTGCACCCATTAAACCAGGACCACAGAGCCTATCTACCTAACCTCATGCAATGTGTATACATGGTTGGTTCTCTCCCCAAAGCCATGGCTTACGGAGCAGGCAGCCAGGAAGCCTGCTCATCCCTAAGGCAATGCAAATGACCAATTGAGCGAATGCCAGTGGAGCTCTATAATCTGTAAGGACAGGAAGGCAAAAGTTAACTCTCCAGGAAGCCTGCCCTGCTTGGTCCCTGAATGGATCTTTCTGGTGGCAGGGGCTTGCCCCATCTTCAAGATGATCTTGCATTCTGAAGGACTGCCCCTTATCCTACATCACCAAGTGACCAGGAACTGTTATCACTTCCCAAGCAGGAAGATGAGAGAAGTAAGGTAATATGGCGATGTAATCCCCACTCAAAGGTGGGGAAAGTGGTGGACAGGGTCTGCCTTGGTAGGGAAGAGGTGGGACAGAGAAGCCCCTCAGCTTGTAAAAGCTAACTCTGTCGATCAACAAGGCAGGTACACTCTCGTGTGTCCCCAAGTGCTAAGGACACAGCTCAGACCCATGTCTCACACTTCCCCGGTGATTCTGGAGCTGGTGGGGCTGAGGGAGCTGCATTATAACTTGGGTCCCCACAGAGGTGACACCTTTCTTCCCATGGACGCTGGACATTCTGTGTTTAGTCCTGGGCTGACATGTCCTCCCAGCTTGCTTGATTCAAGGTGCAGGCTCATCTACGCAGCACCCCAAGGGCACAGGCTAGGACAGAAATGGGCTTCCACAGCAGGGGTGCACACTTCATTGCTCCTCACCAAGGCCAATGCCCCCTACCCTACAGTGCCCACACTGGCCCACCCTGGAATCTGCCCTGTGTCCAAGTCTTCAGCTGAGCTTAGGGCTCGCTGGGAACAGGCTGGACCTGACTGAAGAGCCTCTTACCCCATGCCCAGACCCAACTCACCAGATAGGCTGAATCCCGACTGGTGCAGGTTGCGCACAGGTGGCACTGAGATCTTGCCTGGACAGGATGCACGGGCCGGTGTGCCACTCCCTGGCTTGGCGGGTAACATCACTTCATGCACAGGCCCATCGTACAGGCCTCGAGGCACACCGTGGATCTCTGCTAGCTATGAGGTCAAGAGAGCTGGAGTTTAGCTAGTTGAGCTGATGAAGGGTAGTACCCTGCCTATCTGCTCTGTACCCCAACTTGGCCCTGCTCAGTAATCCCATGGTCCCCTGATGAAATAAAGGATCATACACACCTCCCTCAGTGTTCTCCCTGAATATCAGTCTGTACACACACACACACACACACAGAGAGAGAGAGAGAGAAAGAGAGAGAGAGAGAGAGAGAGAGAGAGAGAGAGAGAGAGAACACACCTCTGCCACAGAAGATGTCCAGAGAAGGCCATTTAAGAGCAAATCAGTCTCATCTGGAACTGGAAGGAGACCCAGGTCCCAACTGTGACCAGGAGGCAGCTTTGGTATGGGGTTCTGGACCCTGTATGCCCAGAAAAGGGCTCCCAACGCCAGAGGCGTTTTCTAGGACTCCAGCATGCACCACTGACCCAAAGAGAGAAGTTGATGGGGTTTCTGCTCCTGCCTAGCATCTCCCTCCAGGTTGCTGGGCCTTCCTGACAGTCTGGTCTGAATCAGTCCACAAGGCTCTGACTAGATCCCACTGGCAAGGGAAAGGGGGGTCACTACCTAGCAGGTGACAGCAAGCAGGAATGAACCAGTTTCCATCACCATGTCCCCTCTGCACATGGGATTAGGCTTGCCTCGCACAGAACTGTCCAGTACAGGCTCCTTCTAGGGTCTCAACTTCTGCTTTACCCCTCAGGGAGGGAGAGAGTGGAGTCTAGGTGGTGTGCTCTGGACCACATTAGCATCTTCATGGTGATGTACTGAGGGAGGTGGTTTTAAATGAGTTTACATCCATCTTTCCTATGGACAACTGTAACAGATGGTATAGACTACCACCACTGAGTGAGTTGGTGTTGGGCACAGGAGGAACCGGGCCTGCTAAGGGCCTCCTGGTCACTTCCCCTATAATAGGCAATGATCAGTAGGCCTTGGGCAAGTGAATTGCTTCCAGTATACCTTCCAAATCCACAATAGGCCAGCGGCAGAACCTCACACAAGAGCTCACTGACTCTGCACTGGGAACACCACGCCTGCCACCCATTTGATGTCCTGTCATCTCAGGTCAGCCTCTTACCCTGTTGCGAGCCTTTATCCTCTTATAGACAAAGTCCGGGAACGTCTTCCGGGGAATGAAGCGGCCAGCCCCTGGAGTGACAAGCAGGTTTCCCTCCTCCAGCACCACTCTGCCCTGACTTATGACCACGGTGGGCACTCCTCGGCACTCCACTCCTTCAAAGATGTTGTACTCTACATTCTGAGGAGAGGCCCACAGGTGCAGCACCCTTCAGCCCTGATCCCAAGGCTGGCCAGCACTACAGGTAACCTGCATGTGCTGTGCCAAGACTGCACCCAGACACACATGCAACTAAGGCAGACAAGTGACACACAGAAGGAATTACCCCTTAGCCAACCCAGCACCCCCGAGTCACGAGATTCTTATGAAGGCAAAGGAAGCAGAGTGTGTTGTGGGGATGGGTGGGGGTGGAGAGGACCCATCCTTGCCAAGGCAGGTGTGGGACCCACTGCCTCAGTCTCCTGATACGTAGAATTAGTCAATAGACTCAGGCACACACGCATGAGGCCAGCAGACAAGGTGCTGGCTAAGTGAGGTGCTGCATAGATGTGGTGCTGGACAAGACAAAGCTACCAAGAGTCGCATTGAGGATAGACACCTGCCACCTATCCTGGTAACGCCCCTGGGAAGCAGCTCCAGCCAGGTCTGCCTAAGGAGGAGGGGCATCCTCACCAGGTTGTGGTTCTTGGCAGAGATGACTTTCGTGGCCCTGGGGTTCCAGATGACCAGGTCAGCATCAGAGCCCACAGCCACACGCCCCTTCCTGGGGTAAAAATTGAAGATTTTGGCAGCGTTTGTGCTGGTCACAGCTACGAACTCATTCTCGTCCATTTTTCCTGAAGCCTGAGAAGGAAGAGGACCAGCTGAGTGCAAGGGTGGGTTGGTAGATGTCATGGGATATCCCAAGTTCAGGAAGGGTTCCAGCCATGACCTTACCATGGCATTAGCCCAGTGGTACAAATGCCGACCCAGACGGGCACTAATGACAGTGACCAGGTAGTCCAGTCATGTGTCTGCTCCTATGGGCACAGCCCCCATTTCTAGTTGTCTTTGTGAATACTTTGATACCAACACCAGTGTCCCTTAAGACACTGTAAGAGTCTCCCTGGTTTGTGGACTTGGCAGAGGGAGGGACTCAAAATGGGGGTCAGGATACAGAGAAAAGAGACCTGCCCTCTAAATATGTACCTGTGTACATGCCCACCTGCCTCCCTCCCTCTCTCTTTCCTTCCCTCCCTCCCCTCCCCTCCCTCCCTCCCTCTCTCCATCCCTTCCTCCCTCCCTTCCTTCCTTTTTTCCTAACAAGATTCTGCTGTGTAGCTCAAGCTGACTTTAAACCCTAAATATTCCTGCCTTAGCATCCAGAGTGCTGGAACTACAGGCCTGCATCACTTTGCCTGGCTATAAATGAATCCCTTTTAAAAATTTAAAGTTCTTCATTAACATATAATAATTATATATTTATGGTATGCAGGGTGATGGATATGTCATTAATCTCCATGGTAGGGAATCCATCAGTGTGATAGTCTTGTCCCGAGGACTAGGTGTCTAGGGGCTGTCACTGCTAAGGTAAGGTTTGGAGGGATAAAGCTGGTCTCTCTCATACACAAGCACTTCTTTCTGGTGGCGGAATCCTCCTGCAGCATACTACTGAGAGCCCTTGCCTCACCCACATCTCCCCAGGCCTAGACTCACCACACATTTCTCCCAGACCACAGACATGCGCTCTTCTATACCGTTGATGCCCTCGGGGATCAGTGTGAAGTTATCTTTGCCAACAGCTTTCTGGGCAGTAGTGAAGGTGCAGTGTGCACTGCCTGTCACCTGGAGGTCCCCACTGAGAACAAGCCAGGGTCAGAGTGGGCCAGGGGCTGGCCCTTCAGAACTGACCACAGCTGGGTCAGCTCCGGCTTCCTAGGCAGTCAGCTAAGGCTATGGAGGAGACCTGAACCGGCACTTATGGACACAAGGGAGAGAGTGGGTAATGTGGGCATAATGTAGAGGGGTCAAGGGCAAGGCAGCGTAGGGATGGGGAGCCCCAGCTGGGACCAGAAAGCCCAGTAGTTCCCTTGCTAGCTTTCCTGTAGAAGCCTGGGATTCCTCGGGGGGTTGGAGGGGAGACCACAGGCTGTCCTGAGCTTCGTGGGCTGAGTGCTCACCTGGACAGCAGAGAGGTGAGGTGGTCTGCAGTAGTAGGATCCGGGTTGATGGGGGGTGAAGTGACAAAGGCTGCAGCCTTGGCCCAGTTCTTGCTCCAGTAGTGTGAGCCATCAGTGCCCAGGCTGGCAGTGATAGGTTCCCCAAAGACGACCACCCCTAAAATGAACGAGGGTTATGGCAGGACCCCATTAACCTGTGCCCACTAGGAACCAGAGCACAGCACGGCTCTCACTGCTTCTGATCCTCTGCTCTCACTTCCACGGCCAGGGAAAGCTTATCCTCTTCTCTGGGGCGCCTGGCTAGTCACTGGCCCTGTGGGGTGGTTCTTGGAGAGGTGTAGTGGCTGAGAAACTGGTCCTTTCCATACCCACAACCTCTGCTAGGGGTCAGGCTGCTGGGCCCTCCAGCTAGGCCACAGAATAGAACTTGACTAATTAAGCCTGCCACGTCAGACTCAGAGAGGCCTCGTGCCAGATCTCTGAACTAGGCTCAGGCTGATCCTTTAAGTGAATGGGAAAGCACCAGGCTCAGAGTTGGGTGCCAAGTAGCTTCTTGGGAGGAGGGGTGAAACTCCAGGGTAATCCTCTCCGTTTGTAAACACAGTGGGTTTCTGTGCCACTCTTTGGGGGGAGAAATTAGTCCCTGTTTACCTCTGCTTCCACCTCAGGGACTCCACGGTCTCAAGCAGGGTTAGAAAATGAGTTCATTATGAGCCTGGGTGGGGAATGGATACTAAATCTTCCACTGTTCTTGGGTATTCTTCCTCTTTTATGTATGACCTTGGTCCTATGTATGACCTTGGTCCTATGTATGACCTTGGTCCTATGCCCCAATCCTGGCTCTCTCCAGTGCCCTGGTGACTACTGGGGCTTCCCTGGCCCTCTGAACTCACAGCCTTTCTGGATCTGTACACAGTCTAGCACCTGCCAACCACAGCTATGGACCGGCCAGGACATAGGTGTCTGCCCCTAGATAGTCTGAGTGCTATGGGCACGGAGCCCCTCGGCTCTCATGATGTGTACCCTGGCTCCTGAACCCATAACAAATATGAAAGTGAGCCCTCCTATGGAATTGAGCCCCTCTCAGATACATTCTTATAATTCTGCCCTTGGGTCCTCTGGGGACAGAAACACAGGGACCCAGTTTTCTAAGAACCCCGAGTAAGCAGCTATTACTCTAACAAGCCTGGGTCCAGCCCCATCCCTCATGGGGACACAGGGCTCCTGAACCTCCCTTGAGCCTTTATCGCTGGGGCTAACATAAGCAGGTGCCACATGAAAAGGCTACTTTTCCATCGGGTTTTCTCTCCTTACCACCTGGAGGTCCTCAATTGTCAGCAGAGCTCTGGGAGGCTAGGAACATATGGGAAGCCAGCCTGGCACTCACCCCTACGCTTGGCTTGGGCAACCATGTCAGCTGCACTCTTGCTCATCACCTTGGTGACGTAGAGTGGGCAGTTGGCCTGCTTGGCAATGGTGACTGCTCTGAACACAGCCTCGGCCTCTACCTGAGGATAGTGATGGGAGAGGCCAATCAGAATGCAGTAAGCCCTGAGATGTCCTGACCAGGTAGATTCTGGGACACCCAAGATCACCTATGAGACTGTAGGCACTGGAGGCATCCCTGTGGGAGCAAGGGCCCAGCTGAGGCCTCAGTGTCTAGAATCTGGGTTGACCCACCCAATTCTCAGGGCCCATGTACACTGCCTTCTTGCTTCAGGTAAGGGCTGTGGGGTGAGAAATGGTTGAGATGATTCAGGTAGGCAGAGGGTCATTGCAGTAAGCCCCAAGATGAGGACAAAATGAGCAGAGTACTACTCAGGCCGTGAAGGAGGGCCAACTTAGCACAGTGCTGGGGGTCTGGGTGGGAAGATGGTATTCTCAGCAGGGCAGACTTACCTCTTCTGGGTGGCTGAGCACATGGCCCTCAGGACCAGTGATGCCTTGCTCCAGCAGGCGCTTCTGTTCCTAAATGACCAATAGGATGCTTTGTTCCATCCCCAAGGATCCCAAGCCCTGGATATGAAGTACCTGGCTGACAAGCCCCATACCTCGAGCCTAGCCTAGGCCCCTGGACCTCCAAGAACAGAACAATCATGAAGAACCCATAGCAGAGTGGACTTGGGAAGGCTGGCCCAAGGTGCAGGCTCTTGACAGGCAGCCACCTCTCTTCTCCCCTCCTGACCCTGGGTGTCATACTGCATTCTCCCAAAGGACTGGCTAAGGTACTTTGGTAAGATCTGTGACCATCATGTCAAAAACAACAACAAAAAATAAAAACAAAACAAAACAAAAAAACCCTATGTTTTTCCTAACTCCCCAGCTGTGGCTCGGTTTAGGGAGTTACGGCTCCCTAACTCACAGGCTGTTTGACCTTTGACTTAACATTCCCCTCTCTCCTTAGGAAACTTGCTCCCATCCAAAGGTCACAGAGATCACAGATCTCATATTGTCTCCACCCAGATTTGTCTGCCCACAGGAGGCCCACATACTAGGCGTCACTTTGACCCACCCAGCCAACCCTGTGGGCAGCATAGCCTCTCACACCTCCTCCACGATGTCCCCGTTTTCTGCGTGCACCTGGGCCACAGCTCCCAGGTCCCGGATGAGGCTGAAGATCTCATATATCTGTGGAGACAGAGTTCCATGCTTGTAGAGTTGTCTCTCCAGCAACAGCCCAAGACGCCCCACTTACTCGTTCCCTCTGAACCTGCTCTCACCTGACCATCAGTACACTGGCACCTGTCCTTGTATGCCATGAAAACCAGGAAGGAGTTCACACCTAGAAGAGAGGCTAGAGAGGATCAGACACCGGGAGAGGAGCCCAGAGACGGCGGCATTCTCCCATAGAAGCTGTGCTGGCTGGCATAGCATCCTTCAGGCAAACCTCTCCCATCAACAAGCCATGTCACACGATGGAGTTGGCTATGTCTCAGCCTCCACTGCTGCTCGATGCTCCAAGCTTGGGAAGCTTTGCTCACCCAGTAGGTGCATGGGGAAGAATATACCTACTATCACCACCACCACCTGTCAGGCAGATCTCCACTCCTGCAAGGCACAGAGCAGCGTAATGGGCTTGCTGCCCAAGCCCCATCCTTTCTCCTCAGGAGAAGCAGCCAGGCCTGGCGTGCTGGGGAAGCCTCTCTCAGCCCATCTGGCATGTCACCTGCCTACAGGTCTTGAGTCCTGCTTCACCACACCACAACTCACAGTGCATGTTCCTGACACTCTGAGAGGGGCAGGCAGGTCTCAGGGCTGGGACCTCAGACACATAGGAGGAAGGGAGGGGCTGATGCCCACAATATTGACATCCAATCATGAGCAAGGTTGAACCTTCCCAACTCCTGGGCAGCCAGAATCTGCCCAGGACCTCCCAGGACCAGGACTGAAGAAGGTCCATCGGGGCCTGAGACAGCCCCAAGCCCACTTAGTCCAGGGCCCTATCCCCTTGCTAGATAGAAATAATGTGGGGCCATCTTGTGCCATATTCCCAGGCAATGACTTGTATGTGATGTCAGTTTCTGATTAGGAGACAATCGTGACAGAGAGGGAGCGCTGCAGACACCCGGTTCAGACACATGGGGCTGCAGAGACTCTTAACTCCCAACTGGAGAGCAGACTCCACTATACCCAAGTGGAGGAGGCGTGGGGCCCTATGCTCCAAAGGACATTAGTGTGAGTTTCATTCTCTGGAAACTGGAACCCTTGGGTCCACAGCAGGAAGACAGCAGTGTCCCTTATAAATGTCAAGGGTTCTAAAGTCAGGAAGTCCAGTGTCTTGGCCCTACTCCTCTGTGAGCTACAGACACCACATGGAACTCAGTGGAAGACAATACAATACAGTACAATAACTCTGTTTGTCAGCCCACTAATAAACTCTGGTGTGGTTTTAGCTTTAGGACTTTGTGTAGAATGGAGCTAGTCTTTACTTACAGGTGAGTCAGTTTCAATACAGAGCTTAAAGCAACCTGTTAAGAGAAAAACCAAGTGATGGAAAAGTGGCTGCACCTCTGTCATCCAGGCATCTCTCCAAAACAAACAAACAAACACCAGAGAGCCAAGGACAGCATGGTCTCTGCAGTTTCTGTGGGAAGTCCAATTATGGGATGTGTTCACAGCACAGGACCTCCTAGTCCAGAGTCTTTGAAAGCAGAATTGACTTTGGATGACTCTTCTCCAACTCGATTCCTAAATCCTCACCTTCCAATCAGGCTGGCAGACTGCAGCAAATCACGTGGGTTCTAGAAGGGACCCCATGGTCTGCCCGCAGACACTGCGATCCCCAGTTACTGCCACCCCTCCCTGCTGCTCACCTTTGTCCCTGACTAGGGCCTCCAGCTCCTCTTTGGTGCTCTCGTGCCAGCGGGGAATGTCCACATGTAGGGAGTAGTCACAGCAGGCTGCACTGTCCGCTCGCTCCCGCCACTGCTCATAGGCCGCCAGCAGGCTCACACCAGCATCAGGAAACACATGGTCCACTGTTGGGGACAGCACAGTTACCCAGGCTCCCCAGCCTGGCCAAGAAGTCCTGCTACTGTCTACAAGGGGGATTTGGGTTCACATTCTGGAGACCAGGGTGGGATTGGAGAAAGATATAGCTGCGGAAGGTCCTATCTTGCTATCTTCCCTGTTCCTTCCAGTCAGCCACACCCCTCCAGCCTCTCTGAGGACAGCACTGAGAGGAGAGCCCAAGGTCAAGCCACCCCACTTCTAGCAGACCTTGGCTCCCTGGGGGGAACAGCAGTGATGGTCAGGGTTTCCAGCTGTTCACAGTGCTGGCCTTGTGGACTGAAGGCTCTAGAAAACTCTTTCTGCTGAGTCAGTTTCCATGGCCTCACTGACTCCACAACGCCCAAATAGTCCCAAATCACTCCTGTATGTGGCCACTGTGCCAGATCCTTCCTACTCTAAGGACCAAATACTGCTCACTGGTCAATCCTGTGATGTGCCAGGAGAGAGCTCAGAGGGACTTCCAAACCAAGCGATGCACCCCAGGAAGCAATGGCTGCCTCATCTCTAGGCCACAGTCCCATTTGTCCATCACTCAGATCACCAGCTAGGAGTGAGCTCATGTAGCCTATGCTTCAGTCTTAAGTATATCCCATTTGTGTTTCCAGAGACACCTCATGAACGGGTGATGCCACACAGGAGCCGCGCAAGCTCACTGGGGCTACCACATGCACTTGAGCAGGAGCCTGTGGGGGCCACCTTGCTGCTAGCCTTCCTTCAGTCTGTGACAGGGTGGACCAAATCAAGCAATGGCTGAGTGTTGTGAAGTGCCCGGACCCCCTAGAACTCTACCCCGCTGGTAGCAGTAGTGACAGTACTTACTGTGTACCAGGTACACAAAGAAACTTGTGTGGTAAATCCTTTATCCTCAGACCTTAGAGATGAGCCCTTTTCTCCTATCTTGAAGGCATATAGCATGAATATGTGGGGCGTAATAATGAGGCCAAATACAGAGATGTGCACACAGAGAGCTCAAACATGGAAGTATAAATGTCCTGTCTCGAAAACCATAGCCTCAATTCTTGACACAGGCAAGACCTGACTGCAACCAGATTTCAAAGGCAGGGTTCGGCCACAACTCTTCTGGTCCAGAACACTGGAATTTCCAAATCCCAGTTCCTGGCTAGCTGCCAGTTCCCTAGGGGGAGTAAGTAGGCACACTTCTATTTATCCAGAGCCCATCAGCATACTAGAATGAGCCAAGGCAACTGGCCCAGAAAGAGATGTGGAAATGGACAGGGTGTGCCCAGCATGTTTTAGATGGAGGCATACAGAGAAACAGAACTTAGAAAAACCACCTCATGCAATAAGGAGATGGGCCATGCACTGTCCCAGCATGCCTAAGTGTCTACAGACACCCAGCCTCATTCTCAGTGTTGTGATAACACAAAGATATACATGGAATCTGGAGCCATTGTGTTATTCGAGGCTTCGTGACCATCTGGCAAGCGGCCTGCACACTCACGTATCATTGTGGTCCCGCCCGCAAGGGCCGCCTTGGTGCCCTGGCAGAAATCATCAGCTGGGGTCATGCCCAGCACAGGCATCTGCAGTCGGGTGTGGACGTCAATTCCCCCAGGCAGTACCATCAGGCCATGAGCATCGATGGTTTTGATGCCTCCAGGGACGATGAGATTTTCTCCAATTTGTCTGAAAGCAACAAAAAGGGTCGTCATTGTTCATACAGAACTCCAGTTAGAGCTCAAACAAGCTCCACGGCAGTGGCTTTAAGAAGTGAGGGTTTGGAATCTTGCCTGTGAGAAAAAGGCAGGCCAGATGGCTACCTGTCTGCCCAGATGCCAGAGAATAAAACTCACGCTAGCTCGGGAGAGCAGTGCAGAGGGCCCAGTGCTGGGACAATATGGCTTCCTCCTGCCCTCCACTGAAGCCCCTGGACTGACCAGAGCTAGAGCTCCTCGGCACATAGAGTAGAGCAGTGAGCAGCTCGGTATTTACTATTCATCTCCAGGAGCCCAGATGTGTACGAAAGGCTGTGATAACACAAAGATACACGGACGCTGGACCCTCTGTGTTTCTCAAGGTCTTATGATTATCCAGTAAGACTATCTCGGCTCAAGGACTGTTCCCAGGGGCAGGGTTTTGGCAAGGGGAAGTGTCTGCATGCTTTCCACCGCAAAGCATCCTAAGTACCAGGTAACCAACCTTCACATGTACGCAGATCTACAAATACCTGTGGGTAGAGACTTACTTAATCAGACCATCTTCCACATACAGATCAGCATGAAAGGACTGGTCATCATTCACAATCTTCCCACCTTTGATGAGAAGACGGTCGCTCTAAGAGAGATAAAACAATGGGCGCTGAGAGAGACATCTCAGACTACTAGGAATGTCTTCCCCTAGAGTGATTGAAATGTTTTGATGCATTTTATAAGCCACAAGAACCAACTCAAAGGTGCGTTGATAGTCCTCCTAAGCAGGATACTCAGAGCAGTGTCCGACACAGCCGTGGCATTAACTGTTCAGCAGATGCTGAAGGCAGGGGCCTAAGTAAGGACATCAGAGCAAAGCTGCATTGGGGAAAGTATGGCGGGTGAAGCAGCCGCTATGTTTGAACCTTCCTTTTGGCCATCAGGGGGGAAAATAAAGAATCTGGCCTGAGGGAAGGGCTGGCGACCTCCTAGTTCTGCCGGATGCTCCTCTTCCACCTGTACTGACAAAGGTAGACGGGCAATAACAGAACTGGGCTGTTACACCAGAATGCTGCAGGCCCATGATGGGGCCAGAAGCCAGACATCTTAGTCTTGAATCCAGAGGTTACAGCGGTATAGACAGATGGAGGCAACACGGCTCTACCAAGGCACAGGCCATAGAACTGTGAGAGGAATCCAGGCTGCCTTGAGCACCACCAAGCTTCTCTGGGGAACTAGTACTGGAGACCAGTGTGGTGGGGGCAGAAGTCAAGGATTGCTCCAGGCTAGGAAGTGGATATACAAAGGTCCTGAGGCAGGAAAGAGCTTGGGTTGGTATTAAGCCTCAGAACAACATGAGGGCTAAATGACATGAGTAAATGGGGGAAGCAGGAGGAAGACCAGGCATCAGCGTTGGGAATACAGGTTGAGACATACAGGTTTCAGAGTCCAGGGGATGCCACTGGGGCCAGGAGCATTTGATTAGCATTTGATACAGAGATGACCTGGGCCTTTGGAAAGAAAACTGGCTGTGATATGGAAAAGAGAAGTAAGATGGCTGCTTAAATGGCTTCCTACATTGTTTAGGGAAGGTGAGAGGCTTGGTCAGTGTTACTGATATGGGCAAAAAGATTTGATGGGGGCTGGGTGTTGATGGGCAGAACTGCCAGAAAGCTCATGCACATGAAGAATGGGGTGGGAGGATCAGGTGGCTACAGGCTCTGATGCAGTATGAAGACATTCAAGTGGGCGAAGAGAGGGTTTGTAGGTAAGCCAAGCTCCCTGTGGGCTAACCTCAGCAAAATGGAAGCAGAGAATCAAACTGATTGGTTCCAATGCTTAGGATCCATAGGACAGACACTTTGAAGACCAACCCGGAGGGAGGAGTTGGGCTGAGAGGGGAACTGCAGATGGAACTCTTGCATGGACCTCAGAATCAATGGCTTAGCTTTGGTGGCAAACAGTGGGGATACACAAGGAATGGAGGGGCAGATGCAGAAGGAACCTGCGGCTGCCCCTTTCCTGCCCATTATGAGCCCCAACTCTTCCTGTGAACTAGCCAGGGAACCCATTATGAGTCCCAACTCTTCCAGGGAAGCCACTCTGCATTGAACAAGGAAACCTGGCTACATGCCCCAAATTCCTGTGGCCCATGTGGCAGTCAAGCCAGACCTCCAGGCCAGCTTCATCTCTGCTATATGCCAGCCTGAGGCCAGGAGAACCAGCGGAGTGCCAGGAAGAGCCTTATCGGCCTACAAGGATGACAGGGAGCCCTTTGTATTCTTCACCGATTTGACCAACTGCCGAGTGTTGGGCTGAATTCTCAGGGTTCTCCTCTCCTGTCATTACCACACGGTCTTCCAAAGGCCTGGCAACTAAGCTCCAGTCTACATCACCCAGCCCTCTACCCGCACATGATTTTTAAGCTATATATTGGTAGGGGGGAAAACATGAAAAGAATGACTTGTAAACATTTTGTGAAATCCACATTTCAGCATCTACAGATGAAGTTCATAGGTTCAGTCAGGTCCATAACATCACCCTGCCCAGGAGTCCTCAAGCAGGACAGACGTGGTGTGGCCCACAAAGCCGAATGGACTTACCACTGGCCCACTGTAGAAGTAGCTTTTTGACTCTACCTAGCATGGCTGCGGCTCACTTACAAACTCTCTCCAAATGTCTGCTGGTGCTCACTGACTACCCTCACGGAGCATTAGTATCTACAGAGGCCTACTCCAGCCACCCACTTTGCAGGGCTGGTACTCTGGACCACACCCCTCACCTTCCCCTCTCAGCCTAGGCATTCTCAGAAAAAGCTAGGAGAACTCAGCCCTTAGGAGGAATCTCTGAGCCAGAAATCTTGAGTTCTGGGGTCCTTATTTAGGCTCCCCTTTTCAGGCACCAGAAATTGCATTCTGGGGTCCCCTCAATTTGGGGGAACAAGGAATACTGTGATATACACCACCTAGATGAATGGGAGTTTCAGTGAGCCCTCTCTCTTTTCTTGGCTAGGCAGGAGAATGTTACCACCATCTTTACCCACTGCCAGCTGGCTGATGGGACTTTTTCCTCAGGCTTGGACCCCTAGGAACAGCAGGCAGTCAAGAGTCAGGAACTACTTTTGGTCCCTCTGATAGAAGAGGACTCTCCCCAGAAGATTAGGGAGCTGACCTCCCCAACAGCCTGATTGGACTCCAGAGCTCTTAAGATGAGAACAAGTCTAGAGCCTTTTAAAGACCCCCTGGAGCCCGAGACTTGGTCCACCTGACCCAGGAGCTCCCCTCTCTTCCCCCGAGGCTTCCAGCTGCCCCAGTGGGAAGGCTTTGTTTCCTGGCCGGCAGGGTGGACACGCTGACCTCCTACTTTTCTGTGTTGGGGAGGTCTGTTCTGAAAGGAGGCTCTGTAGGGATGTTAGTTTCAGTGGTCAGTTAGTACTCACCTCTCCGCGGAGTCTCCGAACCCGGCTTCGTGTAGGGGCTCGGGGCCTCCAGGGACACCAGATCTAGTAGCCAGGGCTAAATCGCTTTGTCTCGGACAAAGCGCTAGAGACACGAAAGCGGCGCGCCCAGGGGGTAGGCGGCTACAGGCTGCTCTGGGAACAGCTTCGGATGTCCCAGTGCCTTGAGGGCCCCGGGCCAACAAAGATTGTGTCCGTCCAGCGTCCTGGAGACAGCGCTCCAGGCAATGTCCACTTGAACCCCATCCGCCCCACACCAGACCCAGCAGGAGGCCGGCCACCTACGCTCTGGCTAACAGGCCGCTGGCGCACCCGGCCTCCCCAAGCGGATCACCCGAGTCCGGAGAGCTGGCGGGGCCGCGGGCCTGGGCGCCGAGTGCGCAACGGGTTCCGCGCGGCCTGGAAAGCTCTCTCCGCTGCTGGCGGGCGCACGAAGGAGAGGGCGGAAAAGGCTGGCGCCAGGCTGGGGACTGAAGCAGGTGTGGGACTCACGGACAGGGCCGGGAGGGTCGTTCGTTGAGCGTGCAAGCCAAGCCACTCCCGCAGTGGGCAAGGGGCGCAGACGCAGCAGGGGCGGGGGCCCGACTCACCGTTATCCGGGGAATGCTCTTCTTGCCTTGGAAGGACATCCTGATCCACAGGCGGGCTGGGTGTCCTCGGTAGGGGCTTCGCGGGGGTGGACGCGCCGGCGGGGACACGCGCGGAGCTTAGGAAGTCCGAGTGTGAGCTAGCCGGGCTCTGGGCTCCGATTAGCTTATTTGCATCCACGCCCCGCCCACCGACCTTAATTTGCATCCGGGCCCCTCCCCCTGCTCCCGTTTCTGCTGGCTTGCTCAAAATCTTTCCCTTCCCATTTTCTCTTTCCTCCTTCTCTCCCTCCCTTCCCCAAGAGCACCCTGGAGGCCACAGGCTGGGACCACTGCACTATGGTCTGCCTGTGCTGAATGGAGAGGGATGGTTTACGACCTGTCAGGACCAACGTGTATGAAGTTGCTGTCGGGGAAGGACAGGAGAAGAGGTGCCTGTCCAGCCTGGCCCTTCCTAGCCTTGTTCTGTGGTGGCCCGAGGCACCCCGGGCTCCAGGGTTCAAAACTAATTCTCACATCTGGGTGGAGGCGCTGCGGGAGCCAGAATCTTGCCTAGTATCTCTGGCAAAATCCATATGTATTCAAGGAATGGTTCTGGGTTAGAGTGCAATAGCCTAGCCTGATGTGACCGCAGGACTAGGAAGTGGTGATGCCTAGACCAGTCTGTTCCTTGGCAGGTCACACCAGTCTAGGATAGTGGGGGAGGACAAGTTGAAGTGGCAGAGAGAAACAGCCAAGACAGAGATGAAAGGGCTGGACTGGGCACTGTCAGGGAAGACCGAGGTACAGACTCAGGGTAGAGAAGTTCAGGTGGACCCCATAGCTAGCCAGCTCATTCCTGGTCTCAAGGCTACCTACATGCCCGCCCCAAGCCTGAGTCCTGCTTCCTTTACCTGCTGAGGTCGGCAGACTGGGGCCACGTTGGGCAGGTCCCAGGGACAGGTTGCATTGGCTAGATCATCTCTGCCTGGCTCTTTGGGGCCCTGTGGATCCTGGTGTAGCTTGCCAACCTGAAGACCTCTTCAGGCTGACAGGTGGTGCGTCTACTGAGAGCTCTTATTTTCCAAGACATCCTTCACACAGCAGAAGAAAAGACCAAGCTGAAGCCCAGTCAGAGGCTATGACGGTGGGAGTGTGAGATTTGCAGCCAGGTGACCCCCAACCCCTAGCATGAGGTCTGCATGTAGAATGGGGCCTCTCTGCAGCCTCTTGGTCTCCCTCTCCCTTGGAGCTCATATAAACTTTTCTGAGCTGATGCTGTCCATAAAGAGAGTGCTGAAAACGTTGGGCCAGGCCAGAGACACCAACTGTCCTAGAACCCTGGTGACTTGCCCTCAGGACACAACTTCTGCCTGACTCTCAGAAGGCAGGGTAAGAGCTGTGAAGCTGGTGTCTACTCCAGGTGCAGTGGGAGCATCCATGCTGGGCCCTGATGCAAGAAGAGGGTCTAAGGACCAGCAAGGACAGTTTATTCTAAAGCCAAGGTTAAGAATTTGGGACAAGCCGGAGGTGCTCTCAAACACACCCCTTAACCCCAGCAAGTCATGGGACATTCATTATCATCATCGTGGAGTCTACAGTGGTGGATGGATTTTAAACAAAGGACCCCACCTTCACATCATCCACCCAGCCAGTCCTTTAGAACACATGCCTGGACAAAGTTGCTGTGACACTCTACTGGGGGCATGGGCCTGGCAGTGAGCCTAGATCATCACCTTTCTTCCACCTGCCCTGTACTCCTCCTCCCTCAAGTGCACCTGTAAAACTTAAAACTTCAGCTCATCAGTATGAGAGCTTCTACAATGGATATAGCCAACTGTTCTTATTAAGGTGCCAAAGGTTTTTTTTTTCCTCTCCTAAGCTACTTGAATTTTTCTCCATGTTACACACTAGATGAAGTCACTGGAAGAGACCTTCCAGGCAGCCATCTTCAGCTAACAACTGCCAGTCTTTTGACTGAAGGGCTGTCCTCCCAATGATTTTAAGTGTCTCTGGATGAGGCTGCAGGTAAGGTGTGGGTTTCCCTCCCCAGTGGGCACAAGGTCCAAATGTTGAAGGCAAGAAAGGCTAAAACAGATAATAAATTCACACTTTAATAACACTCAAGGAGACACCTTGAGCTAGGTAGGATTTAAAACAAGTTTTATTAAAACTGTACAATAATTTACAAATAAGTAAAAATTCTCTGGTATATATTATAGGAACCACAATACAAAAATATGTGTAAAATTTATAATTGACCACAATACAAACCTAGTTTAAGCCTGGGAATACTGTTTAGCACTGAACAAAAAGGTCACATGTTGAGAGGGGGCATGTTAAGGATAGCTTCATCGAACACAAATACTGCCTGGCACTTTGCCACAAGAAGCCAAGTTCTGCTCCTTTTTGCATAAGATTACAGTAAAGCTTTTTAGAAAAGATACAATAAATATATGCTTTGATACATATATTCACAATATGATTTTCCTGAGCCTAAACTTAGATCCATCACCATGTTTTAACACACAACCCACCTTAAGGGTTCAATGGCGGAGTGATGGCGAGAGCTGATTAGCTATCAGTGTGCCTCAGAGCCACTCTCCACCCTCCCTCCCGACTCCCAGTTGGTGTTCACAAGCTGCGTAAGGCACTCAGGTTTCCTGAAGGCTACAGAGTCTGCAAGGGCAAAGACTTCCATCACAGCCATAGGCCTTCAGCAACAGAACGCTCGACCATGGAAACAAAGTAGACACCACATTGCTGCTCACAAAGGACTCTGCAGTTTACGTGGATTTCTAGTTTAGACAAACGAAAATGTTTATGCTGTCCCATGTTGTGCACACAGAGTGAGCAGGCTGACAACTTCATGCACTGTGAAGTGGAGGCCCACACCTCAGCGGCACAGTTGGAGTCCCTGGGGGCCATTTCAGGGTCCCTCTTCTTGCTTCACCAGGGCAGTGCCATTGCACACAGATGCCCTGTTTTAGGAGATAGCAGCAGGAGCTCAAACGTGGGAGGGAATCCTGTCCAATCCAGCATTTGGGATAAAGGTTCAGTCTGGGATTTAGAAAATGCACCTTACTTTTGAAGTGCTTGAGCTCGTCAGGTGCTCATTGGCAGCAAGAATCGGTGACAGGGGCTCACATTTACTCCCCCGCCCCCCGCCCCAAGTTCAGATCTGACTTTGGGATCAGGTGACAAGAAGGTGCTTATGACATATGAATTAAAACGATGAGGTCTAAAGAGAGGAACAGCCTTCCAGCTAAGTATGTGCTTTCAGGAATACAGCTGGGGTGAGAATGCAGTTTGGCTTGTGGGATTTTATCTAACATTCACTGAGCCATTTTCCTTTCTATGTACATATACTTTACACAAAAACAGTAACGACTTAATGAGCATTGGTACTTATTTACATGCTTCTCTTCCTTATATAGCCTTTCTTAAAAACAACAAGGTTCTGTAATTTAGACTGTCAGGGGGTATTATGAAGTATTCCAGACACGCACACAACTTGCACACCCACGGTCAGACCAAACCGAAGGGGTGTGAGGTGGGGTGAGTTTCCAGGGCAGCTTTTTATTCCAAATGAGCTACTGATCTCTTGCAAGTTCACCTGGAGCTGGGCCGAGAGCGCTGGTGGGCAGGGAGCAGCAGACCTGAGACAGCTTCAAGATGCCTGCATTGCACAGACCATTGGTCACTGACACAGTGGTTTCTCTCACCTACCAATCTGTGGCAGCATCGCTGATACAGCCTATTGCTGCCATTCAGTGCTGGGTACAGCAAACGGGCCAATGGAAGGGAGTCATCTAAATAAGACGCGACCATGCATTAAGAACTGAACATTTCAGACAAAATCCAACGTCAGGCTCAGCTAGAGAAGTGATGACTGGGCAAGAATGGCCAATAGGAAGGACCAAGAGCACTTAGTGCATGTCCCAGCAGAAATCCTGGAGCCACTGAAGGAAAGGGCCCACGTGTCCAATCGGGTAAGCTTTTCTTTGAATTTGACCTAGGGGTCCATAACTACTTGGTCATCCGCACCACAGCGCAACATTTTTCCTGACCCAAATATAAAATGAACCTAATACTTTCAGACAGCACTCTCATTTCTTCCTCCTGGCGACTGAGCTTCGTAATATACAGTGCTGAATGCAATGGTCACACCTGACTGCATAGCTCACTATCCGGTGTATGAGCTTCTATGTGCTTTGAAAGGACTCTAGTCCGGGCACTGATTTTTCATTGAGCAAGCACACACATGAACACACATGCACACGCATGCCCTCCTGACTTCAGCACAGGTGACAATCTTAGACTAGCAGGGATGTGGTGAGGACAGAAGAGTCTCCTCTAACCAGGATGTAGTCTGGTCCAAACAAGGGAAGGTTTCCTGGATGCTGGATGTACCATCTAGCACAATGGAAACCTCGTTTGAACGTCCTTAAGGATGCACTGTTTTCTCTCTGAAAAAGGAATAGAAACAAGGGCTTTAGTGTAACATTCTTGACATACACACACAGGAGTGTTCACAATGTGGGGCACACAAAGGGCGGGATCAGGAGGGCTACATCCAGACGGGCTCTTCATGCAGGCAATAGCATCCCATCCTATAGGTGCTGCTGATTTTGGGGATCCTGCACTAATGGCACATATGGAAGCTCCATCTGAGCAGACACTCTCCCAGGAGACTGCACCACACGTTAGTCTACACTCCTCATTGTAGACTTTATTGGAACCTTCCTCAATTGTCCCTAGAGATTGCCAATTTCTCCTCAATTTGCTCTTCTTCTCTGAGCTTAAAAGATGGGGGGAGGGGCTTCTGCTAGCTTCTAACTTTCTCTTATTACCTTAAAACTTTTTAATGTTTCTAGACACCAAAAGAGCTGCTAAAGTTCCTTTCAAGCTGATCATCACCCGATGCAGTGGGTGGGGGAAGACCCAAGACCACAGACGCTAACATATACCTAAGAGGATATCACATAGAGTAAAAACTTAGGAGCTGCAAAAATGGCTCAGTGGTTAAAAGCACTGGCTGCTCTTCCAGAGAACCTAGATTTGATTCCTAGAACCCCCCCAGGAATGTAATGCCACTTCCAAGGCATCCTATCCCCTCTTCTGGCCTTGGCTGGCACCTCATGCACATTCTTCACAGATAAACAAGCAGATAATACACCCACACACGTAAAAAATTTTAAAATAGTAAAGGTTAAATAATTTTAAAGAATTAAAATAAACAGGCACATTATGTATATGCTAAATTCTGCACACATTTAGTCAGAATCCATGCTGTCATTATAATAACATATTACTCTCTGCCTTTAACCAGATTCACTTCTAGATAAGTTGTCACAGAACCATCTATTTTTAGGACATTAAAATGGGGGAAGAAGACTATTTCAATTCTAGACCTTTTATTTTTAAGGTAGAAAGTCAAAGCTCCAAGGGGGAAAAGGGAGAATGCCCAGGCAACACTTGAGGCTGATGAGGCCTGAGGCTCTCATGGTCTACTCTCTAACCTTCCCACCCAAGGCCCTTACCACATACCCATCAGCCCTCCCACCCCATGTACTGACTCTATGAATTGTGTGATCAACTGTCCAGAGTATGAACTACACACATGACAAGAAGCAAAATCCATTGAAAATAATATGCAAAACCCTAAAATGGCTACTCCCTAAGTTGAAGGGAGACAAGAGCATCCAATTGCCTGGGGCCATTCTCTCTCCATCACTCTTCTGAGCCAGTAGCTTCCCTGCTTTGCTCACACACTTCAGTCAGTGCCACTGTATGCAGATGGGTGGCACTCTGCCTTCATCTGTGACTGCATGTGTAGGTGCATGCATGCTAACACACACACACACACACACTTTCCAGAACCAGTGACTTTCTGTCCTCACCCATGACCATGTGCCTTACACAGGCACACTGAATGTATATGTACATTTGTGCACATCTGTATACAGTGCAACACACACATGCACACAAAACATTCATATAAATACACAGGCACATCGTGTACACCCATATACACATGCACAGTTTCTAGAAGGGCTGCCTTTCTCTCACCCATGACTGTACCACACACAATGTACGAATACATACATCCATATAATGTGCATACTATGTACACACACACACATATACTCAAGGGCATCATTTTGGTCCCAGGGTTCCAGTCGTACAAAATCCCTTCTCCCCCACTCCCAAAGTCCAAGCCTCTGGAAACATACTATTCTCCCTCCATCTATCCCCTTTCTGGCCACTAGTTTGGTTTCAGGTCAAGTTTTTGGTCAGACTGGAGCCAGGCTGGGCACAGGGTAAGCCAGGGGAGAACCATCTTAAGTGCCTGGTCTTGGTATCTGTGTCCCATGGGGATCCTCAATGTCCTGTGCAACAGCTTTACCGGTGCTAGCTCAGATCTCCACATCCTCACTCCCAGGTGCCTCTGTAGTCAGGAAGCCTGAAGTTACTCCCCTGCCTACAACCTGGAGTTAGGAAAACAACTTCTGAAACAAGACTCTACCTGCTTGGACCACACAAAGGATCAGACTACAGCAGGCCTACCCTCCCAGGTCTGAGACTTAGTGGACTGGGGTTGGGTGCCCAACCAATCAAACCCCTCAAAAGCCTGGAACTAAGCATCTGAGTGGACTTCCCACAGCAGAAGTGCGCACAGATGTGCTTTTGTTTCCTTCTGTGGAGAGTGTGCTCCATAGAAACCTCACAAGAAGAGAAGAATGCAGAAACCTGCTCAGGACCCCAAAACTGCCTTCGTACCACACTCCCTTGTGTTGATGGAGCTGTGGAGCTGATGACATAGCTGTGATAACTCTGCCACAGGGGGACTCCTGTGACCCTAGTGAGATGCTCAGCATGGGGTGACCTTGGTGACCCTGGAATACTCCATTTCCTCGGCCACTGGGGAGTCAGCAGGCTGGGGTCAGATAGGACATGGTCCTTAGCCATCGTGAGCATAGTCATTTGCCCTTTCTAGTAGCAAGTGTTTCTCTGGGTGTGTCAGCGGCCAGACCGAGGACTCCACGGTAACAAATGCAGGCTCAGACGGCTGCTTGTCTCCTCAAGAGCTCGCAGTTTACAAAGATAAGCGGCAGGATAGGAACTGAGTGAGTAGCATGTAGAGGAGGTGCTGGGTGCAGGGGGAGGGGGAAGGGTCTCCTGCCAACTCCAAGCTGCTTCAATTAGAGACTGTGAAGCCACTACCTGCCTCATGGCCCTGTGACATGTTTAAAGGCCAGCAGCAGGCCACAGCCTCCTCTCTCTCTGGTGAGAGAGCCATTAATGAAGCTTCGGTATTGGGTTGCAGTGAAGCTGGAGATTCACTGTGAATTGGTAACCCCTGGGCTCAGCACAGAACCAAAGTGAGTAGGGTAGGGTGGGGATGAGGACCGGGGCTACGCTGATGTCCCCACCCCCAACACTTGCAGTGCAGAGTGTAGCCAGCAGGGAGTGTAGCCAGCAGGAACGAGGACTGAGGCTTTTGGAGTGGTGGAAGCAACACCCATGGGTAGCACATGAGATGGCCCTGGCATATGGATGGGAAACAGCATGCTGATTTATGTCAAAACAGAGCCGAGGAGCCGCCCTGCCGCCTGTGTTTGCACTGAGAGTTTCCACAGGCTCTCAGCTGTTGGGAAACAGTAAGCTGTTGGCACAGAAGATGAACACCTTCCCGGGGTCCCCAGGAGTGCAGCTTGGATCAAAATCAACTGCTGCAGATGGTAATGCTGGAAAAAGCTGGGGGCCCACAGCCTTAGTTAGGGTAACACAAAAGCTCCTATCTGTGGAGCCCACTGGAAAGGCTGGGACCCTGCAGACCCAAAACTCTATTCCCTGGGGCTCCCAGAGTAATGGACCTCAAGACACAAAGGGATGGGCTAAAAACAGAATTTTTCTGATAACCTCTGTCTGTTCAGTCACATCAGGCAAATATGTCCAAGCCAGACAGAACCAATTGGCAATACCAAGGCCATTTTGGAGCCCAAGCCTTCTTCCCCGACTCTGTGATCTGGGATAATATCAAGGAATAAGCAACCCAATGAGACAGTGACTTAGCCGCTCCTTTCCCTCAGTCACTCTATCTAAACCCCTAGGTTAGTAGATGGGCCTAGCTCCCTGCAGCTTCCCTCAGTCTCCTGCTCCCACAGTCTCTCAGCCTCAGGCCCACCCAGGCCCTCCCTCACCTGCCTCCTGAGAAGGGCACCGATGGCTCAGCCATCCCTGGCCTCCCTGCATCCCTGGCCTCCCTGCGGAGCTTCCCAGAGCCGTTGACAACTGTGTATGTGGCTCTCTCTAGTTCAGAAGCTTCTGCAAGGCCCCAAGCACCTCCCCATTTGAAATGGAATGGGGGCTGGGGTGGTCTCAGGTCTCCTTGCTTTGATGTCTGCCAGCTGGCAGCACAGCTGCTGATCCTGCACAGGCCTGGCCTCTGACTGCTTTGTAAGTCACTTCCCTGACTTTTCCTGAGCAGGACTCAGCTTGATCCCTGGCTCAAGCTCCCTTTGAAACTCATTCTCCCTTTGAAATGTCCAAATTGCCACTGCAGGGCTGGGAACAGAGCTCAGACCTCTCAGCCCCTCCTCCTGGGACTCCAGCTTGAAAGCAGCAGATTGGGGAGGTGTGTCTCAGCCTCCCAGGGTCACATGAGCCAACCTCTACAATCAGCCTGTTCTGTGTATGTGTCTTGGCTGTGTGTCCTCAGTGAGTTGTTTCTCTAGAGGACCATGCTCACCCTGGGGTCAAGGCCATCCTCCCAGTCAAGCAAGGTCAGATGCTCCAAGGAGATAGATGTGGTTGTCTCTGGGATCCCAATGCTTTGAGGACTCAATTTGAGATTCTGAGTGATGTCTAGGTGGGAATCCAAGAGCCTGACTTCCCTAGGTAGGTAGGTCTACCAACCTACCTCACTCCCCAGAAAGCAGACAAGAAAGGCCTTGTTCTGAGAGAAGGCTGGACCACATCCTGAGACACAGAAGAACTCACATTTCCATTGCTCCTACCCAAAGTTCACCACGTGGAACCTCTAGAAATCTCTCTTTTGTCCCATCCTCTTGGAGAGGCCCCAGTGGAACAGTGCAAGGGTGAGTTACTGCTGTAGAGTGCTACACCCCAGGTGTGAGGAAGAGGAGGAGGCAGGCAGAGGTTGGAAGCAGACAAGGAAGCCCAGCACCAGGCGGGAAGGGGGATTTGTGCTGTGGAAATGTGCTGTGTTCCAAGCTCTATTTAAAACACCAGGTACACAGTGGTCCTGCCTAAAGGCTTGGAGCAGAGCCCTAGTGCTTCAGCTCCTGAGTTCTAGGGAGCATGGGACAGCACAGTGCTATGACCATAAGCACCACAGTCCTCCTCCTACCTTGTCATCTGTACTGGCTGGTGTTGTGTGTCAACTTGACACAGGCTGGAGTTATCACAGAGAGAGGAGCTTCAGGTGAGGAAATGCCTCCATGAGATCCAGCTGTAAGGCATTTTCTCAATTAGTGATCAAAGGGGGAGGACCCATTGTGGGTGGTGCCATTCAGGGGCAGGTAGTCTTGGGTTCTATAAGAAAGCAAGCTGAGCAAGCCAGGGGAAGCAAGCCAGTAAGTAACATCCCTCCATGACCTCCGCATCAGCTCCTGCTTCTGACCTGCTTGAGTTCCAGTCCTGACCTCCTTTGGTGATGAACAGCAATGTGGAAGTGTAAACTGAATAAACCCTGTCCTCACCAGTCTGCTTCTTGGTCATGCTGTTTGTGCAGGAATAGAAACCCTGACTAAGACATCATTTCAGTCTGGAGACATGAAGCACTGGCCTGTTCTTACCCAGGGGCCCCCACCTCAGCTCTTAGAGGACTGTTGAAAGTGAGAGGCCAATCCTAGGTAAAAGCAAGGAGTAATTTCAGGGGTGAGAACAGGCTAGACACATCCAAGGCTTTGTTCATGGTGAACAGATAGGCTAAGGCTTTATGCTACACAAGGCTCTGCCCATGCTCCTGATTTGATACTGAGCTCATTGCTCAGTCTTCCTTTGCCTGACTATATACAACTAATCCAATGGGTAGGTGTGCACACACACAACCAAATGCACAGGCACTTACATGCAGGTGCACACATGTAATCAAATACATAAGCACACATCCCAGCAACACTCCAAAGCACATGCAGGTGTGAGCACTTTTTGCCTGCTTCCTATTGGTTCTTGGATTCTTCTGTCTTGGCTGCAGGCAGCTGCTCTCAGCTAACAGTGGGGGTATCCTGCTTACGTTTCTGACACTAACCTCTCTAGCAGTGACATCTCTTTATTAATGGCCTCCCAGTCGTGCTATGAAAGGATTCATTATTGCGCAGAACAAGATGGCCATGTTATAGATGGGCGGCAGCTGTCCCACAGGCAAAAAAGCTCCCTGCGGTGGGGGTGGCAGTGTGAATTAGACAATGGAGCAGTGAGGGGGAGGGGATACTTTCCATTTCCCAGCAGTTGTTTCAGTCTGGTCTGAGATTTTAGTGCAACACACCCAGGAAGGTTTGAGAAATGTCTTTGCCAAGAAAAGCAAAAGACTTTAAAGACAGAGCGAAAATAAAAGCATTGCAGACAGGACAAACTGGAAAGGGGTGCCAGAGCTAGACACTGATGTCACTGGACCCAGCAGCATCTTCATTCCTCAGTGGGTAACCAGAAACAACAACAATCTCTCTCTCTCTCTCTCTCTCTCTCTCTCTCTCTCTCTCTCTCTCTCTCTCACACACACACACACACACACACACACACACACACACAACAGGGTACTCCCCCAAAACACTTAAGAAGCACCACTTACAGGTAAACAGAGCACAGGTCCACCAGGTAAGAGGTCACATCCGACTGGGAAAAGAGTCATCTCTATCTAAAGATGCTCCTGGGTGAATTTCAGCACAATGCTATAAAGTGCAAAACCCACACCCACTGGGTCCTTAATAAAGACTTAAGAACCAATGAAAGCTATCCTTATAGTAACACCAGAGTCCTCTGCAAAGCTCTGTGGGGGAAGGGCCAGGCCTGGAATGGCCAGCTGGGCCATATATCAGAGCTGGGTGTTGGTTGTGTGTAATAGCTCCACATAGGTCACGAATATGAAAGAACCCAACACCAAGTACTGATTTAGATCCTGTGGCTATTGTGTGGTGGGCCCTGGTAGCAGGATGGGCAGCCTAGCAGCCTGCCCCTTAGAGCCAGACATGGACTAGATGCTTACCAAAAGCCAGAGGGGAACTTTCTATGTGTAATAATTGCCCTATGAAGGGATAGCGTCCCCTCAGTGTCTACATTTAGGGAACCATTACTAAACTACTGTGCCCTTGTATTTTTAAATGATATATATGAAGCCAATAAGAAGATATAATCTTTGAGTTAAAATAAAGACATACAAAAGTGTGTGTGTGTGTGTGCGCGCGCACTCGAGTGTAAAATTCAATGTGTACACAATGCTCAGGGACTGTGGGTATATTCTGAGAAGAGCAGTTTATCCTTAGATTTAATATCGACACCATCCCTTCTGGCCTGCCTGAGCCACAGAGCCCTGGAAACAGCCTGTGACTGTGCTCAGGAGAGGTGCTGCTCATTGGCATTCGGGGGCAGGCTTCATGAGGAGCTGTAAATCTGAGGCTGCTGACAGTTAATCTCATACTCTGTGAGCTTCCAGACCCTGAGCTAGAAGGAACACAATCCCTGAAGACGCACCCCCAACCCCCAGGGTCAAATGGGACCAGACAATTTGTTTGGGCCAATAGGAAAGATGCCACCAGCAGCCTTATCCTGTCTGTTCCCCTATGGGAGAACAGGGTCACTCCAGCCAGGATAGATTGACCATCACACATGCAGGATTGTTCCAGCTCAGCAGAAGGGCTAATCAGGAAGAGGGGTGCTCCTTATAAGGGGTTCAGGGGACCAGGCCATCCCTGAAAATTGAACTTCTATTTTCACAGTGCCTCCACCACAAAAGGAATCATAGACATTTTAGAAGGAAACAAGGAAGAAAATATCCAAAGCATAGGACAAGGCAATGTTTTCTTTTCCCCCACACCAGAGAGTTCACTGCTAAAAAAGCTGAAATGTATATATATACATATATATGTATATATATGTATATATATACACATACATACACATACACTTACACCTACACATACATGAATGCCTGGGTTAGTGTGTGTGCATACATGTCTGTATGTGTGTGGGTGCACATGTGTGCACACAGATTGACATCTGGTTGTTCCTCCATCACTATCTAGTTTATATGTTGAAGAAGGGTCTCTAATTGAACCTGGGGCTTGCCAGCTTATTCTATGGATCTCTGCCTCTGACTTCCATCTTGAGAGGCTATAGGCAGGCTGTCACACCTACCCAGTATGTATGTGTAAGCTGGGGATGGAAACTCCAATCCTCATGCTTGCATGGTAAGCACTTTACCAACTGAGCTGTACCACTGGCCCCAGTTGCTAAATTAGACTTCATCAAAATTATACACTCTTTATGGCATGCTTTCTAGAAACTCAAGAGAAACAAGGATTGGGGGTGGGTATGGTGGGTAACACCTGTGATACCAACATAGACAACTGAGGCAAGAGAAAAGCTGTGACAAGCCTGGGATACATAGTGAGTGCCTGGACTTCATAGCAAGATTCCCCCCACCTCTGTGTGTGTGTGTGTGTGTGTGTGCACATGCGTGCATGCACACAGGTGTATGTGTAAGGATGCATGTGTACATGTATGCATATGTGTGGGGGGAAGATCAGAAGACAACCTCAGGTGTCATTCCTTCAGTACTACCCACTTATATTTTGAGATGAGTTCTCTTATTCGCCTGAAACTTGGGCTGTCCAGGGATGATTTCCTGGGATCCACCTGTCTTGTCCCCCATTGCTGTGGTTACAAATACATAACACAATACTTGACTATTGTTTTAATGTGAACTCTGGGAATCAAGCTCAAGTTCTCCTGTTTGCACGGCAAGCACTTTATCAAATAAGCCATCTCCCAATGAAGCCTTGCTTAAAAAAAGGCATGAGGAAATGCTCTTGAATTTTATATATATATATATATATATACATATATATATATAACAAATGTATATAGACTATAAGTAAAAATAATTATACTCACCACATTAAGAGAATATAACAAGCATCCCATATCAAAAATAAGTAAAAGAATATGAAGAGAAACATTGCCATAGAAAATATGTGGATGGAAAATCAACACAAAAAAGACACCCAATACTATTTGTCATTACAAAAAATGCAAACTACAACCAAAATAGGATAGTGCAAAACTAACCATGCAAAGCCCCACAGAGTAACAGGAGTGCTCTCCTGCATTGCCAGTGAGAATACAGACAGTTCAGTGCACAGCTGCACTGAACATTTCCCTATAAAATTAAACATAGCATTACCAGGCAATACAGAAGTTCTGCCCTAGGTATTGTCCCAAGAAGAACGAAGGCTCCCACTCATTAAAACATGCACACAAGCACTACGGTAGCTCTGCTCATAATTGCCCCAAAATGGAAGCAGCCCTGATGACCTTCAGTTGGAGATGCTTCTATATAAAAAGGAATGTACTGGTCAGCTACAAAACAATTCAGAGGAAAGCCAGACCCTAAAGCTTCAGATTATGCAATTCTATTTTTATGACTTGAAATGGCAAAGCTTAAGTGAGGAAATAGACAAGGGCTACCAGGATGTGTTGAGGAGATTAATAATAAAGTGGTAAAGAGTAGGGCTGTCTGTCTGTCAAGATGGTGGTAGGCAATGTGTCATACGTGTATCAAAACCCAAAGAATACTTACTGCACTTCACAAACAGTAAATGCCATTACATGTGGAATTAAAAAAAAATCAGATTGTAAGATAAAGAGAATACAGGCTGTCACAAAGGACCCCAAGCATTAGGGACAGAGCATAACTGCCTTGAGGGAGGAGGAGGAAGAAAGACTGCCTGCATTACTGTGCTGGCTGGTTTTATGTCAACTTGACATAAGCTATAGGCATCAAAATGGAGAGCGCCTCAATTGAGAAAATGCCTTTATAAGATCGTACTGTGGCAAGCCTAAAGGGTATTTTCTCACTAATCCATGGGAGAGGGTTCATCCTATTATGGATGGATCCATTCCTGGATTGGTGGTCCTGTGTTCTATAAGAAAGCAGACTGAGCAAGCCATGATGAGCAAGCCAGCAAGCCAAAACCTTCCATGGCCTCTGCATCAGCTTCAGCCTCCAAGTGCCTGGCCTGTTTGAGAGCTCCTGTCTTGACTTCCTCTGATGATGAACAGTAGTGGTATGGAAGTTCAAGCCAAATAAATCCTTCTCTCTCCAATTGCTTTGGTTATGGTGTTCATCACAGCCATGGTGACCCTAAGACAGAACTGGTACTTAGTGGGGGTATTGCTGTGACAGACCTGCCATGCTGTTTTGGGGAGGATTGTGGAAGGACTTTGGAATGTTGGGTTAGAAAGGCCTTAGGGTGTTCAAAGCATCGTGAGCTGTTCTGTGGGAGCTTGGAAGAAAAGAGTTTTGGAAAAACTGCAGATGATGAAGATCTGACTTGTGAAGTGCCAGGGGGGAAGTTTGAGAGCTACACACTTTATCAGGAGGTGTGTCTTTGATGGATTAAGTTGTGACCCTTTTGGAGGGGCTGTGTCACTATGGGGGTGGGCTTTAAGGTCTCATATATATGCTTTAGTCTGGCCAGAATCAGTCTCTCCTGGCTGCAGTGGATCAAGAAGCAGTACTCTCGGCTCCTTCTTCAGCATCATGTCTGCCTGGACACTGCCATGCTTCCGATGTAATGGACTGAACCTCTGAAACTGTAAGCCAGCCCTCATTGAACCTTGTAAGAGCTGTCTTGGTCATGGTGTCTCTTTGCAGCAATAGAACCCTAACTAAGACAAGCACCACTGAAGTGAAACTTTTGCTCTGTTGGGACAGTTGATGCTCGTCACCAGGAGCTGAGCAATTAGCAGTGACTAAGAAGACCAGCAGCCTTGACATGAAATCTTCTGGGAAGTGATTCCTGGAGTCAGCCCGCAGAAGCTGTGTTCCAGAGGCAGCCAAAGTTGTACCTTGCACGGGCAGCCAAACTTGATACTGTGAAAAGTCACACAGGTTGTACTGGTTTTGAAGGCATGAAGGGGTCGTGTAGAGCAGCTGAGAGGCCAGGGAAAGTCACTGTTTATGGTACAGCTGCAGTAGCATTTGAAGCCCCAGGATTGAAGGGGTCATGAAAAAAAAAGTTGAGGCTTGGCACCGTTAAAGGAGAGGCTACTGGTGAAAGTACAAGCCAGGTGCAGCAGAGACCCAAGTAATTTGGAGGTGCCAGCTCGGTGGGGAGACCACTACCAACAGCAGCAGTGATGGAGTGGAGCTGGCCTGGCCCTAGAAGACATGCTGTACGTGCTGGGGAGGGCAGAGGCAGAGAAGTGACCCAAGCCCCTTGAGGAGCCCAGACATTGGACATTGGACATTGAGTTATTTACACAGTTGGAGTTTGGTTTTAATTAGATTTGATTGTCACTGTACCCTAGTTCTTCCCTCTTGAAGTAAGAAAGAATTTCACTGGAGCCCACAGTTAGCTTTGAATTTGTAGGGAGATTTTGGATTTTACAAGAAAACTTTGGATTTTAAAAGAGACTGAATTTTAAAGTGTTTGAATTTGTAAAGATTGTGGGACTTTTAAAGTTTACTCAATGTTTTACATTGTGATGCTTATATTAATGTGTGCTCTTGGGGATAAACAAGAAAGGAAAGGTTGTGGGTTACTGGGATGTGTTTGTGTGCCAAGTTGACAAGGGCACTAGTGCTTACTAGTTTTATGTCAACTTGGCACAAGCTAGAATCATCAAAGAGGAGGGAACCTTAATTTAGGGAATGCCTTTATAAGATCAGGTGGTGAGCAAGCCCATGGGGCATTTTCTTACTGTATCTTGGAGAAGGGCCCAGGCCATTGTGGGTGGTGCCACCCTTGGACTGTTAGTCTTGGGTTCCGTAAGAAAGCAGGCTGAGCAAGCCATGAGGAACAAGCCAGCAGATGGAACTCCTCCATGGCCTCTGCATCAGCCCTGGCCTCCAAGGTCCTGCCCTGCTTGAGTTCTGGTCCTGGTTTCTTTGATGATGAACTGACATGGATGTGCAAGCCAAACAGACCTTTTCTTCCCTAATTGCTTTGGTCATGGTTTTACCACAGCAATAGCAACCTAACTAAGACAGTTATTTTGGACACTGTAAGACCAAGGACGACCAGACTGCATTCTCGGGAGTGAGCTTGTGACTTGGTGACTCTGAGGTGACAGATATACAGAACTGAACAATAAACAAATGCAGTGCAGATTAAGAGTCACATGCCCTGTCACTGCCAAGGCAAGAGGTTGGAAAGGGGAAAGAGCGGGGCTAGAGCGGCTCTGGCATTATTGGTCTGAATCTGGGGGTGTGGTCATAAACTCATGGTGTTATAATAGCAATGATAGATGGTAGGTGGAGAGATAGGCATAGATAATCATGGAGAGATGTAAAAATAATCAACACATTGTCTATGTCTATTACTGTCCAGATGAGGAGAAACATCTGTGAGGGCCAGTCCTGCCATGCCCCCAGAACCCTCATCTGCCCCGTTTTCCCTTCCCATCCTGGTTCTGTTTTCTTTTTCTTTTTTTTTTCATTATTAGTTATTTTCTTTATTTACATTTCAAATGCTATCCCCTTTCTTGGTTTCCTTTCCAAAAACTCCCTATCCCATCACCCTCCCTCTGCTCACCAACCCACCCACTCCCCCTTCCCTGTCCTGGTATTGCCCTATACTGGTGCGTCGAGCCTTCTCAGGACCAAGTGCTCTCCTCCCTTTGATGTCCAACAAGGCCATCCTCTGCTATATACGTGACTGGAGCCATGGGTCCTTTCATGTGTACTTTTTAGGTGGTGGTTAGGTCCCTGGGAGCTCTGGGGTACTGGTTGGTTCATATTGTTGTTCCTCCTATGGGGCTGCAAACTCCTTCAGCTCCTTGGGTCCTTTCTCTAGCTCCTCCATTGGGGGCCTGGTTCTGTTTTCTTGACAGTTTGACCTGAGCTAGAGTTATTTAAGAAAAGGGAACCACAACTGAGAAAATGCCTCCATAAAACTGGCCTGTAGGCAAGCCTGTGAGGCATTTCCTTAATTAGCCATTGACGTGGGAGGGCACAGATCATTGTGGATGCTGCCACCATCAGGCAGGTATATAGAAAGTAGGCTGGGAGCTGGAGAGGTGGCTCAGGGGTTAAGAGCACACAGGCTGCTCTTCCAGAGAACACAGATTCCCAGTGGCTCACAACCATCCATTACTCCAGTTCAAGGGATCCAATATCCCTGGCACTGACAGCATCAGACATGGGCTTTGTTCACATGCAAGCATGTCAGCAAAACACTCATGCACATGAAAAACAAACAAAAAAGAAAGGAAGAAGAGGAGGGGAAAAGAGAGGAAAGCTGACCAAGCAGGGAGGACTGAGCCACTAAACTCCTTCATGGCCTCTGCATCAGTCTCTGCCTCCAGGTTTCTGCTCTGCTTGAGTTCATGCCCTGACTTCCTTGGATGATGGACACTACATAAAATCAACCCTTTCTTCCCGCATTGCTTTTAGTCATGGTGCTTATCACAGCAATAGAAATTCTAATCTATCCTTCATGTGGGAACTGTCTGGATTTAAGGCGCCTGCACATCCCAGAGGTCCACCTGGCCACAAGTGTAGGAATGGTTGCAACCAATGGGTCAGGCATATTCTGTCACTTAGGGGCCTTTCCAGGAACACAGGGCTGTCTCCATAGGAAGATGGCATTGAGCAGACCTATGTCTACAGTCTTTCATCCAGCTACCAGCAACCTTTAAGGCCAGATATGTAAGGATCTGGGATTGGGATTGTTCTGGTCAAGCAAGTAGAAAACAAACAAACAAACAAACAAACACCCTACCACAGACCTTTTAGGTACAAAAGGCACACAGTAGGGACTTAGATCTGCAGCCTGTTGCTTAGTCACACAGTTTGCTTGGCTGGAGTGCCCCCGTGTGGCTCATGTTGGCATTTTCTGTAGCGCTGAGCCAGTCTCCTGCTCTCTTCTAGGACAAGCCTTTGTGTCAGCTTTCTGACTGTGACTAGAGACCACATAGGTCCCACAGGGTCCCACATAGGGGTCCTGACCCACACTGAAGACCAGAGAACGATGTAAGACATGCTCATAAGAATATGCATCCGAATGTGATAAAATAGATTAATAAATACCACCCACTGAACAGACAGGTCTAACAATCTCATGCTGTTTTTACACAAGTGCATCTTTCCAGAACAAGGCTTTCTCTAGGAATTCTCCTGCAGAACCCCACCATAGGAAATGCCCATAGCCCTGGGAAGAGGCTTGGTGGGAAGAGCGTCTTGCTGAGTGGCTCACCGTGCCACAGAAAAGCCAGCTCACTGTCCACAGGGCATGATAGTCTTCCTGAGTCACAGACACCCTTGTTTAGAAACTCAGATCATGGAAGAGAGGATCATCTTAGAGGGCTCAGCCTACAGGGCCTCCCAGAGTGGAAAGACACGTGGAAGCGATGGACACAGGGCCAACACACGAGCGCTCATGAGGAGAAGCATGTATACAGAAGAAATGGCTACATAGCACTTCTCTTACTGTAGCTGAAGAGGGGGTTAACCCCTACCACTCTGGAGCAGGTGCTGGGTCTCCATATGTGACATTCTCTAAGCTCCCACCCCTGCCCTCATATACTTCTGTCCATTCATAAACTTCTGTCCCCTAGGCTCACCAATAGGTCCTACCATGTTCCCTGGTAAGTTCTAGGCTCTGCTTTCTCAGTGGAAGGCAGGTGGCCTCGCCAGGACCACTTACAAGGAAACCACAAGACATTCTTAGGTGGTGGGATGTCTCTGCTGAACAGGGCATACTGGAGCCAAACACTCCACTGCAAGCTGTAGGTAACCCTGGGAATGAAGACTTGGAATTTCTGGCCCTTCCCTAAACTGGGCAAGCTCCACCCCTCAGAGGAAGCTGAAATACACTCCTGCAGACCTCCGTGTCCCAAGGGATACACATGCCCAGACAGTGTCTTCCCACTCCCCAGGGAGCCTCAGAGTATCTCTGGGAAGTCTTTTCCTCAGTCACCTCCTCCTCACAATGGTCTTGCTGTGGCCCAGAAGGGACCAAGCTCTTTTGATTTGTCCCAGAGCCTGGAGCCAACGGGATCATCTTGTCATGGAATCTGTTCAAAAACACAGTACAGCTAGGGCTGTCATCCTGGCTACTCAGAAGGTTGAGTCGGCAGGATTACAATGTCCACCCCGGGGTTCAGAGTGAGTTCTGGGCAACTTAAAGGAGCACTGATTGGAAATAAAAGGAAAAAAGGTTAGGGATATAGCTCAAGAGTAGAGAACTTTTCTCTAATGTGCCAGGCACTGGGCTCAATCTGTGTTGTATGTGTAGTAGATTGGTTTTGCCCACACTGCTGCTGTGTCTGCCATCTTCAGTGGGAACTGGGCTGGGTGAAGCACTTTGTATCACAGGGATGAGCTTCCAGTCTGTAGGGATGGGGAAGAGGGTGCTCTGTGTACATTTGAACCCACCACTGTACTGGAGACAGGGAAGGTCCCACTATGTGAGGGGTCTGACCACAGATGAAGCAGAAAGCTTCTGTCTCCATTTTGCTAGCAGCAGGGTGGGGCTGGAGTGTGCTAGCCATGGTAGCTTCCTCAGAGAGCGCTGGCATCTGAGTTAGCAGGAACAGGGACAGTGAGGAGCCTATATCTGTGGGCTCCATCTGGAAATGGATACAGGAGGCTCCCAGGGTATTGCTCACTGGCCCACACAGCCACTCCAGTTCCTTTGTCAGGGGAGACCTCGTTCACATCTCAAAGGGCACATTAAATCAAGCTAAAATAGTAGACTTCAACTAGTGCAGGAAGGAAGGCTCTCCCCAGTGGAAAGATGTTGCCACCTACCTGTGGGCCACTGTTCTGTGGCTACCTTCTGAGGCTCATGGACCCTTAGGTGCATCTTGTCTTCGCCTTCTCTTCCGGACCGTTTCTTATGTGCATGGGCTGCTGACGAGGCCATCTTCAGCTACCTTCATCACCTGCCCTTGCCACCTGAGGTTCTCAGGCTAGGCCCCCCTGCTGAGGGTCTTCCAGGCTAGGAGGGCCACAACTCCACCATGTTTGGCTGTGCTTTGATCCACACTCTTCAAGGCCAGGCCTCTGCATACTCATCCCATATGCTTCCTGGCCTCTTCTCTGATCTTTCCACTGTGTTCCAGCAGCTGGGGATGGGATTCTAGCCTTTGTGTCTGGGAGTAGGGTAGGAGGCCAGCGGGAGGTCATGACTATCTGACCTCACAGAGACGCCAGTGTAACAGGACAAAGTTGGGCATGGGATCTGTCCAGAAGCAAGTGCTCAGGACCACAGTGAATGGCCTCAGTGTGACACCCAGGGTCACCACCGAGACCACGGCCTTCATCTTGCCATTAGGGACAAGTCTGGGCAGTTCTGAGATCTTCTTCTGAGAGAACTGATGGTCACTATGGGAATGAGGGGGTGTCCATGGCGGGCTCCAGCACAGGAGCAGTTCTTACCCCTGCATGGCAGGGAACAATGCACATTGCTGTGAGTGGGGTGGGGCCTACTCTCTGCGCTGAAAGCCACCAGCAGCCAAAGCTAGACCTCTCCTAGAGAAGCGCTAGTCAGCAAGGCCAGTTCTAGTCCCGGCTCACCCCAAGTGGACAGTGGCTGCAGGTCACAGTGCTTTCGCCCTCATCCTCCACAAGGCGGGGCACAGAGCCCAAACACTCCTAAGTGTTCAGTGTTGAAACGCAATTTCCCACACTTTTTCTGGCACCTGCTGCTCTCTGGTCCCGTCAGAGGACAAAGGTTCGCCTTTGCAGAGGGCTAGAAAAAAAGAGAGAGACACACACACAAGCACAGGACTTAGCAGATGAAGGGAGATGGCAGATATGACTGCTGCTCCCCTGAGAAAGATCTCTCTGCACCCTCTGGATAGCAAGGCCTGGGCCCTGAGATGAATGATGTCATTATGCCCCAAATGTGACATAATACACTTGAGCAGAGAGTGGTGACCAAGTGTGGCTTTTGTGTGCAGTCAGAGCAGTGGCTCTACATTCGTACCATTTCCATGATTGTAGGTGACCCAGTAACTTGGGGACACTGAAAAATTATAAAACCACCTTCTTCTGCCTAGTGAACACTGATCAGTACTGGGTGCCTGTCAAGAGCGTGCCTTGTACCCTCTCATGGGCCTCATGCCTGCAGAAGGGTTTCTGGTTTCTGAAGGGCGGAAAGCTTCTCAAGGGACTTCTGGAAGACCCAGGAGTGGCCTTTCTGCTTTCCTGAAGGGAAACGGGCAGCTACCTGGGCAGCAGGGTACACCAGTGTCTCCCATAAAAAGGAGCAGGGCCTTCACCAGGAAGTGCTGGCCTCTGATGTACTCACCAGTTCAGTGTGCCAAGAACAGCTATGACCAGAGAATGAAAGCTAGGGAGAAAAACAAGAACAAAAATAAAAACTGAAAAGGAAAGGGGGATGGGAAAACACAGAAGAGAAAGAAAAAGAAAAAGAATTTTAGCTTGTCTGGAAAGAAATGAGCCATGATCCTATAGAGAGGGGCCGTGGCCAGCTAGGACAGGATAGGTACAAGAGGCTTCATGAAAACCCCAAACTTAGGGCGACAATGCTAACCCAAATGATGGTGGGGAACTAGGCACCATCCAAAGGCTCTGCAAGCTGAGCTTCTTGGGGCCAGGAGTCTCTGGAGAGTCACTGAGCTGAAGATGACATTGGAATAGGACAGTCCTAGTACCCAGCAAATACAAAGTACCATTGTTTGGCGGTGGTCTCTTTAGAAACAACAAAATATGCTAACACCCTGAATAGATTGGCTACTTGAAGAATTGGTTGGGTTGGGGGTGGGACCAGACTAACGAGGAAAAACAAGCAATTATATTTAAGCATTTAGTTAAATTTGAAAGCCCAGACACCAAACCTAACATTGCTCTACTGTTAATTCAAACATGAGCCCATGGCTAAGTTACAAAATGAAACAAGTATGTATAGTCTGGGGACTACTTTGCCACCTTAGGGATTTGCATTTATTTGATGGGCAAGTAGCCCATAGAGTAGCTAGCATGCTGGCCCAGCAATGAGCTACCTAGCAGTCCCCATCTCGCCACTTCTCTCTAAACAGAGTAGAAATCTTTCTCCAGGACTCTACTTGTGGTGGGACCAATGTCATAAGACTGTCAGGTCAGAAATTATGTTAGAAACTCAGGTAAACCTCGCTGAGTGCCTGGTGTGCACATCAGGTGCTTGCCCAAGTGACCTGGAGTTTGTAGGCGGTCCCTGTTGGTACCTTCTTTCATAGCCTACGCCCTGCTCAACTCTGGGGTCCTCTCTTCATGGTAGACTATGAATTTATATGAAGTCTGCTGAGCAGTAGCAACAAATACCCCACAGATGGCAATCTTTGTTAAGGCAGGATAGGTAGGTTGAAATGGCCAGCTGCTGGGATCTTCCCTGCAGAGAACAAAGCACACCTCAAGGCTCTGGCTAAGACTGGTGAAGAGGTGGGCTAGAGGCTGTCCAGCCCAAGAACTGCTTCCTATTCTCCCAGGAGGAATAAGGTCACCAGGTAGGTCCCATCAGCCATCTCTTGTGGCTGGTCACTTGGATGGGATCTGTCCCACTGGAAGGAATAATTACAAGAAACAATAAATCACCTGACTCCAGAAGCTTGGGAACCTGCCCCAAATCACAGAGGATATGGAACTGCCCTAAAGTGAATGCACGGCCACCCGCAAGGGTCAAGGTTCTCTAGGCACACACTTTTCAACTTGGTCTGAGGAGCACTGAGTCTGTCGATACCAGTGAACAAAGGCCCTGCACCCCAGGCTGCAGAGACAGGGTCTGGAGAAAGTGTTTGACCAGCATCTCTGGTACTGGAGACACTTTCTGGGGATCGAGAACAAAATGTCCCTGTTCCCTAAGAGCAGCTCTTGGGGATCACGACCTGTGTTTCAGGAACTATCTTCAGGCAACTAAGCGTGATGAACCTGGAAGGTTAAATCCTTCTGCACCACACAGGGCACCAGCATGGAACAGAACTCCAGGTCACTGGTTCAGCATATAGGTCAGAGGGGAAACTGAGGCAGTGCAAAGGTTACCAAGTGAGGCTGTGTGAGGGGTTCCTGGCTCTGGCCTAGTATATCCACAGCTCTGGCCCAACAGACTCCCTTTTGTTTGTCTCCACTCCACTTTTCATGGGCCACTTTGCAGACCAGACCTCAGTTCAGAGGCCTGAGCTTGGGTTCTTATAACGTGCTGTCGGGCAAGTCCAAGTCCCCTCTCTCCAGCTGCACCTTTCCCCGTTCATTTTTTACCTTTTCTTCCAGTTCCTTTATTTGTCTCTTCTGGGTTTCTATTCTTTCTTCTAACTCTTTAATTCTCTGCAACATTAAAAGAAGGAAGGTATTCAGTAATCAGAGGACTGCGAGCATCAATTATAAAAGGGTCAAGATTTCCTCTCACTTATTTGGTGGACAGTAGCCCACAAAGCTGCGTCTGTGTTGGTCCAACCTTGAGCTACTTTATGGTCCCACGTCTATCCAAAGAGAGCGAGAGTCCTTCCCCACTTCTCCTGTGATGGGACCTGTGTCCTCTGAGTTGGTCAGATCAGAAACTATAGTGTTTAAGTGGAAGGGCAAGGAATAAGCATGCTACCCTTCCCTGGGCTGTTAGACAAAGCATCAGGCAACCATCTGTCAGAACTACCAACCAGAAGACCCTTCCTTCTGAGTCTGAGGCCTGGGGCCTCGGAAGCAGCTGAGTGCCAATGACAGCCCTTTGATTGAGCAAGAGGATGAGGTGACCTGATTACCCAGGAGCCCATGGTGGGTTTGTGCGTAATGGGGCTACAGGTACATCGGATTGGTTGATAAGCCCTGTCAGAGGCCTACTGACCATCATGGGAAAGTAGCATCTAGTCTGGTGGTTTATCTAAATCTGCAGTCCAAACTCTTTTGGGTTTAGGATGGTCTGGCATGGGCTGTGTCCATGGAATCTGCTCTCAGGCCAACTCCATACAGACAGAAGATGTGACCATCATAAACGACAGGGCTGGGTAATGATTGGTTCGCTGCTGTCCACAGACAACGCTCTGACCATTAGGGGACAGATTCATGTGAAAGACCTGAAGGCAGGGAGTCCATGGAGAGCTGCCTTTCAAAGGCTTAGGCAACACAACTGCCAGACGAGGGGTTAGTTAGGGAGGGTTTTGGACTGAATATACAAGTGTGTGGTCACTGGAGGACACAGCTGTTGGCCCTGTGGGAAGCTGGGTCTTGGGAAGCCCACCCGGCCCTCTGTTCCCACTCCGCCCCCAGCACCTGCTGCGCAATCTGCAGCAGTTCCATGCGCTCTCTCAGGATCTGCGCATCCCGCTCTCGTAGCTCGCTCATGACCTGGCGCTTCCACTGTTCCACAGCCACCTTGAGCTTCTCACGCTCTTCTTCGGACAGCAGCTCGGCCACTTTGGCCCCGGCCTCCTGCTGCAGGGCATCATACAACATGGCTTCCAGCTCCAGGATATGCTGGGGATGGGAGATAGGCATCAGCCCTCCCCTTCCTCAGGAGTGGGTCCACCATCTCCAGAGTGGACAGCCCTGACTCTCAGCAGGGTCCCTACTGGGGAGAACGTATGCCCACTAGAAGAGCTGGGGACAAACACCAGCCAGGACTCCCTGCTGATGCCCTGGTCCTCTAGTGTGCTTATGTTCCTTCATCAGCTGCTGCTCAAAGAAAGGGGAACTCTAGGGGATTCAGACCCCACGATATCACTATTTGGTGTCATGGATGTAACCCAGAGCCTCATGGATTTTAGGCAATAAATCTATGAGTAAGGGTCAGACCCAAGCCCTGAACACCAGTCTTTTAAAACAAGTGTGATTACATGTGGCTTAGAATAAACACTGAAGAGGCTTCACATATTCCTGCTACTGAGAACTTTATTCTGGACTTTGTTTACAGACAAGGCTGTACCATGGGATGTGCTGTAGACCACCAGAGGGACTGTCCCTGCCTTTAGTTAGCTTATAGCCTGCTTACTTCCTTAACTAGCAATGGCCCTAGAGTAAATGTCACCACCATCTGACATACAGCCTTCTGCAACCCTGGGGAAAAGACAATGTGGCGATAACCTCAAAGACCTACAGGTGGTTGCTCACTCAGGATCGCCATAGGATCATTCTGTGCCACCCCATGAGGGACAGATGAAATATAATACAGATTTGTGGTACAATGAGGAGTCTTGTTTGAACAACAAGTTTTTTAAAAGCTAGGATGGCACCAAAACTGGCAGCCATTATGATCACTACCACTATCATTGTCATTACCATTATCACCATACTACCACCACTGTTACCATTGGTCAGCATTAGTACCATCACCACTATCACCATGTGCACCATCACCACTATCACCATGTGCACCATCACCACTATAACCATGTGCACCATCACCTCTATCACCATGAGCACCATCACCACTATCACCATGAGCACCATCACCTCTATCACCATGAGCACCATCACCTCTATCACCATGAGCACCATCACGTCTATCACCATGTGTACCATCACCACTATCACCATGAGCACCATCACCTCTATCACCATGTGCACCATCACCTCTATCACCATGAGCACCATCACCTCTATCACCATGAGCACCATCACCTCTATCACCATGAGCACCATCACCTCTATCACCATGAGCACCATCACCTCTATCACCATGAGCACCATCACCTCTATCACCATGAGCACCATCACCTCTATCACCATGAGCACCATCACCTCTATCACCATGAGCACCATCACCTCTATCACCATGAGCACCATCACCTCTATCACCATGAGCACCATCACCTCTATCACCATGAACACCATCACCTCTATCACCATGAGCACCATCACCACTACACCATTGCTACCATCACCATCATATCACTATTACTACCATTAACATCACTTCCATCACCATTGCTATCATCACTGCCATCACAACCATTATCATAGTCACCATCATCAACACAATCACCCCTATCACCCTCCCCACCATCATGACCACCATCCCTGTCACCCTCCCCATCATCATGACTACAGTCACCCCTATCATCGCCATTACTATCATCATCACTATCATCACCACCATCACCCCATGGCTTTGAGAGCTCCCAGCTCGAATTGAGTCCCAAGAGTGAGCATTTTCACATCAGTCAGAACTCCTATACTTCAAGTAACCAAACAGTTTTCCTCAGAGGCATGAGGACTGCCTCCTGGGTTGGCTACCCCAGTAGTGTTTGGAGGCAATACTATTCAGTATAGCTGACCAGGGCCTGAGTGCTCCCTGGCAGTGTCCTCCCCAAAACCTCATATAGCAGGGAGTCAAATGTATGTATCGTGACAGGAGTGTGATGGTAACTATCCAGGGGAGGCAGCTTCCATCATGGGAGCCTAATTCACAAGCCCAGTTTTCAACCTAAAAAGAGCTCTATACTCACCGCAGGCATAGGAAACCCATTCACTCTCCTGGTGAGCAGACAGCTATAGATACAAGCCCTAGCAGAGCTTCAGTTGCTCAAGGGGTAACAGGAAGTAGACAACCTGCACAGACATCTTAGCAACCTCTTGGATTCAGATCAGAATTGGTCTTTGATTCTCCTAAAAGTTGCTGGAGGAAGAAATGAATATCCTCACTTGCCATGAGGGGCAAAGCCACCCGCCTCAGCACCCCCTGCTAGTGAGTGACCAAGAAGGCCAATCTCAGAGCCCTCATGCTCCAACTCCTGCACCTGCCCTCAGCCACTCCTTAGACCACTAGATGCTCTTCCTGAGCTACTGCCATCTGGGCCTCTCTGTGTCTTTAAGGACTCTCAATTAGACAAGACAAAGCCCTCAAGATAACTATCCTATGTAAGTGTAACTAACTCCTAGAAAGCGTATGTGGGCTTTGGTTCCCCTGGAAAGTGTTGGCAGCTGAGCATTCAATGTCCCTGTTTTACCAACTATGATTCAACACTTGGGGGAGTTCAATGCCCTTCTTGGAATGGAAAGGTTAACAAATGTTCCAGTGGAACTCAGGTTTACAAGCAGATGCCTGCAAGGACTGGCTTGTCAGAATGGAGGCAAGTGCTTCCTGGTCTGGAAGTGGTTTGAGTGTGTCTCCTGAGGGTTGTGCTGGGACCTTGGTTCTAAGCATAATGTACTAAGGAAGTGGAAACTTTAAGAGACTATGGAGACCATTTAGTCATCAGGGTACTGTCCTTAGAAGGAATCAGCATGGTTCTCTGGGACTTGGAAGTAGAAAGCAATCCTGACCTCCAAATCCCTCTGGCTGGTAGCCTTTCTGTGATCTCTCCTTTCCCCAGATATTCTTACCATGTTGGAATACAAGCTGATTCCTCACCTGAGCCCAGAAGATATAGTTACCCAATTTTGGACTTTGAGACTCCAAAACCTGTCTTCTTTACACATTACCTGATCTCGAGTATTTTCTTTAATAGCAACAGAATGCAGACTAACATAGGCAAATCACAAAGAATTTTGGGGCTCTCATTGTTATCTTTAAATGGGATATTCCCTTTAGGTTGACTCCCCAGAGGATGACCAGATCCACGCCATGGGTAAAACTTGCATTTCTCCAAGTTTCAGATAAATAAAAGGGAGGGTCTCCAGTGGAATTGTGTTTCCTACAAATGAACATTCAGCGGTCTTCAGTTAACTCTTCAATGCACTGTGCTCTTGTTAATTGTTATATCAACTAACTACTTTGGTATCTACTAATTAGTAGATACTAATGTAATGTATCTACTAGTTCTCAGTGTGCCCACACTCTTGTATCCGTGAGTCCTCCTCTGCTTGCACTCCAGAAGTATTTGCTGAATGAGCAGTAACGTGTCCTCTGAACTCAGACTGGCAGAGAGTGACCTCACAGAGTCTTGGTGCCGCCGAAAGGTTTTGAGCCTGGCCACACAGGTCTCTGAGATGGTCACTAGGGTGGGTAAGCAGGCAGATGTCTGCCACTGTCCTCACCTTGTGGGCTTGGTCCAAGGCTTGCTTCCTGTAATCCAGCTCCTCATCCAGGTAGCCTTTCTGCTTACTGAACAGCTCCTGAAACACAGAGGGCCAGGCCTAGGCCTCAGGCATTCAGACATGGTATCAACAGCTTCAGGGGCACTTGGGGAGATTCCACTGACCTTCTCGCTCTCCAGATCTACCATTTTCCGCTGTAATGCTGACTCTGTCTCTTCAATCCTCTGGAGCCACTGGGCACAAACACAGTGAACAGGTGACAGCGATTAGCTCTTCCCATACGAATATCAATGTCAAACACTGCACCCCACAAACATACTGAACACCAAGGAGAAGGCCTAGAAGAAGATCAAGGGAGGCCTGGCCAAGAAACAGGAGTTAGAATTGAGCTGGCATTGTGGGCTCCAGGACCCAGCACCCATCCCGTCTGACATTCAGAAAGCCTGCCACTCCTGAATTCCCTTGGAGAGAAGGGACAGGTTTTGGGAACGGGTACATCTTAGAAGTATGCCTGGAGAGATTGGGTGGCCTGTTTCCCAAACTCTTTGTTTACTGGGATCCCCTTTTCCTGCATGGCTGGGGGTCCGAGGAAGGGTTGATGGTGGTCTGCTAAGCAAGTCTAGGCTGGGGCCAGAACCAGGATGAGGCTGGGAGGCCCAAGAGAATTAGATAGGGAACCAAGGAACACCACCAGTTTTACAGGCTCAACCCAGATTTCAACCTCAGGCAGGAGGTGGAGGTGGGAGTCTACATAGTGGGAGTGTCTGTGGGAGGAGGTGGAGGTGGGAGTCTACATAGTGGGAGTGTCTGTGGGAGGAGGTGGAGGTGGGAGTCTACATAGTGGGAGTGTCTGTGGGAGGAGGTGGAGGCAGAGGTGTTTGAATCTTCCCTTTGTAGAGGTATATGGCAGTGCTGTTTGACCTGTCTGGGCCAGTTTCCCTAGACATACAAGAAAGACTTAGGGGACCATGCCTCTCCCTGAAGTCCCTCCTCCAAGTAAAGTATCTACCTACAGGAGCCTGGCCCTCTCCCAGATATCCACAAAGTCCCTGTTACCTTTTCTGCCAAGGTCAGAACTGTCCTGGCTTGAATGACAACCACTTGCTCCTCATTGGTCAGATTCTGTGTGCAAAAGCAGAACAGAGTCAGAGTTGTCAGAGTTAGGGGTGGGTGTGGGGTAGGGGTGGGTGGTGAATGGATGTAGGTTGGGGCTATAGCTAAGAGGTACTTCTACTCTGTAATCCTTCTGGATCTCTGATGCCCTTCGTCCCTGCCTTGTCCACTCTGGGGCACTGTCCATATCAACCCTCACTGTTGAAACATCCTAAGTCTAAGTGAAACAGCTACTGGGGCAGCTTTACCAGCAGGCAGGCCTGAACTACATCTTGGAATCAAGTGTTTCTCTGGTCTGCCCTGTCCCAGTCTTTACTTAAAGACAGCACTATGAACACGTATAGCCATGTTGAAGATCAAGTATCCACGGCTGTGAAATGATCCCAGTTTCTGTGGGGTGTTTGTTCTGCCTTTTGCTATATTCATGTTTTATTCCCAAAGGGCCTGTAGGTGGTCCTAATAAGCAGGACTTGTCTGGCTTTGGGGTCCTCAGAGGAAGGTTGCCAGCACACGCTGGCTCCCCCACCCCCATGCTAGATGAACCAAGAGGAGGCTAGAAGAGAGGAGCCCTTCTCTACCCCTAGAATGTCCGTGACGTGGTCACTCAGGAAACTAGCTCTTCCCTCCTAGAAGGTGGTCTCCATAAAGGCTCTGGGTGACTCTTCCCCTCCCCCACCCCCAAGTCAGAGTGAGACTCCTCACAGGTGACCACTCTGGCCGGAAGTAGGCAGGCGGCAGCACTCCCTGTGATGGACAAGGTGGCAGCCTCATCTTCCAGTGCTGGGCCTCAGCATTCTTTAGTCCTCCACCCCTGCTCTTCTTCCTCACACGCCTCCTCATCCCTCTGCTCCTCCTCTTCCTTCTTTCTTCTCATGCCTCCTACTCCTCTTCATTCCCCATGTTCTAAAAGCCCTTAGAGGCTTCGAAAAGCTTGCTCCCCCTAAGGGCTGGGTAGCCTTAGTTTTGTCTGCTGGGCAGGAAAGGTTGGGGAGGCTGAACAAAGTAGCTTCAAGGTGATTGAAGGTATCTATTTGGATGTGTCAAAGCAAGCCGATACATTTTTGGGTATGCAGTCTGACCCTCTGACCCCTGGAGGTCTTCTTGTCCTTAACGCCCTTCTTTGTCAGAACCCTCTTTGATCAGTCTACAGCCCTTTCTTTTTCTGGGTGACAGAGGGTTGACTGCAGCAGCTTGAGCTGTATCATCTGCTATGAAAGATGGGATTCCATTCCAGTCCCACTGGTTTCTCCATTCTGCCCCTGGTATCCTGGCTTCCCAGGAACCTGAAGCCGGTAGGAAATGCTCTGGGATTGTATCTGATGATGGCAGCCATGGCATCATGTGCTCTGACTATGAAGGTGTCAGTCACTTGGTTCCTCACTAGCAGGGCCACTGAATGTTTCTAGACAAGACTCACAAACTTAGGGTCCTTTCACAGTACAGTGTTGTATCATGACAAATGCAGTTAGAACTTGGATCATTGGTAGAAACTTCTGGGGTCTCCTAAGTGTGAGACCTGGCTATATTCCCTCCAATTGCCATCCTTCTCTGCCCTGCTGATCTGAGAGTGACCTCAGAGGCTGTTTGATGATCCTAGGGCAATCATGCTAGTGGTACTTTGAAATAAGCAACTACTGGGTTAAGAAGAGTGTTGGCTCTGATCTGGTGGGACCATCACCTTAGCAGCCATTATATCAGCTTTGTAACTTTCTGAGGCCTCAGTTTCTCTAGTTGGAAACCAGAAGTTAGAATCCATAACAGAACCTATACCTAAGGTTAGACCCTAGGGCACAATGTCCTATAGTTATCCCTGCTATGGAACTGGGCTTCGCCATCATTGCTATGGAGACATCAAGAGTGGACACGGCCATCAGGGAATTCCCTGAAGGTGCTTCTTCCACTCTGCCACTCACTGCTTCCCAGGAAATGGGCAGATAAAGAGAAAGGTTCCTGTCAACACCAAACCTCACACAGGAGAAGTGGGAGAGAGCAACAAGTATGTGATAGTCCATAGAGGATAGATAGATGAGTAGATGGAGGATGGAGGGAGAAGGGGGAAGGTGAAGGGAGAAGGAAAGGGAAGAAGGACTGATGGAGGATGGGTGACTGGAATTAAAATGGATGGATGGATGGATGGATAGATGGATGGATATGGGTGGATAGATGGATGGATACTTGGTAAACAGGGCAGAAGGATGAATAGGGATTGATAGATAGATGGATGGATAGATGGATGGATGGATGGATGGTAAACAGGACAGAAGGATGTATGAGGATGGATAGATGTATGGATAAAAGGAGTATAGGTGGGGAATGGTAGGCAGAAGATGGATGAAAAGATAGATTAATGGAGAAGGAATTGGTGGGTAGATGTCAGCCGGATATAAGATGTATGAACGAGTGGAAGATGTATATGTATGTATGTATGTATGTATGTATGTATGTATGTATGTATGTATAGATGCTGGACAGAGAATGAAATGATGTATGGAAGGAAAGAAAGAAGAAAGGAAGAGAGGAAGGAAGGAAGGAAGGAAGGAAGGAAGGAAGGAAGGAAGGAAAGAAGGAAGGGTAGGAGGCGTGGCAGAGGGTTGTATCTACTTTGTCCACTTGGTAATTAACAGTCTTTTTGGGAGTTTGCTGCAGAAATTGAAACTTTTCTCCAAATGAGATTTAGAGATTACCTATGGTTGGACTATGTTTCTGTCCTCAAATCAAGGAATTAAGAATCCCAATGATCCTGAGTTGCCTAAGAGCAACACTTCCCCAAACAAGCACCCTATGGTCACAGAAATGCTATGATACAAAGAGTGTCCAGAAACTAAGCAGACATGACTCGAAGTAGCAAGAACTAGAAGACTGGGCCCCAGGGCTTTAGAAGCAATGAGCCAAGATCAAAATTTCCCCAAATGCAGGGGCCATTCTAAGCAGGTTGTTCACCTCAGGAGAGATCTCTGTCTGGGGTAGCCTATGATAGAATTGGAATGGGTTCAAGGGGCCCCTGGGCTGAGGGCTGGGCTGGGGTGGTCAGCATGAAGAGGCATGCACAAGTCAGGAGAGCAACATACACTTACGGCGTTATCCCCCAGGATATCCAGCTTCTTCATCAGCTCTGTGACTAGGATGTCCTAGGAGGCAAACAGAGGGACAGGGCAATATGTGAGTGGCAGCTGGGTAGACCACAGAAGGTGAAGGAGGAGAGAGTCTTACCGTTACACCTTCGGCCTCACAATACACCTGCAGGGGGCTCTTCCCATCCACAAATGGTGTATGGTGGAAGTTGATGGCTGGTGACTTCCTCTCCCTTTCCTGAGACAAAGAACAGAAGGCTGGGCTTGGCAAGGGTGGGCTGTTCTCATACTGTCTCCTCCCCCTCCCAGTGCTGGGACCAGAGGAGCACTGACTAAGACCATCCCCTGAAGAGTCAAGGTGATGTTGCCCAAACTCAACCCTAGTGGAGTCCTTGGGCAGAAACCTCCGTGGACTTGCCCAGAAGATTGTTCCTGTGTGCTTGATGCCCCAGGTGGTAGGATGCTGGTTCTATAGAGTCCTATCCATGTGGTCCCAGAGTTCACTTGCTCATCCATTCCCAAACACCAGGGACTTTGAGAAGACTTAGAGGATAGACGTCAGATAGAGTCACCCATGGGACTGGCAACAATAGCCCTGGACAAAGCAACTGGTATTGCTCATGGACCTTATACAGAGGACACACACAGAGGCCCGGGACTCATGGAGGACAAACAATCAGATTCATAACCCTCAAGTGCCAAGAAAGGTGGGTGGGGGGACTCTGAGCAGTGGGTCCATCTGGACTTGGTGTCCAACAGGCTTCTGCCAACTGGACTGAGACTGAGGACACAGGACTGTGTAGGAATGTCCATCAAGGAAGTAATAACTTCCCTAGCTGTAGTGAGCTACACTGCCCATCTGTTCTTACAGTGACATGGCCCCCAAGCCCAGTTTGGCCTTCTCCCAAGGATCTCTGTCTCTCCTCCTCTGTCATAGCAGAGGTTACAGACCAGAGTCAGCAGGGCAAAGTTGAAGGTCACCTGACCACTGCTCAGTACCTCTGCCCCACTAAGAGACTTCTACAAACAAGAATGGATGTCTGCTGGGCTGTACCAGGGCCTGGGCACTGAGGGACATGGTGCTTTGCTGAGGTCACAGGTCTAGAAGCTGTCCTGGGCATTCTGTTTGTTTCGTCTTCCTTTCCCTTTACAACAATGGTTTCTTCCTTGTCACCCCTCACCCATACCCCAGGTGACCTCACTCTATCCATCTTCCCCATCCTTCCTGGGAGCTACAGTTAACCCCATCTGGCCTATTCTTTCCCATGTGGTCTTTGGGTTTCTATTCATAGACTCACAAGAGTTGAGAGGTTTGAGAAGAGGAGCCCAGCTCACGGCCCTGTGGCCCACCTGCTTGGGTGACTCACCCCCCCCTCCCAGCCTACCCTACCTCAAGCTCCAGGATCCTGAATTCCAGCAGCTCATTCTGGTCCTTTGCATCCTGGACATCATGTTTCAGCCGAGCCTCCTCTGTCTCCATTTGTTTTATCTGAAGAACAGGAAGTGGACTAGGTGAGAAAGCATCTGATTCTCTCAAGAGAACACGGACTAGCTTTCTGGACAGCTGTTTGCTTCTGCAAGAAAAGGGCACTTGTGTGGTACAACAAGCCTGCCCAGGGAAACAGGCTCCACAAAGATGGAACAGGAAGGACGCTATCGAGAACAAGTTGTCCCTGTGCAATTGCCGGAGCTCAGGCTGGTCTAAGGCCCAGGGGATGAATGAATGGGTATGTGGTTACCTGGCCACATTCCAGATTTGATGTGGATAATTCATGTGTAGTGTAATAGCACTAGTAATGAATGAGTACACATGGCTGGTATGTAGTTCAGTGTTAAGTGTCTAGGCACATTCCTAGCATGCACAAGGCCCCAGGTTTGATCTCTGGCATCACCAAACAAGACAAGAACTAAAGGTTAACACAGTATCTGTTGTTCATGGTTCACACCCTCAGCAACTTCCTGAAGTTAGATGTCCACTGTAGAGCAGTCAGCTATATCCACCTCTCCCTGAACTGAACTTAGAGACCTATAAGTTTGTTCTAATATGGAGACCAGCAATGTGGACATCCTGTAAGTGAGCCAATTCAGTCATCACTAGATCTTTCCACAGGAAGTGGAATGTCTTGGCCTGCTAAAGGGCGAACCACAGAACAGCCTGGAACTTGTGCTCAAGCTTACCACCAGCCCACAAAGTCTACCACATACTCTGCGAACACAAAGGCATCTTGCCAGATGCATGCACAGCTGGGAGGCAGGACATACCTTTTCTACAAGTTCTTGATTCCGTCGATACAGTGCTTGCTTTTCCTCAATCCACTTCATATCCTTGAAAATGGAATCGCAATGCAGACATGAATATGATAGAACACTGCGGGGCTACCTCCAAACCAGAACTGGGCGGAACTGAGCACCAGCACCTACTTCTGAAGTGACCACCGTGGACAGTGTATGGTAAGGAATACCTTTGTGCAGCGCCCATTCTATCTACGAGTCTTGGACAGGTGCAGCTAGCCCTGTATCAAGAGGACCTCTCCATGGTGCTCTGTACCACTATGTGGACAGCCTCCCAGGCCAGGGTTCCTGAACCAGGAACTCTATGAAGTGTAAATGTCACATGTCCAGGAAGTGCTGACTTGTGAGGACTCAAGCAAGTGGGAGTATGTGGCACATGCAGGGTGGAGTCCTGGTCACTTTACACGTAGGATGACACCTGGGCAGATAGCAAGCATGTGTTCTGTCAGAGGACATGTGTGGATGCCTCCTGACACAGCTTCCAGGTCTGACTTGGGAGGAAATCCAGTGTGCCCAGTACATCCCCCTTACCCTCCAACACCATTCTTAAGTTTGGACTTGTGTTGGGAAGACAGCAAGGTGCCTTAGACACTGGACTTCATTGAGAAACCCCTCCCCAAAAGGGCCCCAGTGGAGGTATGGTTAGGTCTTGAGATGAAGGACATGGTGATCTTTTTTATATATTAAAAACATTTTCATAAACTATATTCAGATTAGAGTTTCATCTCCAAACTTTTCTCCTCCCCACTTTACCATACACTCAAATCCACGCCCTTCCTTTCTCTCATTATAAAGCAAACAGGTATCGAAAAAGAAATAATAATAAAATAAACAAACCAAAACAGGACAATACAAACAAACAGAAGAAATAAGAGTAAAAAAAAAAAAGCACATGAAGACATATAGATGTAGAAACACACACATTTGCACACACAGAAATCCTACAAAAATACACAAAACCAGACATCACAGCATACAAGTAAAAGACCTGTAAGGTTAAAAGAAGAAGGAAAAAAAAGCACAGACAAAGCATCGTAAGACAACATCAACAAAATAACATCGAGTTTGTTTTATGTTGGCCATCTACTGCTGGGAATGAGGCCTGCCCTTAAGAGTGGTTTTTATGCCCAGAGAGACTCTGTTGGAGTCAATTTTTCTTTGCAAGTGGTTATCAGTTGGAGATCACTCTTGAATTAGGGATGGGGTCTTGGGACATGGTGTTCTGATCCCTTTCCCTGGCCACTTTTCTTCTTTTAACACAAAAAAACAGAACGGCAGCCACCTGGGACATGACCTAACTGTGATGACTGGCCCAGTACCACCCCTTGGTCTGTGAAGGCTGCGTATAGTGTGGTCTGAACACCATCAATGCATGGTGGCCAGGGAATAGAGTTAAGTGGGTTCTGTGTGTCAAGAGACGACTGGTTTTGTGGCACTGAATTCTAGGACACTGGCCATGGAGTGTCTTCCTGCTTGCACAACTAGCAGTTAACATATTGGGAGCCACCTGGTATTGGGGCTGGACAAGGACCAAGGGACAGATTCCTCCATGGGGTCTAAGAATCTAGAAGTGGTGTTCTGGTATGAGGAGTGGTAACAAACACCTTGAACCATTTGATTCCAGGAAAAGGATGGGTCCCCGGAAACCCAGGTCAAGGGCTAAGCTAGGGTAGCTTAGAGTTTCTCCTCTGATGTCTATGGTGAGAGTACATAGGACCTAAAGTTCTGACCCTGTCTCAGGACAATGGTGGGCAAGCCAAGGAGTAGCTTTGTTCTGTAGGTAGGTAGATTCTTGCTTTGCTTGTAGGTTGCTAGGGAATTCCTTCCAGATATTAGAAACTGTGAAACATACTACACCTGCTCACCTTTGTAGTATGCAGTAAACACTTCCTATATAGGCCTGTGCTTACCTACTCCATTCTTCTTGAACAGGAAACTTGAGAACCACGGAGGACCATGCCTCTGCCAGGACTCCCTAGCACAGATATAGGATACGAGTGCTCCAAGCAAGCAGAACTCACCTGCCCTTGCTCAGCCAGAGCCTTTTCCAGGTCCTCCACCCGTGTCTGTGCTCTCTGTATTTCTGCTTGCAGCTGCTCACGGGTCTGTAGGATAGGAGGAAGAATACATCAAACTTTCTCTAACAGCCCAGACAGGCAGAGATACTCAAAGATGCAGGCTGCAGAGTACCATGCCTCAGTTCAGCTCATCGAGAAGTAATTGTGTTGTTTTTTTCCAAAACCCTAAGTTGCCAAATTGCCTCTTTCCCTGCAGAGTGAATAGGGAGATTGTGGCCAACCAGAACCAAGACCTCACAGCTGCCTGAACAGAAGGGCCCACCTCCCCAGAGAGAGGCCTGTCTCCTTGCTGCACCAGCCGCTGTTCTTAAAGCAGCTGCCTGTGGAAAGCAGTGGAAAGGATCCCATTTCCTGTGTCCATCCCTGAGGCTTGATGCCCTCACTGCTTCCAAATAGCTAGCAGCAAGCCCCCACCTACACTCCCAGTCTTGCTGGTCAGTGTTGCCTGGATGCTGCTGATGGATGGGTCATGTCCAGAGAAGCAGACAGGAGCCTTGCAGCTCTCCTGCTTACAAACCCAGACTTCCACTCTGTCCTTAGCATAACTGTGCTTTCAGAGCCTGCAAAGGTTCTCACCGTCATCTTAGAAGACTTGGGCCCTGTGCACGCCAGCTACAGCCTTTGGTAGAGACAAGGACCCTTGCCCACATCTGCGTTTCCACCATCCATGCCAGCTTCACCTCTAGCTCACACCGACCCAGCCTCAGCTTCCATAGCACTGGCTTTTTATAGCTCAATGCTAATACCCAGGACCCAGTAACTATGGGATAAAGTAGCTTAGCTCAAAAGTTTAGGCAAGTGAGTGTCCCTGGAGGGCCTTAGGAACAAAGGGGGAGGAGCTGAGTGGGAGCTGGACCAGTCGCAGAGTAGAAGTCACTTAGACCTTAACTTCTCGTTCTGCGTCCAGGGTCCCTCCGACTTGCTCCTGCAGCAAGGCGTAGGCTCGCTGCAATGCCTGGTACTCCATGGTCAGCTGCCGGAACCTCAGCTCCGTCTCTTCCTTGGCCATACCCTAGAGAAGCACATGGGCACCACACAGGCACAACATGTGCAAAGAGAGACATAGCATTAACCTGGGCCCCACACAGTAGCACCCCCAAACAGCCAGGCTCCACTCTTCCCAGTGAGGTATAGTGAATAATCTAAGAAATATACCAGGAGGACTCTGCAACCTGTAGGGAGGAGTAAGACTTGGGATCCTGAGCTACTAAGAAGGAGGCTTTCCTGGGAGGTAACCCTTGGGCCCTGGGAAGGCAGGGCATGGTGTAGCTGCATTAGTCATGATGAAGGTAAGCCTCAGTGGTTGGTAGCCAGTGATCAGGGGTTCTGTTGGAACTCTTTATGATAGAGGAGACTCCCCCACCCCCGCCCCAGTTCTGCTGGCAGAAACGTGTCATGAGTTGTGCCCAGGGCTTTGTGAGGAGTGCAGTGTCTGGCAGTGCAGCTCCCCCCAGACCTGTGCCAAGATTGTTTACTCCAGGCTCACACTGGCAGAATCAGCCATGGATGTGTGCTTTTAGCTGCACTGGCACATACTGCCATAGCTAGAGAGCAGAACCAAGTGGGTCTGATGTTGCCTTGGAGTCCTGCTGTCTCTCAGTTTGGAGAGTAGGCCATATCTAGGAGTGACTGAATCCATCTTCCTCCCTGCCCACTAGTTCCCCAAAGCTGATATGTAGTGGAAGTGCTATGATAGCCTAGACTTCTAAGCAAGTCCAAAGTCTTTGGGTCATACTCCTGCATCTCCAGGCCTGGTCAAGGCTGTGAACCACCACTTCCTGTCCATAGTGGCTGGAGCAGTTCTCTCAAAGACAAATCTTCATTTTCATGCCTGGGAGCTGAGGTGGTTGCTGGACTTGACTTGGCCATCGTTCTGGTGGGAAGGGCTAGCTAGACAGGATACTAGACTGTTTTAATATGCTAAAGGCTCCTCTCAATATACCGACTCTCTGATGGGCCCTGAAATGGTGCTGGCCTCCTGATTGGAAGTTTGGAAATTTCTGGGAAGCCTTTGAAGGGACTGAGGAGCCCTCCACACCATTCATAAGGGGCTCAAGCTCCATTGAGAGGAGAAGCAAGACCAGACACTACAGGCAAGGAGTAGCCCTCAGAAGCCACATGCCCAAGCAATGTAAATGGTGTTTGTCACTGTGCAAATGGGAGGACTGCCAGGGGTGGACCAGAAGACCCAAAGGGAGCAGGGTTCACATGAGATCCACCTTATATCTCTTGCCCCACCTGACTCTGTGCTCCCTAAGACTGGCTTGTCAAAGAACTCTATGGGAGACCCAGATTACCTCTTCTAGGTCATCTTCGGGGGTGCATGGGGTCTGATCCGTCCTGTCAGTTTGATAAGAAATGGAAGAACCATCGGACTCCAGAGAAGCTTCTTCATCATATCCAAAGAAGGTCTCCACGACAACCGGCTTCTGACCCAAATGCAATGCATTAGTGCAAGCCCAGCTGGGCATGGCTGACAGCCCTAACACCTCTTTCTGCCTCCTCTCCCTGATGCCCAGGTGTGTGGTCACAGCTGAGAAGCTGCCCCCCCACAACTGGGCAGTTCCAATGCAATTCACCCCTTCTCTGTTTGCTGCTGTCCTTCAAGAAGGACTGGGGCCAGTCTCACGCAGGCCCAGATAGAGGTCTGGGCCTTACTAGCCAGCTTGGTTATCATGGAAGGAGAATGGAGAAGTGGCCCATGGTCCCTGGATAAGTGGTTCCTGGACCTGACTCTCATGCCTGCTGAATTCATAGAGGGTGGATAATGAGCTCCAGTCTGCTGTGCATTCACCCTGCAACCACATGTCTCTGTTGACAGATGGAACTAGAATCCAGGCAAAACTGGGTCCTCTGCTGGCTAGCTTGAGAAGTTCTTCCTTCAAAGTCCTAAACTTTGTTCACAAGGTTTTAGGAGCATTACAAAGTCCAGAAGCCCCTCATCTTCTTTCAGCCACATTCAGGATCCCTTCCTTCCTCAACTGATTCTGCATCACTGATTGGCCATTGTCACCTTGGGTCTCTCTGTTGGTCCTTCTTCCAAAACTTTTCAGAGAAGCTTGTACCCAGGACCTAGGACCACCAGGTGCCCCCAAGACCACTTTTCTATCCCCTTTCCTCATGTCCCTTCCTGGGTGTTACATATCTTCCTCCCATGTAGCTGTGCTGTCTGCTTTTCTCATGTAGCTGACCGCTACCTCACCTTTCTGGTTGAATGACTACCAAACACTTGCTTGGCGGAGTCCTGCACTTCTCAGAACAATTTCCCTAAACCCCAGCCTTTCCCCAGCCGCTCTGAGGCAGGCATTTCCTGTACTCAAGTCTTTCCCAAGCTTTCCCGTAGAAATGTGCAGAAACCAGGCAAGCAAAATAAACACAAACTTGAGACAATTTTATCTCAGCCCCTCTGGTCTCTGATAACTGAACTGAAACTGTACTAGTGACCTGATCTGTCACATCCACCTTCTCTGAAGGTTACCCTCACACATTCCACCTTCACCCTCTGCTGCCCCTCTTGCTGGGGCTGCAAGATTGTCCCTGCTGAAACCCCACAAGCTCTTCATGTTCCCACTTTTCACTGACCAGTTCCCATCACACTCTGGTATTTGCTGCCTAGCCCCAGGCCCATCCTCCAGTCCTTTTGACTCTGACATACATTCTGACCTGGACCTTACCTTCATGCCTCTCAAACACTGAGAATGGTGTGGGATTGTCTCGGTGGAACAGGTCCCAGGTATGCCCAATGCCCTGACTGTTGAGCCCAGCTGGCTGTACAGACCACAGGGGTACACGCTGACTGACCACTGACCTTAGCAACTCAATAAAGATCAACTGAGCGAAAGTCCATCTTCCCAAGTGTGAGACCACCCTCTACTCACAAGTTAGAGCCCAAATTTCTTTCTCACATTTTACTGAGTCAGCAGCATTTCTGACACTGAACCTAACACCACCTTGTGGTTTGAGCTGTAAAGACAGCCGGGCCTCTGTATAACCTACTGAGTCTATCAGTGTGGTCTGTGGATGAGGAGAAGGATTGGAAGGAACTGGAGGAGGATAGAGGGTTGATATGATCAAAATACATTGTATAAATACATTGTATGAACTTCTCAAAGAATGAGTGAAAATTATAAAAATAAATAGTCACAAACAAGCAGAACAAAACCCATGAAACACACTTCCAAGGCCCCTTGAATTTGATGCTCCCAACTATGGCTCCATAACCTAAAGATAAACAGTCCTTCCCTCCTGGGTAGTGTTGACCTGATCTCAGTTGACAAAATTTAAAAGGATAAACAGAGGATTTGCTGCGTCTTATGTGGGTTATTTCAGAGTGATGCTTTTTAATAAAATTTTCTTTCCATGTGCAAAGGAAGAGATTCACTCCTCTTACATGGTCTTTAGACGCTTGCGTTTAAACCCGAGCCCCCCCCGCTTCTTTTACCTTGGGGAGTTTCGCCATTTTCTTTCTTTGTTTCCGATACCTCAACAGCTTATCACGCTCCTGCAAAAGTCAGGTGGAGAGGTCTGTTTGAGCAGCCGAGCAGATATCTGGCAAGCGCACAGGTTTAGGCTTGCACCTAAACGGTGTAGACGGTGGGCTGCGTCACGATGGCTTGTTAAGGAGATCATGCACACTAGCGATCATTTGTGGACCCTGGGCTTGTGGAAAACTGGACATTGAAGGAGGACGGGTGGTCCAGCCCCCTTCTGCTCCCTGAGAAGTGCCCCTTGCTTATGGAGAGGTTGTTCCTGAGACACTGCCTGCTTCACTGTTGGGAAGCTGCTCTGTGCCTTTGTGTTTTTTCAGTCACTAGTAAGGGGAAGCAGCTACGGCAATAGAGACTGATCCTGCCAATTGGGAGAAACTGGTTGGGGTGGTAAAGGTAGCCTCTTGGTTCTGGCCATTCAGGAGCAAACAGAAAAACCACTGGAGCTGGTGTGGTGTCGCCTGGGGCAGTTGTTCCAGTATGACCAGGAATGACCAGGTACCACTGCAAACCCATCCAGGGAGTACTGTAAGAAGTCCCACCCAAGACTGCTACAGCTGCTTCTGTCTAGACTATAAGGGGCTATGGCACAGAATGGGTCCGTGTAGCTACACGGGGCAAGGGGAACATGCAGCAAGCAAGGTGGTGCCAGTCAGTGCTTACCAACACACTCTTCACATAGCCTGCTGTCTCCAGGGTCTAGGGGGAGAAAACACCACGTCACACCGTGGACAGTGCAGAGGCCGGAGAGACTGGCCCCCAGAATCTCGGAACTCTAAGCTCAGAGTCACGTGGCTGGTAGAGGCCTAAGGCCCATGCACTCACTTCCCGGAGGGAGGTTTGGGCCCTAACACTCCTTCCTCTTTTCTGGGAGGGGCATCTCTGAACCTTACAGAGTACCAAGGGTCTTTGTTCACAGTGGGTGTCTTGTTACTCACTCAGAGAAGGAGAAAGAGGCCTTTCAGAAACTGCCATCAATCAGGAACTCAACCCTGTCCCATTTCTCTCATCAAACATCATTGTCGAGATTGAATGAGAAAAGGACGTAGGTCCCCAGCAGGGACAGTGAAGGTCATAGTCTGGGGAGACCACCATAGTCTGGGGAGTTGGGAGAGGGATCTTCCTGTGTAGTTAAATGGAGGGCAGGCTTGGTCATTACAAGACAGGCCAGGGACAGATGTCTGTGCCACTGTCCTGCTGCTGCCTTCCAAAGGACACAGGGTGACTAGAGGCACCTCTTTTTGAACCAGCCTCATCATGAACTCAACCAGGATTCCAACAGGAAGAAGGTTCTCCAAGACAGGGTTTTGTGAAGCATAACATATGAACCCATGCTGGGATTTGGGGGCTGGCACAAGGACAGAGAAATGGAAACACAGACATGGTAGGCCCTCAAAAGGTGTTCAGGTCTCTATCCACCAAACCTATGAATGGAAGCTGCTTTCAAAATAGCACCTTGGAAGGTGTATCCAAGTAAAATGCTGTGATGAGACCGTACTAGATTAGGATGGACGCTAAGCCCAGTGGCAATGCTCCCTACAAGAAACGGAAGAGGAGACTATTTGAACAGAAGAGAAGGAAGTCACGGTGGTATTAAGAGGAAAGATAGGTGCACAGCAGGGAACACTGGAGTCCACAAGGGCTGCCCAGGGGAAGGATTGGTCCCTGCCAGAGTATGTGGATGGAGTGCAGCCACTCACTCTTTAACTTTGGACTTGTGTCCTTGGCCTCTAAAACTTAGAGAACATAGATAGCATGTTCTTAAGATATCTGGCTTAAGATGGTGGTTTGTTACCAACATGAGCAGTGCTTGCTGGCCTTGGGCTCTGAGGTCCACAGTGTTAGGAGACTCAGGGGCAGGAAATCATTTAGAGAAGGTCATTTTAAGTAGTGAATGTGATCGGGGCAGCTGAGGAGACCCCACAAATGCATCTCTGCTCTCCTTTGCCCTCATTTCTACCATAGAGAGCTGAGGCAGGGAACACAGCAGAAGAGAGGAAAAGGTGTGCAGCAGATTGGGGTGTGTGGTGACAGAGGGCATGTGGTGGCTAGGGGTGGGGTGCAGACAGAGGGCATGGAAGCAGAGGACGTGCAGTGAGCAGGGGTTCTGCTCTAGAGGGGCACAGGGAGTCAGGGGAGGGCAGCTCCAGTGGGTGCACAGGAGAGCAGAGGGCGTGGCTCCAGAAGACAGAGGACAGAGGGCAGCAGAGGGCATGGCTCCAGAGGGCACAGGGCAGCAGGGATGTGTAGCACTCACCTTAGAAAGCTCATCAATGAGGTTCTGCTGCTCCACGATCTGGAGCTTTAGGAAGTCAATCTCTCTCTCATCTTGACTTTGATCAAGGTCATTTAAGGAGCTGGGTCTCCGGATGATCCCTGCTCTCTGCCTCTGAAACACCAAGCATCGTGGGTACAGTGACTGACCTGCATGGTGAGAACTGAGGTTCTCCCTACCAGCCTGAATGACAGTTCAGGTTTCCTTGGTATGGGCAAGGACTGTTCGGCTCAGGCTTGGAACAGCCTTCTGTAGAGCATAGGGGAATCCAAGGCCTATATTTGGATCACATCATACATCAGGCCCCAGACAGCTTCCCAGATAGACCAGACAAACCACCTGTCTAACTTGCCTCATGGCCTCTGGGACTTTCAGGGTAAGAAGGAACAGCAGACAGCACTAACCACTCCGCAGCCTGGCTTAGTGGCAGAGGCAAGAGTGGAGTTTACCCTGACACCAGGCCTGAAAGTCCTGTCCCTCTATACTCGGAGTCTCTTGCTACCTTGTGCATAGGACTTTCAGGGTTATCAGCTTGTTTGCCCGAGCCTCTGGCATTAGAGGAATACAGAGGAGATGAGATGTTGCCTAGCTCTGTACAGATGGCTGTTTCTGCAGACCTATCATGTGCTTACCATTTCTATGTTCTCCTGAGTGACAAATTTCAGCTTGCTTTCTATGCGCCGCAGGGTGTGAGACAAGTCTTCATTTTTCCGAGTAAGGCGCTTGTTCTTATCCAGCAACGGCTTGTACTGACTTTCAGCTTCTCTCAGCCGCTTTAGCTGAAACAGTATTTATTCCATAATGTGAGCTTTTAAGTGACACAAAACTGACAGGTCTTTATACAACGCAAACTGGCCAGTCAGAGCACTGTGGCCTGGGGGGTGGAAAGGTTGAAGATCCCCAGTATGCAGGTGCTCAAGTCCCTTGTATAAAGTGGCATTTGCATGGAGCCTACCACATTCCTGGTGTGCTGCACATTGTAGGGTTGTTTATAATAATTTGCTCACAGAGTAAATATAGTCAGTTGATGGGAGATATTGTTTAGGAAACAAAATTTCAAAATCTCAAAATCTCTCTCTCTCTCTCTCAAACACACACACACAGAAAGAGAGAGAGAGAGAGAGAGAGAGAGAGAGAGAGAGAGAGAGAGAGAGAGAAAGAGAGAGAGAGAGAGAGAGAGACTTATGCAGGATGGATGCAATTTTCAAAAAGTATTTTTGATCCATGGCTGGACTCATGGTCATACACAAAACCTATAGGTATGGAACCTGTCAATACATAACTGTGTATGCAGAATATGTAGGCAACAGATTTATGAATACAGAATCTTTAGGTGCAGAATCTGTAGATGCGAGGCCCATAGAGTCAGAACCTGTAGATGCAGAACTTGTAGGTATGGCATGTAAGATGGAAAGTTTGGCTCAAGGTGCAGGTGGAGTCCCAGCAGGTAACAGCTCTCTGCCCACTTGACGCCTAGGTGAGCCAGAGGTATCTCAGGGGATGTATCTCAACTCACCAGCAGAAGGACAGAAAGGTGAAGGCCAGCAGGGCAGGGCCAATGCGCTGCTTACTAATAAGTAAGTAGGGGTGTGATATAGCTCCCCACCTGTTTTTGTTAATAAAGCTCTATTGTAGCATGTCAAGAAGCCATGAGGAAAGGCTGTGCCTTGATACCACCACTCTTCATTTTCATAAGGAATTCAGATATAGACACTCCCACCTCTCCCCAGGCTGCAATCCTAAGCTACAGAACACAAAGCCCCCTTACCAGCCACTTACCAGCTCATTCCTTTCTTCAGACAGCAAGGCATTTCGGTCTTCTAGCTTACGAATGATGGCGCTTAACTCCGCGATTTTAAGTTGGAAGCGCCTGGCATCCTTTTCATCCAACTGCTGTTCCTAAAACAAAAATCAACTGCAAATAACTGTTCCTAGATGTAAACCTTTGCAAAGCCCAACCCAACTGGAGACCACCACACTCCTTCCTTTTGATTGCCTTTGCTGCTGGTGGGGCCCTCCTGGCAGAGGGGCCAGGCCTGGAGCACATGCACTGCACACAGCAAGATGGGAAAGCAAAGATGTCCGCAATATGCAAATGTGGCGGGTGAGGGTGTGCAAGTGTGGGAGCCCGAGTGTGGGTGAGGACCAGCTCCATGCTTCCTGTTGGCCGCTGCCCAACTGTGCCTTCAAGACGGGCCTGCCTTGCCAAGCAGCAAGTCACTCTCTAAGGATGAGCACAGGAAAAGACATCCCTTCTAGACTTCCTAAAGTTGCTCCCTTAAATTGAGTTTCTAAAACTCACTTATGGAACCACAGGAATGTTAAAAAAAAAATTAATGAAAACTTTCTAATGCATATTTGGCATCTGGAGTTAATGCAGTGGTCTGTCCAGAACATGGGCAGGCAGGGTTTGGTTTGAACTCAGTCAAGCCATTTGTAATATGCTCGTATTCTCCAAAGTCAATGGCCCAAGGCTGGATCAGCTCCAAAGTTTTGACCCTGAGTCGAAGAAAAAGATGTCCAGGAAGGTACCGGACATGGGTCAAATTCCTCATTCAACAGGTGCAGGAGAGGCTGGGGACCAAAGACTTAGAGGGGTAACACTGAGGGTCTCCCAGGGTACTGCAGACCACCACGGAGAATCTGAATGAGGACTGGTGCTAAGATGAATGTGCTCAGAGCTGTGCAGCCGCTGGCTACCCCCGCAAGGTCAGCCTGAGGAGGAGCAGAACCAGTCACGGACGTAGGAGAAGCAGATGGGCAGTGACTGGTGACGGTGGTGCTCGCAATGACCGTAAGAGGGACCAAGCCAGAGACATGGGTGAAGGAGAGCTGGAGCCCATGCACAGGAGGATGGAAGGGAAGGGAAGGGAAGCAGCTCATGCTTGGAGTGGTCCTCCCCACCAACCAAGGGCAGAGCATGACTGGCAAGTGACCTTTAGCAACCTGGAACCAGGAAGTAACAAGATCATTGCTTCTGCTGGGTGGACAATGAAGGAGGAGAGTGTATCAGCCCTCCTGGCCAGAGCCAAGTAAGCAAGGGCTGGCTATACAGAGTCTGGGACAGGAGGGTCTGGCTGGATATAGGTTCTGGACTCCCCGTGGAGCTGCTGTATTGGGTCATACAGCTACATGGCTCTATTTGTCTGGGATTCGCAGCTGACTGAGCCGAGACCTGGGGTTGCTTACAGGGCTTCCTGAGTGGTCTGAGGCGTCTCCTGCACCGCTTGCATAAGGAAGTTCCCGTCTGGGGCTGCCTGGGTGCCGCTCAGCCTCTTTGGCCTGGGAAAGCTGCTCATCTAGAGCCTCTTTCTGGAGCTGCAGTCTCTGGGCATGCCCGGCTTGAACCCCTAACTCTCTTTCCAGCACGAAGACTGCTCTGTCTTTAAATCTTATCTCCTCCATCTACAAGGAGAACAGAACACAATCACACGCGCAGGCAGGGTACAGATCTGCAGTTACCATAGAAACAGGCAGAGTGGCATTCAGAGAAAAAATTCCCTGTGATGGTAGCCCCACCAGGGGGCATCTTGGGCTCTGGGACCAGAAGCAAAAGAAGACATTCTGGATGAGAGCTGGATACCCATGCTGTACAAAACCCAGCCCTAGGCCACCCAAATCCAACTGGCTCACCCTGGGCTGGCCGCAGTGAAAGGTCCCTTCCAGAGGCCTCAGGTAGCATGTGTCCCTACACTGCCAGACAGGGTGGTCCAGCAAGAAACCCCCATCCCTTGCTGTACACATTGTCCGTGGTATTGGGTATCACTGGGCAGGTTTGAAAGACCTTCAGATCTTGCTTCCTGCAGTACAATGGGCAAAGCAGAGAATCATCCTGACCTATCTACACCTGCCACTGAGGGTATGGTGGACCAGATTCTTATTTAGAATATGTAGGAGGTAGACTTGGCTCTAAAGTATAGCCAAAAGCTGAACACAGCACAGCCATGCATTTCCAGGCCACACGTGCTTCCCATGAATCTTGCTGCAAGGTAAGGCTTTCAGGGGGTAGGGTAGGGACAGCTGGACAAGCAGAAGGCAACAACCATCATTTCTAGTCTACCACAGCCCCTGGACATTGTTGGGCTAGTGGTGGCCTTCCCACCTTCCCCAAAGGGCGGTGTCATTTGTGCACATCCTAATTATGGCAGCAAGAAGTCCTTTTAGACACGGATGCTACCTGTATCCTGGGTCTTTTACTGGAGCTGCCCAAGCAAATATGTGCCCTGCCTGGGGCTCACCCTACACAGGAGGGACCCGGGAGCTGTAAGTATCATAACGAGCACTAGGTTTGTAACAGGACATCACTGAGGGGAACAGCTCAATTCAAAACAGATTTCCAAAGAGGCAGTCTTTGCTTGTTTAAAGTTTAAAAGTACTAATAAGCCAGCCATTCGTGGAAGTTAGCTGGAAACTCAGACGGATATCTAATTAACCCAGACCACAAATTCCAGGCAAGCCACGGAAAGAACAAGATAAAAAGAAACCCTTGCTGGTTCAGTTCCTGTTCAGTGGTGCACACCACAGTGCTGAAAGGACAGCACAGATCAAGGAAGTAGAAGGGCCAGGCTGGTAAAATAAACCTGTATGAAAGCAACTAGGTTCTGAAGCTAGGTCCTCACTTGATCATTTATTGATATTCACCTCTGGAAATCTGAACAGGAGAGCCTCTGTGCAAGCATGAGGTGGCTGTCTGGGTGGCTGGCTGCCTGAGCATCTGGTTTGAGTGAAGGCAACCCTGTCTTTGAGGTCATTAGGTCCCAGATACCCACGTAGGGATTGGTGATGGAGTCTTCCAAGACTGTGGTTTTCTCACTCAGCTGAACCTGGGGTTCTGTCTCCTAATCATGCTGGGATAGACCTGCAGGCTTTCATGGGAGGAGAGCATAGATCTGAAATACTCCAGACCCAGCCCAGATTGGGATGTTCTGCCTCGCTGGATGACCCCTCACTCATCCCAGGCACTACTGTACATACTGAATCATAGAGAGTGAAGTGGCCCAGGAATCTTAGCAGACAGCACAGGGTTCTTGCCCACGTGTATACTGGTGCCCACAAACATCACTCCCTTTCTGTGAGTTAGTGCTAGCCAAGTGTGCCTTGTGTCACTGCAGGCTGGAGACTAGGGCTCCTAGGCCAATGCTGCCCCTCCCTCCCTTCCTGCTATTTAGCTTTCGAGTCCAGAGGGCAGGCTACCTTCTTTTATGTTCACCTCCCCACAACTGGTGAACAACTCTCCTGTGAGTCTGGGCTGAGGGGGTTCAGTGCATGTCCCTGACCTGGAGGGACAGGTTATCTATGCTTCTATGTCTCCTACATGCTGGTGGCAGCTTCCAGATACCACATGCCACCACATGCCCTTTCCAGTACCCATGTGCTCTGCAGCAGAATCAGTGCAGACACATGAAGCCATGTGTCCTGCCTCCTGCCTTGGGAATGCCCTTCCCAGATTGAGATTCAGAATCATGCTGGAGTCTGCTTGCTGGGTACCATGCCAGTTCCTCCTGCTTTTTTGCCACTCCCTCGCCCCTGCCCCTAATTCTCAGTTATCTACATTGTCTGGAAATCACAGAGGGGAGGTTCCTGGTATGTCTTCAGGAAGGGTGTTCGGGGTGTGCTTTACAAAAGCAGACATCAGGGGCTGGTGAGATGGCTCAGCGGTTAAGAACACTGACTGCTCTCCTGATGGTCCTGAGTTCAAATCCCAGCAACCACATGGTGAATCACAACCATCTGTAATGATATTTGATGCCCTCGTCTGGTGTGTCTGAAGACAATTACAGTGTACTTACATATAATAATAAACAAAAGCAGACATCACATGGACCACATAACAAGACAGTATGGTGTCTGACGACAGCATGGGAGTGTTTGCCTAACCTCAGGGTAGGTAACGGATTTTTAAGCAGGACACAAACTGCACATTAAAAGAACAGATGGATTGCATCTCCTTTATGTTGGGAGCAAAGCGCACCCAGCAATGCTGCTGGTGTATCTGGAGCAGCCACACTAAAGAGACTGATGTGCTAGCCAGAACATGGAGAGAAGTTATCGGAATCAGGAAAATGACATTCTCCAGGTTCAGAGAGCCAATGTGTGTGAACAGGAGCTTTACAGAAGATAGTGTGTCCATGGTTATGAGGATGGTGAGATTGCTCCCTCTACTGTGACCCTGATACAGTGCTGGCTGTGGCCACAATGTGGCAAAAAGGGGGCTCTGTTCTCTAGAGGGAGGGTAAAAAGTGGGTTCACCTGCATTGGTCAACTGAGGGCTCTGATCTTGGTACTGGGTTTTATATGACCAGCACTCCCTTTGACCTCACAGATGGCAGAAGAAGGAGCACATGAGGCCACTCAAGGACATGATGTGCAACATCCCAAACCCAAAACAGCTTGAACTCCTCCAAGAAAAATGGATAACACACTGCCAGATCCCCAGGGAACATGCTGGTGTGGTTCCCAGGGAGGCGAGACCAGCAAGAGTATGTGGGAAGGCATCTCTGGGAAGTGTTTCAGGTACTTGGTCTCTTAAGTCAATAGTGGCTTAAGACACTCAGATACAAGCTGCAGTCACTGTACTGTCCTCTAGATTTGTGGTTTTCCTGCATAACAGTTATCTCTCAGTCTAAACAAGATGGATGGAAAAAACTAAGTATACGTGCTAAGCCTTCACCCCAGTTATGCCTGGATCTAGTCTATCTGGGCATTGACGCTTTTAAGGGCTCTTGGTTTGCCTAAGCATGCTCCAAAAAAAGGCATCTTCAATGAACATCTGTGGCAGAGACCTTAAGAGGATATCTGTGGCTAAGACCTTCAGTGGACATCTGTGGATTGTATCTTGCCTTGCACAACAGTGACTAATGGGATATGTTTCCCAGAAGTTGGACAAATCAGCTGTGAGTTTGGCAACTGGGCTGCGATGGCTTAAGCTGGAATTCATGGACTTTTGGCAAACCCCAGTGCATTGCCAGAGAGCAGGGACTTGAGAAAGCTACTGTTGTTGATGATGGCATTTCTTTGTTTTATATTATGTGTGTTTCATCTGCATGTGTGTCTGAGCACAGATCCCCCTGGAAGTGGTACATTAGCTGTGAACCATCATGTGGGTGCTGGGAATCGAACCCAGGGCCTCTGCAAGAGCAGCCAGTGCTCTTAACCACTAAGCCATCTTACCAGACAGTGGCATTGTTTTCTAAGAGAACTAGTGACTCTGTCTGTTCCATCAGAGGAGAGTGACTAAATGTCTGAGACACATGTCCTCACTGACACAAAATCATGGAAATTCAAGGCCAGGCACAGCCCTCCACCATGCGCCCGGTGCTTTGGGGATTAGTCTCACTTTTATAGCTTTCTTTATAGGGTTTTCATCAGAGCTGTGTATTAGCATACCACATTAGCTAACAGCTCTGATGGCTGGGCAGAAGGACCTAAAACTGTAAACCACAGACTTTTATGGGGGAGAGGAAATTGCTTTCTGTCTGTAATTCCTCTGTTTTATAGAGTTTTAATAACAGCCCGAGGCTGTATTTTAGAAAATGCACTCCTTGTGCAACTGCTCTGTGCTTGTACAGCAGAGCTCTTCCAGACTCAATGGCAACCTGCACAAATACTCCAGTGCTTATTAGCACAGCCTACCCTCGGGGTATCATGAGCTGGAGACTCTGAGAAAGGCAGGAATGGGAGGTGACAGTCATCCCTATCTGAGACTACAGTGAGCCTGTGAAGAATGTTCCAGAACCTCTGTGCTTGAGATTTCCCACTCGTTCCATTTCACTATACATTATTGAACATTTGGCCAGGAAAGCCACAAAGGATCCACTTGTCCAGAGGCGCTGAGTAGGATGTGCACAGATGAAGCCAAAAGAACTGTATAGGACCCACCTATTGCTAGAGAGGGTCTGACTTGAACACCCATGCAGGGCAGGGGTGGACAGACAGTTGTGACTCCCCAACACTGTGACAAAGTGAGGGGACAGGAATGTGGAGTGGTAGTCATCCCTCTTCACTTTAGAAGCCACACAGGAGTCCCAAAGCCCTTGCTGTCCCAAGCCCTGCCCTGCTCAGAACAGATGTGAATCAGATGTTTACTAATGGTGGCATCTTGATCATGCTTCCTTTTCTGTCTTCTTCTTTCCATCAGCCTGTCTCTCTCTCTGAGGCTCCTGATTTCCACCAGGCTACATCCTAGTTCACTATTTAGGGCCCTGGCTCTGCTGGCTGGTGTGGCTCAGCCTAGCCCCAGATCAGACTCTAACTATCAGCTGAGCACCTCCTATAAGCACTATGTCAAACAGACTTGAATTACAGTCAGACAATGCCACTGGCCAGGGCAGAGAGACAGAACTTCACATTATACTGTCTGCTCTGGGGGCTCTGAGATGAACCCAGAACCTTCTCATTTTCCTTCCCAAGCCTAGCTCTCCCAGAACATCTGGATAGGGGATCCTGGTCCACTGTGCTCTATCCCCAAGGCCAGGACTTCAGCAGGATTCCCAGGCCTGTGTCCCACTGCAGCCCTGGTTGTAGTCCTGTCCACTAACTGGTGTGGCGTCTCTCCTTGAGGCCACAGCCCCTGTTCAAATAGTCTAGCATAGATGACACATGAAGGGGTGATATCAGTCTATAAAGAGCTCCCAAGGCCCACGGATCCCTTTAGCACCATCGCTGCTGACCTGGAGTTCTTGGCCTTTATCCATACCACACTGGTCTAAGGCTCCATGCAAGCCAGCGTGCCGGATGAAGAAATGGCAGTTTCTTCCAAATGGTGTAAAGAGCATAGACTGAGACATGTTTCCGAATGTAAATGCAGCCAGGCTTCCTCCGTGGGAAAGGTCCCGAGACTCCCAGCTTCTCTTGCCTTGCTTGGGACTTAGGAATGAGCTTTCTCTGGTCTGCTGAGCCCAAGGAGGCCATTGCCCCACCTCTAGGTCAAAGGCCCAGCCAACCTCTGTACACCCAGACAGACTGGCCCTGCCCTGGAACTCAAGGACTCTGTCACTTTTCAGATCCAGAACTGCTCTCAGTCCTGTCTCCAGTTCCTGGGGTGAGGCTGCCTATGAGCGACTCCCCTCCCCACTTTTTTGTTCTGCCCTGCTTTAGTTTCTGCTCCAGAAAGTTTCTATCTCTGGTATCCTCAGAAATGCCTCAGGCTCTTTGCCCATGCCAAGCTCTTGTCAGCTCCCCCCTGCCCCCAAGCTGTAGCACCTGAGCCTCTGCCCCGCTAGGGAGACTTTCCCAGTACACAGCAATTTGTTTTTAAGACTGACACTCACCTCAGACACATCTGCACTGTGAAGTCTAGAGAGTTGGGCAAAATTGACAATTGGGTTTCAGACAGCTGAGTGTTCTCTTACCAGCTACAGATCAAGTGGGACAATACAGGTAGTCCTGAGGCCTCCACAATAAGGAGGTCCCCACTGGACAGTGCCACAAGAAGAGATGGTCCTGAACCCAGAGTCTTGAGCCTAGATCATAGGTAACAGTGGCTTGGCAGAGGGTGACACTGACTTGCTCTAGAACTGCCTGAGCACAGAGTCCAACCTGTTCTTTGGGTTTTCATTATGTCATTTGCACAACACAATTTATCCATGGCTGGTCTCTGGGAGCAGTGGCTGAGGGTGGACTCAAGAGTAGTGAAGAGGGGAGCTGCACCTCCAATGGCTATGGGCAGTCAAGGGCCAGAAGAAAGCGCCTACCCAGCATGAGCAAATAAACAGTCTTCAAGAGTGACACCTGGTGGCAGTAGTGAGTAATGCAGCAGATAGAAAGTGAGCCAAGGCCTTTCAGTGTTGGATGAAATCAGATGAGAAGAAACAGAGATCTTGAACTGCTGGGCATGGTCTCAAGAGGGAAGAACCTGCCCTGTCAATAGGGTGTGCAAGTCTTCAATGGAAGGTGAAGGAGTTTCTCCAGACTGATTGTGGGTTCTATAGGGGAAAACCCTGAGAGACTTTGAAACGGGCAAAACCACTTCCTAACTGTCTTTTCACTAGAATTCCAAGGCCTTTGAGGGACTGTGTGATCTCGTGGAGAGGTGCACCTTGTGTGTATCTTGGATATTTCATGGTTTTGTGGAGAGAATGAATATCTTGGAGAATACTACTGGCATTTCCTGTGTGTGAGGTACAACTGGGAGCCTGTGTCGGATCTTACTTATCTCCTCTTCAGTTGAGTGTGCTCTGGGGATAAAACCAAACCCCAGGACCTAGAACACATGAAGCAAGGCTCCAGCACTAAGCTACACCTTCAGCCCTATTTTTGTATATTTATTAGGATACTTTACATACAAAGTCATTTCACCTATAATCAATAAAAGATTTAATTCTTCCTTTCCTTCCAGATGCCTTGGTTTTTCTTTCTCCAACTAAAGTGACTGGAATTCTTCTTTGGAAAGAAAAGAAGAAAATGCTCCACCCCAACTCATGTAATTTTTGAAAGTTCACTTTAGATGTACAGGTATCAGAGCCCTTTATACATCACGCGGGCGTGAGCGCGTGTGTGCTCGCGTGTGCGCACACGCACTCGCGCACCTGCCATGTGTTTCCCCAGCTGGGCTGTAAAGGAGAGGCTAAGAGAATTGTTCAACAGTTGAGGCAGGAGCGGAAAGAGGCTCTGTAATGGCACAGATCATGAAGAAGCTGAGCCTTTGAACATTCTCAGAGAAGAGCCACTGCTAACCTGTGACTGGAAGAGAGGGAGCCAAAGGGTTTACTTCAGAGAGCGGGTTTCTTTGACAGAATGACAAAAACAAACAGGGAAGTTGAGGACATTTTCTAGAAAATAGAACAGAAAGCTAAGGTTGGGAGGAAATAATAAATTCAGTGTGAACAGAAAGGACGAACTTCTGATGAGCAGACGTGGAAGGAAGATGAGAGGCAGGAAGGGGGTTTAGACACTCACAGCAGGTTTCCCCAGCTGGAGGACAATTAGAGAGAGCTCCTGCCTGACTGGTAGAGATGAGGAAGTGTCTGTGTTATCCACACAGTGACATTTCAGAGGTGTCCTGAGCTCTAGGAGAAGGTAGGGTTAATAGGGAGCAGGGCAGAGGAGAGGGAGGGGTATTCAAGCAATGAGGAAAGGTTCAGAATTTCTGGGCCGTGTCCTGTTTAGCTGGGTGAGGAGACAGGAGTAGATGCGATGCTTAAAGGATGTACCTCAAAGGCAAATGGTGGAAATTCCAATTTTGACATGTTGAGAGGTTTCCCGGTCTGCTGGTCATGGGCAGTGCATTTGTGACACAGACACTTAGAAAACTAAGCAAACAAAACAACTCAAAAGAATACACGCAGGTGCGTGAGCTACGTGACACAAATGGGACGGAGCCTGGGTGACTGTGTGGACCACAGGTGTGTAACTCTCAGCAGCAGGGATGGAACTATATATCCTCCACTTACCCAAGATAAAACTATACACAGGATGCTCATTCTGACCCCAGTTCTTCTCTCTACCCTCCTGTCAGTTCTGTAACCCCAAAGATGGAGGGCTGGGTGGTGGCTCTGTAGTAAGCTTGCCTAGCATATGTGAGGTCTCAGACTCAATTCCTACCCTGCAGGGGGGAATCTGACCCCTGCAATGGTCCCACCTGATCTCCCATGTTGGCCTCTAGTCTACTCATCAGTGGGAGGTGAATGGTTTAGACATGTGCTCCCTGCTCTCTGTTGGATTGGAAGTTGACAGTAACTGGCTAGGTCCTGTCCCTGATGCTCTCCTGGGCTGCAATGCTGCCCTTCCCTCTGGGTCTGGAGCCCCAGGGGTCAGAGCTAGTGATTACCCATCACACCTGGGACTCCTCTTGTCAGCCTCCTCCAGCTTTCCTCAGGGGCTTCTCGGAGGAGGTTTCCTGCTGTTGTACCCAGTCCACTATGGTGGAGCAGATGAGGAGCAAGGAAGGCACAGCCCTTTGAGAGGGAGGCATTTTGTGCAGGAGAGAGAAGGCCACATAAACTGAGGTGAAGACACAGACCAAGCATGCCATGACAGTCTGGGATAAAGTTCGGGGACACCAGCTGGCAGGGTCACAGGCATTTGCCTCTGGGGACTCAAAACAGAGTGGGAAGGGATTATGGAACACAGCTGTTTTCAGTGACAAGCTTTGTGGAGAAGTAAGGTTGCCTTCCTCTGCTGCAGACACTAACTGTAAGCAAGACAAAAGAAAGGGCCGATGGGGCAGACAGAGCAGGTTTCCAGCAGCCTGATGGTGACTTCCTCCCTTGCCCAGAGCCATACAATGTCACATTACATCACATGGGATCTCAGGGCTTATCCTGGGGCCATGAAAGGCAATGACGACAAACGATTCTGGACAGATAGAGAGTGGTAGCAGTATTGGAGCAAGGAACATTCTAGAAAGGGGTTGGGCTTCCAGGCTAGGAATAGAGTGGGCACTCTCTGTTTATCATGGTAAAGTCGTGGTTCCTTCACAATGTCCAGATTCTTCTTTCTGCTGTCTCCTGAAATTCCATGAAGTGATGGACTGTAGCACGTCTCTGGACACCAGAAACCCAGGGAAGTGGAGGAAGGATGACTCTCTAGGTACCACAACTAGAAAGATGGCTACATCCTACTGAGAAGTACCTCAGGGCCTAGGGTACCTGGATCTTGTGACAGTTTGAATGAGAATGTCCCTCATAAATCTCTGGCATTTTAATATTTGATCCCCAATGTGGCTTCTTGGGAAGAATCATCTGCTACCTCCACAGCTCCCTCTACAGCTCCTTGGGGAGAGACAGGAATTCCGACTTGAAGATTTGGTGTTCTAAATCCAGGAGCACTGCTGGCTATGATCGAGGGGCAGATGGGATCTTACCTACCTGTGGGAACCTGGCTCTGCATCCCTGCACCTCTGGAGTCCTCAGAACTAATATGGAGGGTGTGAAGTAAGTGAGATATGCCCTGCTGCCCACCCTCCCGCCTGTTCACCAACCACGTACCAGCCTGCGGATCTCACGCTCACACTCCTTCTTGATCCGGGTGATTTCTTCCTGGTGCAGATGGTAGACACTCCTGATCTCCGCAGCCTTGATCTTGTCGGCCTGGATGACCATGGTCAGTGCCTCCTCCACCTGCTTCTTGGCTCCCTTGAGCTCTGAGATCTCTTGCTGCATCTTGACCTTCTCCACCTCGAACCCCTTCTTGGCCTCCTCCTTGGCCTCACACAGGAGCACGGTCTTCACCTTGTCGGGCGCGCCATCCCGCAGGGTGTTGAGCAAGGCCTGCAGCCGCTGGTTCTCATTGTCCTTAATCTTGATGACCCTCAGCAGCTCCGCCTCGTGCTGCCGCAACAGTGCCTCCCGCACGGCCTGCAGCTCCTTCATCTTCTCCTCGTGCAGCTTGGTCTTGAGCTCCGTGACCAGGACGGCGTGCTTGCGCTGCTCGTGTTCGCGAACCTGCTTTAGCTCCTGGCTCTTCTCCCGCTCAACTTTGCTGACCTGAAAGACAGGCGAGATTGAGGTTGTTGGAGGCCGGAACCACCTGCACCGGCTGGAACACGCCTGCACGGGCTGAAATATGCCTGCACCGGCTGGAACACGCCTGCACGGGCTGAAATACGCCTGCACCGGCTGGAACACGCCTGCACCAGCTGGAACACGCCTGCACCGGCTGAAATACGCCTGCACGCTTACAGGATTGCTTTCCTGCAAACTTAAGAGTTATTTTAACAGTCAATTAAAATAAGTCACCCTACTTGGTGGAGGACATGGATGTGCACGGTGATCTGCAGCATACACTATAGCAGAAGAGGGGGCCATGGACATTCTCTGCCCACGGGAATCTGCTCCTGGTCCCTCTAGGTGGAAGCTCAGCAGGACAACAAGGGGGGCTTCTCAGTGGATGGTGGAGGGACACTGACCTGCGCCTGTGAAGAACTTTGTGTTCCCTCCAGATCCCTGTTTCCTCACACAATGAACCTGCTGCACTTACCTTCTATGGCATTCTTTGCAAATGAGGAAGCCTCTTAGCAGCCAAGCTGGCTGTCTAGATGACTCCTAGTATTTAGGTTTTGGAAATACTGAGACCACATGCTTCGTACTCACCACAAATGTTTGGGGCTCTAAGTAGTCACCCCACTACTAAAACTTCCACATGCCCTGTCTATCCTGTAGTGGAGCACCCAAGAACTAGCCTGTGGTCCACAGAGCAGTTACAAAGGTCCCCAGTGGTCTATCCTCCTGGTAGCATTTGAGTGTGCATCCCTCCATGAGTCCCACAGGTCCTGCTTAGCTGCTTCCACACCAGGGACTGCCCAGCTCTATAGCCTACACCTCTCTGACCACTCACTATGAAGAGCACCCACCCCTTTCCTTTCCTGTTGCTTCCCAAGGCTCCAGGCACCCACATACACTGATCCCCAAGCAACTCTTTCTGGTCCTGACACTCAGATCTCCAAGGGCCAGTTTACTTGGTGACACTGAGAGGTATACCCCACCATCTGTATCCCAGAGAGACCTGCAGCCTGCCTTGGGCCTGATGGCCTCTCCTGGCTTTCTAAGCTCTTCTTGAGGATCAGTAAATAGTGCCCCAGCATGATACAGGAATGGTGTCACAGCCTCATGTGTCCCACTGCCTGGTGAAGGAGCAGCCTGCTTCTGTTGAAGAACATCCCTCTCCCAGGCTGCTACTGTTCGGATCAACTTCCTGCTCACAGTAGATATGCACATTCCTCATACCTGCTTCTGGAAGACAGTGCCTCTATGAGTCTCAGAGACACTCTGGGGAGCCACTGGCTTGGGGCCAGGACCCTGAAACAGTCACCCTCTGCTGAACTTTCCAGGTCCTGATTGCCTTCAAGTCTCTCCTTCTCTTCCCATAGTGGGACCATCAGCTGTGATATAACTGATATACTCCATGCACCACTTTTCTATAGCAGCCAACTGTAGCGAGTCCTTCCTGTGTTGGATATCTCTACTTAATCCTTGCAGGCCCCTCATCTTCCAGTTCTTCTCCTTATATTCTTGGGGGAGAATCTTGCTGGAGTCATCTTCGCTTTCCTTACCACCATCACCAGATCAGCAGCAAAGCTACCCACTCCGCCTCCAAGTATCTCTAAGGTCCTCATGCTTGCACAGAAAGTATTTACCTACCGAGCTGTCTCCCCAGTCCAAGTCTACTTCCTAAAAGCTCCTCTATACTTAACTAGTGCCGTGATCTTGGAAAAAAACCTTTAACTCAGGGTTTGGGGACACATTTAAAATCCAAACTGTTCCTGATTTATTTGCCTCTGTGGCTGCCCTTCCCCCCTTCCTCTTCCTCCCCCTCCCCCAACAGAGGCAACTTTCAGGGCCTGTTTGCTGATGCTTCCCCATAGGACAGGCATGTGACACTGACTCTCACAGGTGGCTCCAGGGCTGGCAGGTCTATTGTCCTTTTAAAGTTCAGCAGGCCCCGACTATCCCTTGTGCACACAGGACAGCAGTTTGGAATCCCGCTTTGCTGAACAGAGCATTACTCGAAAGTAGAGCAAACAGGCAGCTGCCAGCCCAACTTAATGTGACTCTCCTCTTCCTCCAGTTTTAATGGCATCCGAGATACGGAAAAAGTAAAAACAAAACAAAACAAACAAACAGGGTTTGTTTGGTTTCAGTTTTGGGGAACAGGGTCTCACTCTATGACTGAGGTTGGCCCAGAGCTCACATTGCATTCCAAGCTAGCCTTGAACTCACAGAAATCTTTCTGCTTCAACCTCCCAAACATGGTGAGATTACAGGCATGAGTAACCACATAGTGTTTCTGAATTAATTGAAGAAAGCCCTTATCTTCCTCTGTGAATCATATGTGAAACATAGAGAGAACACTCTATATGTTTGAAGGAAGGAGTGAAGAATGGCGAGTGTGTGTGTGTGTGTGTGTGTGTGTGTGTGTGTGTGTGTGTAGGGATAGCTACTCTCCCCTGTGGGTCAAACCCTGAGGGATACACTGAGTGCAACATGGTGCACTGGAACCAACACCAGTATCTATGGACATAGAGCCTGGCTCTGTTCTCTCAGCAGATAAATACTCAGACCTTATGAAGACTTTCCAGATGATAATGAGCAAAAAGAAAATGAGCACATCCTGCATCCCAGAGCAGATTATGGGGAGTGGAGAACACTGTGAGTCCAACAGCCCAAGGCTGGGCAAGGCTGTATCCCACCTTTTAAGCTGGTGGAGACAAGATACCCCTGTCTCCAGCTACTCCTGCCCAGAGCCTGAGACTTGGTCATGGACCAAAGACTCTACCTGTCCCCTAAGTGTGGAAGGATTGGCTAAAATCCAGTCAACCCCCAGATGATCTCTCCTCTCTGCCCCTCCCAAAGCACCCAGGCTTGGCCACTAGCTTCCAACAAAGCTTTGGCAGAATTGAGTAATCCAGGAACATTTGTGGAAGTTGGGCAGGAGTTAGGTCCTGGAGGATCCTGGGAGACTCCTCTATGCCCTGGAGAAATGCTGCTAGGCAGACTCAAGGCTCAACATGAAAGATAGCTAGCTCTCTTGGAATTCTGGGAGGCTGGCTAAAGACAGGCATGCTGGGGAGGAAGGATGGTCTTAGCTCACAGTGTCAGGGTTTAGTCCATGGTCACTCAGCTCCACTGCTTCTGGGCCTGTGTGTGGGGAGGAAGAGCATCATATCTGGGAAGAGACAGGAGGGAGAGCAAAGTGAATGACCTCATGGTGGCCAGGAGCCAATGCTGGCCACCTTCTGCCTCCCACTTTTGCTCTTCTGGCCCCCAAAGACTAGTGGGCAGTGTTATCCACATTTAGAATGGTTCTTTATTTCTCAGCTGGTGATCCTCATGCCACCTGGCTCTGGATACCTTCCCAGACATGCCCAGAGGTGTGCTTTAGTGATGCAGGTGTCTCTCAGTATAGCCAAGTTCGTCATAGCCACTTGACTCTCATAGAGGCCTGTGAGCGGCTGAGATGGCACAGGGGTGTCAGCTGCTGTGAGAAATGCTAAAGTCTTCTCAAACACAGGCAGCCACGGAAATCTGCCAGGGTGAGAGGGGCAGGGGCTGCTCCTGGATTCTCATGTATGGGTTTCGTTTTCTTGCTGGTGTTTCTGGCCTTCCAGCAAGATCTGAACAGTGCAATGGGAGGGGGTTTTCTTCACTCAAGGTTGGGGGTCCTTCCTTTAGCTGCTGTTTGGTTATGATGGAAAAGCAAAATAAATAATTGATTCGTTCCTCTAATTACTCAGTTGTGAGATAATAAACTGGCTCCCTGCCAACCTTGGGGTACCAACTAACTGTTTCCTGAGGAGCGTGTGGATTCAAGCACACTTGACGGGCTCCAGTTCTTTGCAAATCGCATCCTCATTGAGACTTGGAGTGTCGTTCACATTTAAGGCCAACGAACTCCTCTTCAGGAGACTCTTGAATCCTCTTGTTGAGACCCTCGCAGTTTCTCAGGGCATTGGGGTGTGGTGTAGCCCAAGCTTGTTCCACTTATCTCTAGATGCTCTGATTGCTTTTCATGTTCAGAGAATATTTCAAGTTCTCAGCTGTAGTCTAGGACTCTTCATTCCTTCTGGATAGGTGACTGTTATAAGGGCATTTTCCAGGGACAAGTCATAGCCTATGTATGTACATATGTATGTAAATAGATATAGATGCTATAGATACAGATGATAGACATAGTTATAGATGCACACTGTAATATTACATGCACATACATCTTTCAAGTTCACACAAACATTAAATTCAAAGTCCAGACCACAAAGCTTCTGTCTAGCACCCCGCCCACAGCCGAATCTCTGTTCTTTCACACTGAGCATTTTTGTTCTCAAGCAATCAGGAGGTAATGTCATCACCCATTCTCCGCACTCATATTATACAGATGACGGTTTCAGGACTCAGTGGTTTTGATACTGACCTGCTGAGTGTGATAACCACGAATGGATGGTGGCCTTGTACTTTCCATATGCCCTTACCCCCACGGTGTGGTTGCATTCTAACTGCCTGGACAGTTCCACAGCCATTCTAACCAGCTTTCCTTTCATACTTTCATTTGTTGTTCCCCAAAACCTCCTGGTGAGAAATCTCAAAGGATTTTCTAAATCTCAAAATACTTAATTCCCAATGGTTCTATCCAGATTGAGCCTGGCAGGTTGCCCCAAGCACAGGGCACATGTGATTTCTATGCCTTCACCTTCAGAGGGGTCTAACTCACAGAGGGGATCTGGGTCCCACGCTCATGGCCTGGTTGGTGTCTCTGTCCACTTCCTTAGGGAAGTGTCACTGTCCTTGTGGGCAGCTGTGGGAACGATGCCACCTGACTTCCTGCATGAGGTCCACTCTGCAACTGGATGCAGGCTTTACCAGACACTGACCCTTGACCTTACGCTGCTGCCCATCCTTCTCTTGGTTCACAGTTGCTCTCAGCTGACCCTCAATCACACTTTTGTCTCCTTTCCCCTGTGCACATTGTACACTGGCACCTGCTATTTCTCTCATGTTGCTAGTGTACTCTCTGGGGTTGGCGCTCTGGGTCTTGGTTTCATGAACGCTCTTTCAATAGTTTCCTTTTTAAAACCTTTTTTGTGTCTCAAAAGATAAATGAGCTCATTACCCTTGCAGAGGACCCAGACTAGAGTCCTAGCACCCATATTGAGGCTCATAACTAACTGCGTGGAACTCCAGTTCCAGGGGAATCCAATACCCGTTCTGGTCTCCACTGGCTCCACTGGGTCTTGTACATATGCGGTACATAAACTCATACAAATACATGCACATACAACAGTTTAAATTTAATTTAAAATTGCATTAGTTAGTTAGCTAGCTAGCTAGTTAGTTTTGGGCAGAGGACACATGTTATGCTCTTACCCTCTAAACCATCTCAGCAGATGCTCATCCCTAGCTTCCTTTTAAAGAATCCTAAGTGGCATGTTTCTGTATTCAGAATTTGTGTCTCCATCATCTGCAAGGACCCCTACTGTCCTTATGTTAGGGTAAACTGCTCGTCTTCAGTGTTCACCCATTTTCTTTATATTTTTTCTCGGTCTCTCCTTCCCTTTCTCACAAGGAATTATTTGTTGGGCTCATATGTTCATGCTCCTTCTATATCTATACTTCTGAAGTTTCGTTTCTAATTTGTGAGTCTTGGCACATCAACTACATGATTTTCTAACCTAGATTTATGTCCTGTCTTACCCAGCTTTCTTGATGTCTTTCAGGTCCAGTGTAAATAACCTTCATGGTCCCTTCTGCATGAGAGTGAGTTTGAGTTCTGTGACGTGCTTTCACTATTTTTTGTATGTGTGTCTTATTCCCTTCCTCTCTCTATTGTATCTGGATATGATCTGAGATCTTCCAATGGTCATTTGACATTTAAATCCATCCCCACTCCCACCCAACCCAGCATTTCCCCCTAGAGAGTCGTGTCCCACACTACTGAGTGCTCTGGAATTTTCTTCCTCTTGTCTCCACAATGAGGAAACAGCTACAAGCCATGTAACTACCTCCTCAATACACTCCAGGGAGCGAGGCAAGAGCTAACTGGAAAGTTTCCAAATGACCAATGCCACAGACCTGAGCTTCTCACCTGTGATTTCTCAGTTGTTTGCCCTCATGACTCCCTGGAGTAAGCTGGAAAACTGGAGGGGTATTCCTGGTGCCCTTTTGTTTTTTATATTTTACATATGTGTGTTTGTTTGTACATATAGACTAGACTGGTCCCCCTGCCTCAGCTTCCTGAGTGCCAGTATTACAGGCATTTACCACCATCTCTACTTGAAAAAAACCCCATATAAAGGATGCTTGGCTCCCACAGCAGAGCCTCTTTCCTGGTAGAGACGCCTGTCAGGCGTCCTTGGTGTTTTATATGTATAACCACCTATCTCCATGCTACATGTATGACCACCTCTCCCCATGCATCTGCCGTTGCTGATTTTCTCATCAATGTGGGCCTGTAGATCCAGGCTCAGGTCAGTTTAGCATCCCAGCATTCCTGGCTAGGAAACTGGCTCATTACCAGGTAGACCACAACCATGAGCCTTATCTCTTCTTTCCTGGGATGTAAACTGCAGAGGATACAGAGACTGGGAGTCTGCAAGCCCCTCAGTGGCTGGGTGGCAGCTGAGGGTGTGTCAGGAAGCCCAGGGACACATGCTTTGCTGTGAGGTCAAGCCCCACCGGTAATAGATGGTCCTAAATTGCCCTTTAGGAATAAATGTGGTGTGAGATGGAATCTCAGGGTTGTTTTGATTTGCATTTCCCTAATGACTTGAGGATATTGAACATCTCTTTAGGTGCTTCTCAGCCATTAGATATTCTTCAGGTGAGAACTCTTTGTTTAGCTCTGTACCCCATTTTTTAATAGGGTTACTTGGCTCTCTGGAGTCTAACTTCTTCAGTTCTTTGTATATATTGGATATTTGCCCTCTGTCGGATGTAGGGTTGGTAAAGATCATTTCCCAGTTAGTTGGTTGCCGCTTTATCCTTTTGACAGTGTCCTTTGCCTTACAGAAACTTTGTAATTTTATGAGGTCCCATTTGTCAATTCTTGATCTTAGAGCATAAGCTATTGGAGTTCTGTTCAGGAAATTCTACCCTGTGCCCATATGTTCAAAGTTTTTCCCTAGTTTCCTTTCTATTAGTTTCAGTGTGTCTGGTTTTATGTGGAGGTCCTTGATCCACTTGGAATTGAGCTTAGTGCAAGGAGATAAGAATGGGTCAATTTGCATTCTTCTGCATGTTGACCTCCAGTTGAACCAGCACCATTTGTTGAAAAGGCTTTTTTCCACTGCATGGTTTTAGCTTCTTTGTCAAAGATCAAGTGACCATAGGAGTGTGGATTCAATTCTGGGTCTTCAATTCTGTTCCATTGATCTACATGCTTGTCACTGTACCAATACCATGAGGTTTTTACCACTATTGCTCTGTAGTACAGCTTGAGGTCCGGGATACTGATTCCCCCAGAAGTTCTCTCACACCAGTCAGAATGGCTAAGATCAAAAACACAGGAGACAGCAGGTGTTGGCGAGGATGTGGAGAAAGAGGAACACTCCTCCACTGCTTGTGGGATTGCAAGCTGGTACAACCACTCTGGAAAGCAGTCTGGCGGTTCCTCAGAAAACTGGGCATGACACTCCCAGAGGATCCTGTTATACCACTCCTGGGCATATACCTAGAGGTTTCCCCTGCATGCAATAAGGACACATGCTCCACTATGTTGATAGCAGCCTTATTTATAATAGCCAGAAGCTGGAAAGAACCCAGATGTCCCTCAACGGAGGAATGGATTCAGAAGATGTGGTATATTTACACAATGGAATACTACTCTGCAATTAAAAACAATGAATTCATGAAATTCCTAGGCATATGGTCAGAACTGGAAAATATCATCTTTAGTGAGGTAACCCAATCACAAAAGAACACACATAGTATGCAGTCACTGATAAGGGGATATTAACCCAGAATCTCGGAATACCCAAGACACAATTCTCATATCAATAGATTTCCAAGAAGATGGAAGGAGAGACCCCTGGTCCTGGAAAGACTGGATGTAGGGGAATGCCAGGACAGAGAAGCGAGAAGGGGTTGAATGGGGAACAGAGGGAGGGAAGGGGGCTTATGGGACTTTCGGGGAGGGAGGAAATGGGAAAGGGGAAATCATTTGGAATGTACATAAAAAAACTTAGAAAAATTTAAAAAAAAGGAATAAACGTGGTGATGGTTTGCTGTGTACTTTCCTTCCCCCAATCACTGTAAACAACTATAGAAAAGTCACCTGAAAAATGCTTTCATTTTAGAAACTGAAACAATTTCCTAAGATTCCATCATCTGTTGAACACCTAGACTATCTCTGATGTTTCCATGTTTTTAAAAAAAATATTTTATTTTTATTTATGTATGTGTGCATGCATGTATGTATGTGCCTGTGTGTTAGTACTTGCAGATTCCAAAAGAAGGCACTGGATTCTTGGAGCTAGAGTTGTGAGCCACCTGACATGGGTGCTGGGAACCGAACTTGGATCCTCTGCAAGAGCAGTAAGCTCTCTTAACCACTGAGCATCTCTCCAACCCCATCCACAGAGTCTTCTGTTTACAGATACTGAAGGCTGTGGCAGTACAAACCCAGGTGTAACACAATTGCCACAGAACACTTAAACAAAGAATTTGGTCCAAAGGGACCTACCTCTGTGTATAGTAGCTTTGACCTGGCTTGGCGGTCCATCAGACTGCAATATGCCATGAGTTGTCCCTTGTAGCCAAGTGGTTGAGTCTCAGCCAATAACAGAAGCCAAACCCTTGCTGAGATTATGCACCAAACATGGCCACCACACTGCACCTCTCCTGTCGTTTCCTAGTTACAAAATCAGCTCCTAGATGGAACTCAGGTCAGTTTCTGGTCTTTCTAATCCAATCCAAGTATCTATCTCATCTGATAACTTCATAGTGCATGCTCATATCTATTTGAAACAATTCTCCCTACTGTCCAGTTTGCCCATTTCCTACCAGTTCTTGCACACTTCCAGGTAAATTCAGAGACAGTAGAGCAGTGGTTCAATTTGTCTTCCTGAGACATACAGCCTTGGGAGAACCCCCCCCCCGACACACACACACACCTAAAGGTAGAAAATAGTCAACCAAGCACTCTTCAGAACAAAAATATGGGCTGGTGACCTTAAGATTCATCAGCTGTCAGCACACAGCCTCTGCCTCATACTGTGGACTGATATGCCTTATGCTTCCTTTTACTTGGAAGGGGGAGGCTGAAGCTCGTTCACCTTAGAAAGGTCTCCTTAAGGGGCTGGAGAGATTGCTCAGTGATTAAGAGCACTGGCTATTTTTCCAGATGATCCAGGTTCCCAGTACACATATGGTGGCTCACAACTATCTTTAACTTTAGTTCCAGGATATCTGACATCCTATTGATATCCATGGACACTACATGCACACGGTGTATGTACATGTATGTGGGCAAAACACTCATACACATAAAAATAAGTCTTAAAAATGTCTCCTAAGCAGTATGTGGTTCAAGCAACAAACAGTTCTATTGAGAGGCAGCATACTGGAAGGCTGGACCAGACGCTACTCAGAACAATGGACGACTGAACCAAAGGTGAAGCGCAGACTGCAAAGGTCCTGTGTCAGACACGGTGCTGGAACTCACTTGGGATGGCCACTTCCCATCTGAGGGAGGGTGCCAGCTCCCACCCCCAGGAATCAACATCTCAGTTGCTTATAGATGCAACAGCCATCAACATCCTTGTGACAAAAGCATTTATGGCTCTCAAATAATATTAAACAATAATGCTGCACCCTGCAGACAGCTCGAAGGTTTAGAGGTTTTAAATTAGACAGATGACAGGGTGCAGACCTACCTTTAACTCAAATGTGATGCTTAACTAGCCACTTTTTGCTGGAAAGGGACACGGTCTCTGAATATCTTTATGAAAATAGTCTGCTAGCCTTCAATTATGAGTGTTCAAGAATCAAGGTCAGCTTAAAAGATCAACTCTCCAAGGACTGATTCCTTTATAAGAACAGACACCAAACAGAACACACATACCTAAACCTATCTGCCACGTCCGCCACGTCTGCACCCATGGTCTGTCTATTTTAATTTCACCAGAGATGTTGGGAGATAATAAAAAGAGCTGTCATGCAAAGCTTTGCCCTGGAAAGGTGGATTTTGCTGAGGCCTTTGTCTGGCCATTAGTTGGGGAGGAGTTCAGTTGTCTCTCTGGTCAGCCTGGTGTGGTGTGTGTGTGTGTGTGTGTGTGTGTGTGTGTGTGTGTGTGTGTCCTTAGGTGACCTCTGCTTGTTAGAGCAGTCCTAGAGCATCCCCAGCTAGGCTGCGGGATGATTCAGAGCAGGGTTCTGTGATTAGTTGATGGCTCTAATTTGGACAGATTGGCACGTGGTGTATGTAAGAACTGACTGTCGGGTTGGAGCACCGCTGCTAATGTCTCACACATCTGCCTGGCAGGGGCATGTCTTCTCACTAGGAGCATCTCCCTCACTTGTGGCTCCCCCACATCCTGACAAAGTGTGTGCTTTTAAAGATCAGTTGAATGAATGCTAAGAAGGACTAGCAGTTGAAATGTGAACAAATCAGCTAGATTTCTATGTCATTAGGGATGGAAGTGTTAGACTGTATCGCGTATCGGGAGAGCAGACGCCTGTGAACACATGCTAAGAATGACCCTTGGGACCTCTGCACTGAAAACTACAGCCTGTTAGAAATTCAAAAGGGGAGAAAAACCAGAATCAGTTCTGTTCATAAACCCAAACACCCAATATTATCAACAAGCCAGCATTCCCCAAACTGACTGATAAATTCAATGCAACCCAACCCACGGAATTTCTACAAAAACAGAAATTAACAAGTAGATTCTAAAATTTGTATGGAAATACAAAGACCCAAGAAGACTTAAAGCAGCTTTTAAAAGAAAGAACAAAATAAAAACATACCCACTATAGAATCAAGTCCAGTCACGGAGGAGTTAGGAACAGAACTGACCTCAGGCAGACACAGGGAAAACAGACCCCTAGCTACAATGATGGAGATGGTCCAGTTAGTGGCTAGATGGAGCTTCTCTTGAGAGTAGTAGCTAGTCTACTACTGGAGTGATGTCAGAGGCAAAAAGATAAGCAGAAAAAACAGAGGACCAGACCCAAGTCTAGGTCACTACTGTGTTGTCAGAGCAACAGAGTCACGGGACATGGGGCATCTTTCAGGAAGGCCAAAGATGCAGCCCACACTGCTGCTCCTGTAAATACTCACACACCAGCGCCATCTGTGGGTTATAAACATTGCTACGGTGCAAGGTAGAAGGCCATTTTTTTTTTATTTTATTTTTTTAATTTACATTCCAAATCACTTCCCCTTTCCTGTTTCCTCCCTCCCCGAAAGTCCCATAAGCCCCCTTCCCTCCCTCTTTTCTCCATTCAACCCCCTTTCGTTACTCTGTCCTGGCGTTCCCCTACATCCAGTCTTTCCAGGACCAGGGGTCTCTCCTTCCATCTTTTTAGAAATCTATTGATATGCGGATTGTGTCTAGGGTATTCCGAGATTCTGGGTCAATATCCCCTTATCAGTGACTGCATACCATGTGTGTTCTTTTGTGATTGGGTTACCTCACTAAGGATGATATTTTCAAGTTCTGACCATTTGCCTAGGAATTTCGTGAATTCATTGTTTTTAATTGCAGAGTAGTATTCCATTGTGTAAATATACCACATCTTCTGAATCCATTCCTCCGTTGAGGGACATCTGGGTTCTTTCCAGCTTCTGGCTATTATAAATAAGGCTGCTATGAATATAGTGGAGCATGTGGCCATTTCTTTATAATCAGGATCTTGCTAGGTGTTGTAGGCTGGCCTGGGACTTGCCATCTTCCTGCTTCCCCATCCCGAGTGCTGACATCATGTATGGGTACCCTCTGTGCTCTGTGTTGCAGTCTTTAAAAATTGAACATGTGGGAATTATATAATTATAGTATAGTTAAATATTATATATTTTATATCTATTATATTTTATTATATAAATATTATATATTATATTAAAATGAAGGGAAATTATATAATTATAATACACTCAAAATAAAATAAATAATTAAAAAAATAAGTAAATATGAAGCTGTGCATGCCTTTAATCCCAGTACTCAGGAGTCAGAGGCAGGCAGATTTCTGTGAGTTCAAGGCCAACCTGATGCACAAAGTGGGTTCCAGCACAGCCAGGGTGATTATACAGAGAAACCTTGTCTCAAAACACCCCCAACAAAAATATGGTGGTATGTCTAATCCACATTCAAATGGAAGACTGTCACTACTTGCGTGAGGCACAAAACTCAACTCTAGGAGAGCTTTGAAAATGTCAAAGGCAAAATCTAGGATTTCTAGAAAAGAGGTCAGAGAGATAGCTCAGTCAGTTTAGTACTTGCTACAAAAACCAGAGGACCAGAGGCTGGATACCCAGAAGCCACAAAAAATGTAGAGCAGCCATGGCAATCCACCCTCGATTCTAGTGCTCGGGATTCCCCAAAGCAAGGAGCAAGCTTGGTATCTAGACTAACCTCATCAGTGAACTCTGGGTTCAAGAGAAAGCCTCAGTAAGTTAAGGTAGAGAGTGATTGAGAAAAATATGTGGTGTCAACGTTGGTCCTACACGTACATGTGAACAGGCATGCATACATTCCTACACCCATATAGTGCCCCTACATATGCACACATGCATGTACAGCATATATACGCTCAATCAAAACTAAACTTGTAGGAGGCGGCATGGGAAAGTGTCTCCATGACCTTGGCACAGGCAAGGGTTCTTCTTAACAAACAGGTTCAAGAGGAATCTGCACAGCCCATCCTGTCTGTGCTTCCTAGGCAACCATGCAGCAACTGCTTCCTCATCAGCAACCATTCCTTCCCAGGGAGGTCCCCAAGCCCTAAAGCAGAGCACTGTGTACACATACCCTGATCTCCTTAGCCGTTCCCCAGACCTGGATAATGAGGTGGCTGTGTACTGTTTCACTCTCATTAGCAGAGCTGAGAATAGCATCCTACACATTTATGCTCATCTCTGACTCTTCTACACTCCCAGAAACTACTGTAATGAAACTGCAGCAGCATCTTTCATGTCCTGGTACTGCTAGAGAGTCACTTGCAGAGCAGGGGACCTGCTCCACTGTCTTCAGCAGCTTCAAAGGGTGTCAACCCCACCCACCCACCCACCCGGGAACTTGAGTACTAGTAACACATTAAAACAATGTGGCATATAAACATTTGCTTTCATTTGTGTTCCTTGGAAAAAGCTCTGTGGAGCTTCGGGTCATTGTCTACCATCCTCTGGGCTGGATTAGTGACTTCTGGAAGCTTAGTTTGCTGGCATCAGGTCTAGACCATTAGTGGGCAATGAATTTAGGTGACAAATGCTTTGAGACTAAGTGTGTGCGGCGTCACAAGGTAGGCACATTTCTTACTTTAGGTCATACTAACAACAATACACAAAAAGATGTGAAGGTCACAGCCTCAAAACCTAGCCACGCGGCTGGAGCAATGGCTCAGCGGTTAAGAGCACCTGCTGCTCTTCCTGAAGACTGGAGTTCAATTCCCAACACCCACATGGCAGCTCACATCCATCGATTCCTCTAGCTCCAGGACTTCTAAGGGTACTAATTATGCATGTGATGCACAGACATACATATGGACCAAACACCCATTTTACATAAAGTTTTTTTTTTATTAAAAGAAAAAAAGACCAGCTACAATGCAGTATCTAATTTAGAGACCCAAAGGATTTTTTTTTTTGGCTGTTTTATTATGTGGACTGGGGGAAATGGGAAAACCAGTCAGGACTGTAGAGAGAAACAGGCAATGAAGAATAGAGGGGATTACACCCAGATAGCTGAGGGTGTGGGCTTGTCTCATACATGTACAGAACAAGGCTGGCCTGCTTGCTCCATGCAGAAAAAAGCCATGGCTATGGGCAATAAGGAAAATCCTATTCTTTGAGCTGCAGCTACCTCCAAAGCTCCTTATGGGAATATTTTTCCCACTCCGTGAGTGCAGAACCATTAATACCCAGAATAGTATGGTCATGGTCCCCCAGGGAAACACTAGCAAGTTCCCTCTATTTAAGTTCAAGACACTGGCATCAAGTGTTGGGAAAATACAGCCACTTGGGACTGTGCAGACAAAAACACAGATCAGCCATGACTGTGCACAATCAGCAGAGGAAAGGTTCAATATATGTGCTTATCAGTCACATAACTTAATAACAAAGACCAGAAAAAAGTTCCAGCGCTAGGCCAGTGCCACAGGGCTTCCTGTCAACCACCTGAAGGCTCCACACTTGGCACTGGGTCTCTTTATTCCCATATACTCTCAAATTGAAATTTTCCAATATCTGGTGACTCCCACACTCACTCAGGCCAGTGCTCCCCGAAGGGTGCTCAGCTGCCCAGCCAACAGCCTCCACTTGGCTATCTTGGCAAGTCTCCAAGGTACCTGCCAAACCACAGCTCTGGATCCCCCTACAAACTCCTCACCCAGACTTTTCTCACCAACTTAGGCCAAAACCTAGGGACTGACCTGCATGCATGGTCACCGGCATACACACAGCTCTAAGTTGATCCATCCAGGCAGGGCACAAGGAACTGACTGCCATCCTCTCCACCCTCTCAACTGATCCCTCTGCTTCCTCAGCCTCAATAGTATTCCACTGGATACTGACAGTGTGAATTCTGCCCTCTGTATCTTAGGTTATAGGAAATGTTAAAAAATGAAAGTTGCATCTGTCATGAATAGAAGCAGATTTTTCCTAAGGAATAATAGTGCACCAGTCATTCTCAGACAACAATACCTAAAACACTAGGGCTTAGATGGAAGGCAAACATATTGTGAGTTACAGAGTTTTTATTGTACATAGTTTCTGCTCATGTAGACACATAATGACTTCATTATGGGGGAAAAAGACTTTTAATATGTGTGATGGTTTGAATATGCTTAGCCCAGGGAATGCTACTATTAGGAGGTGTGGCCTTGTTGGAGGAAGTATCTCACAGTGGGGGCTGGCTTTGAGAGACCTTCCTTCTGGCTGCCTAGAAGCCAGTCTTCTCCTATTTGTCTTTGGAACAAGATGTGAACTCTCAGTTCCTCCGGCATCATGTCTGCCTGGATGCTGCCATGCCTCCTACCTTGAAGATAATGGACTGAACCTCTCTGTACCTGTAAGCCAGCCCCAATTAAATGCTGTCCTTTATAAAAGTTGTCTTGGTCATGGTGTCTGCTCACAGCAATGGAAGCCCTAACAAAGATAATATGTCCCTACATCATCTCTCAGCATGTAAGTATCAATGACTATATCTTTAGATTGTAGTGCATTAGAAGATTTAATTTTAAAAACTACTATTCGAACCTGTCAGAGGTGGTACATGCCTTTAATCCCAACATTTGAGATTCAGAGGCAGGCAGATCTCTGTGAGTTTGAAGCTAGCCTGATCTTCAAAGCAAATTTAAGGACAGCCAGGACTGTTACACAGAAATACTCTGTCTCAAAAAACAAAACAAAAGCAAAAAAAAAACAAAAAACAAAAAACAAAACGAGTGGTGGCCTGGTGTGGTGGCTCACCCCTTCAATCCCAGCATTTGGAAAGCATAGGCTGGTGGATCTTTGAGAATTCCAGGCCACCAGCCTAGTCTATATAATGAAACTATGCCTTTAAAACAAACAAACAAACAAACAAACAAATGATGTGGCACATCCCAACAGGCAATCTGTTTTAACCAGTGTTCTATTGTTGTAAAGAGACACCATGACCTTGGCAACTTGTACCTAAAAGAAAAGCATTTAACTTGGGCTAGCTTACAGTTTCAGAGTCCATTGTCAACAGGGCAGGGAGCACAGTGGCATGCAGACAGACAAGGTGCTGGAGAAAGAGCTGATCTCCATGATCTACATCTGCATATGTAGGCAGCAGGATGAGCAGAGCCCCTGGGCCTTGAATCCTCAAAGCTCACCTCTAGTAACACACTTCCTCCAACAAGGACCCACCTCTTAATCCTTTCAAATAGTGCCATTCCCAGGTGATCAAGCATTTAAATCTACGAGCCTATGAGAGCTTAAACCACCACACAGTCCAAATACAAAGAGGGCTGAGGCAAAGCAGTGCTTTCTGCCTGCCTCCCCTTCCGAGTGAGTGTCTATCCCTGCAGCTGCCATTCTCTACTGATGTCAGCAACCAGCTACTTGAACCTTCCTACATAGTCTAAATGCCAGTGACATCTCAAGGAACTTCGGGCTTTCAGTGCAGCATTAGGACTGGTTTAATACCCTTTCAGGTTCTCAACTTCTCCAGTGTGCAGACAGCAAACAACCATCATTGAACTACCCAGCCCCACTGTGGGAGCTGGAGAAGAATCCTGTTTGATTGGTGCCCTCCACTGACAAGCCTTAATACATTCAATAGTCCTCAAGAAGTCAGCTGCTCATGAAGTCTGAGGTGCTTAGCTTGTAGCTGCTGCAGTTGCTGGGCTTCCTTCCACTCTTCACCCTGGGCATAGCAGGTAAGAAATTGCTGTTGCAGAGCATCAGAGCACTAAGAATCTGCAGACAGAGAAAGGAACCTGGACCAGGCACTAGGCCAGGACCATAGCTGAGACACTCAGAGGCTGCAGGTTTGGTTGCTAGGTCCAAATCAAGATTGCATTATTCAGTGGGACTAATAGCTGCGCCCTTTTGTCAGTGGGCCTGAATCTAGGTCTTCCCTTAGGGTGGTTAAGGTCAGGCTCTGCCAGGGAGTAGTTAGTACCTTTAAGTGTCCCGTGTGAGTCCCAGCACAGAGCACAGGTCTAGCTGCCCTGATCACCAGTGAAGCATGGGGACCACCTGGCCCAGAGGGATTACAGGTGGCTCAAGGGGCTATGTGTTGCTTCCAGACACACGTGGAGGTCTATGGCAAGTTTATCTATCTAGGAAGGGTCCCCTGACCAACCATTAGTATTCCTTATCCACCAGAAGCTTCAGAAGTATCTAGAATCTCTTGAAAACTAGACATGGATACCATTCTATAACTAGTTCTGTTTTGTAGTTGGAATTATGATCTTATTTTGACACCTCTAGAGGACAGACTCCAGAAAGACTAAGAACTAAGTCTAAGAACTGACATTGTTAGTGACTTTAATGCTCAATTTCATGATTTACTTCCTAGTTGGCCATGATTGTGGTGTTAACATTGTTGACTTGGCAAGATCTAGACTCACATAAGAGAAAAAACTTCATACACATCTACAAAGGAGTTTCTAGACTGAGTTAGTTAAGGTCAGAAGATCCATCCTAAAATTGGGTGGCACCATTTTGTGTTGGGGTCCTGACATGAATAAAAGAAAAAAGTGAGTTGTAAGCCAACATTCATCTCTTGCTCCCTGACCGTGGACACAGTGGAACACCAGCCTCAAGCTCCTGCCGCCGTGCAGCCCCCACCATGATGGACTGCATCTGCAAACTGTGAGCCAAAATAAGCACTTCCGTCCTCAAGTTGTTTTGGGCAGGTATTTGTGACAGCAAAAAGGAAAATAACTAATATGGTGACTTAGGCAAATCATCCTCAGGTGAGTGGTAAGTAGGAGGGGCCGTGAGAACCACACGGATTCCTGATAGCTTCCTACAGTCTTGTTTCTAGTTGCTGAGAGAAGCTACATTTCAGGCTACCTCTGATGTGTGTCTTCATTTAGTGAGTGGGTTGTAAAGGGAAAAGGAGCCAGACAAGATGCCAGGAATTCAAGTTCCTGTGCCACGTCTTCCCACTAGTCAGCATTTGAGGACTCTGAGCACATCTGGCTTCTGGGATCTCCTTCTGCAGCTACCTGTCCCTCCAGTGGACTCTGTATCCACACAACCAGGGGTACCGTCTTATTGCTGTCAATCTTGTAAGTACCTGGTCTTCGAGATTTCTGGTACACGTGGTTCCAGATGAGTGACCGAGCTGCTGGAGCTCGGCGGTGGCAGCAGCAGCTGAAATGCTTTTTATAAGCAGGTGAAGGTACCCTCAGGATGTTGTGAGATGGCTGTGCTTTAACAAACTGCACATAAAACACACGTGGTATGTCTGCAGTGGGCTTGGTGACGGAGTATCTGAGGATGTGACAGAAATGTTCTGCTTGGTGATCTCCATGGCATGGCATTCTTTATATGAAAAAGATCCTTGTTGTTACAGGAGAACAGAAGGCACTACTACTTCTGGGTCCCTAATAAGTCACTCACCCTATCTTTGAAATACTTTGGAGGACAAGCAAAATTCCCCGGGGCTATGAGTGTAGTCACAGACGTAGTCCTGCCACAGTAAGGGACTCTCAGTACACGTACAGAGGGTAGTTTAGTTTTCAATGCACAGCCAGTGCTGGCCTCATAAAGCATTTGTTGAACCCTGAATTTATGTGTGCTCATACCAATTTACTCTCTTCAGTTCAAGCCCACTAGGAACACCTCAAGGCAAACTCAATGTTGGCCCCAGGACTGTGCTGTTTAACAGGCCCCCAAGGACCCATAGCATATATCCTCTGTGGGAGGGATGCCCCATTGGTCAGGTGTCCCTGTGTTCACTCTCAGTGGATTTTGAACTCGCAAGTCTCTCCACATGCCATCCTCTCCCCCAGAGATACCTGCCAGGATAAAGGAGTGGAGACTTCTGCAGAGACCTGGTCACATCCTCCTTTAGATAGGATCATTTGGCTCCATGGGCAGGATCTTTGGGCAAGAGGCTTGGAGAAGGAGCTTAGGGCAGGAGACCTGGGACGGGGGTCTATGATGGGGAGCCTGGGGCAGGGAGCCTGGGGCAGGAGTTCAGGGCAGGGGACCAGGGGTAGAGGCTCCCTGGGGCAGGAGCTGGGGACCAGGGGTAGAGGCTTAAGCGCCCACCTTGCTCTTCTCCTGCTGCAGTTCGATCTGGATGTCCGTGAGCTTGGCTCGCAGCTCCTCGTTGGCAGCCTGCAACGCAGCGAGTGTCTCTGCTTTGTCCCCCTTGGCCCGGCTGCCTGCACCCTTCTTTGACATGGTGAGGCTGGATGGCCAGAAAGATGCCCAGGGGCAGCTGCTCCGTCTGGGCCAGGGTATCCACGCCAAGCTCTTGGCAGGTGTTCTCCGCTACATTTTCTCAGTCACCTGAAGGAAAAACACACCCACGGTGAACAGATTGTACATGGCCAGATGCTACAGTGGCACCTCAGCCATGGGACTTCAGCCTCAAGCTCAGGGGCATAGCCGACTCCTCATCTACTCTCATACAAGATGCTGTCCTGACTATATTTGCTGAAAACCAAGTCTGGGCACAGAGGCATCTGCCACTATGCAGCATCCTCAGACAGGGACTCCATGCACTGGACATGCTAATCCTTTGCTCCTTTACAAAGAATCTGGTGTGCAGCTCTAAACCTAGAGTTTCAAATGTGGGTGCGAGACCCATGACAGTAACAGTAAGTGTAGACCATGAGCTAAGAAATTTTGGTGGAATAGAGGCTACAACCCAGGGTCAATCCAGGAATTCACAAACTTCATCCAGGAACCTCAGGGGGGGGGAGGAGTGAAGAGATGGGGAGGGGAGGGGAAGGAAGAGAAAGAGAAAGGAGGGTAATAGAGGGAAGGATGGGGGAGAGAAGTGAGCACACAGGTCTCAAGGAGCTGTTTGCACTCTCACATAGAAGTGGGGTACCAGCTTACCAAGGGTAACCCACAAACCCTGGCAGGACTCCCTGTAGCACTAGATCCTAGCTTAATGCTGGGCAGCTACCTACTGCCCTTCTCTCCTAGGAATGGAAGCCTTGAATGTGAGGTCTCTGTTGCTATCTGTGACACCTCCCAGGTGTCTGTCCATCACCTGTGTCTAGGGCTTGGGAGCCACCTTGACTGGTCTCTGAAATGGGTGTATTTACTCTGCTTATACTACTGGCTAGAAACACCAGTATATTTACAAATATGACTGAGCAAAATGGTTGATTGCATTCAAGTACCCTGATGGCCTTGGGACAGGGAGTTATCCTGGATGCTTGGGAAGGAGCCATAGGCCCTAGTGTAGCTTCACCAGCCTCTGTGACCAAGGTCTAGTCTTTTCTCCAGCTTCTTGGTCTCCACACTCTGCTCAGCTAAGCCTGCTGCCCTCCTGCCCACCTCCCACCATGACAATTCTGTACCTGTTTCCAGCCAATAGTATCAGACACAGCCCAAAACCATCTACATAAGATTCCTGCTTTAATTTACACACACACACACACACACACACACCCCTCCCATTGCCTCATCAGCTGCCAGCAAGGTTCAGGGCCCCTGTGGGACCACCATGGTCACTCCAAGACACCAACATTTACCCAGTGTCTTCGGTAGGTTTTGTCATTTTTGTTTTTATTTATTTTAAAATAAAACTCTTCTAGGTGCAGTATCACACACGTTTAATCCCAGCATTCAGGAGATAGAAGGAGACAGATTTCTATGAGTTTGAGGCCAACTTAGTTTAGATATCAAAGCGTTGGACAGCCAAGAGTATGAAATGTGACCCCCCTTCTCAAACAAAAACAAAAACAAAAGAAAAAGATAAAGAATCTACAGGTCTTGCCTTGTAAAACCATGTTACCAGTCCCACACAGAGGTAACCAATGTCAAGGCGTGTGTGTCAGGGTAGTTTCTCAGTGCTCACAGCCCAGGTTGCTATGTGGATGAGACAGTGCAGGCTCTGAGAAGGGCCATCAAGAGCTACCATTGGGCAGAGCCTGCCTGAAGGAGCACTGGGGGCAGAAGGCAGCAGTAGGCTGCAGCAGGGCAAGGATGGAGTAGCAGCCTCAGTGTGATCAGAGCTCCCGTAAGATGGAACCCGGAGATGTAGAGCCCTGGAGACTAAGGACGTCCTTGGTTTCACATCAGCTCAGCCCAGACACAAAAACAGAGAGGATGAAGAGCACAGTTGCAAAAAGGGAGCTAGGCACTCCTGAGATAGGCACTCAACCCAGGAGGGCAGAGAGCAGGGACAGCCACTTTAAATGGCTCTGGTTAAGCATCCGCAACTTGCTATGTATGTATAAGAAATAGGACAAAAGTGTTGGTTACTGAGCTAGAGCGGTGATGTGGGAGGTTAGGAGCACTAGTAGCTTTTCAAGAGGAGCCAGGTTTGAGTCCCAACACTGAAATGGTAGCGCACAATCGTCTGTAATCGTTTCAGGGGCTCCAACACCCTCTTCTGACCTCTGCAGGCACCATACATGTTATGGTACATAGACATACTTGCAGACAAAATATCCACTCACATACGATAAAATAAATCTTTTATTTTTCTTTTAATGCTGGGTGTCTTAAATGACCATTAAATTGTGTTCGATCATTAATAAATAAAGAGCTGCAGACATTCTGAGGAAAAGCCTAAGATCTACCCTAGGGCTTCCTTCTCAGCTCCCAGGCAAGCACGGCTTTGCTGTCATCAGTGCACAGCAGAACTGAATTTTTCATGCTTGCTTTGGTGAAGTCATTAAATTAATAGCTCCATCTACCATCATCTGTTTTGGGGCCTCCAAGGAAGCAATAAATTTTCTTTCCAGGACCATGGTAGAAGAGTTAGGATGACCTCTGCTAATCTCTCTATGAGGAGAGATACAGCAGACAGACAGAGCTTTATGGTTGATAAATATGCCCCCTGGTGAGGGTTAATAACCACTGTAAACCTCAGGATGCTCACTGGAGGCCCATCTGGGGAAGGCTACCTTCCCTGCTCTGTCCCTGTTGGCCCTTGGGTTTGTTTAATATCCAGCTCTGATGTGTGTTCTGATGTCTTCGTGTGACCTAAAAGATATAGAGAGGTCAGAGTAAGCCCTCAGCACCCTGTGGAGCACTGTCCCCTCCCTGGTCTGCCCCATAATTCATGGTCTGTCTAGATTGTCACATGCAGCCTTGCAGTCTTTAAATGACCCAGGTTCTTTCTGGTCACCTTATTTATGGAGAAGAGGTTATCACTCTGACAATTCATTTCTATGAAAGCCTAAAGTGAGGGGAGGCAGGTGATAGGTCCCCCAAATCTATGGTCTGAGAGGAAAACCTAGAAGGAGAGAGAAAGCTCCAAGAAACCTCCAGCATTCCTTCCTTCAGCGGGACCCACACAGTGATCCAGCTAGCCCTGCTGTCCATAGAGGGCCATTGGGACAGCAGCAGAGTCCACACCTGAATTCCTTCCAGGGATGCAAATCAGGTAAGGCCTGAGGGTAGTCAAATAGATGTACCTCTACTGCAGCTAATTTCCTATAAACAGAACTGCCACTCAGGGTGTGGAGGGGTGAGAGCAAATCAATTGGCCATTGGTGTGTAATTGCAAATGCTGGTGACCAAAGAGCAGGCTACAACCTGGAAGGCAGAGGACGAAGCACCTTCCACAGGTGAGACAGGGAGCTTGCAGAGTGGAGGTCAGCATGATGGGTGGTTAGAAGAGGTGGGTCTCTGGACCACTGAACTCGGTGCTTCTGGGAAGCTGGATGCTGTGGAAGAGGATTCTGGTAGAAGGCGGTAAAGGGTAAACAGCACCTTAGAGCAGAGCTGAGCTGAGATCTGACTAGATATGCTGAGTCCCAGCATTCAGAGTTTCCCCCAACTCTGCAGCTGCAGCATCACCAACTCCAGAGAGAGCCTCCCAGGGGTCGCATGTGGGCTACACCACCACACACGGAGCAGGAAGTACATGGAAGGATGTCTAGGCAAAGTCTGACTGCATCGGTGTTTTCTAGGAGTTAGAAACAGAGGTCCTGAGTGGAAGCAGAGCCATGTGACGACCGTGGCAGCTCCTGGGCTGGCCAGGTACAGAAGTGACTCCAGGGCAGCATGCCAACCACTGCATGTCCAACGGGCCACCCCACCTGTCCCCAGCCAGACCTAGCACAAGGCTTCAGCTCAAGCCTCTCAATGCTCAGACCTGTCTTTTGTCCTGTGTTTGGAATGAGAGTGGTCCACAGTTCTGCATAGCTGGGCAGAAGGCTTCTCCTCTTAGGACCTCAGCATTGGCTTCTTGGAACTGAGGGGAAGTGGTGATATATAAGCCAGCCACCAAAGTGACACTTATCTCCAAAGTCACTGACTCTAAGTGTCATGACTTTAACTTCCTGGGTACCCCAGAACAGAGAGAACACATCTAGGTACCTGCTGTAGCTGCCATTAGGTAAGTTCATGGATAATTAAGGAACCTTCCTCTCTGGCCTTCAAGATTTGGGCACCAAGTCACTGTTCTTAGGAACATCCCTTCTTCCTTCTGTCCTGCATTCAACTTCAAGAACATATACTGTACTATGTTGCTTTTCCAGAAAATTTCAGGAAGTAGCATATTGCCAACTTGACAAGAAAAACAAAATGTTCTATTTGGGTACTGTCAAAGTCATCAGGTTGATAGACTTCTAACATGTTGTCCTTCAGTTATGACATTCAACGAGACAGCTTGCGGCAGGTGCGATGGAACGTGCAAAGAAGTGCTTAGCATGACGAGCTGACAGCAGCCCTTGGAAACAGGCATAGCAGCTGTCATGTGTTAGCTGAAAGATAGAATTATCCAAGACTTGGGCTCTGGCCTCATTTCCAACCACATTTCAAAGAAATCACTTATATTGATCATTTATAACCCCCTGGGAGAAATAAAGTTTACAGAAAACAAGGTGGCTGAATTCTGTGGGAAGTGAGGGAGAGAAGAAAAGGAAGCCTTCTAATAAGAAAAAGCTTTAGCTTCTGTCTGAGGTCTGTGTGAGTCAATCACAGCCCTGCTAGATAAGTCACTCCCGCTGTAAGGTTATAATTGACAGGATCTGGGGAAGGTTTTTAGTTTGAGCCCATTTTTGTGCTGGCTAGTTTTTGTCAACTTGACACAAGGAAGAATCACATGAGAAGAGGGGACCTTAACTGAGGAATTGTTGTCTTCTTTCTTTCTTTCTTTCTTCCTTCCTTCTTTCCTTCCTTCCTTCCTTCCTTCCTTCCTTCCTTCCTTCCTTTCTTTTGGCATTTCAGAAGGATATGCTGTATTGCAGTTGTACTTTGAAATTCTGTAGCAACCCAGGTGTGTTTGCACAGTTTAGTTGCCACAAGCATATCCAATGAGGCATCTGTTATAGGGTGCTATGCCATGGCCCCTTGATAGAGGGATTTGGCTGTTCCCTTGGCTGTACTGCCTACCAATTGGTAGTTGATGGCTCTCTCAACTCGCCATCTGAGATATGTGATGGAGCTCTCTCCTATGAACTCCTGGGCCACCACGCCCCAGTCAGCTACCTCTGTTCCTCTCCAGTGTTTCTTATATTGTTTTACAGTACAAAGACCACACTAACAGAAGGGAAAACACACACATTGTCCGTGTCTTCCCAGACACACAGTCTTGCTGTAGCTTTTTAATCAAAGAAGAAATCTTGGGTTTGCAGTTAACCATTACTTTATGCACACAGTAGGTGTAATTTAAAATTCTCCAGTGTTCTCAAGGTGGAAGGCAGATGTTATATTAATAATCACAGAGCCCATCACCCAGTGTGAAGAAAGAGTACCTCCTGGACCCCAGGGAATGGATATCTTCAGATATGTGCAAAGTCTTGAGCTGTGTGGATTCAACCAGCCTGGCTAGTTTATTTGAGACATAAGAATGCTCAGTAACTGAGTTGGCAAGATGCCATATAAAGTTACTTGCTTTATAGCAAGTAGAACTCACCTGGTAGAAGAAAATCCCAACTCTACAAGCCATCCTCTGACCTTCACATACACACAAAGAAATTAAATGCAAGACAACTGTGATAACTACTATCCTGTAGAAGCCTGGAAAATAAATGTGAAGAAGAAGAAGAAGGAGGAGGAGGAGGAGGAGGAGGAGGAGGAATGGGAAGGGGAAAAGGAGGGGGAAAGGGAAAAGGAAGGGGAAGGGGAAGAAAAAAGAAAGAAAGAATGAAAGAAAGAAAGAGAGAGGAGGGAAGGAAGGAAAGAAGGGAAAGAAAGGAAAGGAAAAGAAAAGAAAAGACTTGTTGTTGAGTTAGTCAAGTTGAACTTAATCCTTGATATCTACATGGTAGAAGGAGAGAACCAACTCCTACAAGTTGCCCTTTGATTGCTACACATGTACCATGACATCTGTGGGCCTACACACATCACAATAAGTAAATAAATGTAAAACATGTGTTATTAAGTAAAGATTTTTAGCACCAAGCCTGATGACCCAAGTTTGATCCTAGAGACTCAGTTGGTAGAAGGAGAGAATTCACTCTCACAAGTCTTCCTATGACACCCCCTGTGTGCCATGACACACGGATGCATGGACACACACCAAATAACTGAAAATGGGCAGCTGGAGTCATTGTATGAAATAAACACAGACATATTAAATGTTCAGAAGGCCTTGGGTAAGAAGGAGACTCCAATCCCAGAGTTCACAATCCAGACTGAATGTCGTGGCCATTATGACCCCTAACACCACGGCCCTAAGTTAGGAAAGTGGCTGGGCAAACTGGGGAGCTCAGGGCGTGGCCTTTCTTCTCACACCCAGCTGTGCAGAACAGCAGCCAGTCTGAGCTTAGGGAAGCAGCTGGGTTGGCAGGCAGACAGGGATGGACGGACTGATGGATAAAGGCAGGCCTACACCTTCTCCTTCGTGAAGACCCCATCTGACGTTCTGACAATTCTTCCTACCTCTCCTGAAGTTCTACTAGATCTAGATGAGGATCTGCCCATTCAAGAGAGATTTTATGTTTTACCAAAATAAGCATCGGGCATACATCACCTTGTACTGCCCCGTCTTTCTTAGGATGCATGTGATGCCCTGTGTCCTGTGGCCCCTGCTGCAGTGAAGGGTCATACCTAGTGGGGAGACTAAATGAAGAACTGGCAATGAATCATCAAAAAGCCTGAGTCAAAGAAAACACTCAGAACGCAAAGGCCTCACAAGAAGCTGTGTTCAAAACACGTGTAAAACCTCTTACAAGTAATAAGGAAAAGCCAGGCAACACAGTAGGAAAAGAGCAAAAGACAGGCATTTCCCAGAGAGCCTGTGTATGCCACGAGCACAGGGTGGGTCTGGGGGCTGTCAGGAGCAGATCATCAGAAAACAGAAAGAGTTCCTCATGCTGGGCAGGGGAAAACCAGAGTGCCTCCCAAATTAGGGATGGAGGCCAGAGACTGTCAGTGCAGCAGGCCAGCTCTGAGAGGCCTGGTGAACCTCTGGACAGGCTCAGCAAGCCTTCCTTGCCTCCAGATATTCTCATCTCTAGATCTTCAGTCCCTGCAGTCTGGCTCAGTGTGGGCTGAAGTAACCAGCAACAGTAAGAGGCTGGATGCCAGCTGGACTCACAGCCTGGGTCGCCTGTCCCAGCTTCAGGGCTCTGCACCATCCAGGACTAAAGGCAGAGGACAGTGGTGCCGTGTCACTGTGGTGACCAGTTTGAAAGTCTTGAATGAGGCTGAGAACAGTTGCTTTATCACAACCACAAGACAAACCCGGGAAGGCCTCTTTTCACAAAACCCTTTTGTTATTAGTATTTTGCAAATAGGAGAAAATGCCACTGTGGTTGTTGGTTCACTGTATTTATTTTTTGTCAAAAGTAGCTAGAAAGGATATATGTATCCTTTAAGAACAATGCTTGTTTATAAAGCAGAACTAGGATGGGAACTTGGGGATGAGAAAGCCAGGAGCGAACAGCCTCAGGACTGCTCCCAGCAGGGACAGAAGAGCTGAGGACAGCATGACCCTGATCTCAAAGTTAAAAACAAAAAGTACTCTTAGGTGTGTGTGTGCCTGCCATGTGTGTGCCTGCCATGTGTGTGCCTGCCATGTGTGTGCCTGCCATGTGTGTGCCTGCCATGTGTGTGCCTGCCAAGTGTGTGCAGGTGCCCACTGAGAGGAGATGAGGGTATTGCATCCTCTGGAACACCAGTTTCAGGTGGTTGGGAACTACCTGACATGGATGCTGGAAACCAAACTTGGAGGCTCTTAGCCACTGAGTCACCTCTCCAGCCCTTGGATCTCAAACTTTTACCTTTGAAATTGCTTTCTAACAAATAAAAAAGGGAGGCTTGCTTAGTGCGCCTCTAAACACACAGCTAAGGGCACTTCCTCACACAGGGAGAGTTTGAACCTGTATTTGGCATGTCTGTTTGGTTGAGAAGGTATGGGTATAGGCACCATGTAGGTTGCCACTGGTTCTGACAACAATTCCCTAATAACTAACCACCAAAGACTAATTCCTGGTCTGCACAGTCTAAAGGACTTCCTGCTTCGGGGTTGGGTCTGTCGGCTTGGGAGCGCTGCTGCCAGCCTCTGGTAGGAATAAAATGACCATGGTTCCCTTGAAGTCCCTGCACTTCCTTCACTAGTGTGGGCTTGTGCTTGCAAAGCTTACTTTTGCCTATTTTTATTAACTAGTACATAGCATTTAGTTGTCAATGAAAACATACCTAGAGTTATAGAATACCTGTATCAGTGAGTTTTTATATGAAAGTATCATTGTTATTATCAATCAAAACCTCTGCCTTTTTACCTATGGAAACATTTCCCATAGTTCCCTGCCTTTTTACTTAAGGGAACAATTTGTTTTAGATATGTTTAGTTCTGTTTCGCTTGAGATGGGGTTCTGCCATGTACCCCTGGCTGACCTGGAACTCACTATGTAGCCCAGGTTGGCTTTGAACTTGACATCTGTCTGCTTCAGTCTCCGGAGTGCTGGGATTCCAGGCATGTGCCTGCATGTCAATGAGTTGGTCTGAGTGTGAAACATCCCACACGAACTCATATGTTTAAACACTTAGTTCCCAATTGTAGGTACTGTTTAGGGAGTATGGGACATTTTGTGTAATGGGTCTAGCTGGTGAACTTGAGGCAATCACAGAGGCAGGACTAGAGGGTTATAGCTGCCTTGGTGTGATCTGAGGTCCCTGCTTTTCCTGGTCAGCAGGGCAGAGGGAGGCAGGCTACATGACAGCCACATGAGTCTCCTTCTGTCACGCATTCCCACCATGAAATTGCATTTCCTCAAACCTTGAGCCAAAATAAATCCTTCCTTTACAATACTTGAGCCAGGAATTTTATCAGTGAGGAAGGTAAGGAATAGTCTCATTTTGGGTAGAAGCATTTTTCTTCAATATAACATTTAGCAGGCACACAGTTCTTGCAGCAGAAGAAACCTCACTAGTTTAAGGCAAAGAGTAAATGACTATGTTTGGACACTCAGCAAATACAGGAATATTATATGTGCTGGGTAGAATAACGATGTCCCAATATTGCCCACACCTCTGAAGATGACTGTGACTGCATTACATCACACAGCAGTACCACACAGATGACTAAGGACCTGGATATCAGGTGGCCCCATCTAGCCGTGTATGTCCCAAAGAGTGAGCATCTTCCACACAGGAGTCAGGCAGATGGGACTTGCTGGCCAGGTAGTGGTGGGGTACACCTTTAATCCTAGTTCTCATGAGGCAGAGGCAGGCAGATCTCAGTGAGGTTGAGGCCAGCCTGGTCTACAGAGCAAGTTCCAGGACAGGCAAGGTTATCCAGAGAAACCCTGTCTCAAAAACAAAAACCAAATAAACAGAAACTTGCTGTCCCTGAGGAGGTGACCCTAACCAAGTACTGGCACATGCCTCTAGATTCCATAGAGCAAAGGAGGAGGGCCTTCAAACTTATAACCAAGCCTTATAATAAACATTGGGTGGCAGGTCCCAGGAGATGGCTCAGCTGGTAAAGATACTAGCTACCCAAACCTGACAACCTCAGTTTGATCCCCAGAACCCATGACAAAGTCTGGATTTAGCCACCTGTGATTCTAATCCTGGGGTAAGATGGGAGGCAGAGACAGGAGAATCATGGGCAGCTAATCTGAAATATACTGCATGGTAACAGAAACAGGAGAGACTCTGCCTCAAAGCAAAGTGGAAGGGAAGAACTGAGCACCCCCAAAAAATGTTGTCCTCTGGCTTCCACACATGTATGTGTATTCACACACACACACACACACACACACACACACACACACACACACACTCACACATGCACTCTTTAAACAAAGAACTAAGTAGTATAGGATTCAATATACATGTGACAAAATGGAACTTTTCCAGCATGTGGGCTTTTAAACAGACACTGATTGTGCACTAGCTTCTCTGCAGGCAGCACATAAGCAAAGTATTTTGACACTCAGCAGAGGCTGGACAGCCTTTCCAACTCACAGTACTAAGGTACCTGCAGACCCAGGTGCATCACAGTACATCTGTCTGGACCCTAGCCTCCACCGTATACAACTAACTAAAGCAGATCGAGTCTTCAAGGTAAACCCACAAAACTCCTAGACCAGTGGTTCTTAACCTGTGGGTCGTGATCCCATTAGAATGTCAAATGACCCTTTCATGGGTCACCATCAGAAAACACAGGTATTTACATTAAGATTCATAACAGTAGCAAAAATACACTTACAAAGTAGCAATCAAAATAATTTCATGGTTGGGGGAGGGGTTACAACAACATGAGGAACAATATTAAAGGGTTGCAACATTAGGAAGGTTGAGGATCCACTGTCTTAGAAGACAATGCAGGGCAAAGGCTTCATGACACTTGGAGTTAGTGACTAGTTCTCTGACACAAAGGCAGAGAAAATAAGACAAATTAGATTAGACCAAAACCTTCCATGCATCAAAGACTGAAAAGGCCCACAGGAGGAGAGAGAACATTGGCAGATCATAGACCTCATGAGGTTGATATCCACAGCGTGTGGATGGTTCCCATAGCACAATGAGAAAACACATATCTTACTTATATGGGTAAAGAATTTGAACAGACACTCCTCTAAAGAAGCTAGTCAACAGTTATCAAGCGCATGTCTCTGGAAATAAACAAAACCACCAAGAGATGCCACCTGATGCCACTAATTAGGATGACTGCTGTCAAAAATAAATTAGTGCAGGGAACGATGCGGGGAATTGGCACCTTGTGCGTTACTGATGCCAATGTAAATGGTCAGACTGTTGTAGAGTACAGTCTGGCGGTTCCTACAAAATTAAAAATAGAATTGCTGTGGACCCTGGAAACTCTGCTTCTGGGCACACGCTCAGGAGGATTGAAGATAAGATCTTGGAGAGATACTTGCATCCTAATGTATAGTGACATTACTCATAACAGCACAAAGGTGGATGCCATCAGAGAACCCATCTACAAATGAGCCATTGTGGTTCACAGGTGAGCAGGAATGTCACTGTATTAGTCACTTTTCTTGGTATTGTGACAAAAACAACTTAAGAATGGGTTTCTTCTAATTTATGTTTAAGAAGAGATACTGGGCAGGGAAGGTCTCCTGGCAGATATATGACATGGCTGGTACATGGTCACAAAGAGGACCGGGAGTACGGATGAACAATAAAGTCTCAAAGCCTGCTCCCACTGATCCACTGACCCACTGACTCTAGCAAGCTTCTACTTTATGCTACTTCCATGGTCTTCCAAATCATAGCTACCAGCTGGGGCCCAATGTTCAAACACGTGAACCTATTGAGGACACTTCATATGAACTACAATAGTTACTCAGAAGGGGAAAAAATGATAGCACGTGCCACAACGTGGATGAGCTTGAAGACATTGTGCTGAGTGAAATAAGTCACCATGAAAAGACACTGAGCATGGGAATTCACTCACAGGTGGTACTGGAGTGCACCTCACAGGGACAGAGAGTGAGACAGCATTGCGGAATTCAGTTTTCCAAGATGAAAAGGTCCTGGAGATTAGCAACACAGCAAAATGGATCTATTAAACACACAGAGGTGTGTGATTATGAATTGTGATGATAAATTCTATCTTCCATGCATCTTGACAATTATAAGGCTTAAGCAGTGGTATTTATGAGTGTCCCACAACACCATCTTTACTCTCATTTGTACATAAATAGTCAAACCTACCAGCTCAGATTCTATCTTGGGAAGCACGCAGTTAACTATTGGCACATGTGCTTAAGTGAACATCTTTCAGACCTAAAACCATAGTTGTCACGTTGATATAAAACTAGCTAGCACAGCTAGCATACTCTATGCTTACATAGAAGGTAGGAACTGTTCCAGGACAAATATGTGAACATCAGTCTGGAAACCACAGGTAAGAACTCAATGAGTGAGGAAAGAGATGCAGAGCCTCCAGGTCAGCAGCTCTCTAGCACCGTGGACGGCCCTGATCTGCTAGCTTTGGGCTCTAATACTGCCTCGCTTTAAACTATAAGTGCATGCAACTGTTCACAACAGCAATAGAAAATGAGTACAAGCATTAGTGGCAGAAGCAGGGGTGTGTGGTGCTACAGATGTCCCTTGTAGGTAGTAGTATGCATTGTACAGAGCCTTCTGCAAACCATCCCCAATTTCCAATCCCTCAGGCAGGCCACCAGTGTAAAGATGCAGGGGCTGGTGGGACAGGGAAGATAACAGAGCAGGCTGGGACCAGCATTTGGGTCATTTCTGCATGCAAGGCCTGCACTTGCTCCCTCAGGACTATCCCAGTCCTGTGCTTGCCCAACTCTGCAGCCTGCTGAACGCATACCATCATGCCAAAGGCAACTTGGTTTGTTGTAGTTAATACTGAGATTCAGGGAGGGGCCCATGAACCACAACATGTAGGTTAGCAACAGAAAACAATCTCTTTGGAGGTTCTATAGACTTATAAAGGAAACAATGGTTTCTAACAGGAAAAAGGGTAATTACTTTATTCTAAATAATGCAGGTTTGCTGCCTCAGGGGTTAGGGGAATCTCATCAATGCCCAGATAATCGAAAAAGAGCACAGGGTCATGGAACAGTTCCTACCTTCTATGTAAGCACAGGATATGCTAGTTGTATTGGCTAGTTTTATGTCAATTTGACATAAGCTAGAGTCATCTGAAAGGAGGGAACTTTGGCTGAGAAAATGCCTCTATAAAATCTGGCTGTAGGGAATTTTCTTAATTAGTGATTGATGGGGGAAGGCCCAGCCCATTGTGAGTGGTAAAATCCCTGGGCTGGTGGTCCTGGGTTCTATAACAAAGCAGGCTGAGTGAGCCACGATGAGCAAGCTAGTAAACAGCACCCCAGGGTCTCTGCATCAGCTCCTGTCTCCAGGTTCCTGCCCTGCTTGAGTTCCTGCTGTCACTGCTTCTGATGGTGACTGTTCTATGGAACTGTAAGTGAAAAACCCTTTCCTCCTAAGTTGCTTTTGGTCATGGTGTTTCAGCACAGAAAAAGTAACCCAACTAAGACACTAAACAATTGGAAAATAAGGAACACTGTCCATAACATGGAGAGAGCTGGCTGACTGATGGGAGAGGAAAATAACCCCACCGATATTATTTTCCTACTGCAAAACTCCAAGCGGGTTTAAGAGAACTGAGGATTGGGGAGATATCAAAGCATGAAAGCTGTTAGGACCAAGTGAGAGTGAACATTCATCAAAGCTCTGGAGAGAAGAGCCTTTCCGGGCTTAAACAAGATGAAAGAGATTCACACGGGAAAGATCAATAGCTTCCACACTACGTATCGTTATTATAGGTGTGCAGTGTAATTAGGAGGCTGTTAACAGTGGGGGCCAGGCTTGCAGGAATGCACCAGGAAGTATCTGCAGTATGGTAACAAGCAGTGGAGGAGAAAACCCAGCTTACTAGACACACTTCCAAATGGGATAGTTTACAGAAAAGAGAAGTAAAATTGATTGTTAAAATCGAGATAAGGCAGCTAGAGAGATGGGTCAGTGGGAAGAGCATTGGCTGCTTTTCAGAGGGCTGGAGTTTGGTTCCAAGCACCCATTCAAGGAAACTCACTAAGATCCAGTGGATTCAACAATCTCTTCTTCTGGCCCCATGTATGTGTGACATTCACCCACACAGTCACTTTCTTGCACATAAATAAAAATAAACTAAACAAGCCAGGCAGTGGTGGCAGGGGTGGTGCACACCTTTGATCTATGATCTGCCTGGTCTATAGAGCAAGTTCCAGAACAGCCAGGGATATATAGAAAGACCCTGCTACAAAAATAAGTAAATATATAAACAAACAGACAAGCAAAGAAAAACAAACAGTAAAAGAAAAACCAGTTGGTAGAGTACTTGTTTAGCATACACAAGCACCACATAAGTCTGGTATGGACCTTTACTTCCAGTGTTTGGAAGATGGAGTCAGAAGGATCAGAAGTTTAAGGCCATCCTGGTCAACATGAAATGCTGCCTCAAATATATACATATATATATGGGAGCTGGGTGTGATGGTGCACACTTATGCTCCAAGAACTCAAAAGGGGAGCTGAGACAAGTACATAGCAAGCCTGAGCAACATAGCAAAACTCTGTCTCAAAAATATCTAATAGAAATGAGTATATAGCTCAGTGGCAGATCATTTGTTTAATACACATAATACGCATAAGGTGATAGGTTACAATTCCTGCTAACACACACACACACACACACACACACACACACACACACACACGGGGCGGGGGGGAGAATTGAATTAATTGTGAGAATAACTGCTTCTGCTTAAGATTTAGGAAATCACAAGATAATGTCTTCCTGAAAAGGCACATAATCTACAAAATTCCATCTGTCCTCCAGCTCACTGAAGAACTTAAAGGATCTCAGGGGGAGGGGAGAGAGAGCTGAATCCCAGTGAGAAATGGAGAACGTGGACACAAGACCTTCAGAGCACAGGAGAAAGACCTGAGTAAGAAGAATCCAGATGAAATGCCAACAAAAATATGGGTAGCACATCGGGAGCCCAGACCATGTTCCTCCTGAGAGGTTGATCCATGCACCCAACAGAGAGGCCGAGCTCAGACACTGGAAGAGCCACTGCCGGGGACAACATGAAGCTTTTCTCACCTCACAGGGTATGTCCCTTAGACATCCTACATTGCAAAAGCTCTAAGCCCCTGGGAGGAGGGTACTGGGCCACTGAGAGTATGAAAGTCAGTTCCTCCTTCTTACTACTCCGGGAACCAGACAGTGGAGGGGAAAGCAGCAATAAACACTGGCTAGACAAAGGAAATCCTCTTCAGACAGAGTCTGTGGTAGTTTGAATATGCTTGGTCCAGGGAGTGGCACTATTAGGTATGGCCTTGTTGGGATAGGTGTGACCTTGTTGGAGGAAGTGTATCACTGTGGGGGTGGGCTTTGAGACCCTTCTCCTAGGTGCCTGGAAGCTAGTCTTCTGTTTGCTTTTGGAACAAGATATAGAACTCTCAGCTCTTCCAGCACCATGCCTACCTGGATGCTGCCATGCTTCCCACCATGATAATAATGGACTGAACCCTAGAAAATGTAAGCCGGCCCCAATTAAATGTTGTCCTTTATAAGGGTTGACTTGGTCATGGTGTCTCTTCACTGCAATGGACGCCCTAAGACAGAGTCCTTTGTCAGGCAGGTAGAGCTGGCTGCTGCCAGGGCATGTAGAAAGACTCATACACAACAGGTAGAGATACAGAAGCCTTGCAGCTGCTTCAGAAACAGCAATGCCATGCCTCAGTTTACCTAAAAGGAATGAAAGACTTGTCCATCAAAAGCCTGCTCGTGAGCATCCATGGCAGTGCTGTTCATTTTAGTCCAAAGGTGGGAACCTCAAAACTTCACCAAATCATTAGCTAAGAAGCAAAATGGGGTCTATTCACACAATGGGCTATTGTTCCACAAATGATAACATACAATGGTCTGGACTCCCGATGTGCTAGCCATATCTGGTTGTTGGCATTTCATCTGGATTCTTCTTACTCAGGTCTTTCTCCCATGCTCTGAAGGTCTTGTGTCCACGTTCTCCATGTCTCACTGGGATTCAGCTCCCTGAGATCCTTTAAGCTCTTCAGTGGGCTGGGGGACAGATGGGATTTGGTAGATAAGAATAGGGAACCAATACATGCCTTGAGAACACTGTTCTCAATGACAGAAGTCAGGCACGAAGCACAACATTTAAGGTTCTATTTACATGAAATGTCCAGAATGGGTGAAGCCATGGAGGCAGGACATAGAGTGATTGTCACTGTGGCTGGGCAGGCAGAGGTGGTATGTGACTGCCAAAGGGTTCAGAGTTCAGGGTTGATGGAAATGTTCTTAATTTATAAATGTTAATGTCTCGTGAGTTGTATTTACATAAATAAACTGCATGGTGTGCGCATTGTACATTATTAAAGTGGTTCCTAAAAGTGGAAAGGAGAAACTGAGACTTTTCCAGGCAAGCACAAGTCGAAAGGGCTGTGTGCATTCAATAAAGCTGTGCACGAGCAATGCCGAAGGAAGCCACCCAGGCAGGAATGGGTGAATGGAGGCCAAATCTACACAAATCCAATGCTGCCCAGGGAAGCAAACTTGAGGGTGGGTGTCACAGGAGGCTTTACTCCAACTTTTCACCCTTGAAAGAACAGGTCACTCAGAGTAGAGCCAGCAATAGGGCACTGTGGAAATGATAGCAGACATAAAACACATGATAAAACAACCAAAGGAAGGGGGGTTGTTCAGGAAGGACTGTGGTGAGCCAGTAATTTTAAAACTCTAAAGCAAGTACTAAAAAACTAAACAAGAAAGGTATGGTTGACAGGGTGGCAGAGAGTCAGAATGGTATCCTAAAAAATACTAGAGGGGGGGGTGGAGATGACACATAGGAAGAACAATATCAACAAACCAGACCTCCCCCCCCAGAGTTCCCAGGAACTAAACCACCAACCAAAGAGTACACATGGAGGGACCCATGGCTCCAGATACGTATGTAGCAGAGGATGACCTTGTCGGGCATCAATAGAAGGGGAGGCCCTTGGTCATGTGAAGGCTTGATGCCCAGTGGAGGGGAATGCTAGGGTGGTGAGGCGGGAGTGGGTGGATGGGTGGAGGAGCACCCTCATAGAAGCAATGGGGAGGGGTGTGGGACAAGGGGGTTTGGAGAGGAAACCCAGAAGGGGGAAAAACATTTGAAATGTAAATAAATAAAGTAACCAATAAAAAAATTAAGCAAAAAAAAAGAAAGAAAAGAGAAAGAGAAAAAACAGTTAAATCAAATGCATATCACCAAATCTTCTACAAAATAACTACATAAAACACTTTCAGACTATACTTTTTTAAAGGCAAGAATCTGCTTTATGCCATCTAAAACAAACTCACTTCAAAACAAAGGTCAAGAGGAGGGTCAAGAATTCAAGGGTTTCCTTGGCTGTAGCTCAGACTCAAAGCCACAGGAACCAGAGGCTGAGAGAAGGCCCGTGGTTAAGAGTGTACACTGCTCCTGCCGAGGACCCAGGCTCAGTTCCCACTACCCCTGGGGAGCAGCTCGCAATCCCTTGTAACTCCAGCTCCAGAAGAGGGATCTGACACCCTCTTCTGTCTCTGAGGACACCTAAAGGACATGCACATGTGGACACACAAACACAAGTAAAAATAAAATAAATCCTTAAAAAAAACCACCCAAAACTTCAAAACAAAATAAAACACCCATTTCAACTGTAAGCCATAGCTTGGTGAAAAGAACAGGCTTAGTAATGGAGCCAAGCAAGACCCTGAAGTGGCTCCTTTCCTGTTAGACAAGGGTTGGTTTGAGAGCAAGGAGGATACCAGGGACCAGGAAGGGCACTCTATGACAATAAAGCAACCACTTCAAGGAGATACAGCCATTCTGTGTGTTCTCCAGACTACAAAGCTTCAAAACTACCTAGGACAAAGGCTAACGGAAACAGTAGGAACAGCTGCATCTGCAGTTACAGTGGCACGTTTAACCTCAGTGAGAGGAAGTAAGTACACAGACATGAGTCAGGATATGGAAGATCCCAACATTATCAACCACTCGACCTAACTGACATTGTTAGGGTGTACTTACCTACAAACTGTAATGTGATGGGTAAGAAGCAAATATAAATATTAATTAAATTAATGAAGTGATCCAATGCATATTATCTGCCAAAAAGAAACTGAATTGGGGATATGCGCTAGGAAGATACAAAATATCAACTGGGTATGTGTTTGAGACAAGTTCTCCTGTAGCCCAAGCTGGTCCCAAAGTGACTCTAGAGACAAGGATGACCTTGAGCTCCTGATCTTCCTGCCTCTACCTCCTATGTCCTGAGATTACAGATGTGTGCCACCTCATCCAGTTAATTATCTTGAAATTTAAACAACAACAACTACAACTTCTAAGTAACTCATAGGCAAAAAGATTACCAATGAAGAAATTGGAAAATATTTTTGAACTGAGTAAAAATTATAAACACAATATACCAAGATTTATGGGACACATTAAAGGTAGAAATAGCAGGGCAGTGGTGGTGCATGCCTTTAATCCCAGCACTTGGGAGGCAGAGGCAGGTGGATTTCTGAGTTTGAGGCCAGCCTAGTCTATAGAGTGAGTTCCAGGACAGCCAGAGCTACACAGAGAAACCCTGTCTTGGGGAGAATAAAAAAAGGTAGAAATAAAGAGGAAACATCATGACAATAAATTATTTTACTTATTAATTGTACATTTTTAGTTAAAAAAAATTCTTATGTTGGAAGGCTGGTAAGATGGCTCAGTTAGTAAAAGGACTTGCCACCAAATCTAGTGACCTGAATTGAATTTTTGGAACACAAATGGTGGAAGGAGACAACTGTCTCTGCAAGTTGTCCTCTGACTTCCACATGCATACTGTGAAATGTGGCATGTGGCCTGTGTGCACTCACACACAAACATACAAATCAGTCAGTCAGTCAATCAATGTCATCCAAATTTTAAATAAAAATACGAAGAAATCCTTTTTAAAATGCTTATGTTGAAACAAATACAAAAAGATCTCTAATCATGCTCAAATCCTCCTCTGTTAAGAATATAGAAAAAGGAAGAGTAAATAATGCACAAAGATATTGGCAGAAATCAGTATATCTGGAAACAGAAAAAATAAAACCAAAATATTTTTAAGAATACAATAATATTGATAAACATCTACTAAAACTGATGACAAATCAGTTTTGATAATAAAAAGAGGAAGCATGGGCTAGAGAGATGGCTCAGTGGTTAAGAGCACTGACTGCTCTTCCAGAGGTCCTGAGTTCAGTTCTAAGTAACCACATGGTGCCTCACAACCATCTGTAATGGAATCCTATGCCCTCTTCTGGTGTGTGTCTAAAGACAGTTACAGTGTACTTATATAAATAAAAAAATAAATCATTAAAAAAATAAAAAGAGGAAACACAATACCAATATCAGGAGGAAAGAGGGGTCTCACCATATGCCCTGTGACATTGAAAGGGCATCAAAACTAATTCCTTAAAGTCCCCCAGAATAGGATACTCACTGACAACTGGAGTAGCTTTTCATGTGTTAAAGAAACCCCTCAACACAGAGGCATCTGCTTGTGAAATGGGTCCACGATTCAAAGTGCAGTGGTACCAAGTCTGTATTAGCAGCTTCAGAAAAATAAAAGAGAACACTTCCCAAGTCATCTCACAGGCCAAACACCAAAACTAGGCTGAGGGGATAGCTCAGTTAGTGAGCATGGGGACCTAGTTCAATCCCTAGAACCCATGTAAAAATCCAGGCATGGTGGTGTGTGATTGTGATCTCGGTGCTGGGGAGGGAGGGAGAGACCAACAGATCCCTCAGATTAGTTGTCCAGACAACATAACTTAACTGGTAAGCTCAAGGCCAGCAAAAGACCCTATCTCAAAAGACAAAGTGGGTGACTCCTACAGAATCACATCTGAGGGTGATTGCTGGTATCCATGCACAAAGACACACACGTGCACATGCACACACAGCAAAAATATTCCAGAAAAGAGAATATCCTTCATGAGGATGGATTAAAAACCTCTTAACAAAACCAGCTATTCAAATTCATCATTTGATCATATGGAGACATATTAAAGATAAGGAAAATTGACTAAATATTTTCTAACAAATCCATTCTACTTATCACTATATTAATATACTGAAAAAATAAGCACCTCAAAAGATGCAGAAGTCTCTGAAAACATTCTAAATACGTCCACAAAAAAAAAAAAATCCCGCCGGGCGGTGGTGGCGCACGCCTTTAATCCCAGCACTTGGGAGGCAGAGGCAGGAGGATTTCTGAGTTTGAGGCCAGCCTGGTCTATAAAGTGAGTTCCAGGACAGCCAGGGCTACACAGAGAAACCCTGTCTCGAAAAACAAAAACAAAAAAAAAAATCCAGCAAATGAAGAATGAAAGAGACCATCCTCAGCTTGATAAATGGCAGCTACTTAATAACTGTAGCTGTGCTTCAAAGTGCCTCAGTGGGTGAAGGCACCTGCCACCAAGCCTCACTACTGGAGATCCAGCTCAGGGACCCACATGGTAGGAAGAGAGAACCAGCTCCAAGTTACCTTCTGACTTCCACATGTGGCTCTTGGCATGTGTGTGTGTCCCCTCAATGGAGTAAATAATAAAGTGTAGGAAAGACTACAGCTGACAGCCCATTTGAAGAGCCATTTTCTTTTCTCTAAAGCAGAAACCAGTGCAAGCGCCTCCCTTCTTACTACTTCTGCCCAGATCCTATGGGGAGGGGAGTACTAAAGGTCTCGCCAAATGGAGATAAAGACTAGGTAATTCCCAGGGTGTGATCAATTACACATAAGGACTAAAGAGTCCACCAGGAACACATATGTGAGTCTGGAAAGTTTAAAGAAGGTCGAAGAGAAAAATAAAATATGTTTATCAACTTGGTTTACCATTATATTTCTATAGTATAGTAACAATTTTACCTCCAGACAATTTCATACACTTTAGCACCAAAATAAAATGAAATGTTTAGGTATAAATATAACTAAGTAGTTACAATATTTATGTACTTGGAACTAGGAAGACATTCATGAGAGGAAATTAAAGAATCCTGAAGTACACAGAGAAACAAGCCATGTTCATGGACTGAGGAACTTGATGAGACTAAGCCGTTGTTTTCCAAAATACAATATAGATTTTAGAAGAATCCCGGTGAAAATCCCAAACAACCTGCTTCTAAATAAAAATGTAGGAAAAGAAGCATGTAAATTACCCAAGCGCTACTGGAAAACAAAGGGCCAATTTAGGCTTAGAAATTTCTACCTGATTTCAAATTTACAATAAAGCTATAGCAACCATGGAAATGTGGCTTTGCATAAGGACTGGTGTACAGATGGAGAGAGAGAGAGAGAGAGAGAGAGAGAGAGAGAGAGAGAGAGAGAGAGAGAGAGAGAGAGAGAGAGAGAGAGAGAGAGAGAGAGAGAGAGAGAGAGAGAGAGAGAGAGAGAACAAAGGATGAATGGAAGGAAGGAAGGAAGGAAGGAAGGAAGGAAGGAAGGAAGGAAGGAGAAATGTCCTCATACTATGTTGTCACTGATTTATGATGAAAGGTTTAAAAACCTCTGATAGTTGGTGTACTGACTGGTTTTGTGTGTTAACTTGACACAGACTGGAGTTATCACATAGAAAGGAGCTTCAGGTGAGGAAATACCTCCATGAGATCCAGCTGTAAGGCATTTTCTCAATTAGTGATCAAGATGGGAGGGCCCATTGTGGGTGGTGTCATTCCTGGGCTGGTAGTCTTGGGTTCTATAAGAAAGCAAGCTGAACAAGCCAGGGGAAGCAAGCCAGTAAGGAACATCTCTCCATGGCCTCTGCATCAGTTCCTGTTTCCTGACCTGCTTGAGTTCCAGTCCTGACCTCCTTTGGTGATGAACAGCAATTTGGAAGTGTAAGCTGAATAAACCCTTTCCTCCCCAACTTGCTTCTTGGTCATGATGTTTGTTTAGGAATAGAAACCCTGACTAAGACAGTTGGTCTTGTCAACTTGGTGGGATTTGGAGTAGTGTAAGAGCAACACCTCTAGGTGTCTATGAGAGTGTTTCCAGAGGTATAAATGAGGCCGAAGGACCCACCATTGAGTGTGGGCAGCACTGACCTATAGAATGGAGTTCCAGAAGAAAGGGAAAGAAAGAGGAGAAATCAGCTGTCCTCCACCATTCATCTCTCTGCTTCCTGACTGAATGCAGCGTGACCAGGCCCTCCCTCTCATGTCACTATGCTTTCCCTGCCATGATGCACCAGACTTTCTCTTTAAACCTTAAGCTAAAATGAACCCATTTTCTTTCCTTAACTTCTTTGGCCAGGTATTTTGTCGTAAAAATGAGTAACTATTATAAATTTAACAAAAAACATAACCTTTTCGTCATGCTAGGACCATATACATCTCCAGGACAAAGCACACACCACTCCATGACTGTTAGAGATCTCCTGGATGAATGTAAATGTGAAGATGAAAACAGGTAGCGTCTCCAGAATGCTGGACCAGGAAACAATTAGTTAGGACAAACATTGTGGGAACCCAAATCAGGATGGTAATGCTGTGATCCCAGCACTCGGGAAGCTGAGGCAGAGAGATAACAAATTTCAAACCATCCTGGACTGCTTAGCAAGGCTCTATGGAGGGTGGGTAGAGGGAAGTGAGGTAAAAGGAGAAGAGGAGAGAGGAGGGAAAGGAGGGGGTTGGAAGACAGGAGAAGACCCTTGCTGATGCATGAACGGAAGAGATGACCTGGAAATGTCCTAGTAACTGGCTCTCCAACCCAGCTCTCCTTTCTTATTTTAATGTCTCAAGTAGGGCCTCTGTCCTTGGTGTCATTCCCTTCCTGCTCTGAGGTCAAAGACATAGAGTAAGCAACCAAATTCAAGCCACTGCCAAGAGTACTTTTTAATAAACTGTAGTGTGATTTGCCAGCTGGCACTGCCGGGGAAGCCAACCACAGAAACCTAAGGTTAGCACTCAGGGTTAGCACTGTGCAATCATGGGAAGCCACTTTAAACATGCCCTTGAACTTCAGGAACTATCCCAGTCTTAGCTCTTTTCAGTGAGAGAGTTCGTCAAGGTCATTGGGGGCTCTGTGAGGGGAGGGAAGCACCCGGAGGCCTCTCCACCTCTGACTCTCCTCCCATAACCAAGGTGACACTGGATTTCAGCTTAATGCAGAGTAGATGATGGTGTGGACCTGAGAGTGTGAGCACAGATTTCTAGTGGAGACTTCAAACCCTAGAATTCCTGGGGTCAAAGCCAGACACAACCAGAAGGCAAGGTGATGGTGTGTATAAAAGAAGAGATTCAGGGCTGGCGGGATGGCTCAGTGGGTAAAGATATTTTCTGTACAAGTCTGGAGACCTGAGTTTGATCCCTGGATCCTACCTAAAGGGGAAGCAACCTACTCTTTGAAGATGTCCTCCGACTTCTACATGCACACCTACCATGCTGTGGACACACATACACCCACACATGCACACACATGTGTGTGTATGCACATACACACATATAAGCATAAGAAATTACATTTTTAAAGCAGTGGCTCATAAGAAATTTGGTTTTATTGTTAGTGATGTTTGTTTTGAGACAGTCTCATTTTGTAGGCTGACCGGGAACTGTCAGCCATCCTCCTGCCTTAGTCCCCTGAGTGCTGGAGTTACAGGTGTGCTGTACTGGTTTAATGTTAATTGTCAACTTGACAGACTTGAAAATCACCTGGGAGACAAACCTCTGCGCCTGCTTGAAGGGGAGTATTTTCGAGTATGCCAACTGAAGTGGAAAGATCCATCATCGTAACGATGAGTAGGATGGTCCCCTAGGCAGGGGATCCCATACTATTAAAATAAAAAGGAGTCAAACCTTCACCATTCTCTGCCTCTTTACTGAGGGTGCATTGTGACCAGGGGCCATATGCTCCCACTGCTAGGACTTCCCCACTGTGATGGACTTTTGAACTGTGAGACAAAGTAAACCTTCCTTCCCATAGATGTTTTTGTTGGGGTAATGTTACAACGACAGGAAAAATAACTGAGATATTCCCATCTCCACTCTTGGCTCAGAAAGCATTTAAACTTGCAAACAAACAAAGAAACCAAACAGGGTCTCAAGGTGTAGCCCTGGGTGGCTCAGAACTTTCTATATAACTCTCGATGTACCAGACTGGCCTCCAACTCAGAGATCCACCTGCCTCTATCTCCTGAGTGCTGAAATTAAAGGCATGCACCACCATATCTGGGCCCCAGAGAGATTGTTTTTTAAGATTTATTTTTACTTATTTTATGTATACGCGTGCTCTATCTGCATGTACATGTGCATGCCAGAAGAGGGCATCAGATATCATAGATGGTTGTGAGCCTTCATGTGGTTGCTGTGAATTGAACTCAGGATCTCTGAAAAGCAACCAGTGCTCTTAACCGCTGAGCCATCTCTCCAGCCCAAGAGAATTTTAATAAGTTTACAACCTAGGAAAAACATAACCTTGGGCAGGATTTCTCCTTTATTGGGTTAAACATCCCATTTGCCCAGCTGAAGCAGAAGCTACCCCATATCGACAGAGGTTAGGACCTCATGCTTCTGCCTTCTCCTTCAGTAAACCCTTCCTTACAAAGCTGGCCTGAACCACCAGGCACAGAATTGAGCTCCTCTGAGGTTAGTCTTCCCAGCTCTCTGTGTTGCTGACATGATCCCCGTGGCACTCACGTCCTAAGACACCAGCAGAACGACAACACAGACAGCCTTGAGCATAGGTCTCAAGCTGTCGCATAGTGTAGCTGTCCTGGGTGTAGTTCCTGGGGTCTTCCAGGGGAACACCAGTGCAGAGCAAGCAGACCGCCACCTTTGATCTGGTCAAGTGTTTGATAAGGCATCCTTCCAAGGCAGGGCAAGCAGGGCTGGATGCTCGGGTGTGGATGGAGGATTCAGTTTGTGCTCCTCACGTCACCTGATGCTCAGCCTTTTTCTACTATCTAGGGGATGAGGACAGCGTGCTGGTGCTCATCTACCCAAAGGCTGCAATCCAGGAAGTTTTGTGCCTCCAACTCTGATCTTGGATTGGAATGAGGAAGACTGGCCTGTTTGCAACATCTTCTCCATTAGCAAACCAACATCAAAATGACAGGTGATAGCCTATAAAAGTAGCTGGTGCATGCAAGTTCACAGCTACTCAGATGCCCTCGTGGTAGCAGTAGGATAACTTAGTTATTGCCAGTTACCTGCAGTCTTTCTGCCGTGGCCCCACCAGCCCCAGCCAACGCTGGGTTTTCTCTGAGCCCTGGGGAGACTGAGGCACCCTGTATTGATGATGGCTCCTTTTTAGGATAACAGAAGGACATCTCTTGATACAAGCTACTGCTTCTTCTAGTGCCCTGCTTGGAAGTGATTTAACTAAGCCTTAAGAAAAGATACTCTCCAATCAGAGGGCAGGCAGAAGATGATGACTGGAGCCAAAAACCACTCAAAAAAACAAGAGGCAAGCCCAATCCATCACCCCATTCATTGGGGAAAAGGAAGGCAGTGGAGGCTTCCAGGCTATGCCCAGAGTTTCCAGAGGCTCTGCTCATGGGATTTTTGTCACCATGGAACCAAACAAAGTTGTCACCCAGATCTTCCACCCCATCCCAGCTGCCAGGGACAAGGCTCTACTTGCACAGTCAATCAAATGGACAGCCATGTTTTAAAGGAGCATTATGTGAGAAGCAGACCCAGCCGGCCCCCAAGTACACTTATGCATGGGTGTGTGTGTAAAAGCAGATCTGGAGCATCCTCTCTATATGTTCACTGCACACTCAGGGTACCACACTGTTCACTTTTAGCACATATGTGTGCATACTAAATACAACAGAGAATCCAAACAGAATAAACCTGGAGAGGCAAGCTCTAAACCAGATGGAAAAACAACAAAGCCTTTTCAGTGCTCGCATCACATACTCACAGTCTCAAGTCTTGGGTTCTGCTCTTTGCCCGGCTCTCATTTAGATGCTGTGGCTTGCTCTGTTTGCCCGGCTTCTGCAAATCAGCTCTGAAGCTTCTATGACTCAGCAAAGAACTCTGCTTTTATTTTTCAGATGGAATTTACCACGCTCTGACTACATCCAGGGGGAGGAACCATTTCTTCAGCCGTTTCTAAGCAGAGCCCTGCAGCCAGCATGGCTGGAGCTCTCCCCGGATGCAGAGGCTTCTCTCTCGGTACCCTGGGCTCACTCACTGGATGTGGAGGCCCAGAGTTCAGGATGACTACAACTGGGGAGGCTCTGGCACGGTACTGCCCCCTGGGGATCCTGACTGCTCTGAGCTACACAGCCAAGGGATAAATGCTGGCACTTGAGAGGATCTAGACAGGTCCTCACATAAACAGGCGGGTGGGTGAGGAGTGGAGGGCAGCCCTGGACAGCACCTACTCCGGTGACTCCCCATCACAAGCTGCTCCTGCACACATTCTGCTCCTCTCTTCCTCTGGGACACCGAATCTCTGTGGGGATTTTATGTCACTGTAAGGTCGCTAACCAAATGTGTTTCCACTAAGAAGGGTATTTTCATTCTGAAGGGCACATAGGTAGAACACTGAGTAATGAAAGTGGATGAGTGTCCTTGAGCTCAGCACCATGGTCTGAGTGACTCTCCACTCCTTAGAAAGTGGGGGGGTCTTTTGAGTTCCCCCAACAGCAGGAGGGCTGTCTGACTCCATCTGGTTTGGTTGAACTGGGGAAGAAACAATTAAAGTAATCCTGGCCGCCTGCCAGGATTTAACCACCAGGAAAAGAACTGTGTCTATAGCTGAATCTAGATCCAGTTTACATATGGGCATCCAGACCTGGCTTTTTGGAGCTAAGCAGGAGACCCTGAATCCCCACTTTGCTCCCAGGAGTCCTGGCCCACCCTCAGGGCCCTAGCCTGTACCATTCTTTCCTCCCTCTAGCCTCTTCTAGTCAGGCCCCAAAGTCATGTCCCTAAAACAGCAGGTATTACACTCCACAGAGAAGACTGATAATAGTATAATGTAGCATACTAAGGCAGGAGACCTGATATCTGCTGTCTGCCTGGGTCTGGGGGTTATGATCTATTGGAATAAATGAGGGGTTTGTGGCCACCACAGTAATGCTCTGAGCAGATGCTGTCCCATGCTTCTTCTTGTCCCGTGTCACCTGCCAGTCATGGCAGCCCCACAGCTGTTATTACCCTTCCACGGCTGAGGGAACTTAGGTCGAGCCATCTGCCCTCTACCTCACAACCAACCAGTGTGTTACCAGGATGGGGAGACTGAGGTCAGGATCTCAACCACTCCCTGTACTGTAGCACAAGATGGACCATAAAGCCAGAACATCAACAGAGTGGGACCATCCTGAGTCCCAGCATCCACTCAGATGATGGCCTCTTCCTTCCCTGTCAGGGGCTGGCAACTATTAGGATATCCAAAGGTTTTGTTTTATTTTACAATCCACTCAGCTACAACCTGAGGCATGCGGTGCTCTAAGAACTAAATATGACTCATTTGAAGAGGATTATAGCAGTGTTTCCAATAATACAAGAGCAGGAAACTGGAAGCAACCTAAAGGTTCAACAGCGGAGAAAGAATCCACCCCAACAGCAAAAGGCGAACACTAGTGTGTAAATGGTACCATTGACAAGTGCCTATGTCTGTGGTGCCAGCGGGTAAGACAGAAACAGTTTATATTGCTGCTAAGCTTTTTAAAGGGCTCTAGATATATACACATACCCACCACATGATGGGCCCAAGGCTCAAGTCCAAGTATGGTGAGAAAGAAAAGAAAGTAAGCACAGTGTGTGTACGTGTGTGTGTGTGTGTGTGTGTGTGTGTCTGCGCATGTGTGCTTGCATGAGTACATGAGTACTTTAGCACAGGCTCCTCACACCAGTTACATAACATTCACAGACAAAAAGTAGGGGCTGTGGACACACTAAACCTGAGTCTGATGCCTGGAACCCACATCTTTTAAAAGTCTGAACACGCATAAACTTAGAAGCTTTACCTCTAAGTGATAGATGAGTTGACATTCTGCATTCTGTACTTCTGAATTACATGCATTTTTAAGACAATGAATATGTATCATTAGTCAGAAAAGTCTGTTTTTATTTTAAAACAAACATATGCAAATGTGTTAAGTAGATATATTCATTTGTCACTGTGACAAATATGTTCCCCAAAGGCTGTCCTTACCTGGGCCTCAGAAATAGACAGCATCCTTCTGGAGTCCCCAGGCTAAGTGGGAGTAGAAAGCATAGGGTCTGCCACACTAAGGCATAACCTGTCAGTAGCAGCTAGCTGATTTAAAGAATATATGTGTCCTAACTATAAAAATGAAATATACTCATTGCTCAAAGAGGAGGCAGAGACAGATGGATTGTTATGAGTTTGAGATCAGCCTGGACTACAAAGTAAGGTCAAAACAGTGAGACTCTAACTTAAAACAAAAATTCTTTGGGGGCTGGGGAGATGGCTCAGCAATCAAGAGCATTCAGAGAACTTGTTTCTAGTACCCCATGCTGGGCAGCTTACATGTGCGCGTGCTCACGCGTGTGCACACACACACACACACACAACTTAAAAAAAAATCTACTCATTGTAGAGAATTTGGAAAATAAAGGAGTGAATAAAAACAACCCTAGCAGTCTCCTAGCAAACCTCCTGCAGAAGCCTTTCCAGCTGTCAGATCCAGGGCTCAGCCCCCAGGGTGGCCCAGCCCCCAGGGTGGTCTCAACAGACTAACAGAAGTGAGTCCTGAGGCTGAAATCTCAGGACTGGAATTTTAAATAACAGGGCCACTCAAGTCACAGCACCTGGGCAAATGTGAGCTCCTAGGGAATCTTGTGTCATCTCTCTGGTCACTCAGTAGCCCTGGACTAACCTCTGCCAGGCGGCCCTTATCCTCCCTTCCCTTCAGGAGTCACTGTTACCTATTCACCTTAGAACTTGAGTTACTCGGTGATTCCCACACCAGCCACCTGCCACCTGCCGCTGGCAACCCAGTTAGTTCCACATACCCTCCCCCTGGCCTCTCAGGTGTGTCTCAGGCCCATAGAGTCCAGACGATCTGTCCTCTCCCTAAGTCCACTCTTCCTTCTGTTTCGGCTCCTGTTTCCCTACCCACTAATGAGCTGAGTGGACTCCTGGCCCCTGCCTCTCCGGCACCTCACAGTCCCTCTGGTGGGGCTCCTGTGTCCCATCCCTGGTCACACCTCACACAGCACTTGCTCGTGTGCCCTTCTTCCATTCTCCCACGGGTGTCTTTGTACTTTCCCTTCACAAGTCTATATTCACAACCATCCTGCTACTGCTTCGTGAGTTGTGGGACGCAGCAGAAGTGATATCATACTCTGCAGAGCCTTCTGCCCAGCATTGTGCTCGTGACGTATATCCACACTGGGGTGTGTACATCTTCACTTGTCTCCACTGATTCCCACAGATTAAAGAAAAAAAAATCGTATCATTGAATTTTCCACCTCCTCTCTACTGATGAAGAGTTGGGCAGTTTCCATTTTCATATTTTTATAAATGGTGCTACCATGAAACTCTGGTGTGGATCGCACACCCACCTGCTCAGGTGTCTTTGAAGTAGGTACGCAGGTTGGAGGGAGGGGTGGCTAGCAAAGGGGAACAGGAATCTTGACTTTGCTAAACACGGGAGTCTCCAAAGTGGTGGCCAGTTGTGGTAAACTGCCTCCTCGTCATGCCTGGCTGTGCTCCACGCTAGCAGCACTGACTCAATATGATTTGCTTTCCCTAATGACCAGCGAGAGCCACATTAGCTGTGCTTGTTTGGGCCTCTGTGCTCATGGCTCACAGGGTCCCTCCTGCACCCTCTGTCTCTGTGAGAGTAATTGTCCTTCCATGCCTTGAACGAGGCTTTCTTTCTTTTTTTTTTTTTTTAATTTATTTATTATATGTAAGTACACTGTGGCTGTCTTCAGACACTCCAGAAGAGGGCATTAGATCTCATTACAGATGGTTGTGAGCCACCATGTGGGTGCTGGGATTTGAACTTCGGACTAGCAGTCTGTGCTCTTAACCACTGAGCCATCTCTCCAGCCCGAACGAGACTTTCTTGGCTATTAACTCTTGCTGGTGAAATTGTCATTAGTTTTTCTCTCAGTTTTTTAGATTGTCTTCTCTCTATGGAGACCTTAATCATTTTATTCACCCTTTCTTCTATGTTTTATTATGTTTATTGTATTTGTTGCTTAAGAAATCTTTGCTTTGTAAAGTAAAAAGTCTTCTTTAGGAGGTTGGATTTTTTGTTCGTTTGTTTTGTTTTGTTTTCTTTGTTTTCTGAGACAAGGTTTCTCTGTGTGTCTCTGGTTGTCATGGACCTCACTCTACTCACTCTGTAGACCAGGCTGGCCTTGTACTCACAGAGATCTGCCTGCCTATGCCTCCCGAGTGCTGGGATTAAAGGCCTGTACTTCCATGGCCTGCCTTCTAGGAATTCTTTGGAAGGACTTTTAGTTTTGATTTCCACATGTGGTTTTCCCATGTCTGCTAGCCCAGTGACACTCACTTGGCTGTAGCCACCTCACAGTGTGCTGGCCTCTGTCACTGGCACAGCCACCAGCATTATCTCTCTAATGCTGGACAAGGGCCTGGAGTCTGACAAGCTCATATCATCTGCCTTCTTATTCAGAATTAATGTCTCTGAGCCAACTTGCCATATTCAGTGAAAACCTGTTTGGAGTTTGGGACTATCCAGAGGTTAAAGGGTCACTGGAAAGAACCTGATGTCTCAGTGACATTGTCTTCTTGTACATCATCATAATATCACTCACTTTCCATCTGGAGATCTTAAAATGTCTTTTAGTAAAGTTGTGTTAGTAAAGGGTGTGATTTGGTGGTAGAGTGCCTATCTAGATTGCACAAGGTCCTGGGTTTGATCCCTAGCAACACACACACACACATACACACATAGACACACACACACACACACACACACACACACACACACACACGCTGGTTTTGTTGCCTTAGTTTCTTTTCATGTAGCTGTGATTAAAAATCTGACAAAAGTAACTTAAGGGAGGAAGGGTCCATTCTGGCTCACAGGTCAAGGGTGTAGTTTATCACCTTGAAGGGTCAGAGTGGCAGGAGCTTGGCAGACTTAGTCATATCACATCCACCATCCGGCACAGAGAGCAATAAATGCATGCATGGTTCCCTCTCTGCTCTTCATTCAGTCCAGGATCTCCACCCAAGCAATGCTCACATCGGGCAGATCTTCCCACCTCAATGGGTGTAAACTATCCACATGTATGTCCAGAGGCTCAGCCTCTGGGTGATTCTGGGATTCTGTCAAACTGACAATTAACTAACCAGCATATTAGTGAAGTTGTATAATTTTATCCAAAAAGTTGTACCTGACTTCAGATGCAAGTAACCAGGTACCTGACATTTGAGAACCATATGGAAGGCATGTACTATTTCTCATCATAAGTAGCAAGAAGATGGTGCAGAAAATGTCAGCTATTGTGGCTGGTTTAAATGTCAGCTTGCTGCGAATTAGAATCACCTGAGTAGGGATCCTGACCTGAAGAACTGTCCCAGTTGCCTGGATTGGGGTGGGAAAACCCAGTCTGATTGTGGGTGGCACCTCTGGTAGAGGCCCAGTTGAAAAAATGTGTCAAAAGAAGGATCACTCTCCCTGTTGCTACCTTGGCCCCCCTCTTGCTCCTGAGTAGATTTGACCTGTTACTGCTGCCACCAGGTCCTTCTCTGTGGACAAAGCCAGCGTTTACAAGCTTCTGTCATGGATTGGGAGTCAGTTGATCTTCAGGAACCTTTCAGGCTCCTGGCACCAGACTGGAACTTGTAGACTGAGTATCTAATGGTTGTTGCCCCAGTGAGAGACAGCTAATGTGTGGCTGTTGAGACATTCAGCTTCAAACAATAAGTAACTTCAGCAACTCAGGTGTGATTTAGCTGTTATTATCATTTAAGGCTGAATTAATAAACTCTATACATATACATCAAATACATATGCACATATACACATATATACATTTAAATATATACATATATAATTAATATATACATATATATGTGCATATGCATGTATATATGTATATATATATATAGATATATATATATATTCCATTGACTCTGTTCTTCTAGAGAACCCTCACTAAAATGCCAGTGATCCTTATAATATTGACCTTGGACTAGAAAGTTGATAAACTAATAAGAAGCTCTAAAAGTTTGTTCCATACTTCTGTCTTCTGCATAGATGATATCACATATGGACGATATCGGTGTTTTGGTTTTTTTTTTCCTTCCCAATTCTACTTTTGATTTTCCTACCTATGTTGGTAAAGGTTTTATGGCCTTGGAGAAGTACCAATAATACTTGAGAACAATAAGGGAACCTCTTACTAACTTCTGACTTGAGAAATTCCCAGTGGTCTCCCATGTTGGCTGCAGGAGCCACTGGGCTCCTTTCCTTGGGTTCAAAAGCCCATCTGCATTCTGAATTTGCTAAATGTTTGTGGTTTGTCATCATGAATGGATGCTGCCATCTGCAGAACTCTTTCATTTATATCTATTAGAACCTTTATGTTGTCTCCTGCATTCCCCTCCAGGGGTACCTCATGCCTGTGGCTCACTGTCCCTCCTGACCAGGGTACCACCCAGACGCATCTCACCATTGCCTCCACATTGGAAAGTTTCAAGCCAAACCTCAAGGGTGAGGAAGGAAATGCCTGACGCTTCATGGTCTCCCTAAAATGCTTCTGCACAGTGCTGGTGGTGACAGGTAAGTGTTTCTTGGGACTTAGTGAAATTTTTTAATCCGATCTCATATAGCTGGCAGGGGGTGGGGGTAGGGAGAAGGGGGGAGGGTTGAGGACTGAGCAGGGTCTAAGTTGCAGCTTCCTACAGTAGAGTTTGCCTCTCACTCCTGCCTATGAATGGTAAGAAAATACACTTGGGATGGAAAAGGAGACGTGCCACTGGCCCCAGCAGCTGCAGCTGTGGCTCTTGGGCTTTTGGTCCAGGGTTCCTATTTCTGAGGCCTAAACCGGCCCCTCCCTTTCTCTCTTCCTTATCTATCCCTCTATTTCCTCCCCTCCCTCCTGGGACCCTGGGGTGGAGCCAATCCCAGTGGCATTTAAGCCAGCATCATAAAAGCTGGTGAAGGAGCAGGTAGCAGGGCTGAGCAGTTCTACTGACTTTTTTAAGGTAGCATCTGTACTCTGACCCCAAAAGACTAAGGTGTGGGTAACCTCCCAGCATCCCTTAAGGTTCAAATAAGCCCTTTCTCTGGCTGCCCGACTACGGAGAGTCACTGCAGCTGATGACAGTGGTGGATGGCTGTGCAGTCTGGGTAACTCGGGCCACCACTCTGTCCCCCACCTCCACTGTGAGTGGAAAGGGCCTCTGCAACAGTCTATGAAGCTTACAAACTGACAGCTTCCAGATTCTCCTGAGGGCACTTGGGAACTTTGCATCATGGAGCTAATGGCTTCAACATGGAACTTGAGGCTGGAGTATCCTCAGGCTGGCTCAATATCACCTGTTATTGTGGAGGTAGAATTTGGAAGGCAGGAATAGGAGGCCCAGTCCCGACCTCTGCTTTCATACATGGTCAGGGTTGCCCCCTCACTGTGGCTATGGTCACAGTGTTAAATACTGTATGTAGAAATAGGTATATGCTGGCATGTCAGAGTCCCTTCGCACATCCATGGAAACACAGCAAAGCTTGGCGCCTACACAAGCAATACTATCCTCAGCTACAGAACAAAGGTCAATGGCAGCCAGTGCCACCATTTGCACCATAGTGATGTCCCCACCATGCCTGCTGGGCACTGGCAACAGAGGGGCTGGCATGGGGCCTCCCAGAGAAGAAGCAAAGTTTAGAAGAGAGAAAGGCTTTTTTTTCACACCTGCAAACCCCAAAGAAGGTTCCAGTAGTTGACACTACTTTGTCAATACTTTGCCCAGGGTTAGACAAGTCAGAAGCCACCATCTGTCAGGACCACCCAACATTTCCAAAGCATAGGGATATGATAGCCCAGCAATGGTCTTCTGCCATGCCCAACCCTGAGGGCCCTCTGAAACTTGGGATCTGTGCTGAGGAATGGATACTGCAAGCCTGGAAGGGGGACCAGTGAATCATAACTGGGACTCTGAAACCTAGAAACCTAAAATACACACACACACACACACACACACACACACACACACACACACACACACACAAAGTCACTGACCAATCTTCCATACTAGCTAGGCTCCAAGACATGACCTGGGTCCATTGTGGAGACAGTGGCACACACACACAGGTTCTGGGGAAGTACCAATAGAGCACCACGCATACTCATCTCCAAGAGCCCCTAGACCTGAGCAGAGATGTGGGCCAGCACACACTCGTAGGAAAGAGAGCTAAGGACCCCACAAAACACTGATCTGGCCCTGAGAAGGGTTGGTTGCAGGTCCTCTCTCTGACTTGTACTCAGTATGCAAAGTGAACACAGCACCATTATGCTCGCTGCTAATTGGCATATGTCATGCAAATCATAGCAGAGAATGCACAGCATTCATGCTGGCGGAGCAGAGGAGAGGATGGTGCCGCTTTCACGTGGGTTAATATGGGGCACAGCTGCTGCCTTCAATCAGAGTGCCCAGCACTGAGGGCCCCACATTCCTGCCACACCGGAAGGGAGGAGGTAACCTTATGTGGGGCTGTAGAAAGGCAAAGCAAAAATGCACAAGCAGTAGCTGCCATATCATAACTGCTGGTCTCCTGGCTTTGGCTGTATGCTGGGTTCACCTGTGAGCTCTGCACTGGGTCTCAGCCAGCAGTCCTGTACCAGCTGAAAGACTGTGTATGTTCTAAACATCCTCTGCCCAAGCCTGGCCTGACAGCAGAGCGCTTGACCCTGTATTCCTACACACTCCAGTTTCTAGCTTTGCTGACACCACAGTGTGGCCCAGGACCCGCTCAGCACTCTAGAAACAGTTTCCTTCATGAAAGGCATACATAGGTAATGTCCTGCCAGCAAGGTCAGGAGGGGACATTCTGCACTCCCCTTCCCTTTCTGGGTTTGGCAACTGTGAGCTTTATTCTACATGCTTTTGTTGCTAGGGCACTTTACATCCAAAATGCATCTAATAGTAGGAGTCAAATAACAGTACTCCTGTCACATACCCTGTGGGTAGCCTACCCTCCCTCCCTGAAGTGGTGATCCCTATCCCTGATCCCTGATCCCTGAGATCCCTTTCTAAAACTACAAGCCTGGTCTCAAATCCCAGTGAGGAGGAGGAGAGAAATCTAGTGGAATACAGGCTGACAGCTTTTGCCTATAGTCAGGGGCTAGTGATAGAATTCCCCAAAATATGATTCCTCGAAGCTAAAGAAGGAATCTGAAAGACAGAGTTGGGAGTCTAGATGGGAACCTAGAACCCAAGGAGGAGAATCTGGAATGGGAAACTGGAACCCAGGACAAAGCAACTGGAACCCAGAGTGGGATTCTGGAAACCACAGTTTGGGAGTCTAGAACCCTGGGTGAGAATCTGGAATCCACAATGGGAAACTGGAACCCAGGACAAAGAGTCTGGATTTCAAGGTGAATGATTGGAATGTGAGAGGGTAGTTTGGAACCCACAGTGAGAGTCTGGAACCCACAGTGGGAATCTGGAACCCAGGACAAAGAGTCTGGATTTCAAGGTGGATGACTGGAATGTGAGAGGGTAGTTTGGGACCCACAGTGAGAGTCTGGAACCCATGGTGGGATTCTGGAACCCAGGACAAAGAGTCTGGAACCTAGGACAAAGAGCCTGGATCCCAAGTTGGGTGTCTGGAACTCATAGTGGGAGTTTGGAACTCAGGATGAGAGTCTGGAACCCAGGGTTGGAGTCTGGAACCCAGCATGGGATTCTGGACTTAGAGCAGACTTTGGCATTCTGAGTAGAATTCTGAAAGAATATTTGTCATACTTGCTTGAGTATGCTGCTGATGCTGGGCCTGGGATACACCAACATCTACCTACAGTGGAACTAAAGGCCACCGAGGGCATAGTTGACAGGAGAATCCATGCAAGAGGCACCATAGTTGAAAGAATGACGAAGAAAAACAAGTTCTGGGGGCAAAGGTACCTGCTACCAAACAAATCTAAATCCAATCCTGGGACTCAGATATTAGAGAGAACCGACTCCCATGTGACCTCTAACCTCTGCACACATGCTGTATTCTACACAAAAATAAACAAATATAATTTTAAATGTTTTCAGTGATTTATTAAATGTTATTTTATATACATTGGTGTAAAGGTATCCAACTCCCTCAAACTGGAATCATAGACAGCTATGAGCTGTGATGTGGGTGCTGGGAATTGAACCTAAGTCCTTTGAAAGAGCGGACAGTTCTCTTAATCACTGGAACATCTCTCCAGCCCCTAATTTTAAATGTTTAAGAAGAAAACAAAATAGTGTGTTGAAGGAAAATAGCCTAGGTACTGAAGGCCAGGGACTGTGTCCTCAGCCTGCTGTAAGAACACGGAGTCAAAGAATTCTCATTAAGAAAACCTTGTGAGTATAGGCTGCATGCTTGAGCTTTGGTTACTTTTATACTAAGATACCTAGGAATGTAGGAAGCACACTCAAAAACTGCCATGGAAATAGGGCATTCGTCCCTGCCTACCCTGTGGGAAACCCTCTGCCCTGTACTAGTCCCCCAAACCTAAACCAATCCTGTGGGAAGCCCCACCCCTGATCCAGCCACCTAACTCTAACCTAGTCCAAGTCCAACCCCTGGACAGAAGCCCCTCTGCTCTCTGCAGCCCCCACTTCCACATGCTTTGTGATCTCCTCATTTGCAAGCCTCGGAGGGACTACCTATGTCCACTTGCTACACACCAGCTGGGGACATTCATCTGCTATTGACCCTACAGGCGTGTTGTGACCAGGTTCCTGAACCTCCATAAACCCTTCTTGTGTGCTAAATCCAGTGTGGATGATGCAGGCATGAGAAATATATGTCCAGGTCACAGTCTGTAGCCACAGGAACTATAGGAGACGCTGCAACACCCTGAAGCGGCAGCTTGCCTTTAGGGCAACAAGGAAAAAAACATCTACTGTCACATCCTGTGTTGGTAAACTATCCTGTGAGTCCTACTTACAACAGCACTCCACTCTGATGAGCCCTGTTTACCCGTGACACTTAGCAGCCCAGACAGCAGCAATCAGAGTCTGATTTCAGAGTTTATGTGTTGAGTCTAAGGAAGAACTGCTTTGTTCTTTCTAAGATTTTGCAGCCCACTCATCATTACTGTGAGGACAGAGCATGCAGGCCAGGCAAGGCAGGCAGTTTCTGTGCCTTTACACTCAGGAGCAAGGATGTTTTCCAAGCACTGAAAGCCCATGGCAGGGGCAGGAAGATCCATACCTCCCACGTCCTTCTAAAGAGCCTGATGCCCCTTCTCCACTGTGAGACACGCCCTCTGGGAGTTCCCTCAATGCCAAGGTTTTTAGATCTGTGCATTTCAAAGGCTTTTGTCCTGTTTATGGACAACTTGTAAGCAGTAAGCTGCAAGAGCATTAGAGACATGCCATATCTACCACTTCCGGGCACCTGGCTCTGGGCACCTTCCTTATCTAAGCCTCACAGGCTGAGCTGGGGAAAAGGTCAAGGTATTGAGAAGGCAGGACTCACCAGGCAGTGGTGGTGCACACCTTTAATCCCAACACTTGGGAGGCAGAGGCAGGCGGATTTCTGAGTTCGAGGTCAGCCTTGTCTACCAAGTGAGTTCCAGGACAGCCAGGGTTACACAGAAAAACCCTGTCTCAAAAAAACCAAGAGAGAGAGAGAGAGAGAGAGAGAGAGAGAGAGAGAGAGAGAGCAGGAATTGGCAAGGCAAGAGGAGGTGCCCAAAGCCCACTACATGCCAGGCTGTGCCCAGATTTTAGTCTGTGGAGCCAGACTTTGAGCCATGAGCACCACTGTATCTTGAATGAATATTCTCTGAAGTCAAAGTTTGAGAGTCTGGAAAGTGGTAGAATCTTTAAGAGGGTGCTCGGTTAGAGGGTATGCTTTGAAGGGAACACTGGGACTGCAGTGCCTTACTCACCACCACTACACGAGCAGCCTCCTGTGCTATGATATGCAAGGCCGTCTTTGGCTCAGTGACCCTGGAAGTTAGTCATGGCCTCTACAACCCTGAACCAAAATAAACCTTTCTTCTTTGTAAGCTGAATAGCATGGGAACAGATACCTCACCCAAACATATGACAAGTTTGTAGCCAATGCTGCTAAGAGCAGACAGTCAGACAGACAAGGGCAGGCTGCACCAGTGACCAGGTAGACCAGGGTCAACAACACCTTGAAATTTCATTTGGAATGACATTGTTCCCTGTCAAATTCCATTGTATAGGTGAGGCTAAAATTTCTCCTGAAGATCTTTGAACCAGATAAGTAAATTGGGGTTTGACACCCACAGTTCCCATGGAGGGAAGGCTGATTATTGGGATGAAGCCATACAACCTTTGGTGGGAGAAGAGTCAAAACCAATGCCAGGCTCCTGCTGACAAAGTCCCCAAGTTCAAACAAAAGGTTTAAGTGTCAGAGGGCTGGAAAGATGATAGGTCAGTGGTTAAGAGCATGGACTGCTCTTCCTAAGGTTCTGAGTTCAATTTCCAGCAACCACATGGTGGCTCACAACCATCTGAAATAGAATCTCGGAATACCCTAGACACAATCCGCATATCAATAGATTTCTAAAAAGAAGGAAGGAGAGACCCCTGGTCCTGGAAAGACTGGATGTAGGGGAACGCCAGGACAGAGTAACGAGAGGGGGTTGAATGGAGAAAAGAGGGAGGGAAGGGGGCATATGGGACTTTCGGGGAGGGAGGAAACGGGAAAGGGGAAGTGATTTGGAATGTAAATTAAAAAAATAAAATTAAAAAAAAAAAGAAATAGGATCTGGTGCCCTCTACTAGAGTGTCTAAAGACAGCGACAGTGTACTCATATACATAAAATAAATAAATAAATAAATAAGTCTTTAAAATAAATATGTCAATCAGAGAGAAACAGGTCAGGCAGGGACACGACACATGCAGGCAGGCATTAATTAAAGCTGAGGCTTGAGGCAGCTTCCATGCCCAGACCCTGCCAGCTGGCTCTGCTGGCACATGGACCACGGCTGTGCTTTACCACCATCTCTTTTTCCTCCTTTTGGTTCCATTGCAGTCGCCAGGCATTCTGGGAAAGCTGACTGGCGTCCAGTACCCTCTAACTGCTGGGGGAGGAAGGTTGCACTTTAATTGCTCACATCACTTCTCAAATGCTGCTGATGGTCTCTCCACACAAGGCGCCAAAGCTCGACCCCCTGTGTGCAATGTGTGTCACTAGCGGAGGACTTCGTCATAGGTACTGGGACAGCTCACTTCATACCTGTTCCAGCCTTTCTGGGGCTGTCTGTGAGGATGCTGAGAAGAGTGTAGGGTCCTTTGGTGGTGAACTGGTTTCTGTGCCAACTAAGAACCAAAATACTCATCTGGGCATCCCAGTTCTTGAGAGGCAGAGGCATGTGGATCTCTGTGAGTTTGTGGTCAGTCTGGTCTACAAAGAGAGTTCCAGGACAACCAGGGCTACACAGTGAAACCCTGTCTCAAAAAAAACAAAAAACAAAAAACAAAACAAAAACAAAAACAACAACAAAAAACCCAAAATCAAAACAAAGAACTAAAGGACTCTTGTGAAAGTCCTGCTCTCCATTTCCCAGGTAAGAGTCCAACTTTCACAGCTGTTGAAGAGTTCGTGGGGAGACAGAAGGAACAGCCCAAGCACCAGTGGCTAGCCCTAGAACAGGCGGCTGGGAGGTAGGAATAGAAGAATCCCAAGGCTTGCTCGCCAGCCAATTTAGTAAAATCAGTGAGCTCCAGAGACCCTTCCACAAAAAGTTTATTGCTTTTTTTCTCAAGACGGGGTTTCTCTATGTAGCCTTGGCTGTCCTGGAACTCACTTGGTAGACCAGGATGGCCTCAAACTCAGAGATCCACCTCTCACTGCCCAAGTCCTGGGATTAAAAGTGCGAGCCAACACCACCAGTTCCCTGCCTCAAAAAGTAAAGATGAATTTAGGAAGATACTGATATCAACCTCCATATGTGTGCACAAACACACACACACACACACACGCACATACCTATCCTATGGTCCATCAGTTCTACTGTGAGGAATTGCCCCAGAAATACTTAAGTGCCCACTTGAATGGTCGAATGGTCACACAGTACCTGAGACAACCCCCTAGCCTGGCACCACAAGACCCAGGCAGGAAGCAAGTCTGAGGCAACCTCCCAATCTGGTGTCATGGGGCCCAGGTGGAGAGATGACACCCCTGATCTGACACCATGGTGCCTAGATGGAGAGAAAGCCTGAGACAAAGCCTGCTGGGTGCCATATGGCATGGGCTGAGCTTAGCACTCCTGAGACCACGCTTGGATACCACTAAGACTAGCAAGCAAGTGGTGGAGAAATGAAAGAGAAAGAGAAGCAGACGAACGTGTACACAATGAAGAGAGGCAGAACTGGAGACTCGAGGGTAGTGAGGAACGGCCTGATGTGAGTGGCCAGCGATGCCACCTAAGGCTATGGTGAGGTCCCGGCCCGTGCTGCCATCAAGGGCCATGTCTGGGTCTGTGGCCCTGCAGCAGTGGGGGGTCTGTTACCACCGAAGGCCAGGTGGATGTCCCTGGTCTCTGGGTTGGAGAGTGAGCCCTGCAGCCTGCTGCAGCACTCGGAAGGGTGGGCCATGCACCTCACATGGGCAGCACGTAGAACTGACCCTGCTGGTGTGGAATGTCCCTTGCAGGTTGCAGTACTGGACTAGCTAGCCAGCCAGAGCTTTGCTGGAGAACCTGCCCTTGTGGTGTGGGTGCAGGAGAGCAGGGAGGCTGACCAGCTTGGTTACCAGATCCAGGGCTTCAATTTGGCTTACCCCAATATCTACCCCATCTATGACCTGCTAGAGCATGTGAAGGGGCCGGCCCTGCAGATCCAAAGCTGCAGGAGGATCTCATGACACGGGACAACAGCAGGATATCTGAGAGGAATCCCCATGAGGATCCAGTATTGATAGAGTAGCAGGAGCCCGAGGTCTTGAGCCAGACCAATGACTCATTGCAATGAGCATTTGCAAGTGAAGATGTGTGGTCAAAAGGATACACTGTGAGACAGATTGTGACACACTACAGCTTCCACAAGAGTTTTTTTTTCTTTTGTGGAGAGAGGGTTGCAAGGGATGGGAAGATGGGTGGGATTGGGATGTGTAATGTAAAATTCACAAAGAATCAATAAAAAGTTAAATAAACAAAAAGAACGTTCATCATGGAAGATCTAACTTCCCTAGCCAACTCCCTAAACCCAAAAGTTAAATGGACTTTTTAAGTGAAGAGTCCTTAAAAAGTCTTCACAGATCTACCCTTAAAGACAGAAAATACCAACACTGCCAAGAAAATGAGAATGAAAGGGAAATGAGCAGAACCGAGCCCCCATCACTCCTGCTGCTCCCCCACTCCAGCCCTGAGCCCTCCAGGCATGCAAAGGCAGACCCAGAACACACTCCAGAAACAGACAGAAGAAGGAGTTAGCGCATAGCCCAGGCAGGTGAAAGCTACCAGCTAGTAGAAACTAGTCAGTTGCTGACCAGGTCAGAGCAAGGATCTCAAAGAACACAAAAGACCACTTCCTGGGAAAAGAGCAGACATGCAGACTTATGGCTGAAAGAGGTAAGGGTAGGGGTGGGAATGTAGTTCAGCAGCAGAGTGCTTATGTGGCCTGTTTGAAGCCTAGGTTCAATCCTCAGAGCCATCTATAAAAATCTAAGGTCCAGGATGGTATCTCAGTGCCCTGGCGTTTACCTAAAGAGGCAAGGGTGGCTGGGCACAGTGTCCACAGTTGTAGTCCTGACACTGAGAAGGCTGAGGTCAGAGAACAGGCAAGCTCAAGGCCAGCCTGGGCTACACAAAGAGAGGAGGAGGAAGGGGAAGCAGAAGGGGAAAGGGATGATCTAGAGAAGAAGGAGAGAGAGAAGGAGGAGAAAGCTATCATTCAAGTGCCTGGATTCCATCAACCTGACAGAATGTGCCACTCAGCAATCTTGTACAGGAAAACCAAGAAAACCAACAACAACAACAAAACAAACAACCAAACCATACAAACTAAACAAACAAAAACCCAACCCCATGAATCAAAAGCTAAAATGATAATGGAGGTACACACCTATAATCCCAGCTCTTTAGAGTTGGAGACAGGAGGGTCAGTAGTTCAAGGCCAGCCTCAGCTATACGATGAGTTAGTTCAAGGCCAACTTGGACTACATGAGATCCTTCCACAAAAAGTAAAACAAGAAATACTACAAAGCAAAATGGAGAGAGAGAGAGAGAGAGAGAGAGAGAGAGAGAGAGAGAGAGAGGAACAAGAAGGAGGAGGAAGAGGAAGAAACATCAAAAATATCTTAAAGTGAAAATTAATATTGAAATGCTCGTGGGAGAATAGACTTGAATGAAAATTTAATAAGAAGAATTGAAGAATCAATAAGCCAGGGAATCTTAAAAAATAGAATGACATAAAGAAAACAGTAAAAGGCCCAGATGTGATAGTATATGTTCCTAATCTCAGCATCTGGAAAGTAGAGAAAGGAGGACTTCACTGACTTCAGAGCAAGCCTGGTCCATATAGTGAGCTCCAGGCTAGTTGGGGCTACATATAGAGACCTTGTCAAAAGAAAAGAAAAGAAAAGAAAAGGGAAGGGAAGGGAAGGGAAGGGAAGGGAAGGGAAGGGAAGGGAAGGGAAGGGAAGGGAAGGGAAGGGAAGGGAAGGGAAGGGAAGAGACAATAACAAAAGACAGTAAAGAAAATTGTGGTTTTTTTTTTTTTTTTTTTTTTTTTTGGTTTTTTGAGACAGGGTTTCTCTGTGTAGCTCTGGCTGTCCTGGAACTCACTTTGTAGACCAGGCTGGCCTCGAACTCAGAGATCCTCCTGCCTCTGCCTCCCAAGTGCTGGGATCAAAGGCGTGCACCACCACTGCCTGTAAAGAAAATTGTTAAAAGGAACCTAGCACATGGCTTGTGTCTTTAATCTTCAGCCACCTGAGTGGACTGTGCAGAATCCATGATGAGTTCAAGGCCAGGGTGGGACACACAGTGAATTCTAAGCCACCCTGGGCTACAGAACGAGACCATGTCCCAAGAAAGGAAAAGTAGAAGAGGAGAGGAGAGGACAGGAAACAGAGACCAGAATGAGGCAAAAACAAAGGGGCCAAAGAGCAGATAAAAACCGAATAGTAAAACAAAGATCATATTTAAAGCTATAACTGGGAAGACTGGAGACTGTCTCAGAGGTTCAGAGCACTGGTTGCTCTTCCAGAAGACACGGGCTATTACAGCACCCACATGGAGAGTCATAACTTTCTTTAACTCCAGTACCAGGAGATCCAACACCCTCTTCTGGCCTTCTTGGCCACATGCTGCGCTGACATATATACAGCAAAAATACCTGAACAAATTTAAAAAAAAGCAAAACAACCAACCAATAAATAAATAAAATGTAAAGCTATAACAAGAAAGCTTCCCATGTAGATTTTTAACAGCCACCTGAATTTCAAAGGACTCACCAGTTCTCTAGAAAACTAAATCCAGTTTATTGACTTCAACACATAGCTAGTAAAACTATGAGACATCAAAGCTAAAGAAAAAAATCCTCAAGGCTTTCAGGCAGAAAAGATCAATAAAGTTCCAGAAGCAAGAGCAGATAGGCATCAGGCTTGAGACACAGAGCTGGGACAGTGAGTGCATGTCTGCTACCTGGCACCATGGGAGACTAAGGCTCAGGGACCTTAGCTCAAGGCCAGCCTGGGCTACCTAGTGAGACCCTCTCTCCTGACCCAGTGACTTAGTTCAGGTTTTATTGTGAAGAGACACCATGACCACAGCCACTCTTATAAAGGAAAAGATTTAATTAGGGCTGGCTTACAGTTCAGAGGTTTAGTTCATTATTGTCATGGTGGGATACATGGTGGTATGTAGGCAGACATGGTGCTGGAGAGGTAACTCAGAGTTCTACACCTGGATCAGCAGGCATCAGAAAAGGAACTGTGAGCCACTAGGCCTAATTTTGAGCTTGTGAGACCTCCAAGCCCACTCCTTAGTAACACATTTCCTTCAACAAAGTCACACCTACTTCACAAGATCACACCTCTGAATAGTGCCACTTCCTATGGGCCAAGCATTCAAACACATGAGACTATGAGTGCCATTCCTATTCAAACCACCACACCCAGGCTCGTGGAAAGCTTGCAGAGGCTTCCCTGTCTCTGAAAGCTGAAACTAGAGACATTTATAGAGCTAAGTAAAGGTTGTTGTCTCTGGAATTTAGCCTTGGCATAAAGTAACTACCTGGGTCCATCACCAAGGAGTGGGAACCACCTTTCGTCACCACAAAACTCCACTTACTGGATGCAAATGGGAAGAAGGGGCTTGCAGCCTTGGGAGCGCCCCACCAGAACCCACGAGATGCAAGTGTGGACATTTCCGGTCAGCAGCAGAAGCTGGAATGATTGCACTGGCTCAGTGTGACATTGACCAACTAGCAAGGGAAGCTGCCCCCTTACAGAGCACCTCACACAGGGCAGGGGCATAGGTGCTGGGGACTGCAGGATGACCAACACCTTGGATCCAGTGTCCCTGCTGAGGGATTCTACCTCCCTCACACCCTCCTTCAGATAATGACACAACTGACAAACAACATCTCCAAATAACATCAGTGACTTTCCAAACCTCAAGGCCATGGAAAACAGGAAGGCTGAGTCAAGTCAGGGGACATACTGCTGGTACAACAAGGGGACCAGGATGGGACTCTGGGTCAGAGACTAAGGATAGGTTGATAGTCCATATTTAATAGTTAATTAAAAACTAATTTACTACTACTAATAATAATTAATAATAATATAAAAGAGGCTCACTATGTACCCTGCGTGGAACTCAGTAGGTAGGCCATGCTGGCCTCAAACTCACAGCAATCCTGCCTCTGCCTCCTGAGTGCTAGGACACGGCCAGTCTGAGAGTTCTGTTTTAATGCCGTGCTTCTGATAGACGTGGATTGTTCACACAAGATGCTGTCCACAGGGAACCAGGTGAGGATCAGTGGAACAGAACTCAGACGAGTTTTGTAGATTTTCTGTAAATCTAAAATTGAGGCATGAATATAGATGGGGACTGTGAGAGGGGAGGGGGAGGTCTAAAGGGAAGGAAGGTGGGGAGAGGAACTGGTAAGAGAGTAAGTGAGACAAAAGCAGAAGGGGGTGAACCTGAGAGGGAGGGGACAGAAGGGGGAGGGGGGAAGGGCAAGTAAGAATGAAGCATAGTTTCTATGTCTGGAAATGACACAGTGAAACCCATTTCTTTGTATGCTAACCAAAACTAAAGTATACTTTTAACATCTATACGAAGAAGCCATGGTATAACTCATTACTTTGTATACTAAGCTAAAATATTTGATTGACAAATAAGTAATTAGGATCAGCGAGATGACTCAGTGGCTAAAGAAAGGCACCTGCTACCAAACCTGATGACCCGAGTTCAATTACTACAACCTACATGATAGAAGGAGACAACTGACTCCTGCAAATTGTCCTTCAGCTTACACACACAAATGCGCGTGAGCGCACACACACACACACATGCACATGCACACGTACACACATGCACACACACACATGTGCACACACACATGCACACACATACACGCACACATGCACATGCACACGCACACACACAAACACATGCACACGCACACAAATGCACACACACACATGCACAAATCCATACCCACACGCACACAAATAAATTAGTGTTTAAAAATGAACTAAAACAAAATTGGGCAAAAGTAAAACTTTTCTTTTTAGAAAAAGAATATCAAGCCATGCAGAGTGCTGTATGCCTTTAATTCCAGCTCTCAGGAGACAGAGGAAGGAGAAGAAGGAGGAGGAGGAAGAACATCAAGAAAGAACTTTTTTTTATGAGAGTCAGAGCCTGGCAGCTGCCCGTCAGCAGGTGAACGGTTGAAAGGGGGACATAGCTACAATGGAACAAATGCTATTCAGCAATGAGGAAAGAATTATTGCCTCGGATCAAAGTGGGTCAGCCCAGAAACATGGCGCTCATGAAAGAGCCCAGACACAAAGGCACAGCCTGGTGGGTCTGTTCTTGTGAAGTGCAGAGGTTGAGCTAATGTGACAAGAAAAGAGAGATGCCTCTTTCTGTCAGGGCAGCAGGACTGGAAAGGGCTTTGGGGATAGGGATTCTCCGGTGTGTGCCAGGGCTGGGGTATGTGTCCTCATGTTTGCACAAGCCCAAGAGGAAAGGTGGTTGCCACCAAAAGATGCCACTGTGTAAATTTTACTGCCCCCCCAAAAAAACCTTAAAAATAAAGCTTAGTTTAATAAAGCACTATAGGTGCATTAATTTTTCACGGACTTTGCTCACTACCCTCTAGGCTCCTCTAAGAACTGGAAGATGCAGAAGGCCTGAACCACATCTGCAGCCTTCCTTATCTGTACCTGGGGTGGGTGGGGGAGAGTCAAGTACGATCTTCTCAAAGAGCTTAAAATCTACTGAAGAGGCAAATGTGTGTCCTCAAAAGAAGTCAAGAAAAGAGACACCAGTGTACAGATGGCAGAAAGCATAGGAGTGGATGCTTACTATGAGTGACCACTAGGGACAAGCCAATCGAAACCAGTGAGACACAGGATGACAGGTGCCCACAGAATAAACAGAAAGCAAGTCTTCATAGAAACTGCAACCACTGGTGGGAATGGAAACTGAGGCAAGCACCATGGGAACAGTATGGCAATACATCAAACAGAAGGCCATACAATCGCAAGCTCCACTCTGGGAGGACGCAGTGGTTTTGGTTTAGGGGTTATTTTTTGTTTTAGTTTTTGTTTTTTAAGAAGGTCTCAGTGCTGGGTGTGATGGCACACTCCTTTAATTCCAGCACTTGGGTTTGAGGCCATAGTGAGTTCCAGGCTAACCAGGGCTACATAGATAGAATAGATAGATAGATAGATAGATAGATAGATAGATAGATAGATAGATAGATAGATAGATAGAAAGACAGACAGACATATATAGATACATAGACATATAGATACAGATAGATGATAGATAGATAGATAGATAGATAGATAGATAGATAGATAGATAGATAGAGACAGACAGACAGACAGACAGATATAGATACATAGATATATAGATACATACATACATACATACAGATAGATAGATAGATAGATAGATAGATAGATAGATAGATAGATAATTATGTTTATAGTGGACTCTAAATATAGACAGTATCAAAACAGTCTTAGCTATTCCCATAGGGGTGTCCACAGTGACACTGTACACAAGCTAAAACGTGGAGAGACATATATATACATTGAAGGATAAATGCAAACAGATTATTGTCCTCCAGCCAGATTATGGTCCTCCTGAGCCTTAAAGGCTTATTGGTTAAGAGCACTTGTTGTTCTTCCAGAGGATATGAGTTCAAATCCCAGCACCCATGTCAGGCAGCTCACAACTGCCTGCAACTCCAGCCCTGGGGAAGCTGATGCCCTCTTCTGACCCTACTGACACTAGAGACATTTGCACATGAATAATTTTTTTTTATTTAAAAAGAAGACAGAAGGGGATGTCAGCACCTCACAGTGCAGCATGGATGAATCTTGAAAAAATGATGCTTGGTGAGATAAGCCGATCACAAGAAGGTCCACATTATGATTTCACTTCTGATGTCCCCAGAATAGGCAGATAAGAAATGATGGGAGCCTGGGAAGTCAATGGGGGGTTGGCATCTAAGGAGGATGAAGTTTCAAAAAAATTTTTTTTGTTTTTTCGAGGCAGGGTTTCTCTGTGTAGCCCTGGCTGTCCTGGAACTCACTCTGTAGACCAGGCTGGCCTCGAACTCAGAAATCTGCCTGCTTCTGCCTCCCAAGTGCTGGGATTAAAGGCGTGCGCCACCACTACCTGGCTCAAAATTTTTTTAAAAAGATTTCTACTACTTAATGTATGTGTTTGTGTGTCTGCACATGCAGGTTTCTATAGAAGTCAGAAGACAGTGTCCTATCTCCTGGAGCTGGAGTTACAGGCACTTACAAGATGCCCAGCATAGGTCCTGGGAACTGTACTCAGGCCCCCTTGTGAGAAAGGAGATTTTATTCTATTAGAGGTTGCCATCCTGCCAAGGGGCAATATTCTGCAAGCCTCCCTCACCTGGCAGAACATTTGTTTATACAAGGGCTCCTGTGGATACAGTCACCACCTGCTGTGGAATAGAAACCAATCCCTGTTCCTCCCCTGCTGTGCCTGCTAGCCCCTTTTGGGTGGTGACACACCCTTTTATCAAAAAGAAATCACCTTATCCCTTTGTGCGACATCAGGATTATTCTTTGTTTCTAACACTTGGAAGAGCAGAAAGGGTTCTTAACTGCTGACTCTTCAGCCCCTGAACTTTACGTTTGCAAGACAAAAATAGACCTAGAGGTGGGTGCTGAGAGTGTGATGGGTTTTCTAAAAGTGTAAATGTGCTTAATACTACAGAACTGTACCCTGCTCAAGAGGCCCAGGTGTCGAATCTTATAATGTGCATATTTTGCCACAGTTAAAATACACACAGCTTACAAAATTACCCCCACCCCTCTTTAAGCCTGTCATGCAATGGAATCCCTGCAGAGAGTGGGAGATACCAGCTTCCACTGACTCCTGATAGGCCTTACTGACCTTGCCCTGGGCAGCCCTACCTGCCCTGTCCCTGCCCTCAGATAGAGTTAGGGCTCACGCTGGGATAAATGTAGGCAGGAGTGCAGAAGGGGCGAATCTTGAATCTCACTTCCACATGGGTTTGCTTCCTGGCTTACTTCCAACCTGTTCTTCTCCTCTTGGAGTTTTAATTCAAATGCTACAGAAAACAAATCAAAACAAAACAAAAACAAAGAACAGAAGATCTTTAGCCTTGGAACACACAGGATCCCCGAGCCCTGAAGTTTCAGCTGCTCCTGGTGGTGGTGACAGCGGCAGCAGTGATTCTGGCCAGAAGACTCCCCTAACTCAGGCTTCCTAGTGATTCTTCAACATTTTACCCTGAACTGCCAAGGGCTTCACCAATGCCCGCTGGACATGGCAAAGACCAAGCACCTGCCAGCCTCCAATCAAAGGTGGGCACTGGAGCAAAACAATCCAGCTGCCCTTTCTCCACTGTAAAAGACACCAACCTAGAAGAGCCTAGATGTAGCAAGGACACAAAATTGAAATGCCAAGGCCATAAAACATCAGCAGAGGGGAAGCAGTCAAGTTAGAAAGTAAGCTGTCAAAAAAAAATAGGTGTGGTGGCGCGCACCAGTAACCCCAACACACGGGAGGTTAGGACAGGATATCTGCCATAAGTTCAAGGCCAGGCTGGACAATGTAGGGAATTTAACCCAAGGCAGTCCAGGTTGCACAGTGAGACTCTTGTCTCAAAACAACGAAAGAAAAATGAAATAAAAAAGGAAAAAACAGGAAAGAAAAAGAGGGGAGGGCTGGGGAGATTCATCAATAGATCTTTACCACTCTATGAAAGTATAAAAAACCTGAGTTTGAATCCCCAGGACCTGTGAGAAAAAGCCAGGCATGGGTGATGTGTCTGTGGTCCTAGCACCCTGCTGTTAGATGGGAGTTGGAGAGAGAAGAATCCCAGAAGCTCTGGAGACAGCTAACTTGACATGTGCAGTAGCAAACAAGAGATCCTGGCTCAAGATAGAAGGATTGGTATTTAACTCTGACCTCCATATATGTGTGATATGATGGGTGTACCCACATGCATGTGCCTGTACACACACAAACACACACACACACACGTACAAGCACACACACACACACGCACATGTACACGCACACACACACCCCACATACATACACGAGAAAAAAGAAAGAGAGAAAGAAGGCAGATAAGCCACTAGGAAGGGTGTCATGGTACTGTTGGGTACTGACTCAGAAGTGGCTTTCTGAGATCCCAATCTACTACTTATGTCTGATATCTGAAGGGTGATCGGGACAGCCACCTTTTTGGGTTGTGGTGCCCCAGTTTGAACATCAGGCTGTGTGAAATCAGAGCTGCAGAGAGACCCTGAGTATGAAAGTATGGCTGTGATGTCATCAAGTCCCCAGTGGTAAAAGGACTGCTCTCATCAGTCACTCCATGCGGGACCTGCCCCCTGATCCTTCAGTCCCAGTAGGGACAAGGAACTCTAGGTAATCCAACCTGGTTCACTAAGGAGGGGAATGAAGAGAGAGACACACAACCTGAAAAGGGAGCTGGGGCCTCTGCGGGGGAGACCAGGTGGAAGGGCCTTGTGGACACGCTAATAGACCCTGCCCTTGAGTTCCACTTACTGCCAGGAACAGTTTAAGCCCCTCTGCAGCTCACTTGTGCCCTTTACTGTACCTGCCATGCCAGGCAATAGCCTCCATTCAATTCTATCTATTTCTGGACAACCACCAACCATAGTATATAAGCACAGGGTGTGCAGAGACCCAGTGGATATAGTGGTCTTGCTGGCCTAGGCCAGCCAGTGTGGACTACAACCAACCAAGCCTCCAGCTAACCAGCATGCTACTTGCATGCCCACCCCAACTCCAGGCTGTCGCACCTGTATCCAAGCTAGGCCAGCAGCTCCAGGAACTCAGCCCTTTGTGCTATCCTCTTCCCCAGCACCATTCCTGGCTCCCACAGGCAACCACAGGCACTACTAGTACAGGGTGAGCCCAGGGGAGCACACAAAGCCCTCTGAACACACTTCCTTCCCAGCCAACTGCTGACTCCCTAGAACACACTCCTGCTGTTGTAGGTGACCCACAGCAAATGCATGAACATAGAGTGGGCCAAGGATGTTCATCAAGAAGGGGTTGAAAATATGTGGGGTGCCCATGGTGAGATAGTCCTTGACAAAGAAGGAAATGGCACCATGCTAAGGACATTATGGAAAGTCAAACAAGCCAATCCTAGACAGACAAGAGCCAGATGGCTCCACTTACGAAGAGATCCAACATGGTCAAGCCAGATTGCAATGGTGGGCAGTAGAAGCAGGCATGTGCTCCAGGTGTCTACTCTAGGACACTGTGGCTACAGCTGGTAATTGGCCATGATTGACAATGAAAGTATTATGAGCTTTGTGTGTGGCTTTTCTCATTGCTGCCACCCAATATTAAGCCAAGGGGAACTTAAGGGAGGAGTGATTTTATTGTAGCTCAGTTTCACAGCAAAGGAGTGGGGGGGGGCGCATGGCGACTGGGGCTCTGAGGACAAGATGTTCACACACGAGCCTGTGGGAGACATTTCACACCAAAACCATTATACTTAGAATCTGTTAAGAGGACAGACATCCTGAAAAGTGCTCTCACCTGCCACAATAGAAGCAAAAATAGAAAAGAGTCCATCTGGTTGTTCTGATGGAGAAGGCCATGCTGTTCTCATTAGAGACCTAGGCAAGGTGATGGCGAAAGATTCATGTGAAACCTCCTCCCATAAGGGAACCAGGGCGGTGCCTACAATGCTGCTTATGACAGAGTTCCTTTTTATCTTTTCACTTCACATAATAACAAGTTTTACTAATTTCAGTATTGAGACGAGGACCTATTGTATAGCCCAAGACATATTTGGTATTGAGACACAGTCATATTCTGGGCACCATGTAGGTTCAGAACATACTATATAGCCCATCCTGAACTCAAAGCAATCCTCCTGCCTCAAACCCCAGAGGACATGAGCCACCATATCCAGCAATACTTTTTAAATTAGTATAGCATTTTTTCATTCTCTTGGATTTTGAAATCACAAAGAGTACAAACTTTGGTACCTGAACCTCAGACCTTGAACTGGATGACTGACTGCTATCAGCTGCCACTAGGGCCAGATTGTGGGTGGGAGATTCTTATGAGAAACGGGAGAGGCGGGGCAGGAAAAACCACGAGTGACAGGTTCTCATCCATTAGGACTCAGCCGGCATCCACCTTCTCCTATCTAAATCACAATGTTTACTTAACACAGGAAATTTTTTGAACTAGCTGTGGTGGCTTACACATGGCTGATGAGTCTCTTTTAGACTAGGGTCAGACCAGTGGTTGTAGCATTTTCTTACAGCCACAGAACTTAGTTCTGCCTGCGAAAGCCCCGGGAAGGGGACACAGGTACTGCAGGCCCAGAAACCCCATGGAACCATGTGGGCTTAGCCAACGCTCTTCCTGCAGAAAACACTCTAATGTCTTCTGTGTGTGTGAGCCTCAAAGCTTGGCTACAAGAAGGCAAACCAGACTCCTCATCTCACCAGTGTAGAGTGAAATACTGCAGGTGATTGCTATAAGGGTTTAAATTCACAACCACACGTTGGTTTCCTGAGAAAAGAAGGCCGAGAAGGCCTTGCTCTCTGTGTATTAATTGGGTACCTTGGTGGAAAGAGGACCCTGGCCTTCTTTGCTCCACCCAGAGGGCAAGTTGGGAGTACTCCCTCCTGCAACTCCGCTCTCTAGCTTGGGACCCACAACCTAGGCCAGAGTCTTTTCTGGTGTCCTGCTGTTCTGCCAGAGAGCACCTAGCTCTGAGTCACCACCGCTTCACCACCAGCTTACTGTATTTGCAGGCAGTCTGCAAAACGGGCTTGGGCTTTGCGCGGTTCACCGCCTTGTGGAGAAAGCCTGTATCTAGCTGGGAAGCAAAAGGTTTTGGGTTTTTTGCTTTTTGTTTTTAAAAAAAACCCAACCATTTTTTTTAATAGGCAAGGTCAAATGGATAGGCAGATCCTTTTCCTAAGAAAACTGCCCAGGCCAGCATCCTCTCACCAACTCCCAAACACAAGCAAATGGTAATTCGGTGGCCTTGCATATCCTCAGCATAGGTCCCATTGCTGTGCGTTCATCCCGGAAACGGGAACATGGGAAAAATTTAAACCATCTGCCCAAAAATAAAAATCTAAAAAGGCCCGGCAGCACCATCCTGGAGGAGGTACTGTAAAGACGACGAGTCCCCAGCGGCGGCGGCGGCGCACCTGCGTGTCCACACCCAGCGCAGCGTCACCGGCAGTTCCCTAGGCCTGCGCTGGGCTGGCCCTGCTCCCGCACACCGCGGGAAACCGGTGCGGTGAAATAAATGGCCAGTGGAACGCGAGAAATCTCCCAGAGAGGCAAAGACCTCAACCCAGGCAAAGCCTCCGGACCCCGGATCACCAGGGAGAGTCGAGCAAGCCCCGCCACCTTGCTCCATCCCGGTGCCATCCCGCTCCATCCCGGCGCCACCCCTAGAGTCGCTACCCTGCGCCATCCCATACACTCTGGGCGTCGCCACCCTTTTCTATTCCGGTGCCATCTCCGCCACCCTGGGCGTCACCACCTCGCTCCATTCCGGTGTCATCTCCGGCACCCCAAGCCACCTCCAGCCCGCCGCGCGCAGGGCATCCGCCGGCCCTGAATACTCCGTGACAGAAGCCGGTGGAGCGTAAAGAGCCCTGCAGAGCGCGTTCCTCATCCCCTCCCAGGTCAGCTGTGGGGTGCGTGGGATCCTGAGGATCTCACCGCTGCTCACCAAGATTCCCCTCGATCAGGCTTCGGGCGGCGGCGTCCGACGGCCGGGCTCAGCCATCGCAGTGGCGCTGCGGCGGGCGGGGGCCGCGCGTCACCACGGGCAGCGCCCCGAACCCCGGCCCGCCCCTGCGGGCGCTCCAGCCTGCGCCGGCCCAGCGTCGCACTCCCCTTGGCTTCCCCAGATCGCTGCGCTTATTCCTTTAAGAAATAAGTCTTGGGTCCGTTAAAGTGAGAAACGACATTGCCATTGCCTAAGATGGCTCTAGTGATTTAGAGGACCCCGCTGTGCTGGGTGGGGATCTAAAAGCCAGCCAGATTAAATGTGCCTACGGGTCGCCCAGGGCCACGCGCCCACGAGGGGACTATCCGTGGTAGGAATCACTCACCCCTCATTGCGTGCTGGATGTGAGCAGCCATGAGCAGTGCCCGCGAGTTGCACGTGGGTGTCCCAACCCTTAACCCTTTGCTTCCCGGCTCCAAAAGCTGCTTTCCAGGGCTCTGTAGGAAGAGAAACGTTTTTCCGGGCTTCAGCAAACAAATGTTATCCCTGATGCCAACACTCATAGCTCTGTCCTCTCTGCTTCTCTTTGCCCCTGCCCCTTCCTATATTGGACATAGAACATAGGGTCAAGTGTTCTGCCTATAAGCTATATCTCAGCCCTCTGTTCCCTCACTTTTTTTTGTTTTGTCCTGTGATAGTATGTTCTAGTTTCATCTCTGCTGCTGTATTAAAGTCCCTGGTAAAAAGCAACTCAGGGAACAAATAAGTATATTTCAGCGGCAATTCCAGGTTACAGTCTATATTGTGGAAAGTCAAGGCAGGAACTTTAAACAGCTAGTTACCTATATCTGCAGTCAAGAGCCAAAAGAAACGAACGCTCTCACTTGCTTACTCGCTTGTGTTCAGCTCCATTTCTTCACTTCACAGGGGAGGATCCCCCTTCATAGGGAATTGTGACGCCCACATGGGGCTGGGTCTTCTCACATCAATTCATTACATCCTCACAGAAATGCTCACAAGCCTGCCCCATGTAGACAATCTCTCAGTGAGACTCTTTTCCCAGGTGATCCTATCTAGGTTGTGCCAAAGACAATTAAAGGTAACCATCACATCCAAACACTGTGACGCATGCCTCTAAATCCCAGCACTTGGGAGGCTAAGCACAGGCAGAACTCTCTGAGTTCAAGGCCAGCCTGGTTTACATACTACATAGTGAGTTCCAGGGATACCAGGGTTACATAATAAAATCCTACAAACAAACAAACAAACCTACCATTGCATAGGGTCCTTGGGTGTTCTGTAACTTACCGTATATTGACCAGGCTGGCCTCAACTTATAATGAGTCCCTGCCTGCATCTGCCTCCAAAGTGTTAGAATTACAGGCATGCTGACAACTGGTGGATGCTGGTGCTTCTTTTCTTCTTCTCCTTCTCCTCATTCTCCTTCTCCCCCTCCCTCTCCTCCTCTTCCTCCTTCTTTTTTTCTTCTTCTTCTTGTTCTTCTTCCTCCTCCTCCTCTTCCTCCTCCTCTTCTTCTTCCTCTTCCTCCTCCTTCTTTTAATCCTGTGACAGGTTTCACTATCTTCCTCTAGCTATGTAGCCAGGCAGCTCTTGAATTTGCAATATTCTCACCTCAGTCTTCTGAGTAGTAAGATTATAGGCCTATGCCTCCATGTTGGGTTTCTTTCCCACTTCTAAATGTGTCTAGGTTTGGTGGCATAATCCCAACCCAGAAGGCTGAGGCAGGAAGATTGTTGGAGGTCAGCCTGGGCTATATAGTAATTACCAGACAAGCATGGGTTACACAGTAAAATTCTGTCTCAAAACAGAACAACAAGCAACTTCACAAAACACATAAATATTTTGTCTGGGCCTTCATCCAACAGAGTGAGTCCTGAGTGGCTGGAGAGTTGGATGACAGGATAGATAGATGCAGGGAGAGGATGAGTACTGGAGTGAAGATCTCCATTCAGGTAGACCACGATCCAGCAGACTATACCAGATAGTGTGTGCACACGCATGCACACACACACACACACACACACAGGCAAGTTGGGGGTGGGTGTCAGGTGATGGGGTCTCCGGGAAACAGGTCTCTGAGTGACAATACCAGTGTGCGATCAGTGGACTGAAAATGAAAATCATATCCAGATTAAGGGTCTGCCCCAGTGAAGACAGCTCCCTTCAGGCTCCCTGAGGTATGGGTTGGAGCTATGTTGCAGACCAGGTGGACAGCTCCGGTGCTGCCATGCGTCTTCAAGCCTGTGCCAACCTCCCAGGCAGAATCGTCTGTACCCCAGCTCTACTTTGCATGCCTCAGTCAACTTGTTTTTAGGGACCTTTCCATGAAACTATTACTACACGTGGGAGGACCAGGAGGGGAACAGGAAAGCAAGTACACTCAGAGGGACGCTGCCTGTGCCACCAGATGAGGTCATGCCTGAGAGAAACCTTCTGTTTATGACAGGGTCTAGTGTAGCCAAACTGGCCTCAGATAGCGGAGGATGGTGCTGATCTCTTGCCTTCACCTCTCAAGTGGTGCTGAGATTTAAAAAAAAAAAGCCACCAGCGGCCATACCAAGCTCCTTTATTCTTTTTTAAATTTTTTATGTGAGACAGATTTCCATGTAGCCCAAGCGGACCTTGAACTTGCTATATAACTGAGGCTAACCTTGAAATCCTGATCTTCCTGTCTCTACCTCCCAAGTCCTGGGATTGAACAAGCACATCCAAATGGAAACAATCTTGTACATATCTGGTTTATTAGACTGTTTGAATTATACCAAAATCATAGATACCTTTGAAAAACCACAAGCTATCTCAGTTTCATTGGCTACAACTGACCAAGCAGTCTTGACTTTGTTTCCTAGCCAGCCATTGCCAATCACAGGTTCCTGCTAATCTTTTCTTAAAGGTTTATTTTATAATTTACTTGTTTACTTGTGTGTGTGTTAATATGCAGAAGCTAGAACATACTGTAGCTGGAGTTACAGGTGGTTGTAAGCTGTGTGATGTGAGTGCTGGGAATCAAACTCAGGTCAGCAGGGGTCTCATAACTACTGAGCAGCTCTCCAGCCCCTTACATTCCAACTTTAATCACTAATATTACTCCCCAGATTACACATTGCACTTCTTGCAATGATGGGGTGATGAGGAGAAGCGGCGATACAGGCTCAGGCGCAGGGAACCTTAGGTAGGGTCCGGATAAGTAGCCTCAATAACCTGTAGTTATTGAGCTATTCAGGCACAGCGGCGTCAGGTGCAGCTCTGGTGACAGTTTCAAGGTACAGCTGGATTAGCACAGGCTGCTTGTCAGGAGACACACTTGGGCTGGAGCCTAAGGATGAAAGCAGGAGTCCTTTCCTCTGACAGTTTTCCTGGACAAGGCTTGTGAAACTGATCAATCTTTCCTTCTGCATCTTGGTATTGGGTCGCTTCTTCTTTCATAGTCCTGATACCAGGCTTGCATCTGCTGTGGTTGACAAGCTTGTGTGTCTCAAATTTCTGACATTATGTGGTATACTTTCAGGTATCATTATTGATTGGTATAAAGAAGTTATTTCCCAGCCTGTGTCATCTGCTTTGCTGACAGATGGTGGCTGTCTCTTGGGTAAGCAGGATGTACAGAGTCAGTCTTCTTTGGCATTTATACTCAAAGTGAACTAACTCAGGTCAAGGCTGTTGCTTTAGAAAGTAGAATAATTCAAAGCTTGGCACATTCCTCACGTTATAGATAGATTCACACCTCTCTTAATACACAGCACAGACTGACTAGCTCAGACAACAGGGAGTCGTCATCCACAGTTCTGGAGACTGCAAGTCCAAGGTCAAATGCTTATGGGATTCATTTCTCTTGAGACCTCTTTCTTTAGCTTGCACATGGCCATCTTCTTGCTATGTCCTCAAATAGGTTTTTTTGGTTTCTCTTTGTAGGCATGGCTACTCTGAAACTCACTCTGTAGACCAAGCTCTCCTCAAACTCAGACTTGCCTCAGTTCTGGGACTAAAGGCAAGTGTCACCATCACCTGACGCATCCTAAGGACCTATCTCCAGATAGTCGAATTGAAGGTGAGGACTCAACATATGGATTGCTAATGGCTTGTGGGAGATAATTCAGCCCATAACAAGTCTCAAACAATATCTTTTCCTTTTTACAGTGGCATTTTGTGTTACATACTGGTCTTCAAAGTTTGTTGGATCCAATAATATCTAGTAATGATTGGAAATTTCTACTGTATGGTCTTAATGATATATGAACTATGGTAAACTATGGTAGGATAGTTCTTCTGAGATCCTATGTGGAAGCCATAAGTAACTTCTCAGAGGAGGATATATATTCACACACACACACACACACACACACACACACACACACACACACGCCTTGACTGCGATCATCCTCTTGAGGTCTGTAAAGCAATGCTCTTATGTCCCACAGGCACTTGGAACGTGACAGCTTCACTGTAACAAGGCCAAGTGGAAGCATGATGCCTTGCTGTCTCCTCAGCACTTCCCCTCTCTCATCCCCACTCGAATTTACTTCGCAAACAAATGCACGCCCAAATTTGGTACATATTGTCCCTAAAGTTCACCTTTTGTGGTGAAAGATGTAAGTTGCAATATGCTGTCTCCTCTCACTTTGCAGCATTGCCCCAGTCCCCTGTGCCACCAGGAACAAGTACTGTAGCAAGCTCTTGGTCTGTCATCCCGGCACGCCTGTGTCTTCAGCCAGGTGTCTCGGGAGCTTCTGCTTCTTGTCTGTGGAACCTGCAGATGAGCTGGGTTTTTGGAGTTTTTTTTAAAGATCTATGTATTTATTGTATGTATATGAGTACACTGTAGCTGTCTTCAGACACACCAGAAAAGGACATCAGATCCCATTACAGATGGTTGTGAGCCACCATGTGGTTGCTGGGAATTGAACTCAGGGCCTCTGGAAGAGCAGTCAATGCTCTTAACTGCTGAGCCATCTCTCAGCCCCGAGAGCTGTTTCTAATATGTATGGCCAGTGTCGCTGACCTGGATCCCTCCGGACTAAATTGTGGCAAAGAGCAGAGTTAGCAGAGTTGGAAAGCTGTTAAATCAAGTCCTTGAGGAGATGCTGTATTAGTTACATGACTGGTTGCTGTCACAGAATGCCTGACAGAGAGACTTAAGGGAGGAGAGGTTGGTTTTGGCTCACAGTTCAGAGGGAGACAATCACACTGGTGGAGAAACCATGGTGGCTGAAGAGCCTCCTGTTTTGTCAAGTCAGAAACTTCAGGAATGACTTTTTACAATCTTGGAGGATTAGAAAGCAAAGAATTTTGGCCAAATCCAGAGGTGACTGTTACCTTCAGGGCTCACCCTCAGACCTTTGCATCTGCCTGCTAGGCTTCATCTCCTAAAGGTTCCACAAGCTCCTAAAGCATCCTGCCCCTGCTGGAGACAAGGTGATCTAACACAGGAGCCTGTAGACCTCAGATCCAAACACACAGTGCTGCCCACAGTGAGCAGAGGTTCAGTCTGTTACACTGTGACAGGCCGTGACAGAGCAGAAGGACAAATACCCAATCCTGGATTCAAAGCAAGCGCAGTCCAGTCCTTAGAGGAAATACCAAGGGTGAGGCATTTCATTCGTGAGAAAGGGATCTGCACTTTATTTATTATTTTATTTATTTTAGATACAGCCTCATGTAGCCCAGGCTACCTTCATTTCCTCGGTGCTGGGATTACAAGCACAAATCACGTTGCACAAGTAATTCATTTCCTTCCTTTCTCCTTTTCTCTTTTCTTTTTGAAAGTATCTAGAGAGAAAACAGAGAGCGTGCTAGGAAACCATCAACTCATTAAGCAAAACACATGGAAGACAGGAGGGGACACAATCTTCTTAGGATTCCCAAATATTGGAAGTCAGTGTTCACAATGCCAGCACTTGCATTAATACCAAAATTGGTCCGGTGTGAGGAAGACTTGTGAATGGTACTGCATTTTAAAAAGAAAAAGAATTCTTGGGCCAGACGCCTGCAATTCAGCACTTAAGAGACTAAGGAAGGAAGGTTGCTATGAGTTCAAGGGCATCCTGGGCTATATGGAAGAAGGAAAAGAAGAGATCAGGGGATAGTCATCAGAAATGTATATCCAGAAAATATATTTTTCTTTCAGGAAAAGAAGTGAATCAAGACATTTTTAGCAAGTTGTGGTGATGTCTTTAATCTCAACACTCTGGAAGCAAAGGCAGACAGATTATGTATGAGTTTGAGGTCAGCCAGGTCTACCAAGCAAGTTCCAGGGTAGCCAGGTTCTTCTACACAGAGAAACCCTGTCTTGGAAAACAAACAAACGAATGGATAGGAAAAGTGTCCTCAAGAACAAAGGCACATTTTAAAATGTATTTATTTGTTTGTTTGTTCATTGGGCTTTGTGGGGGTGGGTATTTTGTTTTGTTTTTGAGACAGGGTTTTTCTGTGTAGCCCTGGTTGTCCTGGAGTTCATCCTGTAGACCAGGATGGCCTCAAACTCAGAGATCCCTCTGCCTTTGCCTCGAAAGTGCTAGGACTAAAGATGTGTGTCATCACCGTCTGGCCTAGAATTTATTTTTTTTTATTTATTTATTTTTTTTGGTTTTTCGAGACAGGGTTTCCCTGTGTAGCCCTGGCTGGCCTGGAACTCACTCTGTAGACCAGGCTGGCCTCGAACTCAGAAATCCTCCTGCCTCTGCCTCCCAAGTGCTGGGATTAAAGGCGTGTGCCACCATCGCCCAGCTAGAATTTATTTTTTAAAGATCTATTTTATTATTTTTATTTGTGGATATGTTGTATCTGTGTAATGTATGCCACATGTGTGCAGTACCCACAGAGGTCAGAAGAGGGCATCAGATTCCCTGGAACTGTAGTTACAGATGGTTGTTCGCAGCACATATGGATGCTGGGAATCACACTGGGGTTCTCCAGAAAAGCATTCAGTGCTCTTAACTGCTGACCCATCTCTCCAGCACTCCCCAGCCTCTAAAAATCTGAAAGCAACTTGAGAGTAAAAGTGAGTGAAACAGAGAAAGCAGACTGGATAAATTCTAACAGCCCAGCCTCAAGACAGCTGCTGTCTCTATCCTTCCATCCAACAAAATAGACTGAAGGCAAGATTCATTTCCAGAAATGCATTTCCAGATGGCCACTCAGAAGAAGGAAATCAACTCATTAGGGAGACATGAGTTTTCAATGCATATACACACAATGACATAAGTTAAAACATAGAAAGCAAAATTTGACAGACATATTAACAATGCAACACTCTATAATGATCATGAGAGAAACCAATGCCCCTGTTTCATTAATTACTAGAAGTTAGGCATGAGGTTGGTGAGATGGCTCAGTGGTTAAGAGCACTGACTGCTCTTCCAGAGGTCATGAGTTCAATTCCCAGCAACCACCTGGTGGCTCACAACATCTATAGGGGGATATGGTGCCCTCTTCAGGCAGGCGAATGCAGCAGAACACTCATACATTAAATAAATAAAGGGGTTTTTTTTGTTGTTGTTGTTGTTTTTTAAAGAAGTTGGGCATGATGACACGTAAGAGGCTGAGGCAGGAGGATCATTTAAGCTCAAGAATTGCAGGGCACCCTGATCAATATACCGAGATCCTATATTTAAAAAAAAAACACATTATAAGGGGGGAGGGTGGAGATATGGCTCAGCGGCTAAGAGCACTGGTTGTGCTTCCAAAGGACCCAGGTCTCATTTCCAGCACTCACAACCACATATAATTCCAGTCCCAGGAGATCAAAACTCTCTTCTGTCCTTCTCAGCCACCAGTCACGCACATGGTGCACAAATAAATATACAGGCAAAACACTCATCTACACAGAATAAAATAAAATGAAAATAAATCAGATGGACAAATAAGCAGACCCTAACCACACATAAATTGTGAATAGAGTTAACAAACTTGACCTGATAGGCTCATCTAGAAAGCTGCTGTCAGTGATGTAATGTTTTTAAACACAAGCAGAAATTCTAAATGCCACCCATATTCTAGACGTCTCAAAAAAAATCAAAGAATTAAAAATCACAAAATCACACAGAGCATATTGTCTGACCATAATGCAATTAAGCTAGAAATCAGTAACAAGATAACCAGAGTGTGGCCATATGCCTGGAAATAAAAAACATACTTTGAATAACACATTTTGGTCAAAGAATAAACATGAGGCATTAGAAAAGGCTTTTAAACATGCCAGGATGGAAACAGTAGTTATCGAGGTGAGATGCTGTGAGGGCCACCCTCAGCATTCCACAGCCAGAAATGCAAACATCAGGTCGAAGTATCTAAAGGCAAGAAAGGGGCTACACAGCTAAGGTCAGTTGCCATTACATGTGTACACATTTAAAATCCATATTCCTGGGACTGGAGAGATGGTTCAGTGGATAAGAGCACTGACTGCTCTTCCATAGGTCCTGAGTTCAAATCCCAGCAACCACATGGTGGCTCACAACCATCTATAATGAGATCTGATGCTCTCTTCTGGTGTGTCTGAAGACAGGTACAGTATACTTACATATAACAGCAAATAAACAAATAAATAAATAAATCTTTGGGCCAGAGTGAGCGGGGTCAGAGCAGGCAGGGTTGGAGCGAGCAGAGGTCCTGAGTTCAATTCCCAGCAACCATATGATGGCTCACAACCATCTGTACATCATATTGTTTTCAGCTAGTCTGACCTACATGAGACCCTATCAGAATGACAGAGATTAAGAAATCAATTATTGTCCAGGCACCTTTAATCTTAGCACTCAGGAGGCAGAGGCTAGTGGATCTCTGAGTCCAGGAACAGCCAGGGCTACAGAGTGAAACTCTGTCTCAATAACAACAACAACAACAACAAAATAAAAAGAAAGAGAGAAGAAAGAAAGAAAGAAAGAAAGGAAAATGAGAAGACGGAATTAAAAAGAAACCAAATGCCAGTACTATAGAGATGGTTCAGCTGCTGAGAGCCCTGGCTGCTCTTCTAGAGGTTCCAGGTTCAATTCCCAGCGCCCACATGATGACTCACAATCATCTGTGACTCTAGTTTCAAGAATCTAACACCTTCTTCTGGTCTCCAAGGATACCAGACAGGCAAATATTGTACAGAGGTGCATGCAGGCAAAACACCCATGCTTATAAAACTTTAGAAAATTAATTTTGAATGAAAAGTAATGACAAGGGTTGCTGAGGTTGTGCACATGCTAGGGGTGGGGCTATAAACAAGCGCTGACATTACGGAAACTCCTCAAAATTCTAAAACAGCAACTCTATCTACCTTATGACCCAGCTGTGCCAAACTTGGGTATTCACCCGCAAAGGACACCACATCAGCACCCCACAGATTGGAATTGTACATGAGGGTCTGCTGCAGCTCTTTTCACAATAGCTGAGTTAGGAAACGGATCGAGGTATCCAACCATAGAGGAACGGATAAGAAAGTCATGCTATAGGTACACAATGGGAGTTTACAGCCATAAGGATGGAATTATGGCCAGGTGATTGTAGCACAGGCTTTTATTCCTAGTGCTTGGGAGGCAGAGGTAGATAGATCTCTGTGAGTTCAAGGGAAGCCTGGTCTACAAAGAAATTTCTAGGATCCCCAGGACTACACAGAAAAACCCTGTCTCCAAAAAACAAAACAACAAAAACAAAAATGGAATTATGTCATTTTAGGCAAATAGATATGAATGGAGACAATCATGTTAAGTGAATTAGGTCAATTCAGAAAGACAAATATCAAATGTCTTCATTTATGTGTTGTTCCTAGATTTTAAATTTTTATTTATATGTATACATGTGTATCTAAATGTGGGATTGTGTATGGTGAGTGGGTTTGTACATGTGAGTGCAGTGCCCAAGAAGGCCAAAAGAGGGCATCAGACATCCTGAAGCTGGGAACTGCCCAATTTGGGTGCTGGGAACTGAGCTCTGCTACTCTGAAACAGCAGAATGCCCTCTTAACTTCTAAGTCATCTCTCTCCACTCACCCCTGCCACACACCTGGTGTGTGTGTGTGTGTGTGTGTGTGTGTGTGTGTGTGTCTGTCTGTCTGTCTGTCTGTCTGTCTGTCTGTCTGGGGATCAGAGGAAACTAATAGGAGGGCTCCAGAGAGGTGAAAAGCGGGGAGGGGAGGACTCCAGAGAGTGTGTTCAAAGAGTATTATACATCTATATGAAAAACATCCTGGCCTGGAGAGATGGTTCAGTGATTAGAGCACTGACTGCTCTTCTAGAGATCCTGAGTTCAATTCCAAGCAACCACATGGTGGCTCACAACCATTTGTAATAGGATCAGATGCCTTCTTCTGGTGTGTCTAAAGACAGCTACAGTGTACTCATACGAATAAAATAAATACATCTTTTTTAAAAAAAGGAAAATGTCCTATGTAGCACTGCACCTTGCACAGTGAGTGTGTGCTGATAGGATAAGACTTCTTTTTTCGAGATAAGACCTCTACATAGCATGGTCTGTCCTGGAACTCACTATGAGATCTCCCTGTCTCTGCTTCCTAAGTGCTAGGATTAAAGGTGAGCAACCATCACCACACCTGTCTTTCTCAAATCTATTTTGTTAGCTACCAGGATAGCAACATGGCTTTGGGGCAGGGCTGTTCGCACATTCAAGGATTTTTTTTTTCTCTCTATCTGTTTTAGGAACTTAGAAAAATAACAAATCAAACTCAAATATAGTGAAAGGAATTAATAACTATAAGATAAAAACTCATGAAATTGGAGAAAAAGTACAATAGAAAAAATAAACTAAGCCAGAGTCTACTTTAAACATATCCTTAGAGGCTCTAGGTTTTTTGTTTGTTTGTTTGGTTGGTTGGTTGGTTTTGGGGCAATCATGAAGCTGAGTATATCCTTCCTAGCCACCAGTCATCAGAAACTCACTGAAGTGAACGAGTGTGCGTGCTATAGAGTAAGGGGTATTCTTGTTATAGACCAAGGAGAACTAGTGAGAGAAAGAGCAAGTCTACTTGGTTGATTCATTGACGGTGTTAGTCTGAGTGTTTGCATTATGGTTAGTGGGATGCGGGGGGGACCACTCCTGAACTGTGCCTTGGCAGCTGGGGCTGGAAAAAGCTAGCTTAGTGGACTCTGAAAGCCTTCAATCTCTCTAAATGTGAGATCTGCCAATACGTTGTGATAAAGCCCTTCAAGAAAGTAAGAAGCTTGGAACCAAAGCTCAGGGTCCTATTACTCCAGTGTCCTGTGACACAAACACCAAAGTAATTCTCTGAAGGAACAACTCACTAAGAAAAACAAGATGGAGGCCGCGTTATACACTACAATTTTGTCCAAGAGAGTAAAGGAGGCCAAGGAAAAATGCCAGGAACAGATTGCCAAGCGACATAGGCAGTCCTAGTTTAGAACTTCGACTTGTAAATCCAGTCAAAAATAAGAATCCTTAAGAGCAACAAAGAAGTAGTCGGATCTTTAAAACCCATAGAGGGACTGAAGGGATGACTCAGAGGGTGAAGAAGAGCTTTCAGTGCCACGGTGAGGACTTGAACTCAAATCCTCACTGTAAATCTGTAACCCAGTGCTTGAGAGTGCAAAGAGGAAGCTCCCTGGCTGTTTAGCCTAGCAAGCAAAGCCAGCAAGCTCCAGGTTCAGTGGAAGACCCTATCTCAAATAAATCAGCAGCAGAGGAAGACATCCACTTTAGACCTCTGGCCCCTGCATGCAGGCATACACACGAGTGGACACACCACACACATGGGCAAGTGAATGCTGCAATCCAATGCATGCATATAACACACACACACACACACTACCATTCAATTCACAAATTACAAATTTCAGGCACATTTATTAAAATGTGTCAGATAGTTAAAAATAAGAGGCTTTGTAAATCCTGTGCCAATAAATTTGAAAATTAAAGACATAATGAAAAACTCTGGAAACCTAACGAAATTAGCTTTGAAAAAGATTTTAAAGATATTGAATCAATGGATTTAAAAAAATCTTTCCCCAAATAAAATTCTAAGCACAGATGTCCTCGTTGGCAGCTTCTACCAACCCGATGTGCAGGGGCGAAGATGAAAATCTGTGTGGGTTTGAGTTTTGGTTTTGGGGGGAATTTTTTTAATGTTTTGGAGAGCGAGTCTCTCTTCTATGTAGCTTAGGCTGACCTAAAATTCTACTGCTTCAGCTTCCTGAATGCTAGGATTATGGACCTGTGCTACCATTTCCAGTTCAGAACTTATTGAATACAAAATGTTTACTTGTGTCAAAGCACACAACAATATCAAAAAGTGTTACACAACCTTTCAGGAGCTCCTAGCCCCTGTGGGCAGTAAAAATGTTGAGTCAAGGGCTAGGGTTATATGAAACATGTGGGCCGGGCAGTGGTGGCAAATGCCTTTAATCCCAGCACTTGGGGGGGCAGAGGCAGGTGGATTTCTGAGTTCGAGGCCAGCCTGGTCTACAGAGTGAGTACCAGAATAGCCAGGGCTATGAAATCCTGTCTGGAAAAAACAAAAAAAAAAAAAAGAAAAAGAAAAAAGAAAGAAAGAAAAGAAACATATGACTGATACTTTGAAGGTCAGAGATCACCACTTGCATTATCTGTGTAACAAGCATCTTCAGAATGAATCTACTCTCTAAAGTACAACTCAGATCTACACAGCACAGATATGAAGCACAGATGTGTTTCTAGGTTGTGTGTGTAAAATTATTAAAATGTCATGGGGCCTTTTATTGGTCACTTTTCTGTTGCTGTGATAGAATACTATTACAAAAGAAATGCAATTTAAAGAAGAATTGATTTTGGTTTATGGTTTCTGAGGACTTGAGTCTGCAACAGGCAGGCATGGCGGCAGGGGCAGGGAGCGGAGAGATCACATCTTAACCTCACATCTTAACCTCACACAGGAAACACTGAAAGTGGAGCGGGCTATACACTCTCCCTCAAAACAGAGAAAATAACAACAACAACAGTAACAAAACCTAACTAACCAAAACCAAGCGAAACAAACAAAAAACTGAAGCAAAAAAAACACCTCACAGAGAATAACATGAACATTCACCCAGGTGGTAGTGGCGCATCCCTTTAATCCCAGCACTAGGGAGGCAGAGGCAGGTAAATCTCTGAGTTAGAAGCCAACCTGGTCTTCAGAGTGAGTTCTAGGACAGTCAGGACTAAACAGAGAAACCCTGTCTTGAAAAAACAAAACAAAACAAAACAAAGGAAAGAATAATAATATGAACAGTAAAAATTTTAAGTATTCTGGGAAACAATGCATACAATTATAAATATATAACATTAGATCATATTAAAAACTATCTTTAAAAAGCTATCTAAAGAGATGAACTACATGGCACAACCATGACTGGATACAAAGAGCAGACGAGAAAGCAACAGGGAAAGGCTGAGTGCCTGCCTAGCCTACAAGACCTTAGCACATGTTGGGTGTGGTAGCGCGTGACTATAATCCTAGCACTGAGGAGGTGAAGGCTATGTATAGAGCCTGAAGCCAGCCTGGTCTACTCGAGATCTTGTGTCCCAGTTTTGTTTCTGGATCAAACACCCTGTCAGAAACAGTTTTGAGGGAGAAAGGGTTTATTCAGCTTACAGTTCCAAGTTATGGTTCACCATTTTTGAGAAGCCAAGGCAGGAACTTGAGCGGCTAGTCACACCCACAGTTGAGAGCAGATGTGGAAACTAAGGCACACACAGCCTGTACCAGTCCAAAGTCGAGCTTGCTAAAGCTGACTGGTGTGCTTGTGAATCCATGAACAGGACGGTGTGGATGGTGTGACATCTATGTGGGTGACTGAAGTCCTAGGAGAATCATCTCCCTCTAGGTTTGGGGTTTTTTGTTTGTTGTTGTTGTTGCTGTTGTTGTTGTTGTTGTGGCAAGTGCGCTGACATTCATTTCCTCCTGGGAATATTTCTGTCCCCTGGTTTCCAGTGTGTCTCTCTCCAACCTAATCCACTCACTGCTTACATTTGCTGTGGAACTCAGTGCACCTAAGAGCAGCTTTGTTTGTTGCTTATCTGTCACCCATCCCTCCACCTCTCCACCCCTCCATTCCTTCACCCCTTCTTCCCTCCATCCCCTCTGCTCCTCATCTCTTTGTGCCTCCATCCCTATATCCTGTTAATCTTTTCAACATGCAAGATCCCTTCATCCTTCATCCTTCCATCCCTCCATCCTTCCATCCCTCCATCCTTCCATCCCTCCATCCTTCCATCCCTCCATCCTTCCATCCTCCAATCCCTTCATCTTTCCATTCCTCCATCCTTCATCCTTCCATTCCTTTCTCCATCATCTCCTCCATTTCTATCAAGATTTCCCCCCTTGATTTGCTTTTATCATGGTATTTTATGGCAGCAACAGAAAAATAAAGTAAGACACTGGGATGTAGGTCAGTGTTCCAGAACTTCTGAGTATGTGTGAGACCTTGACTTTAGTACAACACTAAAAAAAAAAAAGCAAATAGCATTTTTTGAAAGATTTATTTTTAATTTTTTTGTTTGATTTTGTGCGCATGGGTATTTTGCCTGCATGTATGGCGTGTGTGCCTGGTACTGGTGGAGGCCAGAAGAGAAGAATCCAAGGAAATTGCAGTTACAGATGGTTATAAGCAAGCAGCCTGTGCTGCTAGAATTGCCTAAATCCTCTGGAAGAGCAACCAACGCTTTTAACTGCTGAACCATCTCTCTAGCCCCTTATTTTTGATTGTTTGTTTGTTTTAATTATTTTTTTTAGATTTACTTATTTATTGTCAGTGAGTGTCCAGAAAAGGGCATCAGATCCCATTACAGATGGTTGTGAGCCAGCATGTGGTTGCTGGGATTTGAATTCAGAACCTCTGGAAGAGCAGTTAGTGCACTTAACCATTGAGCTATCTCTTCAGCCTGTTTGTTTTATTTGTGTGTGTCTGTGTGTGTGTGTGTGTGTGTGTGTGTGTGTGTGCTAGCACAAGAGGGAGCGCACGTGCACACACTGAGTGCAAGGGCCTACATAGGCCAGAAGCACTGGATTTCTCCAGAGCTGGAGCTATGAACCACTTGACATGGGTGATAAGATTGGACTCTGGTCTTCTGTGAGAGCAGTGCATGTTTTTAATGTCTTCAGTATATCAGGAGTGGTGACACACACTTGCAATTCTGACACTGACGAGCTTGAGGCAGGAGGATTGAGGACAGCCATGAATGTGAGGACAGCCTACCTGGGCCAAGGCAGTCGGAGAGAGAAAACAAGATCCTGTGTATTGTTACTTTCCTCGTTGCTTTGACACGAAATCTGACGAAGCAACTTAAGGGAGGGAAGTCGGGTTTTGGCTCACAGCTCAAAGGGAAGTCCACCATGCTGATGGCGGCATGGACGCAGTAAAATGAAGCTGCTGGCTGCGATGTGCCCATATCAGCAAACAGAGGATATTGGAAATCTGCTCAGCTCAGAAAACAACTCAGACATCTGTTTCTCCCTATCAGTCCTGGACCCCAGTCTATGGAATGATACTGTCCAGAACTACAGTAAATCTCAGCTTAACTAACCTATATCACAGGCATGCCCAGAGTCTTGTCTTCTAGATGATTCTAGATCCTGTCAAGTTAACTATATTAATCACCACACCATCTTAAACAAAACAAAACATAAAATTTCAATTTGTGATTGATTTTCACCCCCAGAACTAGGGACTGGACCTAGGCCTTATGCCCACTGGGCATGCTCTCTACCACTGGGACTTGATTCTGTGATTGACTGAATCCTTGGATGCAGAAACAGCAGATGTGGAGAGCTGACATGATCATGAGCACGTAAAATTGCTGCCTGCTTCTGTGGTTTGTTCTTATTTATGGCTGGGTATTGTGGGTTGGACATAAACTGTCTCCAAAGACTCATGTCCTTGGTTGACCTTGGTCCCAGGTGGTCAGAGGTAAGACCTTGGTCCCAGGTAAGTTCACCAGCTGAGCAATCCACTGAGCAGTCTGCAGCAGGAGGGGTTAGTGAGGAAGTAGGTCACTGGGACCAAAAAGGGCTTGTGTTATTCTAGATCTCTCTGCTCTGCCTTTCCTCCTGACCCCCCTGTGATAAGCATCTTTACCTACCACACGTTTTGATGCTGTCCCTCTCTTCAAGCCCTAAGTAATGGAGCAGGATGTCCAGGAGCCAAAATAATGTCTCCTTCTCTGATATTTTGTCAAAGTGATGGAGATCCCTGAGGCACTAGATGTTGTTACCACTGTTTGCCTATTTTCCTTTGTAAGGACTCTAAGAAACATCTTAATTTGTGTCTGCTCTGAATAAAATGCTATGGACATTTTGCACACAGCTTCCAGTTTGGGGCACTTTTCTTGTGTTATTTTCAGGTTTCTGCATCTCGGACAGCAGGGGGTGTCAGTGAGCCAACAAATAGACATCAGGAGAGCTCAGGGCTCAGGTTTTCCCAAGAGGAAGCAGGTATCAGTGGTCCAACATCTCAGTTCTGAAACTTAGGAAGAATTAACTACACAAATATGAAGGAATGTTGACAACTGTAAAAATTTTAAGTAATGTTCTTAATTTCTTCTTTTGTTTTTGTTTTCTGGTTTGTTTGAAGGACTTTTTTGTTTTGTTTTTGTGTTTTGTTTGTTTGTTTTGTTTGTTTTTAGAGATAGGGTTTCTCTGTGTAGCCCTGGCTGTCCTGGAACTCACTCCATAGACCAAACTGACCTCAGACTCAGAGATACACTTGCCTTTGCCTCCACAGTGCTGGGATTAGAGGCATGTGCCACCATGCCTGGCTTAATTTATTCTTTGAAAATTCCATACATGTATGCAACATATCTTGATTATATCCACCTACACTTCCTGATCCAACTCCTCCAAATAACCCCTTACCCCCATCATCCCTCCTTCCAACTTCATGTTGGTTCGGTAATGCCATGTGTGTCATTCCTCCCCTCTCCCCAACTTCCACACCCTTATCTCTCACCCACTGAGTTCAGTAGTGCAACCTTTAAGCTCACTGAGGCTCCCTCTTTCAGCATCCAACATGCCAATAGCTCCTCAGTTCAGGGTGGGTCTTATACAGGTAATCACAGCCGCTGTGGGTCCTTGTGTGCCAAAGCCATGACATGTCATAGCTCTTCCCTGCACTCTCCAGCATTATGCTTTTATTTTTATGACCCTACTTTTGAGATGTTCCCTGAGGCCTGGGTGTGACAAGGTTGATACAAATAAAAGACCATTGACAGCTGAAGGCTCACAGTTACCACTGCAGGATGCTTGGCCATTTTCTTTATCTTTCATTTGCCCTTATTCATACAGAATCCCTCTGTGCTTTGTTTCTTCAGGGATGCCCTTTTCTTCCTTTTGTCATGAGTCTGTGTGGCAGGAGAGTTCTCATGTGGGTAGATGCATGAGCTCTCTATGCAGGGCTCTGAATTCTCAAGTGCTTTGCCCACATGGCTGTGTCTAACAATCAGAGAATAATCTACACCTAAACCTGAAGGTCAACATTACTCTTGACTTTTTCTTTTCCCCTTGAGACAGTCTCATTAGGTAGCCCTGGCTGGCCTGGAACTTGCTATGTAGAACAGGTTGACCTTGAACTCACAGACATCACCCTGCCTCTGGAGTACTGGGAGTAAAGACATGAACCACCATACCTGGCTTCCCTCTGTATTTTTAAGCACATGCAGTCAAAAATATTTTTGTTCTTTTTTTTTTTTTTTTTTTTTTTTGCTAATGCTAGTCTATCCCCAGTGTTTGGGGACACTTACTCACACTATTGTTACACCTCCAGAATGGCACACCCTACTTCTGCAAAGTGTCACCTTCAGAGACTTGATGACTTTTCTGATGTGTGGACCTTTGATGACTTGGGTAGTTCCATGGTTATTTTCAAAGGGAATAAGAGGAGCTGGCCTCTTGATTTGCATAATTGTGTGTTGTTTCTGGGGCAAGAGGGCAGTGAACCATTTAATTTCCAGGATCACACAAGGTGCTTCCGAAAGACTAGCTGGTGGTGGGTCATTACCAGTGACTGCACATGAAGTGTTTCATCCTTGGTTGGAAGGACCCACCCCTGCTCAACCAGGAGATGAGAACAGACAAGTGAAGGACCTATGAAGTCCTCAGACCCTGGGGCAGCACATTGTCCAGCTGGGCTCTGTGTAGCTCTGTTCCAGTGAGCACCTTCCTTATAGAGGCTGCCCATGCACCCCCATAGTTTTCAACTATGCCTTAGTGGGTTTACTCAGAAGAAAGGCCTGGGTTTGTTTGGGTTGCTTGGGTGTTTCTCACATCGGATCTTCTATGGGGCATTGTGTCCTGCCACTCCTGACGCCAGAGACTAAGAAGCTATTAAGGTGACATCGACTGCAGAGAAGAAGACCTGGAGCCAGTGGGTTTGACAGCAGGAGTGGAGCACAGCCTGCAGCAACCTTAGAGTCTAGACTCCAGAAGACTTCTGAATCTAGAAGACCTGGGGATTTGTCATTTGAACACGTTCACCAGCAAGGGGTGCGGTGCAGCCAAGCTTGGAATCGGCTGTTCTGGGTGCCTGGTTCATGTGTTAGGGACTCCCTAAAGGGGTCTTCAAGGCTCCAGATTCAGGTGGTTCCCACAGAAGTAGTCAGGAGAGTACTGGCTGATGTATTCTGGGGAGCTGCATCTAGGCTAAGAAGTGGTCTGGGGAAATGATGCTCGAGGAGAGCAGAGGCAAAATGTCAGCGCTGGGGATTCAGCTGCTGCTTGTTCTGGCGCCCCTCCCCCACTGTCCCTTCTACCACCTACTGTGCCTATGCAGGAGTGGACAGCAGAGCAGCAGCCTGGTGATGTCTTCCTTCCATGCCATCTCCGCCCATGAGCAGGGTCCTGTGCTGTGCTGCGGTTTCCATCTGCGATTTCACTGAGATCAGATCTCAGTGCAGGCTCCCTACCCACCCTAAACCCAGCTGGAACACTAGCACTGGCAGCTACTTCCTCTAGCTGGACAGTAGCCCCAGCGCCCAAGGTGAGAGGATGTGGAAGGGTATGAGCTGGGGAAACCCTGTGGGGTTCTCTTCATCAGCCACAGCTGCTGTTGTTAAAAGCAAAACAATGTGGGTTATGGTGGCACACACTTTTAATCTCAGCACTGGGGAGGCAGAGGCAGCCAGATCTCTGAGTTCAAGGCCAGCCTGGTCTAAAGAGTGAGTTCCAGGACAGCCAGGGCTATGCAGAGACATCCTGTTTGAAGACATCTGTCTTGTGAAGACTACATCTTCTTAAGATAGCACATGGCCAGAAATGCAGTTAACAAGGGAACAGTGCCAAGGCGTTAGGAGACAATGCTTACTGCTATGTCTGGGGCAAAGGGCCAGTCTGTGGCCTGGGCAGGGAGAGTCCTGTCAGGAGACTGGGGCAAGACTGGGTGGTAGCTGAGCAGGACAGATGTGGGAGAACTCAGAGGAGGGTCGGTGAGGGAGACTAGTGGCTGCATCCTCAGGACCTGTACACCCATGTTCATGGAGGCTGTAGTGGTAACAGCCAAAGCTTGGAAGCACTGAGGTATCTTTCAGTAGGTGAAGAAGTATACATTTTGTTCTATCCAGACAATGGAAGGGTGTTCAATAATGAGCTACTAAGCCAGGAAAAGACATAGAGAGCACATTACTGGAGATCACTAGAGCTCAATTCCTAGTACCTACATGTCAGCTCACAACTTTCTGTAACTTCAGTTCCAGGGAATCTGATGTCTTCTTCTGGCTTCCTCTTCCATGTCCACTTCATGAGATGGACATGCATGTAGGCATAACACCTACCCATACACATGAAAAAAATCCTGAAAATAAAAGAATGAAGCCGGGCGGTGGTGGCGCACGCCTTTAATCCCAGCACTTGGGAGGCAGAGGCAGGCGGATTTCTGAGTTCGAGGCCAGCCTGGTCTACAGAGTGAGTTCCAGGACAGCCAGGGCTACACAGAGAAACCCTGTCTCGAAAAAAACAAAACAAAAAAAAAAGAATGAATACATGTCTAGGTAGAGCACAATGGCACACACCTTTAATTCTAGCACCATGGAAGCAGAGTCAGGCCAATCTTTGTGAGTTCAAAGCCAACCTGATCTACATAATGAGTTGCAAGTCAGGCAGGGCTACATAGTGAGACCCTTTCTAACATAAACAAACAAAAAACAAATACTGAGAGAAGCCAGACTGAAAATGTTATGCTGTAGGCTCCTATCTGTGACATTCTGGAAAAGCTAAGTCCAAGGAGACAGAAAAAAAAAGTGATGTTGCCAGGGGATGGGATGTTGAGACAGAGGGCAGGGACTTAAAATGGTCATGCAGGCCCTTCTGCACGTGTCAGGTCCAGAGAATAGGCACAGAAAGCACATGGCTTGTGGGCCAGCCACGGGTCCATTGGTGACTCCATAGGTTTGTGGTTTAACAAAGATAATGCTCTGGTGAGAATCCTGATAGAGGAACTTGTGTGTGTGTGTGTGTGTGTGTGTGTGTGTGTGTGTGTTGGGGGGTGGGCATTTGGGAAATCTTTCTACTTGATGCTTAGTTTTTCTGCGAAACTGGGCTAGGAACGTAGTAACCAAGCATCAACAAAACCCTAGTTTGATCCCCTAGCACCACAATAAACTGGGTGTGGTCATACCTCTAATCCCAGTGCTCAGGAGGTAGAGGTAAGAGCGTCAGAAGTTCGAAATCATCCTCCACTAGGTTGTGAATTCATGGCCAGCTTGGGATACATTAAAAACAAACAAACAAACAACAAACGAACAGGCACTTATTACTGAGCCAGGCATGGTGAGACATGACTGTGATCCTGGCACTCTGGAAGATGAAGCAAGAAGACTGATTGCAAGTTCAAGATCGACTGGGTTATATATTAATACTGTCACAAACAAACAAAAAAGTGAAACAAAAAGTCAAGCAAGCAAACAAACAAATGTAAAAAAGAATGACAAATTTGCCTCGAGAGATCAAGGTCAATTGAAATGTTCCAGGCAGAGAGGAAAAAAGAAACACCTTCACTGGGGCTGGAGACTGTCTAGAGCCATCTTCCTGCTCACAGCCACCTTGTATCTATCTTTCCTCACTATAAAAGCCCTTTCTTTCTTAAGATAGTCTCCTCCCATTTCCCCACACCAAGACTACCAAGTGGCGATATGGCTATGGGCGTGTGTCCTGAGAGGCTACATGACAGAGTGCCGTTGGGCACGTTTCGTCCTGAGACAGTAGTTGGCATGTTGGTTTCAGGCCACCTGACCTGTTACTCCACTTTTGCAATCTCTGTGAAGCAGACCTGGAGCTGTTGCCTCACCGACCAAGGACAAATAAACAGCTGCGGCCACAGCCCAGCACACCATGACAGGTCCTTGGGGATACTGTCCAGCCTCAGTTCGGCTGTGCCTGACTCTCAGAGCCTGAGCTGCTTCCTGTTTTGAACATTCTCTGGCAAGTACAGTCCAGGCTTTTATCAAAGAACACCCTTTCCTTCCCCGGGGATCTCACTTTGCAGCCAGCTGGGACGCAGCACAAGTACGCTTGGGACCTAAAGCGTGTGCATGTTGTTTACAATTCTGAATGTTTCATCATGCCAGTTTCTAAAAATAACTTTGTGTGGCATAGGCGTCACTGTGAATTCCTGGAAAAGTGGGTGTTTTCCTGGAGGAGGGAAGGAGGCAGAACAGAGTGGTCAGTACAGTCTGATGCAGGAGAGCCTCTCAGAGGACTCCTTGGAGCTGAACTGCCCTTCCTACATCAGAGGCAAGATTCCTGCTAACAGCCAGCAGGGGCTGCATTCATTTCTGTTTCTCACCTCTGATGTTTTACTGTGGAGATGCACATTGTCTTTATAAACCCTTTCCCCCAATGCCCTGTGACTTCTCCCAGATGGGTAAAAGTCACATCTGTCACTTCTGCCACCTTTGGCTCACACACCATATCTTCTTTTTGCTTTGGGCCCTCACTATGGTAATTACTATGCCATGGCCAGTGTGGCCACCCAAACCCTCAATATTATTCTGGCTCTGTGCTCAGGAAAACTGCACTGTTTATCAGAGAGGGCTACTGTGATGGTTAGTTTTATTTTTTTTATCTATTTTTAAATTACTTTTTTGTGTGTATATGTCTACATAAGAGTCTGCCATGTGGGTGCAGGTAAGTTTGGAAGCCAGAAGAGAATGCAGAGTCCTCTTGGATTAGAGTTGCAGGTGGTTTATGATCTATCTGATGTGGTTCTCGGAACCAAACTTGGGTCCTCAGGAAGAGCAGCAAGTTTTCTAAACTGTTGAGCCATTTCTCCAGGGCACTCTCCCTTAAAATTTTTTATTTTATGTGTGGATGGGTGTTTTGTCTGTATGCATATATGCACATCACATATGTGTATTGCTTATGTGTTGCAGGAAATAAAGAAAAACAGTACCATCCCGTGATATATACAGCTACTCTCTGCCCCGGAGGTCTTACCACCTCTAGGCTACCCCAGGCGGCGGTCCCCAGCCTGCCTCAGAGCCTCTTGTACCTTCTCAGCCATCTACCACTGTGGCTAGTTGTCACAAATTCCCTTAACCCAGTAAAATCAAAACTCTATGTGATGGTTTGTATATGCTTGTCCCAGGGAGTGGCACTATTAGAAGGTGTGGCTTTGTTGGAGGGAGTGTGTCACTGTAGGGTTGGGCTTAGAGATCTTCCTCTTAAATGAGTGAAGATGCCCAGTCTGTTCCTGGTTTCCTTTGGATAAAGGTGTAGAACTCTCAGCTCCTCCTGCACCATGCCTGCCTGGATGTTGCCAGGCTTCTGCCTTGATGACAATGGACTAAACCTCTGAACCTTTAAGCCAGCCCCAAGTAAATGTCTTTTATAAAACTTGCATTGGTCATTGGTGTCTGTTCAGAGCAGTAAAACCCAAACTAATACACTCTAGAAGCTTATAATTAATCAGTCAGATTTATATATCAATACATTTTCAATTCACAAGATGCCCACACAATAATTTCAGAGCCAATTGATAATGATACAAGCTGCCCACCTAAATTAGACAAATTATTCCAATTATTCTATCTTTTTATGATATCCTTTTATTATAGCTACCTGTGGCTATTTAAAGCCACGCAGAATCTGGATCATCTTTCTCTTCCTCCATCTTCTTTCCTTCTCCTCTCTATCCTCTCTCTTCCATCTCTAAAAATCCTTGCCTGCCTTCCTTTTCCACTGCCCAATCACAGGCTTTTTGTTGTATTAATATTTAAATTAATTGGGGGAAAATTCTGCTACACTATGGAGGCCAGAAGAGGGCATTGGATCTTTTGGAACTGGAGTTACAGGTGGCTGTGAGCTGTCCCTGGGTACTGAACCCAGATCCTAGAAGATAGTCTAGTGTTCTTAACTCCTGAGTCACTTCTCCAGTCACAATGGTTAATCTTAATTGTCAACTTGTCACAACCTATAATCATCTGAGACCAGAGTCTCAATGAGGAATTTGCTAGGTGGGAATGTCTGTGACGGATTGTCTTTATTGCCTTAGTTGATATGGGAAGCCCCAGTCTGAAGGTGCAAAGCGCAATTTCTTGCTTTGGAGCCCTGGTATATATGAATAGAGAAATCAAGCTGAGAGTTAGCTGCACACATTCATTGCTCTCTTCTTATGATATGGTGTGACTAGATGCCAGAAGCTCATGCTTTGACTCCCTGGCAATGATAGACCATGACTTGGAATTATGAGCTAAAATAAACCATTTCTTCCAAAGTTGCTTTTTGTTTGTTTGTTTTTCAAGACATAGTTTCTCTCTGTAACCCTGGGTGGCCTGGATTCACTCTGTAGACCAGGCTGGCTTTGAACTTGGAGATCTGCCCCCCATAGTGCTAGGAGTAAAGGCACGCAGCACTACCACTCAGCTAGTTTATAGATCTTAACTGGCATTGTAATTTTTGATTCTAGAGTCAGGCAACACTTCATGATAACATAGAACAAGTATGTCAATGAGCTGGGCAGAGGAGTTGACTTTAAAAAGGGGCTTAAGGAAGCAGAAGAAACAAAACTGAACATGTCAGCTACTTTCTCTGTAATGTAGAGCAGAGAAAGGTCCGCAGGAACCAGAGAGATGATCCAGCTGGTAAAAAAATTCCTGACCTGAGTTTGAGTCTCTAGAACCCACATACCATAGGAGAGGGTGGGCTCCACAAAGTTATCTTCTGACCTCCACATTCTATCCCCAGTACTGGCAATTCTCCCCCGCCCACAACACACACACCACCACAATACTACTACTACTACTACTACTACTACTACTACTACTACTACTACTACAATACAAAATAAGATAGGTCTCCTGTTTTTAACTTACTGAGTTTCACCTACACCTATGTTTTTGCATCATGTGCTTGCCTGGTGTCCAGGGAGGCAAGAAGAGGGTGTTGGATCCATGAGACTGGAGTTCCCGGGATGAGTCGTCAGTGGTTCTTAACTTGTGGGTCATGACCTCTTTGGGGGTTTGAAAGAATCTTTCACAAGGGTTACATATCAGATATCTTACATATCAGATATTTGCATGATGATTCATAACAGTAGCAAAATCACAGTTACAAAGTAGCGAACATTTTATAATTGGGGGTCACCACAAGATAAGGAACAGTACTAAAGTATCACAGCATTAGGAAAACCACTGCTCTATGTGCTTCTGGGAATTGAATCTGGGTTCTCTGCAAGAGCAGCCACTGCTCTTAACCACTGAGGCATCTATCTCTCCAGCACCCTCCCCCACTTTCGGGTGCAGCAAACTTTTATTGATGGTATTCAAGAGAGTAGGGAGGGCTCCCTAAGCCCCTCCTGTTATTATGGGGGTCTGGGATGGAAATTGTGAGGAAGACGCTCAGTGTTGGGGGCCAAGTTGGGACAGGGACTCCTCAGCAACCCAGGGCCTCTCTCTTGCTTTCAGTGTCCTTTCTGGGGTGGGTGGTTCAGGGCTTCTTACTCCTTGGAGGCCATGTAGGCCATAAGGTCCACCACCCTGTTGCTATAGCCATATTCATTGTCATACCAGGAAATGAACTTTACAACGTGGTCACTGAGAGCAATGCCAGACCCAGCATCAAAGGTGGAAGAATGGGAGTTGCTGTTGAAGTTGCAGGATGTCCTTTAGTGGGCCCTTGAATGCCTGCCTCACCACCTTCCTGATGCCATCATACTTGGCAGGTTTTTCCATGCGGCATGTCAGATCCACAATGGATACACTGGGGGTAGGAACACGGAAGGCCGTGCCAGTGAGCTTCCCGTTCAGCTCTGGGATGACCTTGCCCACAGCCTTGGCAGCACCAGTGGAAGCAGGGATGATGTTCTGGGCAGTCCCACAGCCATCACAACACAGCTTTCCAGAGGGACCATCCACAGTCGTCTGAGTGGCAGGGATGGCATGAACCATGGTCATGAGCCCTTCCACAATGCCAGAGTTGTCATGAATGACCTTAGCCAGGGGAGTTAAGCAGTTGGTGGTGCAGGATACATTGCTGACAATCTTGAGTGAGTTGTTATATTTCTTGTGATTTACATCAATCACAAACATGGGGCATTGGCAGAGAGGTAGATGATGACCCTTTTGGCCCTACCCTTCAAGTAGGCCTTGGCCTTCTCCATGACCGTGAAGACACCAGTAGACTCGACGACATACTCAGCACCAGCATCTCCCCATTTGATGTTAGCAGGATCTCGCTCCTGGAAGATGGCGATGGGCTTCCCATTGATGACTAGCTTCCCATTCTCAGCCTTGACTGTGAGGGTGAATTTGCCATGGGTGGAGTCATACCGGAACATGTAGACCATGTAGGTGAGGTCAATGAAGGGGTTGTTGATGGCAACAATCTCCACTTTGCCAAGTGCAGGGCAGAAGGCAGCTCTGGTAACCAGGTGCCCAGTATGGCCAAATCTGTTCACACTTACCATCACCATCTTGTCTACGGACGGACGGAGGCTGGCACTGCACAAGATGTGGCTGTCTCTGGAAGAGGGAGGAGCAGAGAGCCTCTCTCCAGCCTTTTAACTGCTATTTTTACACATGTGTTCTTAGGATAACGCCTCGTGAGCTGAGATCCTAGGGAAGCAGAACCTACATTAAAGGTCCAGGCATTGCCTGGCCTTGGCTGAGAACACCTTGAATTGGAGATGGAAAGCTGTAGGTCAGGGCCAAAATGACCTTGGGCTATCTTTAGTTCCTTCTAACAGGTATTTACTAGCCGCCTTGATCCGTCCTATCATCCTCCTAATTAAAAATAAAACTCTTGGAATGTATAGATCACCAGGACTGCCTAGCCTCCTTGCCCTCAGGCTCAGAACTTAACAAAGACCTCTAAACCCAGAGATTCTACCCCAACCCCCTCACACCCTACTCTCCACCCATGCATTTTGTAAACACATTCATTTATTTTTGTTTTTCTTTTTGGGAACTGTCAAAGTTCCTGTAAGTGGTGTTGTAATCCCAGCATCACCCATGAGTTGGGAGTCCAGCAGCATGGGCTTCATATAGAGACCTTGCTTCAAAAACATAATTAATAAATACACGTTTTCTTTTTTTTTTAATTTTTGTTTTTCAAGACAGGGTTTCTCTGTGTAGCCCTGGCTGTCCTGGAACTCACTCTGTAGACCAGGCTGGCCTTGAACTCAAAAATCTGCCTGCCTCTGCCTCCCAAGTTCTGGAATTAAAGGCGTGCGCCACCACTGCCCAGCCAATACGCACTTTCTTTGTGGGAGAATGTCATTTAGGACAACTCGGTTCTTGTTTTGGGGCTGTAAATGCTCTGCTCTCTTTTGTTTTTTCCAATGTTAGAGATTGAATCCAGTTCCTGACACATGCAAGGGAAGAAACCTACACTGAGCTACATCCTTAGTCTTTTTTTTAAGTCTCATGTAACTCAGACTCGATCTTGAACAGCGGATTGTCCTGCCTCTGCCTTCCACATCACATTTCAATTACACGTGTGGGTCACGAAACTTCGTTTTTTTATCCAGGGCTTCCTGCATGCTAGCCAAGCATCTACATTCTGAGTCCCCTAATCCCCCTTTTACTTTTTGACACAAAGTCTCACTGACTTCTGTATTCTATCCTATACTTGAACCTACTGAGTGGCTCAGGTACTCAAGATGACTCCTCAGGTAAAAAGCACTTGTCAGTAATGACTCACATTGTGAAAGGAGAGAATCGACTCCTTTAAGTCACCCTCTGATCTCAATCAATGAGCATGACATGACACATGTGCAAATAGATAAATACATTTTAATGAACTGATGATTCTGTCCTGACCTCTAGAGTATTAGGAGTATAGGTGGAGTTGCCACATCCAGTTAATTTTTTTTAATTTTTTTCTTTTTTTTTAGATGTTATTTATTTATTTTATGTATATGAGTACTCAGACACACCATAAGAGGGCATCAGATCCCATTACCGATGTTTGTGAGTCACCATGTGGTTGCTGGGAATTAAACTCAGGATCTCTGGAAGAACAGTCAGTGCTCTTAACCGCTGAGCCTCTCCAGCCCCAGTTAATTATTATTTTTTAAAGAATAAATTACTAGCCGGGCAATGGTGGCACATGCCTTTAATCCCAGCAGAGGCAGGTGGATTTCTGAGTTCGAGGCCAGCCTGGTCTACAAAGTGAGTTCCAGGAGAGCCAGGGCTACACGGAGAAATCCTGTCTCGAAAAGCCAAAAAAAAAAAAAAAAAAAAGAAAAGAATAAATTACTATCAGGATGATGATACATACCTTTAGTCCCAGCACTCAGGAGGCAGAAGCAGGGAGATCTCTGAGTTTGAGGCCAGTGTGTGTGTGTCTATGTGTGTGACACTGAGGAACACTGTTTCAAAAACTAACCAAAAGATTTAATTCAGAACTAGAAAGCCAGAGGCAGGTATATCTCTGAGTTCAAGTCTACATAGTGAGTTCTAGGACAGTCAGGGCTTTACAGTGAGATTCTATCTCAATCGGTCAATCACAACATTTTCTGAACTTATTTTAAACATTTTATTAATGTTTGTATGTGTATGCCCTTGGTACAAGTGAAGGTCAGAGGATAGCTCATGGGAGCCAGTGCTTTCCTTCCACCATGGGGACTGAATTTAGGTTCAGACTTAGTGACAAGCACCTTTACCTGCTGAGTCATCTCTGTTAAGGTCCATTTTATTTATGTAATTTATTTACTGAAACAGGGTTTCATGTAGTCCAGGCTGGCCTTAAACTCACTATGTGGTTAAGTCTCAGCCTAGAACTGATCCTTCTGGTTCTACATCCCAAGTGTGCCTGACTAGAAGTTGTTAATAGAAGGACCAGGTTTCTGAGCCACACTGCTGGCATTATTTGCTTAGTCATGAATGGAGTGTGTCTGAGGTATTGCAGCAGTTGAGGGGCAGATTCGTTGAGACTTTCAATGGGGTTGAGGGTAAGTTGGGAAAGTCACTTGGGAACCTTAAATTTTTCCCAGACTGCTTTCCACAGACCAGGCTGGCCTCAAACTCAGAAATCCACCTGCCTCTGCCTCCCAGGTGCTGAGATTAAAGTTTGTGCCACCACCTCCCATTCCTTTTTTTTTTTTTTTAACCTTGTAACTCAGCTGGCCAGGAACTCACCATGTGGACCAGGTTGGCCTCTAATTCAGAGAGACCCACCTGACTCTGCCTCCAGAGGGTTGGGATTAAAGGCATGCTCCACTACAAACAACTGACTCCTTTGACTATTTTTTATTGAATGGTCTAAAGAGGTGGACAACCTTTTTCCCTTAAAAAACAAGTATCTACAGCAGTAAGGAGGCAGACCCCCCAAGTCGATCTCTGTGAGTTATATACCAGCCTGGTCTACATGATGAGTTCCATAACACCTAGAGCTACATAGAGAGACCCTGTCTCAATAAATAAATAGCCTCATACATACATAGAAAATAAAAAAAGGATAAATACAAATCTCTATCGATAACATTCTTAGCCCCTTCAAATCCACATTTTCCTTTTCTTAGTAGAGTGGTATAGAGAATTTCCACACCATTTTCTTTCCCTTTGTCATTTAGGCACACATATCTATGCAAGCTGGGTTTTGAACCCAGGACCTTGGATATGCTGGACAAGGAGTCTATCACCAAGCAGGATCACAGTTTTCTTCTTGCTAGGTGTGGTAGTACGCCTGTAATTCCAGCACCTGGGGGGTTGAGACAAAGGTTTGGTGCTGTAGCTCAGTAGCAAACAATCTGTTTACTACTTTGAAGGCCCGAGGATAGATCTCAGAGCACTGTAAGAAAGCAAGCTTTCAGTTAAGAGTGGTGGAACCCGCCGGCAATGGTGGTGCATGCCTTTAATCCCAGCACTTGGGAGACAGAGGCAGGCAGATTTCTAAGTCCAAGGCCAGCCTGGTCTACACAGAGTGAGTTCCAGGACAGCCAGGTTACACAGAGAAACCCTTTCTCAAAAAACCAAAAAGAAAAAAAAAAAAAACCAAGAAAAGAAAAAAGAGTTAGTGGTGGAACCACTAGGAAGCTGGGGCAGGAAAACGAAAAGTTCAAGACCAGCGTAGGCAACAAAGCCAATCTGTCTAAAAAAGACATCAGATTCGGTCTGGTGACAGGGCTCAGTGGCCAGCCTCTACAAGGCCCTGATATAACCTCAGAACTCCAAACAAAACAAAACGGAATTCAAGGCTGCCCAGCTATAATCGCAGCTCTCTCGGGAGGCGAAAGCAGTAGGATCGCAAATTCAAGGCTAGCTTTTGCTACACAGCCATTTCAAGGCCAGCCTCGGTTATGACACTGTCTGGGAGAAAGCAAAACACCAAACGAAGTTGCTTCTAGTGACCTGACCCACTGCTGCTAAGATAGCTTCTTTTGAGGTTCACACGCCCCTTCTTTATCCCAGAACTATATCGAGGGAATTCCAACCTCCAAGTACAGAGGAGCTAGTGGGTAGGTTACAGGGAGGATGCACAATCCTCAACACTGGCCCTCCAAAGGTCGCTCCAATTCCGTTCCTGTCCAAAAATGCCACGTCCTTCCTCGCATGCAGCCTACCACAGCACTCCCCAACTCGCCATTGGTGCTGCAGTGGAATGCTCGCAAAAAAAATTTTTTTTGCTTTGTTTTAAACAGTCTCATACTGTGCAGCCCAGCCGGGCCACAAACCAGGGCTGGGACTAGAGTTATACATAAGCACTCCCGGACTGCATTTTTCTGAAAGATGCAAACTAAAAAAATCTATCTGTGCGTAGAGACAGTGAGACCATGCACGCTCCCGTCGCTGGCGCTTGCAGGTTCCGGAGGAGATCGGGATGGGTCAATCGCGAGCAGGAGGGGCAGGCTCCACACCCAGCACCAGACGCCCAAGAACCTGGTTGCACGTCCTCACGCCACGCCCACCTCAGAGCCCGCCCACGTCGGCCCACCTCAGCGCGGCTTCAAGACCCGCCCCTCGGCCTCCGCAATGCGCGCACCTCGGAGCCTCAAGGCTCCGACATCGAGCCCCGCCTCCAGCCTCTTCCCTACCCGCCTAGGTCCCAACTACTCCAGCCTCAGGCACAGACTCCAGTCCGCCTCTGCACTAGACCTTAAAAACAGTCGCCCTCCCGCGCACTCCCTGCCTCAGGCCCCGCCCCTGCCCCGCGCACGCGCCGCACGTGCCACACGCGCCCCGCGTTTCTCCCCCCCCACCTGCAGGCCCCGCCCCCCATCCAATAGGCTCCGCCGCCGCGTGCGTCCCGCCCCGCCCCGCCCCTTGTCCCTCAGTCCCCTGTCGCCTGGCTTCGGAGCAGAGCGGCGCAGGCTGCCCTGCTACCTTTCAGTCACCGCCTCCCAGGCCTGTCGCAGTTGGGCTCGGGCTCCTTTGCCGAGCCACCATGTCGCAGAGCGGGGAGGAGAACCTGCAGGGTGAGGCTGTGGGCCGAGAGGGGCCGCGGAGGCGGCGGGGGTCGCGGGCTGGGGTGCGGTGAGTGGAGGCCTGGATGCAGTTCGGTGCGGCCGGGGCTGGGCGGTGAGCCTCGGTGCATCGTATAGACAGTACCTTCACTGGCAGGCCGGGTCTTTCTTTCGTGCTCTGTTGTTCACACTGTCACAGTTCTGTATTTTCACAGTCTCTGTAGGTCAGGGAAGCCTCGAACTCTGCGATCCTCCTTAGCTTCCCGAGTAGCTCAGATTTCAAGCCTTTGGCTTCCCCCCCACGCCTTGTTCGGAGTTGCTTAAGTGAGCTAGAGGTTGCAGGTTGAATTTTCAGTGCTTTGATTGAAGTTATTAGTATTTATGACGGTAGTGCCTCATACTTTTCCCACTTGGTACTGGGGACAGAACAATATGTGAACGTGCTGGGTAAAGTGCTCATTTCCTGAGCAACGCTACCCGGTTTCATTTTATGCTTTAAGACATACTGGCTTTGAACTTGGGATCCTCCTGGTTCAGCTTCTAGAGTAGCTGGAATTTGGAATTAACAGGCTTTGCCGCCGCGCCCCCTCCCTGCAGTCTTTACCCCTGGCTTGCTTTGTCACCACTTCTTGATGGAAGAGGAGGATACAGGGCTTCAGACCTCTGCCAAGTCTTAGAGTTAAACGATGGGATAGCCGCGCACTGGTGGCACAAGCCTTGAATCCCAGCAATCAGGAGGCAGAGGCAGGTGGATTTCTGTAAATTCGAGGCCAACCTGGTCTACAGAGAGTGAATTTCAGGAAAACAAGTCTACACACAAAAAAAAAACAAACAAAAAAAAAAACCAAACAAGCAGAGGGGGTGGGGCTGGTGGTGCAGTTCAGTGTGGAAGAGAGCTAAACAGCTCAAAAGGAGGGTAAAGTGCTCATAATTCAGTTCAGTAGGCCCCCTGCTAGCAGTGAGGTGATTGTAGGTTAAAATAGAAGCGAGGCTGGGTGTGGTTTCACGCCTAAAATCCCATCATGGGGTGGGTGATGCTGAGTATTGACACATTCCGGTTTAGCCTGGACTATACAACAACACCTGGTTAGTTAGGGGCTCTGTAGTCAGACCCTCCCTGTCTCATCAGTAACAAAAAAGGCTCTCCAGGCACCAGCCTTTACAGACCATTAGCACTGAGCAGACATTTGCTAGTTTTGCAAGGCCACCCTGGGTGCCATTGCACATTTCTAAGAGCCCCCCGGGTGGGTCTGAGTGGAGTCTTAATCCTAAGGAGCAGAGACCTGGAGGAGGGGGAATCCTGTTGACCTTTGGATTCTCTGAAGCAAGAGTTAACTAAGTAAATCGAGCATGTAAATAAACATGAGAGGCTTTCTAAACCTTTAAAGTGCTAACTTTTTTTTCCTGAGGCAGGGTCTCACTTTCAGTGAACTCCCAGAGATCTGCCTGCCTCTGCCTCCCTAGTGCTGGGATTAAAGGTGTGGGCCACAGTACCCACTTAGTGTGAAGATTTGTTTTTAGATTTTTGAGACGACGTTTTTCTGTCTAGCTCTGGCTGTCCTAGAACTTGTGTAGACTAGGCTGTCCAGAGAGTCATGAGATTCGCCTGCCTCTGTCCTGGAGTGCTGGGATGGTGCAACACAGAGCAAGCAGTGTTGTGTTAAGAGTTTTCAAAAAGCTTGTATTAAGATACACTGAGTGAGCTGCATTTATTACCCTAAACAAGATTTTAGTAGGCAGAATTTAATGAGCCTAACACAATACAGAATCTGTATTTTCAAACTACAGCTACATTTAAAAAAAAAATCTTGTAATTCAGGTTTTACTCCCTAATGTCGAATGTCAAACAGTAGGAGTTTTTTTCTCCATTGACTGAGAAGTTTTTTTGTCTTTTCTCTTAAGAGATCAAGTGGTTTTCTGTAAAGTCACTTTTGTAGAAGCTAGTTGAGATTTTATTTCTGACACTGTTATTAAAGATTTCATCTATGGAAGTTTCTGAGTATTCCTGAGAGGTCTCAGTTAACATACACTCAGTTGACATGCACACCAGACTGCTGAGTCATTGGCAAAACAAGGTTGTCATATGATGTTTCAAGGGTTAAGATTTGTGTGTTCTTCTGTTTTGCTTATTCTATAAAAAGATGGTTACAGTGTGGAAACTCATGCTAAGGATTTGGGCCATTGTTTGGGGTGTACGTGCAGCTCGGCACTGGCTCACTGTCTAGCTCAGGGTAGGAGGGGTCACTTGAGTCACATGGGGTATCTCAGCTGCCCTATGAAATGTGAATCCCTGCTTGGAGTCTGAGCTGAGGCAGCTCCTCTGTTTGCCGCTTCATGTTTACTTCTGAGGCAGAGAGTTGTGGAAGCCTTGTTGGTAGGTGGGACAGCAAATATTCCCCATAGCAACCTCTGGGACCAGTTTTCCTGAAGGCGTTACCCACAGAACTGATTGATTCTGTTTCTTTTTTACCTCTGATCCATCTTACTGAAAGGTGTTTAGGAGCAGGACCAGCTTTCTTCTTTGTACGACTTCTGGCATGCTGGAGGAGAGATGGGTGCTATGATACTTCTGTGCCTTAGTTGCTGCCCTTACCTGAGAGGTCCACTATATAGATTCAGTAAAGTCTTCACTCAGCTAGCTGCCCTGTCTGCAACTGGTTCTGATGAGTGGTTCTTTTGGTTATAGGCAAACTGTCAAAGACAGACTTGCATGAAGAGAAAACATGGATACACTGAAGGGGTTTCTCCTTGGTTCTAGCTGAACCTCTGCAAATAGTCTGTGAAATAAGGATGAGTACCTCAGATAAGAACAAGTCACAGACTGCTCAGTACCAGAGGGATACCTGGAACTACCTGACTCAGGCTGTATTAGACAGGCACAGCCTGGCAATAGGCAGAGAGACAAGTTCAGTAGTCTTAGAATCCGGTAGGTACGAAGTTGATGCAAACCTGTAATCCCAGTGTTTGGGAGATGGAGGCAGGGAGATCAGGAGTTTAACACTAGCCTGGCTACATGAGACACTGTCAATAAAATGTACATGTGTGTGACTGAAAAGGAAGCCAGTAGTCTGGGTTATGTGTCAGGCAGATTCTGTTCAGAACCATTTGCCAACCTCCTCCGAAGTTAACCCAAGAGGCCTTTTTGGTGTTGACAGCAAAGGCCGATTCTGGAGAAGTCCTATGTGGTTTGGGGCAGTGCTTCCCCAGACTTGGTTCCCCCTTGCTTGACTTTCTTGGAATGCTATAGCAAGTGCATCATTCTCCTGTGGCATTACGTGCCTGTTGGGAGGTTGTGTGGGTGCCTGCTCCTTTCTGAGGACTGCTAGCTGGATGCTGTCCCTGCTTGAGCTTATTAGCATATTTGCTTGACCCTCTAACTCTGTACAAATTGGGCTCAGCTTCTGGAAAACTATGGAAAAAACAACGAAGGTGATTCTCCTTCCACAGCCGTGATTGAGATGTGGACTTGAGAATAGGGACTCTGCGTTTCCTCTGCATGGGGTTCTTTTGGGTGTAGTTATTGTTAGGCATTGACTGACAGTCTACAAGTTTGCCTTGGGATATAGAGGGTGATACAGAGAAGGGACTCACTCCCAAGGATGTCATATCAGCAGTTTGGAAAGCAGGCTGGTAGAGCAATCCTTTAATCTCTGTACTCCAGAGTCTGGCTGAGGTAAAGATAACCTTTTTTTTAATTAAAACAATTTTTTTTGAGGTGGTCTTATATATCCTAGGTTGAACTTTAACCTAGTAAGTAGCCAAGGATAACTTTAAACTTTTATTTTTTTCTTAGAACACTGGAATTACAGGCATGTGGCAGCACATCATTTATGTGGTTCCATAAACCTAAGCTGTAAATAAGCATGCTATTCAAATTCCCTAATCATCTGAACTACACTCTCAGCCCCAAAGATCTAACTTGGATGGATGTGCTAGTTTCACTTCTGACCAAAAACAGTTTATGAGAGGAAGGGTTAGGTTTACACTTGTCATTGAGAGGAAGCTGAGGGACCAGTTCATTGAAGTTAGGTACATCACACCCACAGTCAAGAGCAGAGAGAGCTGAGTGCACCCATGTTGTCTGCTCACAGTTTTCTGTTTAGCATTATCTGATTTTTTTTTTTTAAATTTTTGGTTTTTTGAGACAGGGTTTCTCTGTGTAGCCCTGGCCGTCCTGAAACTCTGTAGACCAGGCTGGCCTTGAACTCACAAATTCACCTTCCTCTGCCTCTGCCTCTGCTTCTGCCTCTGCCTCTCAAGTACTGCGATTAAGGTGTGCACCACCACCGCCTGGCTGCATTATCTGATTTTTGAACTATTTAGGACACCTTGACTAGGGAATGGTACTGCCTATAAGGGGTAAGGGGCTGGATCTTCCTATATCAATTAACAATCAAGATAGTGCTCCTATGGCTAAACCCCTTAGGCCAACCTCATCTAAATAATTCCTCAGTAAGACTCACTTATTATTATTATTTTTTTTTTTTTAGGTTTTTCAAGACAGGGTTTATCTGTATAGCCCTAGCTATCCTGGGACTCATTCTGTAGACCAGGCTGGCCTTGAACTCAGAAATCCACCTGCCTCTGCCTCCCAAGTGCTGGGATTAAAGGCATGTACCACCACTGCGTGGCGAAGACTCACTTCCTATAGGCTTGGCAAGATAGGTAAGCAGGCAGAGGTTCTTGCTGGCAAACCTGTTGAGTTTGGTCCCTAGACATCCACATTGGTAGAAGGGGAGAATCAATTTTTGCAAGTTCAAATCAAATACTTCAAAAAACCCTCTTTTCTCAGTTGTTTTCTAAGTTGTGTTAAGTGGACAAAATCAACTAGCACAATGGCCAACCTGGCTTATGGAGTGAGATTCTGTCTCCAAAACCAAATGAAGGATTAGAGATGGCTCAGCAGTTAAGAATTCTTGTTCACAACTGTCTGTAACTTCATTTCTAGGGGAACTGATACACTCTTTTGTCTAACATGGGTACAACTTACATACATGGTACAGAAACATACATGCAGGGAAAACACTTATACACATAAAATAAGAGTGAGTTCTGCTTCTTAGGGAACCTGAGTTCAACTCCTAGCCGCTCTCCACTGAGGGTGACTTGATTTGTATCTTGTTGGTGTAACTCAGAAGTGGGAGAGTGGGCTGGAAAACGGAAATGAGGGCTTTGGGGGCCAGCAGCACTGCTTGCTGTCTTGAGACCTAAATGTATTAAATTACTGAAATAAGTTGACTGAGGAAATTCTTTGATGTTAAGGTTTTTTTTTGTTGTTCTTTTAAAAACATTAAAAACATTTTTTTTTTAAATTTATTCTTTTGAGACAAGGTCACACTCATGTAGCCCAGGCTGGCCTTAAACTCGCCTTCTAAATGTTCTATTAGGATTGTAGGCTCCCGCTCCCACCTTTCTTGCTTGTTTAAAAAGATGGAAGCTTCTGATAAGTAACTGCAGGATGTATGTAAATGACTAGAGTCTTCTCTGTTTTCTAGGACTTACAGTTCCTATCCAGACACAGGTTAATGATAAAGCTTGTTCCCTAGTAAATCATTCCTGGAGCTTTTGGACTCAAGGTTTTTGCACCAGATCATTTCGAATGGGATTGTTTTTCCCCCTCTAAGGTGCTTGGGCCTTTTGTAGATATTTGCTGCAGATCTGTGCCCTCTCCTCCCCCAAAGATAGGGTTTTTCTGTGTAGCTTTTGCTGTCCTGGAACTTCCTCTGTAGATTAGACTGGCCTCAAAATCAGAGATCTGCGTAACTGTGCCTCCTGAGTGTGTGCCACCACTGCCAGGATCCCCTGATGGTTTTTGAAAGCACTGCTATGATATGAACATGCCTCTTCAACAATGCTGCCAGTGAGAAAAGCAGAGCCAGGACCTTGCTGCACTGTGAGCCCAGGTGAAGGGTCTGGTGAGGGGAACTGGCTTCCTTACACACAGCATAGAGTTTGGGTTTGTCAGCCTCCACAAGTTCAAGAAATAACTTCTTTATAAATCACCCAGCCCGTGGCTTACTGTTACAGCAGTATAGATCAGGATAGATAGTAGACTCCCTTCCTTTTTGGTTGCCCCTTGTACAATAAGTACACACATAGACACACACACACCTGCCTGTTGGCTTAGTTCCTTATACAAGCTCCCAACTTGTGGGATTTCCTGAGTGTCTATTTTATTTATTTAGGTCTTACTTTATATACTATTGTGTCTGAAATTCTGGTACTCCTAAGTGCTAGAACTGATGGGGTGTGTATGTATAAATGAAACATATCTCTTAGCTAGGAGTTTCATCCTGTTACTCAGATCCATTTTATAAGGAGCCCCCAAGAATGAGATGACTTATTTGGGACCCAGAATAGCCTCAGGCTAGAGTTTGGTAACTAATAAGTTGTCAGAGGGTAGAAACTTAGGGTATCCGGAAGGGGAGGGAGTTGGAGGTTGGGCTATTAAAAATATAAGAAAATGTCACCATACATAGCCCAGCTCTGACCAGAATGTTCATGGAGTTTTGGAGTTGGCAACAGGAAGCCCTGTGTGTATGCTTCCATGTGGCAGCTTCTGAACTGTATTAGAAACTAAGCAACATGTTTTCTTGAGTTCTGAACTCTAACAAAGTATTAAATCAGAGAGGCTGCAGAGATTTGAGCATGTTTTGTTTTTAAGTTTGTAATGGAGAAGTGTGGATAGCCTGCATACTCTGCTTGTGGCTGATGTGTGGTGTGAGGCATCTTTGTGGGTTTAGCCTTGAATTTATGGAATTTGGTACTAATCTTAGGAGATATTGTGGGAATATTGAATTCTTGGACTCCCCTGCTTGATTTTGGAAAATTGGTAGTTAGTGTAAGAAAAACTCTACATTTGGCATTAGGATTTGGTACTGGGAAGAAACCTCAAACATCTCAAACTGTGTAAGACACCAGAAAAGATAGGGGTAACATTAAGCTTCTTCACAGGCTCAGATCTGAATACAAGATTGGCCTAGACAAAGGGAACTGCGCTTTACTCTGTACTATAGTAGGCTAGGTTTAGGAGCTCACACTGTTGCCCAGGCTTGTGTTGAACTCACAGCAACATTCCTGCCTTAGTGATTCTTAACTGCAGGGATTCTAGGTGTGAGCCGCTATCCCTGGCCTCTGGGTGTCATCAGACAGTGAAAGGAGGAGGTTGAGCAAAAGACATTAGGCTGGAACTAGAATGGGTGCAGGGTTTGCAGATCCCTGAGGGCACTGGGGCCTGTGTGCAGCAGCAGAGGTGCTCTGGACTCTGCCCTTCTGGGTTGGTGGTGTGCTTCATGTGGGCTAGGCCTGTTTCTCTGCGAGGTAATCTGAGAGGTTAATGAGGAAAATCATGTTTATTTCAAAGTTTGTGTTGTATAATCATGTTAGCTTACTGAGAGGCTGCTGGTGGCATAAACTATAAATCCACGATTAATTTCTAGGCTTTTTTTTTTTTTTGATTAATGTGCACATTCTACATTGAGTACACTGTTGAGGACAGGTTTATTTGTAGTGCTCTGGAAAGCTGTATAGCTACTTTTGCTTCTGGAGAATATGTGTATGTTATTTTGCTTTTGAGACTCACTATGTAGCCTTGGCTGACCAGGAACTCAAACTCCATCTGTGTAACAGGCTGGCCTCAAACTTGCCACAGTTCTGCTTCTGCCTACTGAATTCTGGGATTGCAGGTGTGCCCCATCATACCTGGCTTTTCCAAGTGGGTGTTGTCGGTTTTAGAGAGGTCACATATAGCACAGGGTGCAGACTTCCTGGAACTTTAGCTGGAGGTGGCCCTGAACTCTTAGGAATTCCCATTTCTACTGGATTATAGGTGTGTACCACCATGCACAACTCCTTTTTCTTTTTTGGAATCTGTGTGTGAAGTAGTTTATAAACAGAGTCTCAATGTAGCCCAAGCTGGCCTTGAACTTGAAGCAATCCTCTTGCCTTTTTCTTCCCTTTGGTAGTGGAGATTGGAACTGGGGCCTCTTAAAAGCTCTACTTCTGAGCTATATCCCCAACTCCAAGTGATTTGATCATAAGTGGTTTCGTTTCTTCCTTAGTTGCATCATCAAATAGTACCATGTTAGCTGGAACACAGAACAACTCAGTAATTATTACTGTACTTAGTAAAATTATAGTGGCCACAAGATTTGTTTCTTAAGCTTCTCTAGCACATACATTCTTTCCAATCATTTGTGGTTGTCTTCACCCTCTTTCTATTCTGTGTACTATCAGTTATTTCCTTTTTTTGTTAGTCCTGGCTGCCCCCCAATTTGATGTTTAGAACTAGTTAGCTCAAAAGGATTTTCTATAGGCAAATGGACCTGTGAGTCAAAATAGAGAAGTAATCTTGAGCCCAGAATGAGTCCCATACACACTCTTACTCTGCCAAAGAAAACATCAGGGGCCAGTGAGATGGGAGGGGCTTGCTGCCATGCCTGGCAACCTGAGATCAATCCCTAGGGCCCAAATGATAAAAAGAGAGAACCCAACTATTGCAAATTGTCCTGACTTCCATATGTGTACTGTATTTGGATAGGTGCCCACACAAACACTGTGTAAATAGAAAGCAAGTAAGTACCACAGGGTGGGAAGCAGAGGCAGTCTGAAGTAATGGCATTCAAATTAGATCCAGGAGAGTGAAAGTCAGATTAGTAATTGACGGTTGGCACAGTGTAGTAAAACAAACTCATGTTGGGATTGCTTGCAGTCTGTCTGCATGACACTTACTTTGTAGCACAAACTGACCTCCAGCTTGGCAGTTCTCCTGCCTCAGCCTCCTAAGTAACTGCGATTATGGGTGTGTACTACCATGCCCTGCTGAAAACACACATGTATACACACAAACATTTGGCAGTGTTGGGGATTGAACCTAGAGTCCTATGATTTTATAAGGCAAGCGCACTTCCACTGAGCTATAGCACGAGCCCTTAAATATTTTGCTAGACCAAGCTAAAGCAAGCCACAGATGTAACAGTACAAAGAGTTCATTTATATTTGTAGTGTTGAGAACCAAAGTGTACCCTGAGAGTTCATTTTTAATGTGTTAATGCTATACTTCTATAGCATAAAGATTTGTGTGAGTTCTTGAAAGGTAGATCCCTTTAGAGAGTGAAATGTAACCAGAAATTAACTATTCTGTTTTCAAAATTTTCTAATCTGGTTTCTGGTATAAATGCAGAGCAGTAATCAGAAATGTGAATTTTATAGAACCCCAGGGCCCCAATGTGGGAATAGCTTGAGTTTAAGCCTTTAGCCTGTGACTGTAGCACCCAGAAGGCTGAGGCAGAGGCTGGGCTGGCTCCAGTTTTATGCCAGCTTAAACAAGATCCCCATCTTGGGCTCTGGTAATCACAGGTTCGTAGAACACCTGCATGGAATAAAGGAATGGCAAAAAAGATACTGTACAGTGTTTTCACACTTAGGAACCTTGCCTTCTGGACCTAAAAGAGAGAGCAGACCAGAGATGCAGGTGTTTAAAGTGGCATTAAATAAAGTAGGGCCTACCATATCTAAACATAGTAAAAGCAATTTACAGCAAACCAGTAGCCAGCATCAATCTAAACGGAGAGAAACTTGAAGCAATCCCACTAAAATCAGGGACTAGACAAGGCTGCCCTCTCTCTCCATATCTTTTCAATATAGTACTTGAAGTTCTAGCTAGAGCAATTAGACAACAAAAAGAAATTGGAAAGGAAGAAGTCAAACTATCACTATTTGCAGACGATATGATAGTATACATAAGCGACCCAAAGAACTCCACCAGAGAACTCCTACAGCTGATAAACGACTTCAGCAAAGTGGCCGGATATAAAATCAACTCAAGCAAGTCAGAAGCCTTCCTATACTCAAAGGATAAGCAGGCTGAGAAAGAAGTAAGAGAAATAATACCCTTTACGATAGCCACAAACCATATTAAGTATCTTGGCGTGACGCTAACCAAACAAGTGAAAGATCTGTATGACAAGAACTTCAAGTCTCTGAAGAAAGAAATTGAAGAAGACCTCAGAAGATGGAAAAATCTGCCATGCTCATGGATTGGCAGGATTAATATAGTAAAAATGAGCATCTTACCAAAAGTAATACACAGACTCAATACAATCCCCATCAAAATCCCAACTCAATTCTTCATAGAGTTAGAAAGAGCAATTCAAAAATTCATCTGGAATAACAGAAAACCCAGAATAGCTAAAACTATTCTCAAGAGTAAAAGAACCTCTGGGGGAATCAGTATCCCGGACCTCAAGCTGTACTACAGAGCAATAGTGTTAAAAACTGCATGGTATTGGTACAGTAACAGACATGTAGATCAATGGAACAGAATTGAAGACCCAGAAATGAATCCACACTCCTATGGTCACTTGATCTTTGACAAAGGAGCTAAAACCATCCAGTGGAAAAAAGATAGCCTTTTCAACAAATGGTGCTGGCTCAGCTGGAGGTCAACATGCAGAAGAATGCAAATTGACCCATCCTTATCTCCTTGCACTAAGCTCAATTCTAAGTGGATCAAAGATCTCCACATAAAACCAGACACACTGAAACTAATAGAAGGGAAACTAGGGAAGAACCTTGAACATATGGGCACAGGGGAGAATTTCCTGAACAGAACTCCAATAGCTTATACTCTAAGATCAAGAATAGACAAATGGGACCTCATTAAATTACAAAGTTTTTGCAAGGCAAAAGACACCGTCAAAAAGACAAAGCGGCAACCAACTAACTGGGAAATGATCTTTACCAACCTTACATCCGACAGAGGGCTAATATCCAAGATATACAAAGAACTCAAGAAGTTAAACTCCAGAGAGGCAAGTAACCCTATTAAAAAATGGGGTACAGAGCTACACAAAGAGTTCTCACCTGAAGAATATCTAATGGCTGAGAAGCACCTAAAGAGATGTTCATCATCCTTAGTCATTAGGGAAATGCAAATCAAAACAACCCTGAGATTCCATCTCACACCAGTCAGGATGGCTAAGATCAAAAACACAGGAGACAGCAGTTGTTGGCGAGGATGTGGAGAAAGAGGAACACTCCTCCACTGCTGGTGGAATTGCAGGCTGGTACAACCACTCTGGAAAGCAGTCTGGCGGCTCCTCAGAAAACTGGGCATGACACTTCCGGAGGATCCGGCTATACCACTCCTGGGCATATACCCAGAGACTTTACCTGCATGCAATAAGGACACATGCTCCACTATATTCATAGCAGCCTTATTTATAATAGCCAGAAGCTGGAAAGAACCCAGATGTCCCTCAACGGAGGAATGGATTCAGAAGATGTGGTATATTTACACGATGGAATACTACTCTGCAATTAAAAACAATGAATTCACGAAATTCCTAGGCAAATGGTCAGAACTTGAAAATATCATCCTTAGTGAGGTAACCCAATCACAAAAGATCACACATGGTATGAAGTCACTGATAAGGGGATATTGACCCAGAATCTCAGAATACCCTAGACACAATCAGCATATCAATAGATTTCTAAAAAGATGGAAGGAGAGACCCCTGGTCCTGGAAAGACTGGATGTAGGGGAACGCCAGGACAGAGTAATGAGAGGGGGTTGAACAGAGAAAAGAGGGAGGGAAGGGGGCTTATGGGACTTTCGGGGAGGGAGGAAACGGGAAAGGGGAAGTGATTTGGAATGTAAATTAAAAAAACAAAATAAAATTAAATTAAAAAAAAAATAAAGTAGGGCCTAGAGCAATGGCTCATATGCTGTCCGTCCATCTGTCTGTCTGTCTGTCTGTCTGTCTATCTGTCTATCTATCTATCTATCTATCTATCTATCTATCTATCTATCTATCTATCTCTTTGTTTATTTATTTATTGATTGGGACAATTACTTATTGTGTAGTCCTGGCTAGTCTTGAACTCAAGAGTACTGGAATTAAAGTCATCAAGCCCCATGAGTGGGCAGATTTCTTTTTTTTTGTTTGTTTGTTTGTTTTTCGAGACAGGGTTTCTCTGTATAGCTCTGGCTGTCCTGGAACTCGCTCTGTAGACCAGGCTGGCCTCGAACTCAGAAATCCGCCTGCCTCTGCCTCCCAAGTGCTAGGATTAAAGGCGTGTGCCACCACCGCCCGGCTGAGTGGGCAGATTTCTAATTGCCCTTTATGTTCTCTTCAGGCTCCTGGGTAGAACTGCACTTCAGCAATGGGAATGGGGGCAGCGTTCCAGCCTCTGTCTCTATTTATAATGGTGACATGGAAAAAATACTGTTGGATGCCCAGCATGAATCTGGACGAAGTAGCTCCAAGAGTTCTCACTGTGACAGGTAGGTTTCCTGGGTATCTCTTACAGTGTCGATGTTCCTAGTAGATGGATAGTCACAATTGTGCATGTTTTTGTGGGTGGGTTTCCAGGTCTGAGGCCACATTTGGGAGTAACTCCATTATACAAGGAACCCTGGAGTCTGCTGGGAGGAAGTGATCTGGGGCTCAAGTCCGGAGGGAATATATTAAACCTAGAGACAAATAACAAAGGCTGCCCACTTTTTTAAACTGTTCACTGTGAACACCAAGTCTGAGCAGTTTTGTTCATGCCCCTAGCTGGCTTCTGTTCCTGGGCAGCACTACTAGGGAGTGAATCCAAGGTGTGTGGCTGAGAGTCAGTGGTCAAAGGTCAGATGCTTCCAAGGGCTCTGCTGCCAATCATGCAGGAGGGTGGGGCTTCCCTAGGGAACTGTCTAGCTGGCTCCTATGTGCTCAGCTCAGAAGACTGAGGACTTGTTTGGCACTGTTCTGGTGATAGGCAAAAGGGAAGAGACATGCTTTAGAGAGTCCTCTACCACCCCCTTAATGAGCTAAGAACCCCTGCTTGGAATTTATGCTTCTTGTGACACAATTGACATGCTGCTCCATTTTATCCATTTCTTAATCAAGCCCACCTCGATCCCAGACACCGCAAGATACCAACAGAGCTGAAATAGACACCCACAGCTTTGGCGAGAAAAACAGCACTCTGGTAAGCCATAGATAGGAACATGCTATAAGGTTCAGCACATGAGTCTGGTGACTGACTCCTACACTTGCAACATATGTGAGTCATTGCTCTCTCTTAGTTTTTGAGGAAGGGTGTCTCATTTAACATGGAGCTCACCAATTAGGATAGCTAACTGGCTAGTGAGCTGCAGTGATCCTCCTACCTCTCTTCCAGGTCTGGGATTACAGAAGTGACCCACTGTCCCTGGCATTTTATATGAGTGTTGGATCTGTGTGTTTTTTAAAAGTTTTTATTTATGCTTATGAGTGTGTTTGTTTGAGAGAATGCCATGTGTATGGAGGCATTTTAAACCCCATTTATTGTTTTTTATTTAGACAGGGAATCCCTATTCACCCTGTCTAGCCTGGAACTTGCTATATAGACCAGGCTGGTCTTGAACTCACAGAAAGCCACCTGCCCCTGAGTGCTGTGATTAAAGATGTGTGCCAACTTGTCCACTGGTGTTGGGGTCCTAATGAACTGAGGGTCCTAATGCTTGTGCAGCAAGCACTTCATTTACTGAGCCATCTTCCATCTACCACTTTCCCTTTTTAATAGAATTTCTAAAAATTTAACTTGTGTGTCTATGTGTCTGTATGCTATGTGCACATGAGTCCAGGTGTTCAGAAGCCAAAGGCATTGGGTCTCCTGGAACTAGAATTTTGGGCAGCAGTCTGCCAATAGGTCTGGGTTCTGGGAACTAATTTGAAAGAGCAGCAAGTACTCTTAATCCCTGGGACATCCTCTCCAGCCCCAGACAGCTCATTAAAAAAAAATATCTTGTAGAAATTAATTCATTGCTAGTGCTAAGGTGGCTACAAATATGTACAGCTACACCTGGCTTATGTAGTGAGTATGGGGCTAGAGCCCAGGATTCTAGACAAACATTCTGTAAACTGCAGTCCATGAGCTCACTTTTCTAATATTAACTCAGTAGAAACTAAAGAGCACTTTTAGCATTGTTGTGAGATCAGAGCCTGTTTTAGTCAGTGTTCTATTGCTGTGAAGAGATACCATGACCATAGTAACTCTTAAAGAAAATATTTAATTGGAACTTGTTTATAGTTTCAGAGGTTTAATCCATTCTCATCATGGTAGGAAACATGGCAGACATGGTATTGGGGAAGTAAGTAGCTGGAAGTTCTATGTCTGAATTTGTAGGCAGTAAGAAGAGGGAGAGCTTGGTTTGGGCTTTTGAAACCTCTAAGCCCATACATCCAGTGAGACACTTCCTCCAACGAGGCCACACCTAATCCCTCCTAAATAGTAGCATTCCTAGGTGACTAAGCATCGAAACCTTTAAGTCTATGGGGGCCATTCTGTGATTTATCTATAGGGACCCGTCAAGGGCTCCAAACAGCATTCCTATCTGCCATTGATACCTCAAGTACCATCGGACTTCTGGATCATATTGTCCAAGTGGTAGAGCAGCCTGGACCTTTTGAAGAACTTTCTCCTGCTGCAGCCTCCACTCAAAAGCTGGGCCGGGGTAACTGTATACCCAAGAGAGGAATGTGCCATTTCCAGAATTCTAATAGGCTTGCTAAACATTGTGTTCTTTCTTGGTGCCATTTTATCTTAGAAGGAATATCTCAAATGCCTCATACCACTGGATTTCACTGAGGTAGAAAGCTCTTGAAATTTAGATTTATTTCCCATTCTCTGCACACATGTGTTGCAAGTCCAAAGTAGTTAGTTACTACCTCCTGCTCACTTACTTCATCCAGTTAGCAGAATGTCATCAGTATAGGGAGTCAGTGTGCTATTTTGTAGAAGAGACAGATAGATGATCAAGCTCTCTTCAAATGGAGTCTGTTATGGGCCTTAGTGGAAACTGAACATTTGACAATGAGCCACCAAGTTATCATGTGACTTGAACTGCCTATCATGAGCTAGCTGGGTGTTATCTAACCCGCCAAGTGATTGTGCACAACAACAATCCACTATTAAAAGAAAGTGCTATCTATATACGTGATCAGTTCCAAATAGGTCCTGAAGGCACAAGCAAGTTACATGAAGAAGCTGCCAAATGCCCATGGTTTCTACTCCTATTACAATACCAACTGCTGACAAGCATGCACCTATAGCCTCATGGGGTGTGCCTTATGATTGGTTGATGGAGGAAGAAAGTAGGCCCTGGTTTACTGATGGTTCTGCACATTATCCAGGTACCATCCAGAAGTGGACAGCTGTGGCATTATATCCACTTTCTGAGATAACCCTGAAAGACACATCAATGAAGAAAAATCTTCACAGTGAGCAGTGAGGGCAATACATGGGGTCATAACATTTTGTTTTGAAGGAGAAATGGTGAGAGAATGTGGGATTGTTCACTGATTCATGAGCTGTAGCTAATAGATTGCCTGGATAGTCAGGGATTTGGAAAGCATGACTTGAAGATTGGTGAGAAAGAAATCTGGGAAGAAGTATGTGGATTGATCTCTCCAAATGGACAAAGGATGCGAAGATACTTGTGCCATGTAAATACCAAAAGGTGACTTTTGCTGAGGAGTATAGTAGATAGGATGACTCAGTCTGTGGAGAGTCAGGCTCTTTTCCCAGCCATCTGCGCCATTGCCCATTGGGGCCATGAACAAAATGACCATGGCAGAAGAGATAGGGGTTATGTGTGAGCTCAGCATGAACTGCTATTCACTAAGGCTGATCTGGCTACAGCTGCTGCTGGGTGCCAGATCTGCCAACAGCAGACACTTAACACTGAGCCCCCAGATATAGCACTGTTCTCCGGGGTGGCCATCCAGTGATCTAGTGGCAGGTTGATTACACTGAACCACTTTCTCCATGGAAAGGACAATGCTTTGTCCTTACTGGAGTAGGTATTTATTCTAGTTGTTGATTTGTCTTAACTGCACATAATGCTTCTGCCAAAAACACCATCCATGGACTTACAGACTTCCTTATCCTCTGTATTCTACATAGTATTGCTTCTGACCATGAAACTCACTTCACAGCCAGAAAAGTGACAAGTGTGACAATAGACCCATGATCATGGAATCCACTGGTATCACCATGTTCCCAACCATCAGGAAGCAGCTGACAAAAAGATGGAATAAACTTGAAGACACAGTGCCAATTAGGCATCAGTAGCTGGAGGGCTGATACAAGGTTCCCTAAAAATTGTATACTCTTTAAATCAGCATCCAATATATGGCACAGTTTCTCCCATAACCAGGATCCATAGGTTCAAGAGTCAAGGGATAGAAAAAGGAATAGTTCCCACGATCACCCCTAGTGGCCCACTAGGAAATTATTTGCTTCCTGTTGTGGGTGTTTTGGAGGGGTTTGGTGGGGGCACTTATGCCAGGAGACAAAACAACCATTCCATGGAAATTCAGTTTCTGATGCCCTTAAATGAACAGGCTCAGAAAGGAATAACAGTTTAAAGAGGGCGATTGATCCAGATAACCAAGGGGGAATTGGGTTGCATCTCCACAATGGAGGTAAGAAAGATTATGTCTGGGGTCTAGGAGATCCTTTAGGGTATCTCTTGGTGCTACCATGTCCTGTGATTTAAGTCAGTGGGAAACTCCAACAGTCTAATCTAGGTAGAATGACAAAGGGCACAGATTGTTCAGGAATGAAGGTATGGGTCACTTCCCTCAGGAAAGAAACCAAGACCTACTGAAGTGCTTGCTGAAAGTGGAGGAAATATATACAGAATGGGTAGTAAATGAAGGTAGTTATAAATATCAGCTGCTAGGGTCATGTGACCAGTTGTACAAATGAGGATTGTAATTGTGGAGTGTTTTTGTTGCATTTTGTTAAAATTGTGTTTATACAGATTTGTGTTTCCTTTACCCAGTTTATCATGTAATGTAACATCAGTTAAGAGAATATCAATGGTTATCATATTTTAGTTTGAGATATTAAAAGAATATCCCTGTAGGGACATTACCACCTAAATGTCTTAATTTGTAATGCATTTACAGTTGTGGGATAGTTAATACCACCATGTCAGGTGGGGTTCTCTATTGAGCTTACTGACTTTATCTCTAGTGTGAATGTGGAAAGCTTACCTGCTTTATTTAATAGTTAATTTTCCTTAGTCTGAGGAAGATTATATTGAGAGAAGAAGAGAAGTTGAAAGTATCTTGAAGAAAAACTCAGATTGGATATGGGATTGGTCAAGTCGACCAGAAAATATTCCCCCCAAGTAAGTGCATTTTCAATATTCTTGGTCAAGGTTTTTCCTTTGACAAGGGGACACTGATTGGCAGTTTCTTTCCACCCCAGGGAGTTCCTTTTTAAACACCCGAAGCGCACAGCTACCCTCAGCATGAGAAACACAAGCGTTATGAAGAAAGGAGGCATTTTCTCAGCTGACTTTCTGAAGGTTTTCCTTCCATCTCTGTTACTGTCTCATCTGCTGGCCATTGGCTTGGGGTAAGTGATGTTTCTATGAGTATGGACACCCTATGACAGGGTGGACCTTGGTGATTCTAGGCCCCAGCAATTTATTTCTACATTGTTTGTGGAAAGAGAGATGATTTTAGGTCGGTGCATTTTCACAAACTTATTCACAAGTCACTGTTGGGTAAAGTAAAAATCCTGTGCTGTGGAAGGCCCTTGTGCCTTTATCTACCATACCGTGCACCTGTCCGCATGCCGGCCTCTTCTTGTGCCACCTCTACAGTGAGTGAGTGGATGATCCTGTCTCTTGGCAGTAATGGAATAATTAAGGCCTTCAGGTTTCTGCTTTTGTATCTAGTTTAGACTAAAACAGACCAGGGAGTACAGCTGTGGGTTCTCTAGATGGGACCAGGGCTAAAGAACAGGTCACCAAAGGGACACTAGGGAGTAGGACTCCTGTATTCTGCCCTGTCTTCACAGGGATGAGGCTGGGTTTCAGATCTTCCTGTGTCTACCTCCCGAGTGCTGAGATTACGGTGTCTGCCCACCCAGAGATACATGATATTATGGTCAAGTACTCTACCAGCTGAGCTATATCCCTTACTCTTCTTTAGGCCTATCCATACCCTCTGTCCACATTTGGATGAGCTCACCCTCTATATGAAGACCCTCCATATGAAGACAGTGTTGTGTGGCTGCAGTCTATTGGAATGGCTGGGATGCCACTGTTGTCTTCTGGCCTATGTTAGTTGGGGATATGTTTGGGGCAGAAGTGACAGAAGACTCTGTAGTCTGCTTATTCTTTTTTTTTTTTAAAGATTTTTATTTATTTACATGAGTACACTGTCACTGTCTTCAGATGCACCAGAAGAGGGCATCAGATCCTGTTACAGATGGTTGTGAGCCACCATGTGGTTGCTGGGAATTGAACTCAGGACCTCTGGAAGAGCAGTTGGTGCTCTTAACTGCTGAGCCATCTCTCCAGCCCCAGTCTGCTTATTCTTTTCCACAAAAGCTGTTCATGTGGCTGATGCCCAGTCTGTTTCATGTTTGATTTCTTGGGATTTTGTGAGTCTCATAGGTACATCCCAGTCCTCCCTGCCCTTAACTTCCTGCACTGCAGACCCTCAGTGTACCATAGAGCTGCCTGTAGAAATGAAATGAAATGGCTGCCTGGGTGCCGGAGACTCCTTAGCTTGCTGGGCCAGAGCCCTACCTGCCTTTACCACTTCTCCATGTGTCATTCTCTCCTGGCCCTTGGTCTCATGGACAGGTGCATCCCCGTCACTCGGAACTTTTTTCTCAGAACTAGCAAGCAATAGGGTTCAGTGGCAATTGGGAAGCAGAGACAGGGGAATCTCTGAATTACAGGCCAGCCAGGGTTACTAATCGAGACCTGGTCTCAAAACACAAGATAGAATAGAACCAGCAAAGGGAAAACCTGTGGACAGGGCCTAGGAATCTGTGTTGTGTTCAGTACCCAAGCTGAGTTTTCCCTGCAGGGAATCATTTCTGGATATAGTCCTATCTACCGTCTGTGTCCTTCATCCTTCCCAGGCTCAGAACTTGATGGTGACATCTCACCCAAGATCTCTTGGCAACTTCCAGTCTTTCATGAACTCTTAGTTCAGATAGCTCACTGCCTAGTCTTATTTCTTCCCAGTCCACACAGACCTGGCCAGATAGAATTCTTTCTTGTCTCCCTTCCTAGAGATTGTCATTTCCCACCTTACTGATTGCAGAGAAGGGGGCTTCATTACTTATTCCTTGGTTGTGCTTTGAGGTTAGTGGTAATGAACTAACCGGATATGAAGTCAGCCTACCCTTTAGCTGTGTGGCTCATTTGATATATAGAAGGGAATGCAAAGCTGTATAGTGATAGAATGTGGGTTTGGTTTGTACTTAGATTTGAACCTGGGACCTTGTACATGATAGATAGGTACTCCATAATTGAGTTTCAACTCCTGTTGTTAATATATTAGTTTCTTTTTCTTTTTTTTTTTTTTAATACATTCAGTCTCTTGTACCATTAGAATAATTGAAACAATTGAAATTGAATTTTAAGTAAGAAAAATTAGACCAATATGAAATACATATTAGATCACTAAGAACACTTGATAAAGATTGCAGACAGTCGGTCTGGAGAGATGGTTCAGTGGTTAGGAGCCCTGCTTGCTCTTTTGGAGGACTTGGGTTTAATTCCCAGCACCTACACATAGCTTACAACAGTGTAACTCTAGTTCAAGAGGATCTGACACCCTCACACAGACAAAACATGTAGGCAAAACACCAATGCACATAAAAATAATAAAATAAAATCATAAAAAAAGAGAAGATTACAGTCACACTTCATCAAGTATAAAGGTGGCTAGTTCCCCTCCAAAAGCTGTAACCATGGTGGCCTGGCCTGTTTGAGCTATGTAAAGTCACCTGAGAATTGAGAGACCTGATTGACTGCCTTTCCTTTTCCGTCCAGGATCTACATTGGGAGGCGTCTGACAACTTCCACTAGCACCTTCTGATGAAGATTTGGATCTGACTTCTGTTCACACAGTGAGGATTCATGTCTGAGCTGTGACAGCTAATTGAAGACCTAGCATGATCCTGGGCGTCTGCACTATGTGTGTTTATTTGTTCTGTAAATGCGGTGTTCCCGACTTAGTGAGACTGAATAGACGCTTATCATGACCTATGATTAAACCTATGGGATCAATTAATAAGCATGTCAGACTGATGCCTATTGTAGCATTTACTACTAGTAAATTTCTTTGAATATTAGATATACATAGTATAAATAATTTTAATATAGTAGCAATGGTATATTTAAAAATGAATGATCTGTAATTGTAATCCAGTTAAGACACTTTACACTTCAAAAGAATGAATAAGTGATATTAAAATCATTAAAGGGTTTCCCCCAAAGGAATATTGTGGCCTTATGATCCTATTAGATAGTAGAAAATTAAAGGGTGTGGGTTATCTATAAAGGCCTCTAACTTTGTGAATTAAGTAGCAAGTAGAAGCTAAGGTTACCCACAAACCCCACTTTGCAGTCCCCCTCTTCTTGCTTTGCAGGATGAGGGTTCTAGCCTTGCTGTCCACCGTTACCGTGGGCGGTCAGTTTTGTTGCAGGCACCTTTATCACTGCTGGATTAAATTCCACCGTTTGTACTTAAATTTTGTGTGCTTTTAAAATCAGCTGTATTGTAAGCAAATCTGTCTACTTTAAAAGACTAGAAATGAAAAAATCTTTGCCAAATCCTTTGGAGAATACTGTATTTGCGTATGCATTAATCAGTATCCAAAGCTTCTGTTAAATCGGGTGTCCTCCCAGTCTTCTCTTTTCTATAGCATGGTTTTAAAGCCTGCCTCCTTGACATGCTGTATATATTCTGTTGTATTTGTTTCACTGTCCCACACTTAACTCAGGTGTGCTAAAATAAAAGTAACATTTTAACAGTCTTTTGTTTATATTTACATGATTACTAGACATAGCGTATATCCCTTTCAGTTGGAGCAAGCTCCTACAGGATGTAATAGTGAAAAACAGGTGTTTTCTTGCTTCAGTAAAGTGTTTTTTGTAAGGGAATGTCCTATGAAATTAGGTCACATATATTGATACTGAGCAAAAAAGCAAGTTAAGGGTAGTAAAAGCCCAGTCCTTTTTAACCTGATATACAAGGAAGTCAGGCTGGAGTAGGCTGCTTGAAGCTTAATGGTGGAAACTGGATGTTTGAAAGTAGGTGATGAAATTAATCCAGCTAGTTCTGCTCCAGGCAGCCCAGGCACACAGACACTAAACACTAGATTCCACACTTAGTATCATACTCTAATGAGGTAAAAACAGAAGTTCTCATCTTTTCCCCATCAAATGCTCAGTCAGAAATAGTAGCTGTATCCTGAAGAAACTTGGTAGGTATGTCGAATGACAGATTGACGTTGAGGCCACCTCAGGTTTTTTTTTGTTGTTTTGTTTTTATGTTTTTTGCCCAACATGCAAAATTGTAATTTAATCATTAAAATTAGACAGGGCTAAATTGTCTATGAAACAGTTGTTCATAGTCTTCAAAGTTGTCAAGCTCACAAGGGACATACTGGCAGACAGGAGGAGACAAGCAGTGTGCTCCTAGACACAGGACATTGAGAACCGGTGAGGCTAAAAGCTGTGGTGTGAGTGAGACAGCGATCCTCTGACACCACGGAAGCTGAATGTTCTCCTGTTTAAGACAAAGTAAACGGAGCCTTTTACTCAAAGTGGTCCTGGGCCAACAGCAGCAGAGCTGCCAGGGACATTTCTGGAAATGTAGATTGTGGGGCACATGCTCTGGTCTGAACTGTGTCCTGAGCTGCTATCGAGAGAAGCTCTGTGAAGTGATGGGTAGAGCTACCCTCTACATAAAACTGGGTTGTCTTAAAAAATCCAAAGCACATTCAAGAAAAACAATTACATGGGTCAGAAGTAGGACAAGATGTTAGGAGATGTTCATCTCCTTTGAAGACCTCCAAAGTCTATACAGTATTTACTGCCAGTTTAAAATATAAAAACTGTTAGGTGGTAGTGGCCAACACCTTTAATCCCAGCATTTAGGAGGCAGGGTCAGGCTGGTCTACACAGTTCTAGGACAGTAAGGATTACACAGAGAAACCCTGTCTCAAAAACCAACCCAAACCAACTCCCCCCCAACACACCCCCTGATACCCCACCCAAACAACAACAACCAACTAACCAAACAAAAAGCACATCTTTGCAGGCTGTGGTGGCACCTGCCTGTAGTCCCAGTACTTGGAATGTATAGGCAGCAGGATAGCAAGTTCAAGCCAGCTGTGGGAAGCACATCAAGATAAAACAAGGTCTGGGGAGTGTAGCTCAGCTAAGCAGAGTGCACAACTTGCAGTCATGAAGCCCTCGTTTGATTCTCAGCATTGTGTAAACCATGTGTTCACACTTAGGTTCAGAGTCATGCTTGCTTTACATAGTGAGTTTGAGGCTGACCTGGGATAAAGAGACTAAAAGGGTTTGAGACAGGGTCTCTGTGTAGCCCTGGCTATCTTGGAACTTACCATATAGACAAGGCTAACCTCAAATTCAGAGATCTGCTTGCATCCTGGAGCGTTGGGATTAAAGGTTTGTGCCACAATGTCCAACCTTCCTATATTCCCTTACCCTCCATTTTTTGAGACAAGATTTCATTGTATATCATGCTGTCATCAAAATTACTGTGATCCTCTTGCCTCAGCCTACCAGGTAGAGGCATGCATTACAATACCCAGTTCAGCCAATAACCTGAAAATAAGCATTATAGCAATAGTTGAATTGGGCCAAGACAGTGATGGAACGTCTGGTCTATGTCAGTGCTACTACCCCTCAGTCTTGGTTGTGTTCCTCCCAGGGTAGCATTTGGTGTAGGCCCATTGTCTGGTGCTCTCCAGTCACAAGAGCCAGGAGTTATGTTCCTCAAGCCATGGCATGAGGTCTGTGTGGTGAAACAGAGTTCTGTGCCTGCACACCTTGCACCTGAAATGTGCAAGACTAAAATCAGAATACAAGCTTTGCAAAATCAAAAACTTTCAAAAAATATATGCAAACTGAACGAGCTGCCTTCAGTCATTCATCAGCTCAGGATTGCCACCAAAGTCTCAGTTCACTTATTTAGCATATCAGAACAGCCTCAAAACTGGAGTTGAAAAGCTTTAAGTACAATGCTCCCACACACCAAGACTGATTTTTCATGTACACTTTTCATTTCCTGACACCTCTATTAAGAGTTCTATCCCATCAGTCTGATAGTACAGATTCCTGTCTGCTGTGGGCAAAAAAGCACTAGTTTCCATTTTTGAAGTGTTAGTTTTTTTACTTAAAATTTACATAAAATCATTGTGCAGGGGTTGGAGAGATGGCTCAGTGGTTAAGAGCACTGACTGCTCTTCCAAAGGTCCTGAGTTCAAATCCCAGCAACCTCATGGTGGCTCACAACCATCCGTAATGAGATCTGACGTCCTCTTCTGGTGTGTCTGAAGACAGCTACAGTGTACTTACATATAATAAATAAATAAATCTTTAAAAAAGTTGTGCAAAACCACTTTGGGGAGAGCTCCAGACCACACTGGCTCGTCCCTGGAGAGATTACCACCCTTTTGACCATTTCTTTGCTGCTTTGTCTCAGAATCTTTCTCCTGGTCTTCTGAGTGACACCTGAGTTTACTCAGAAAATGTGGGACTTGATAACAGGCCGGAGCAGGCAGACTGGGTGGGAATGTCAGGAGTCTGTTTTGTTTGTGAGACACAGTCTCTGTCATCCAGGCTGTCCTAGAACTTGCTATGTAGACCTAGCTGGCCTCTTAACTGCCTGCATGCCAGTCTCTACAAATGCTGCTGAGCCCCTAGAACTGCAGCTACCTGCACAATCCATGCCCCAGTGTGGCCTGGCAGACCGCCTCCCTCACCCCCAGAATGGAAATTTTCCCCTGCCGCTTCCCTAGCCAGCACCCTGCCCCCTGTGTGCTGCATGCAGAGAACAGCTGCCGTGCAGCACCTTTGGGTATTTTCTCTATCTGCCATGTCCAAGGACAGCTACAGGTCACATTAGCCCGCATAAGAACCTTGACTCTTCAGATTTAAAAGCATGGCAGCTGGGACAGGGTCTAACAGTACTGGCCTAAAACGGGCATCAGGCACACAGCAGGTACCTACCATTCGTCCAGTAGGTCACACTGTGGGCAGGCCTCCCATCTGAGGCCCTCAGCTAAGAGCAGTGTGTGACTTCTGGCTAAAAGCCAGTTGCTACACTCAGCTCTGCACAGGAAGACTGTCCAGGTATGGTAGCTGGGCCAGGGCCCAAGAATAACAGCAGAGAACAGCCTCAGGTACCCATCTTACCTCCACTTTCAGCAGCAGGGAAGACTGTCCCAGGACCATAGGGATCATTTCCACTTGGCATCTGTTTTACTGCAACTGATGAACGCAACTATCAATGCCTTGTCAAATGGCAGACTGATGCATAACCGCAGCACAGAAGCACAACTTTTTTTTAAGACAGGGTTGTTTTGGCTGGCCTCATTCAGAGATTTACTTACCTCTCTGCCTTCCAAGTGCTGGGATTAAAGGAGTGTGACACCTGCACCCGGCAGGAATAATATAATTAAAATCCTTTAAAAAGGTATTTTTTATGTTTGAGTGATTAGCTTGAGTTTATGTATGTATATATGCATGCCTAGTACATCCAGGGCACTGAATTCCCTGGAACTGGGAGTTACAGTAGGTTGTGACAGCTGAAACTGTCATGTGTGCAGCCACATATGGGTTCTGGGAGGTAAATCAAGGTCCTCTGCAAGAGAAGCAGGTGCTCTTAACTGCTGACTCATCTCTTCAGCCCTTCTTCTAACTTTTTAATTAATAAAAACTGAGGCAGGGTCTCACTTTGTAGTCCTGGCTGGAACTCAAGAGATCCAGCAGTCTCTGCCTTTTTTGTGCTGGAACCAAAGGTGTCACCATGCTTAGGTAGGGTCCCCAAACCACAGGGTCTCAAGTAACCAAAGTTGGCTTAACTCATCATGTATCAGTGGGCAAGCTTGTACTTCTGCTCCTCCTAAGTATGTGAACTGCATGCAATCAGGCAAAAATACATGTTTAAGTTCTAATGTATACGGTAGTTGTGGTGGTACATACCTTTGATCCCAGCACTCTGGAGGCAGAGGCAGGAGAATCTGAGTTTGAGGCCAACCTAGACTAAATAGCGTTCTAGGCTTGCTAGGGCTAGGCCTAGTGAGACCCTACATCAAAATAAAAAATGCCACATGTATACCAAACTCTGTGGTGCGTACTTGGGAGGCAGGGACAATTAGGATTGCTGTATTTGATATCAGCTTGCTCCACAGTACTGAGTTCTAGGCCAGTGCTACATAGTAAGACCTGTCTTCCACTCCAAAACAAAATTCACATGCTAGGTCCTCAGCTCAGAAGCAGAGCAATAAAACATTTGACAGAAGCTGGTATCTTAAATGGAACATTCTGGAGAAGGAAATGCTAGCCATTCTAAGTTTGAACATAAAAAACAAGGCCAATTTAAATTTTATAACTATAGGATTCTTACTTTTAAGCTAAGCATGGTGACATGTGCCTAGGAAGAAGATGCCAACCTGGGCTACAACAGTAAGAAACTTGTATGGAAACAAAACCAGCCTTCAGAGTGTCTATTTGTCAGAAGTAAGCCTTTAACCAACACTGGTAACTGCCATCAAAAGCACTTGTTACCTACACCACAGCAATGCACAGCCATCTCTGCGCCTGCTGTAATCCAAGGGGGCAGCTGAGCTCACAGGACAAACCTACATGCTCACCTACTCTGCTTCCTCTACAAGTGGCCTGCAGGCTTTGTTGGAAAAAAAATGTAAAGATGGAAAAAGTTGCCTAAATAGTGTAAATTCAGTTAAACATATAAAATGTATTGAACTTTTTGGGCAGAACAGATGCACAGAAACAGTCCTGCTACACTAGGGCTGGTCTTCCTTGGGTATTAGAGCTGATGCTGGTGTAACTTGGGCTTCATCTCTGACACTGTAAGCTGCCACAATCAAGATCCAAGATACATTTTTTCTAACTATGTAGTCCTGACCTCAAACTATGACCAGGTTGGCCTCAAACTCAAGAGATCTGCCTGCCTTAGCCTCCCTAGTGCTGGGATTAAAAGCTACTTTTCTTTCTTTTTAGCAGGGTCTCACTATGTAACCTTGGCTGGCCTGGAAACCACAAAGATGTGTCTGCTCTTGCCTCCTGTTTGTTAGGATTAGGGGCATGTGCAGCCATGCCTGGCAGAGTGCAAGTCCTCTTTCAAGTCAGTGTGAACCGAGGTGGGTGGCTGGCATCAGTTAGTTCCTGTGGTGGTGAGGCATGCTGCCCTTGCAAATGCCTTGGCAGTCATCAGTATACCTTCCCATTTCAGCAGACACAGGCCCTGCCCTGCAGTAGCTCATTAGCTGAATCCCACGGAAACACTAAGTGCTGGCACTTTTTTTTTTTTTGAGCCAGTTTCTCTGTGTAGCCCAGGCTGGCCTCAAACTCACAGATCCATCTGCCTACTAAGACTCAACCAAGTGTTGGTACTTTCACCTTTTTTCCTTTCTCTTTTTAAATTTTCATATTTCTTGTCAGGAAATCTTGACCCCTGATATCCAAAGTGTTTTAAAATGAGCCACAGGTATAGGTGGTATCATATAGACCAAGAACAGTTGTTGAGTTCTCCTGATTGAGGTACAGTATGAAATCTAGCATGCATATAATTTTAGCAGTATTTTAAAAGTACTTTTAAAAAAGCACGTATGTGCACGCTAGTTGTGGTACCCCTGGCCCCACTTTAAGCTGGTGTTAGTGTGGGGGCAGTTTAGTTGTGGTGCCCCTGGCCCCACTTTAAGCTGGTGTTAGTGTGGGGGCAGTCTAGTTGTGGTGCCCCTGGGCCCCACTTTAAGCTGGTGGTAATGTGGGGGCAGCACTGCTGTTGGTCTTTCATGCACTTTTCCTTTTCAGAGGTTGACCTAATTTTGACTTTTCCCGATGAAGTTTCTATAGAAACCAAGTGGCGATTTGGGATAGTTACATTTAGAATCTGAAGTTCTGTACAAACTTGACCATTCTGCTAAAGGAAACAAGTTTTTAATTTATTCCAAAGTATAAATATCCTGAATAATTTCATTATGTGCAACTGAAACAAATAAAGACTGCAGTGGCATTTGGGTTTAAAAACACTTCACAGTGTGTTGTGTTTATTAAGTAGCTCCACAGAAGGTGTGATGGCAGGTGCAGTGGGTGAGTAGAGCTGCCTGAGCCTGCTCGGGCATATCCACGCACCATGCATCAGCGGTGGGTGATGCAGCCCACTGGGGCTCCAGGCCAGAGAGGAAGGTGGGTGGTGGCCATACTATGTCCAGGATAAGGCCCAGGGATGGATGGCAGAGACAGAGGGAAGAGCTGGAGAGAGATTTGATGAGATTTTTTTTTTTCTCAGATGTTAGATTTTTTTTGGTCTATAAACTGGAAAGGAAGGCTCAGACTTAAATAAATACATTTGAGTAATGGCCTTTATTGAGCAGAGTCCACCAATTCAGCTCCGAGTAGCTTTCCCTTCAGTAGGCACTGATCTCTCCCAAGACTCCAGCTGAGACCCTTCTTCTCCTGTGTCTATGAGGGAAGTAGAAGTGTATCACGTTTCTCAATGGAGAGGACAATGCCTTTTTTTGACAGGAAAACAACCGGCTTATGTATGCAAGACAACACTTGGTCCTCCAGTCAGTTTCCTTAATTAATTTTGTCCTGGAATATATACAAGTTATTGGTGGCAGCTACGGCAATAATGCTCTCCATGGGGTGCCAGGCTGTGTGAAGGATCTTCTTATTGAAGTCCAAACTGTCCACGCTAATCTCATCTTTCTTTCTCTTACCCCCTGTACATACTTTCCGGGGCTTCAGGCTGGCTCGGGGTTTGCTGTTCTCTCTTGAGGCTTCCAGTGTAACATCCCTCCGAGTGTTTCTATCAAACATTCTAAAGAAGTTGTTGTAGGACCCCGTCATAATGGCACTGTTCAGGAGAAAAAAGGGGACAATGAATCGTGGCAAGGGCATGAAGTTTGGACCCTCTACAGGCCCCAATTTCTATATTATCAGGAAAGAAATGTAGTACAGATTCTCCAGTGAACTTCACTTACTTTCATGTCTGAGAAAGAAAAGTAATGAATCCATAATTTAAATATTTGCTCACCAAGGCCAGAGAGTGTGTTGGATCCCCTGCAATATGTCTTATAGGTGATAGTGAGCTGTCTGACATGGGCGTTATAGAAGGAAGAGGAGAGAAAGGAGAATCAGACAGGGGTGGGGAAGTAGAAAGTAGGAGAGGCAGGGTAGGGGGAAGAAAGGAGGGATGAGGAAGAAAGAAGAAAACTAACTCTGTTCAAATCACTTTTAATCTAACACTTGGGAGGCAGCGGTAGGCAGACCTCTGTTAGTCTGAGGCCAGTAAATTCCAAGACACCCAGGTCTATGTAATAGAGATCTTGTTTCAAAAAATGCACCCCCCCCAAAAAAAAACCCGTCTGTCTTAGTCATAAACTGACAGTTTACCATAAGCCTGACCTCATTAACAAGTCAAAACTGGTTATATTCTAGCCACATTTCCCAATGGAGGTTAAGTCAGTTATTAAATGATGTGATTCATTTAATTTTTAAGTTTCTTTCAAAGTTAGGTATAGTGGAGGTGCACATCTCTACTTCCAACATCAAGACATCTGAGGCAGGAGGCTATCACAATTTAATCTATGACTTTGGAAGGTATCATTTTTATTTTCTATTTTTTGGAATGTGTATGTGGTTTGCAAGTTGATCCTAGTATTGGGATTACAGGCATCCGCCATAAACTGAGGACCCCCCACCCCCATTTTGTTTTGTGTTTAGGAACAAGATTTCATATAGCATAGGCTGGCCTCAAGCTTGTTACATAACAGAGGATGACCCCAAACTCTTGATTTTCCTATAAGTACAGGGAACACAGTTGTATGCCAACATGCCTATTTATATAGCAAGTTACAGGTCAGCTTGAGCTACAAAATACATAATGTTGTTTCAAAAAAAAAAAAAAAAAAACCAAAACCCCAAAAAACAAAACCAAGGACATTCTATGTGGCCCTTTGATTTCTCTGGCAAGTGAAGACCAACCAACCTCTTCTATCCTCTTCTTGGAAACCCTCACCCTCTCCTGCTTCTATCCTGACCTCCATGGTCTTGCTGTCTTATAGCTGCATGGCTAGTGGTCTTTACAATGCCTAAGTCCTTCAAGTTACTACTTTGCTCAGGGCTCTTCCTAGCTGCTTGTAAATATTTTAGCATCTGTTTAACTTTACCTCAAACTCCATACCAAATAAAATTTAGAAAAACCCTGTTACAGCTATTCTTGTTCATTCAAGTCTGTTTAAACGAGTGGCACTAGGGAGACTGGAGATGAGAACCATGGTTTGGTACACTCTGGAGATGGCACCTGGAACGAGTGCGTAAAACTGTGCTTGTAGGAGAGGACTCACTGTTACAGTCCTCTCTGATTTATTTCCATATGGAGTGCAATGCTTATGGGGGTGCGGATGGAGCCAATAGCAAATGCAACAAGAATGGAGAGCAGTGACCAAAACTATTTCTCAGTAACAAGTGTGCCATCAGCATGGGTATGAACTGCTGGTGCACTGTAACTACCTGCACTGAGGTGAGCATCTCCTGAGCTACCCAGCACATGAGTGCAGCAAGAAAGCCATGGCAGCATGAGTCAGGTCTGCCCCACCCACCCAGGGACAGAACAAAACATGAAGCAGGTACTGTCTTTTTGCTGAATAAAATGGAACACTTAAATGCAGAGCTTCACAGCAGCAGGCTAGCAAGGCACTGACAGAGACTGCACCAGAGATGATACTCCACTTCACTGACACACAAGGGAGAAGCTTCTGAGCAAGAAGATGGAGGAAAGGACTGCAGGAAATGAATGGACGGAGCAAACATTACCAAGAGAACTTCCCATATTCTTGGGGATATGCTGCAGTATTTCAGATACAATAAAGACCATTAGCTATAAGCCACCTCTGAGGTTACATTCTACAAAGTACCTTCTAAAAAGACACCTCCCGCTGTTCCCAGAAAGACAATCTCTCCTCAAAGCATATGGGTGTAACTTCCATGCAGCTGTACTTTGAATAGTAAGATCTTTTTTGTGTTGCTGGGATTTCAATTTCAGGACCTTTACTGGTTTAGTAGATGCTTTATCACTTAGCTATACCCTCAGTCCTGTTACTAATTCTGTGATCCAGTCCGGTCTAGTTCACTGATGCCCAGTGCCTTCTATTATACACATAAACAATTTAGCTGTGCACTCCTCAGTGGCCAATAAGCAGGTTGGTTGATGTTTCAGGTTTCTGTTTTCTTATCTTTATGTGCAAGATCTTCCCAATATACTGATGTTATCAGTGTGCCATGGGAGGCCGGGCAGTACCACTGGCCTCACTCCTGTCACTGTATTTCCCATTGTTCATTCCCACTTGTGGTCTTTGTCCTTTCTAAAGTGAACTAGCAGTTGTCATCATTTGTCTTCTTTTCTGAGGTAGGTTCTTATTGTGTGTAGCTCTAACTGACCTGGAACTCACCTTGTACACCAGGGTGACCTTCAACTGGAGAGACCCTCCTGTCTTTGTCTATTAATTGGTAAGATTTAAAATATGCACACACCTGGTAGTCATTCTCTCTTAAACTTGTAATTCATATATTATGGACATTTATCTCCATGGTTATTACTATTGTATGTATATGTACACTTGTATGTTAGTACATGTGCCACTGGTTGATCTCATATCCTTTTCTCAATCACTCAATTAAAAAAATATTTCACTTGTGTGGATGGTTTTGCCTTTTGAGTACACCTGTGTACCAATTGAGGCCAAAGGAGAGCTTCATTCACATCTCCTTAGCATCGAACCTTGTGCTTCTGGAAAAAGAAAGAGTGTTTTTAACTGCTGTGTAATTTCTCCAGTTCCTCCACCTTATTTCTTTCCCCTCAGGCAGGGTCTCTCACTAAATGTGGCTGGGCCTACCGGAAGCCAATGAAGCCTAGTAATCTTCCCAGTGTTGGGATTACAGCTGTGCACTGCCAAGCCTGGCTTTTAGGTGGGTGCTAGGACTACAAACTCAGGTCTCATGCTCGCATGGAAAGCGCTTTACTGAGCTATCTCCACGGGATGTTTTTTCCTATTCTTTTTCAGAGTCAGGGTTTATGTAGCCCTGGCTGTCCCTCCTTGGCAGAAATGTGCCTGCCTCTGCCTCCACCTCCTCAGTGTTGGACTGAAAATGTGTGTCACTATTCTGGGAGAGCTATTCTTTTTATTTTAAAAGTATTTTATTATTTTGTGTGTGGGTGTGCCTGCATATCATATACAAGCAGGAGCCTAAGGAGAGCATTAGTTCTCAGTGGGTGATCGGAAGTGGACTAGATCCTTCCATCTCCAGACATGGCAAAGGTGCTCCCCTGGACTTTCCCCCATTATTTCCTGCAGTGTGGGGAGGACTGGGTTTTTGCCTGCCTAGGACAAGTTAATAAGGTTTTGTCCATGAGGTGACAGGCATCAGCTTTATTTGCAACTGGCAGCCATGCTGCTTACCTAGACACCTGTCCTGCTGCATGACATCTCAGGGTGACTCTCTTCAGCTCTTACTTCAAAGCTTTCACTAGATGTACTAGGGTTTCCTAACCCTTGACATGAGTTAGTTCTGTGGGAGCAGGAAGTAAGTCTGCCTTTACTTGTTTTCTCTTTCCTCTTGCTATGTGATCTCTCCGACACCTGTCATGTGATACTCATTAGAGGGTGAAAAGATCTATCTCATCTAGGACTCTTAGTCTCTAAAACTGTGAGTCAAACCACAGACTAAACAAACCTTTTCTTTATAAAATCACAAGCCTCTAGGATTCTGGTGTTACACATAACAATCAGGCAGTTCCTGTGGAGAAATATACTTTCAGCCTCAACACCTACTCTGCAGAGAATGTGTTTTCTTTTACAGACCACTTTTAAGATCTACTTTTTTGGTGTCCTGTAATTTTCAGATGATGTGGTAGGCTCCTTTTTACTTAATTTTGCTGTGGAGTTTTGTGCTTCCTGGATAGGCTGCTGAAAACCTCTGGCCTATGTTTTAATTAGGATGTACTAACCACACAGTGGAATAGTTAACGTAAGTTTAATACTACCTTTCCATAGTCCTAGATTTTTGGGGAGTCCTCTCCATTTGGCTGTATGGCACATCCTATCTTCTCTGTACTTTATATTGTTTTCTTCTTTAAATTTAAAAAATTTTATGTGCTCCCTGGATTTCCCCCCATTATTTCCTGTAGTGTGGGGAGGCTAGGGATGTTCTCCTTGCATATATGGGTATGTACCACTTATGGCCCATGACAATCTCCCGGAACTAGAGTTACAGATGATTGTGAGCTACCTGGGAATGGAACTGGGATCCTCTGGAAGAGCAAGCAGCCAGTGGCTCTTAACAATCGCTTCAGACTCAGTACACTGTTGTCATTTTAAGGACAGGCTCCTGGTATGTAGCCCAGGCCTCAGCGCCCCACTGTTGGTGTTACAAGCATATGCCATCATGCCTCTATATTTCTTAACTTTCATGTTCCCTAGCTCTTTAGGTTTAGGGCTAAATTCTGGGTAACTTCTGATCTTCCTTGCAGTTCATTAAATCTCTAGTTAGACTTGAATCTGCTGTATCTTTTATTTCTAAAAGTTGTTTGTGCTAGAATTTCTTAGAACATTTTATTAGTCTTATGGTTCTCTGCTCAGCTTTTTGGTTCTGTCCTTTAATTTGTGACTATTCCAAATATTCTTATTTTATAATCTGTACTTACACTTACTACATTTGAACTCTTACGATGTTATGCCAGGTGTGGTAGTGCACACCTCTACTCCCAGCACTCAAGAAGCCGAGGTAAAAGGATTTTGAGTTCCAGGTCTTCCAAAGCTACAAACCAAGAATCTGTGCCTAAAATAAAAAGGGCTAGGGATACAGAGAGAACTCTGTTGGTAGAATGTTTTATTAGAATGTGTGAAATCCTGGGCTGGATTCTCAGTACATAAATTGGATGAAGTAACACATCAATAATTTTAGCATATGGGAAGTTTAGGCAGGGGTTTAGGTGTTCAAAGCTACCCTCAACTAAATCTTGAGTTTGAGGCCAGCCTGGGATATACCAGATTCTGGCAACTGAAGTAAAAATAAACAAAAAAGACTCTTAATTTGATTGTTACTGTTGCCCGTGATAGCATTTTCCTGAATATACATTATAAATTCCTTTTGTCTTAACTGATTTCACACTGGAAGACAGGTGAGAGCTGGGGAGGGGTAATGGTGATTGAGGCAGTCTTGCATGTTTTTTACTGAGTTTTAAAGGATCCATGAATGCTTTCTACCTGGGAACCTTTAGAAGGTATGGAATATAGGCTGCTTACTGTAAAAGCAGAGGATCCTCCAGTCTCAGGATAAGTTGGCAGCAATGCCAGACTCAGTGCCTCAAGGGTTATGGCAGGCCCACAAGTCCCTCTGGGAGCTGCTGCCAGCCTGAAGAAGCCCTTGATGCTTGCTGCAGCCCAAGGATAGCAGTGTTTGTCCTGAAAGTCTAAACAGGCATGCGAGTTAATTTGTGAGCAGTCTAGGAAAGGTTTATCTAAGGGTGCTGCTCAGCTTTGTCTCTGAGGAAGCATTAGCTCTTCACTGTGAGGTTTCTCACATCATGCAGCTAGGACAGACCTCAAAGATCTGCAAGCATCGAAACAGAGACACTGTAGGAATGAGCATTTGAGACTGAGGCAGCAATTTTAGTTTGTGCTCAACTATTACTTAAAGAAGCTAATGTAGTTTTTTAGGTAGTTCTGAGACAGGGTCATGCTATACAGCCCAAGCTAGTCCTCACCTGGTGGTTCTCCTGCCTTATCACCCAAATGCTGTGGTTAAAACTGTGTGTGCTACCACATCCCTAGCTATTTATATTGAAGTGTTTGACAGTGTCTAGTCACTTAAATTCTCAACAGAAATTCTACAAAAAGACAACCTAAGAGAATCTGTCTATATCATCTGAAACATGTTTTTTTATGGGATGATTTCAAAGAATCTCAGCAACACTAAAAAAATCAATGTGATCTGTACAGGAGATAAATGATGCTGCCTATGGGAAGGCTGTGTCCTATGCCTTAAACCTCTTTAAACACAGAGGCAAACCGAATGGTGACTTTTTGGACTAGTAAATAACTTGTAATCACTCTCTGAGTACTCTCTATATATCATAAACCACAGTGTACTGTCAGTGAGGAAAGGTAAGCTCAGATACCTGGTTTTCTCTGAGATACCTCATGGGAAAAATAAAAGGCCTTGAAAACACAACCCTGTCTGCATCTTGCAACTGACTGAGATCCCTCCCAGTCTGAGGGGCCTGCTGTAGGATCCTAAAGGAACCAGCACTTCTGGATGCCAGGGTGCTGTGACACTGACAGTCTCACCTGTCTGAACCATTCCAGCAGCACTCGAACTTGTCGAAAATGCAGTCATTCTCATACAAGGAGCAGAGCTTGCTTCGTAGGTACTCATGTACCTGGTGGGTCTCGACAGGCCTGCCCTCCATGTTGAGGTCCCATACCTTCACCGACAGATAGTCTCTGGTCATCATGTATCGACCACTGTGGCTGAACTTGACATCAGATATAGATGAGATTATTTCTGAGAAAAAGGATCTACTGCTGGGATCTTCTGGCTCTTCAAAAACTGAAAAACAAAGCGAGCACTTTTAGCTACTGTGCTAAATCAGAAGACCACAATCCTAAAATCAGCAGGGGCTTCTCAGAGACCCCGAAGGGCTCAGTGTCATCCTCACTTCCCTAGCTTTCTGACTGTTTTTTTCTACCATTAGTGCCCACAAAGTGCAGGCCTTCAAATTCATGCAGACCTTGAACCATATGGGTAATATGAACCTATATTACCTTAGGACGCATGGGAACATGACTGTAACTGCTTGTAACCCCAAGACACTGGGCTGGGAACATGATGTGCTACCTATTTGTCCACATTGCAGTATATGTAGCACAGAAGTATAGTGTTCTGGGCACCTTGCGAAGAGCCTGCTCATCAGAAGGCATAGTTTACAGGACTACTAGACTGCCCCAGACCTTAAGCTAACAATATAGTGGCCAGCTATACAATGGGACTACTAAACCAGACAGCAAAGAAGTTTGCCTTTTGTAGTGAGTGGTCATGTTGCTCAATGACTTGAGTGAAAGAGTGTCATTGCTTCTTCCACAGAACTGTCTACAGCAGCTTAACAGCTCAGCTCCCTCCCTTCATCTGGGACCCATGGCAGAGGGAGGTCTCCTACCCAAGGATATTGGATCCCCCAGCTCATAGCCATGCCCATGTCCTATCATGCTTTAGGCTGGGAGATACATTTCCTTTTCTTGAATCTTCTCTAGGGTTTCTAAAATTCTTCTCTGTGTAGGAGCTTGTGATAGGTGTTGGCTCTGCATGGGACAGACTGGAAGCAAGCTAGAGCCAACATGAAACATTTACTCAATTAAACTAGTGCTAAGGAGGACTCTTCTTGAAACCTAAAGCTGTTTATTGAGGAACACCATCTGGAAGACACAGCTACATATAATGATAGCACTTCAGTGCAGAAACTATAACAGAACATCATTCTATGACACGCTTTGGCCTTAGGAGGAGTATTTTCCCAGTTGATTCATATTTCACAATGCCACTCCAGAACAGGTGAGCAAGAGCTGTTTCCCTATTTGCACAAGTATACCAGTACTCGAGTGAGAAGCTCTCCTAGACAGTTACACATAGACTATGGTATGCTTTGAAGTTGGGTCCCCCATTTTTTTTTTAAAAAGATTTATTTTATGTATGTGAGTACACTGTTGCTGTCTTCAGACATCAGAAGAGGGCATCGGGTTCCATTACAGATGTTTGTGAGCCACCATGTGGTTGCTGGGAATTGAACCCAGGACCTCTGGAAGAGCAGTCAGTCTCTTAACCACTGAGCCATCTCTCCAACCCCACCCCACCCCCATTTAAAAAATCCATTTATTTGGTTTAGGGAGAGAGCTTGACAATTTTCAGGAGCTCATTTTCTTCTACCATGTAGGTCCTGGGGATCAAACAAACTCAGGTCACCAGCCTTGGTAGAGACTACCTTTACTGGCTAGGCCATCTCAATGGCCCTAAAAGTTTATTTTTATAATTTTAGGTGTGTGTGAATCTCCTGGAACTGGAGAGTTTTCGTTGTAGAAGCAGTGTCTCACTCACTATGTAGCCCTGGCTGAATGTCACTATATAGACAGTTTGCCTGGAAATCTGCCTGCCTGTTTCCAGAGCACTAGGATTAAAGGAGTGGTTTTGCTTGTTTTTGCCATAAAGTTGGCATTATCGACAGTTTTAAGCCACTTGAAATGGGTAGTGGAAACCAAATTCAGGTCCTCTGCAAGAGCAGTACACACTTATAGTAGGTGAGTCATCTCTTCAACCCTTTATCCCCAAGCTCTTTTTAAGATGAAGTCTCCTCCTGGCCCTCACATGATCCTGCCTCAGTTTCCTGAGTAGCTTGGACTCCAGGCACACAGCACTGTTTCTGTTTGACACAGACAACACACGTGGAATCCACTCTGATGGCTATGGCCCAGGTCCTAATACACAAAAGAGGCTATGATGACAGTGCTCCATTGGATGGACCCAGATCACAGCTAGGGTAGAGGAAAGCTGCTGAGCACTTCTTTATTAGTATAGCCCATGGGGAGACTGCCCATGCTCCAAGCCTGCAGAGGACATGGAGGGCCTCTATCAGTACGAACAGGAAATCAAGGGTATTCCCAGAAGACTTACACTTGGCATGCCTGTCACATAGGGCAGAGGAACGCATGTCACACAGCCTGATGGTCCCCTTGCTGCTGCTGTAGACAAATACATTGCACTGATGTGGGTGGAACTCTGCGGCAGTGATGACTTCTGTCAGCTCCTCCATATTAGCTGGCTTGATGTCCACAATGTCTGGAGCATGATGTTAAGGCACAGTGCTTTGCTGTCCAAGGGAAATTTGATAGAAAACTGTGCAGAGAGGCATAAGGGAGGAGCTGCAGGAGACTGACCGTATACACCACCACAGAGCCCAAAGCAAGGGGCTTCAGGAAGATGCAGGACAGGGCGTTAAGATAGAGCACACAGAATGACATCTACAATGAAGCCAAGCAGTACCACCTACACACATACTTCTATCTATACCTGATTAAAAAAACACAGACAGTATCAAATTATAAAATGATTTTGCCTTCCTAATGATTTGACTTTCAGAGCTTTGGTTGCTAGAATAATACAACCATAGCAGGAAGTCAACCACGAATCAGCCAATGGAAACAAAATGAAGAGGGTAAAATTCTTCTCTGGGCCATTGTGGAAAGTCAATGGATAGATTTATCTATCAAGAGAAACAACTAAGAAAAAAACACTATACAATGTATGAGTCATGTATCTCATCACTGGATGCCACAGTGGAGAAACACGGACCCACTGGAACTAGAGACGGCATGAGTCTTAAGCTGCCCAGTAAGTGCCAGGGTGCAGCAGAGAGGGAACGCAGCCCAACTCTCATACCCTCAGGTTAAATAGATGAAAGTTGCTGGGGTTACAGGGTAAAACACCACAGAAATAGTGGGGAGCCAAGGCTGAGACCTCACAGAAGTAGGTGACGACTGAACACAAGGACAGCAAGGCAGCCTGGGGGCAAGAACAAGTACTGTGACCTCTATGGTGACAAGAACCACAGTGCCTAGAGTTCCAGTCAGGAAGGACATGAGTGGTTCACTGGAGGGCAAGAGGTGGGAGGCATATGGTAGTATTAGGAGCTAGAGGTAAGGCAGTGACTAAGGAGACTCACGGTTTCTCACATGAATTTTCAGGCAAAGGTTTGTATTTTTAGGGACACTCAATCGAAAAGAACTTCTATTGCCACTACTGTCGAAAATACTGCATTCAAAAAGTCAGTGCCTGAGGGACCAGGGTAAAGCTGCTCATGAGAAATAATTACACAGTAACCAAAGAAATAGACAGAGACAGCACTTGGTAAAGGATACTGAAGCTTCTATCTGTGATTTCTAAATGCCATAGGTTAATTCTCAGATCATCTGCAGAGAGATATGTTTCATGATCACTATTTACTGAAATGGAATTTATGTGATATGTATGAGCATTTGCAAAAATTCGTCGAGGACTTGCTTCTACCATAAGGTCCATGGGCTTCAATATTGGAACCTAAAAATGGAACAAGAAAGGAATTTAAAACAAAGGTCATAATAGCATAAGCGTCCGGTATCTAGACAAGAAATGGGACAGGTTTTCTACAGCTGTGCAACACCTCAAACCAGAGGTGAGCTGTCACAGAGTACAGAGTGGAAAGCTGTCTGTTCCCAGCTATTCCTCCTTGTTGCCATTATAGAAGTACTATGGTCTTCTTGTTGGAAAAAAGAAGGTAAACTGCTCTAACTAATGTTCTCTAGGTCACTAAAGCATCACTCTCTTGGGTGTTCTCTGGTGGCTACAGCTGAGATGAGACAGTAACTCCTTGTCTTTGGAGTTGAGTGTACAAATCACCACTCTCATAGTGCTGGTGCTTTGATTCATACTGTCAAACAACTATGGGGTGTACGCATATGTAGGGATCAACAGACAGTATGCAGAAGGTTCTTTGGGCTGAGAAGCATCTACTGAAGCATTTATCTGTTATTTTTAAATGCCATAGGTTAATTCTCAGAGCCTCTGCTGAGATCTGAGATGCAGAGCTGGCTATATAGTCTGAACTGAAGTGCAGCTAGTAACCTGGATGGTGTATGGGCCTTGGTGCCATAGTCCCACAGGCTTCTGGGGTATAAGCTGCTAGGTGTGGAGAGTGTTGAGAGGGATGGAGGCATGAAGGGAGGGAGGGAGGGAGGGAGGGAGGGAGAGAGAGACAGAAACAGATAGGGAGAAGGACCTGGACAGAGCACTGTCCTGGCACAGGCATTAAGAGTCAGTCTAAAGGAGCAACATCATGAGACAGATTATTCAGGGAAGAGAGGCCCAAGGTTCCAGAGAAAGCTAAACTACAGTAATTTTTATTGCTGTAATTAGACACCAAGGAACTGAAGGCTTAGAAGAATTTTCCAAATGAGTCTTCTCTAGTCAAATTCTGTAAAAGTGTACCTGGATAATTGTGTAGTGATGCTGTTCTCATTTTAGCCTAGGTAGGTGCTGACTATACTCTGGGGTTTCATAGACCAGAAATGACAGTACCACAATTGCAGGTCTAAGATACACACCTGCCATGACCCTCTACTGTTTCCAGTTAACCAAGGAGGCAGCAACTGCAACCCTAACTGAAAGAGCCCTTTTAATTACATCCCTTTTCATAGAGTTAAAATAACAGGAAAAAAAATCCTTAAAAGAAGCAGAAACTCCGGTCTGAACTTAGAATATCAGAGTTGGTGGCCAGTGATTCTGTCCTTACTCTGTGCCAACATACTAACCATCTCTCTCATGTGCTTCACTCTGGCCACCAGACAGGTTTTATTCTGGTTAATTCTATCAGAGGCCTGGTAAGACCTAAGTTTTCCCAAATAAGCACATGAGTTTATGGAATATGCAGGGGTCTGAATGAGAGAGTCTCAGTGTCTGGGAAGGCTATGTATGCAAGTGGGATGAAGTTGGTGGCACGAGTGGTAAGCAGGAGGTTTCAGAGAACTTGGCAATGACACCTTACAACATGGGAGATTTTAAAATGTGTTTCACACTAAATCACAGATGCAAACCCAGCCACTGACTATGCCAGAACTGACCTATGAAGAGAATCTGAGTTCCTGCGACTCAGACCTGAACAAACAGCATATCTTCTCTTGGCCCAGTAACAGCTAAGTGGTAGAGGAGGAAGACCGCCTTTGGATCGTCAGCCCGACTCTGCCCACTGTCTTTGTACAGGGACAGCCCTCACTTGGCCCTCACCACTGTCTAGCTTTGTCAAGAGAATGGGTCAGACTATACACATTCCAACTGCTGGGCCTGAGACATCCTAGAGAAGAAGGCATATCAAAAAGGCTGCCACACTTCAGCAGCACCAGATATGGCTATTTCCGAATAACAATACCACATCTTTACTTGGTTAACAGTGTAACAAAGGCTTATATTTCACTGAAAAACCTGTCAGCCACTTATCTCAAAGCATAGCTGTGCTCTGTTCCTACCCAGGTGCCATTGTTTGCATTGAGCCCACCACTCAAAGTATCAATGATCAATCCAACAGGTGAAGAATTAAAAAAAAAAAAAAAATCAGTGTGCTCAAGAAGAAATTAACTCAAGAGGAAACTTCACCTGGTCCATTGCTAGTGTCTCACTGGTTTGCCAGCCATCCTACCTACACTGTGTTACTACACCAGCAAATACTCTGGATTCTACCACAAAAGCTCAACTGGCCTGGGTACTTCTCAACAAAAGCTCTACAAGGAAACCAAACGTACGCATTTCCCTCAGTACCATCTTATGACCTTAGTGACACTGAAGAAATCCCATTTTCAACAAGTACACAGCAACTAGGGTCACTACCACCATCATACATGAGTTAGGAAGGTAAACCCTGTCACATTTGAAACAGTATTCTCAAACAACTGATAGAACTGTTTTGGATTATTTCTGAAAAGTGCTGGAAGGGTTAAAGAAAATGCAGCATATACCCGTAGTGCCGTAATTCTAAATGGGTCTCGAAGTCGTCCATCTTCATCTTTCAAGTTATAACCTTCTGCTCTTTTATCCCGTTCACTTATTTTCCATAATTTAATAGTTTTATCTGAAAATAAAAACCTTATTCTTTATATTAAAAGAAAAATCATAAATAACATGTATCACTATTATTTAATCATTCTAGGAAACTATTGCCTGCCTAAGTTGGTGTCTAAGCTTAGGAGGCTAGGGAGGTGGCTCACTGGGTAAAAGCAGTTGCTTAACAAGCATGAGACTCCAGGTTCACATCCCTAGCCCTGTCCCTGAAACCTCAGTGCTGTCTGGGGTTATTCAAAGGAATAGGAGACTGGTGGAGGACATCTAATGGCTTCCTCTGGCCCCCAGAAGCATGTGTACGTAAGTATTCACTACATATATGCATACGCACCATATACACACATACAAAAACTAAAAAAACTAAAGATGTAAACAAATATATGAAATAATACTGGTTTTCTATGCAGAATTTGAATTTTCTAGCTATTGTTTTCACTCAAGCTGACAATTCACCTTCTCCAAAGTGTAAAGCAGAAACAACCTCTAGAGTTATTTAAAATAAGAATCCATCACACTAAAATTAAAAATAAATCAAATAGTCATTTACAATTCTCACCATTTGTAGAGAGTAGAAAATGAGCAGCATTCTGTTGCGGTAACCACCTGATTTTATTAATTTTTTCTTCAATTTCTAGACTTTTCAAATAGTCAAACTCTGGCTCATGACTCTGAAAGGTACTGTAAACATTGTACTCTCCCCTAGAGTGAGCGCGGCCTTTATTCTGCAAGGAAACATGATAGCTTCTTTAATGAACTTAAAGCACAAGGCAGATAGGTTTTGACTATTATCAACATGAGCATTAAATGATCACACATTTTTAAGTTAAAAAGGTCTTGACTCAAAAAACTCTTGACGAAGCTGGCATTAATGCACTTGGAAGAATAAAGAACGCGCAGGCCTTTTCTGCACACTTAAATCTCTGCGGTGGACAAGCAGTTGTGTGGGACATGACTAAGCCTGTCTGTGAATGTCCTCCCCTCTTCCTCCTTTTTGTTTTTAATGGTCAAACTGGCCCCAAGTCCTCTATGCTTACAGTGTAACCAAAGTTTGAGGGCCCAAGTCCTACCTCTGGTAGCACTGCCAGTTAACCTTGGCTACCAGTTCCAGTATGCCAGTACAAAAGAAAATTAGGCAAAACACAGAGATTTAATGTGGCCATGTCAGGGGAAGCAGAGAAGTCTAAAGGCTAAAAACTTATTTCTGGTACTGATATGAGTTTTAAATTTTAATAGAGGGGGGAAAAACTGAACCAAAGCGCAAGAGGTATGTGTAGTCTGGCAGTCTTAGTCAGGGTGTTTTTATCTAGTAATTTCCATCCTGGTTCCTACTGCTTAAAGAGATGGACTGGCTCTCAGGAGATGCTGGATTCTGCTCCATGGTGCTGCCTTGTCTTGTGGATTACTGCACATGTCTGGGGTGTAGTACTGTTAGCTCTGCTGTCCCCGGAATCCAAGGATAAAGACAATGACTTATCACTGTGATTTAATCTTTATGTGTGTATGCACACATGGAAGCAGGTAATCCAAAGGAAAGTAGTCAAATACAAGTGACCCAGGGATACCATATTCTCACACTCTACACCTGCCTTATGGATCCACATAAGATAGGAATGCTTTTTAACAAAAATATTTTCTAAGTGTCTTTTGGAATAAATAGGATGAAGGCATCGTCAGCTTAGGAGTACTCATAGGGAGAAGATGATTTCTTCCTTATCTACCAAGGTAGTGCTTGAAAAAATATTCTACCTAATTACTGCAACAGGACTGAGTGTTAAAGAAAATTGGATACTGAAAACTATGCTTCCTTTCGGGTAAGCAGTGTGTGCAGCATGTAGTGATGGCATTTGACTATGGACTGTAAAGCACTGACCTCTTGTTCCCGTTGGAAAATAACAACTCTGCCACCTTTGTCTCCTGTTGCAAGAAGGTCTCCAGAGCAGTTAAACTCAACGGTGGAGATGATGTCGGCTGTCAATAGAAGACAGAGTCAATCACAACTGATGCTTTTGTGAGGATCAAAAGATGAACACATACAAACTTTCTCTCCAGATAAACATTCCATGAAAACTGCATATGCTTCTTGTCTGCTTTACGGATCTAAGGTAGAACCCACCAGTACATGGGAATTCTGAGAGTCTGATTTCACTAATCCAATCAATTTACCTCATGTTCCTGTCATACAGTAACTTATCTAGACTTGGATGCTTTTATTTGCAAAGTAGGATAAGAATTTAGAAAAATATTTTTTAAAGGAAAACAACACAAAACACCCCAGGTTGGCTTTAGAAGAATGGTACCTAACTTTAAACTGCATACTTAATGTCAACTTTTAAAATAAATGATATTTTTTCAATATGTATGAATGTTTGCCTGTAGACATGTTTGTGTGCCACATGTACCCTCAGACAGCAAAAAAGGGTACCATATCCTCTGGGACTGGAATTAAAGTGGTTGTGAACCTCCACATAGGTGCCTAGGTTTTCTCCAAGAGAAGTCAGTGTTCTTTAACCATTGATTCACCTCTCCAGCTCCCTAAATTTGATTCTTACACAGTAGTAATAATAGGACTGTTTTAATATTCATATAGAAACTTTTGCTAGCCTCTGTACAACACTACAGATCATGGCCACCCTGTTCAAGATTGACAAACTGCAAGGCTTAGAGCTCTTTCTCAGCCCCAAGGTGTAGGAAGAGCCTCTGCAGTAAATAAATGGTGTGCAAAACGGGGGTGGGGAGGAGAGCAGGGTGGTATGCTCCATGCCTGTGAGTGGGAAAGCTGTCAGATTTCCAGACAAAAATCTAGGACAAACTCTGGAGGATAGCATTGTGCATTTCAACTGTGCCACCTGCTGCCTGAATAAGAACAAGGCTCAGATACTCTAAGGCAGTATGGCATATCCTGTGGACTAAATCTGCAGTTGATTTGACAATAAGGTCAGCTGATTCTACTGTGAGAATGGATGACGACTCTGCACTTAGGGGGACACTGTAAACAAACACCATCTGTCTTGCACCATACCCTCCTTCCCCCCCACCACAGAACTAAGGTGATAAGCAATTATTCTTCAAAGTAAAAAGGGTATTGTCCTGTAAATTTATTAGAGTAAATGAGCACAAGTGTATATTAAAGTCATTACCAGAAAAGCCAAGTCTGGTATAGTTGCCATGAGGCCAGCGATGGTGCAGACTAGTTTCTGTGCTTCCTATACTAGCCACTGAAGTTGTATATTTGGAGAGATGAATATTATACAGTTTTCAGGTCAGCATCAGCTGTCAACTCGACAAAAAACTAGAATTACCAGAGAAAAGAGGACCTCAACTAAAATCACTCAATCAGACTGGCCTGTAGCCATTCTTTGCAGCATTTTCTACCGCTTTTTTTTTTGGGGGGGGGGGGAGGCTGAAGGGGTTGGGTAGAGAGGTGGGTGTTTGACAAGGTCTCTTTACGTAGACCAGGCTGACCTTGAGATCTGCCTGACTCTGGCTCCCAAGTGCTGTGATTGAAGGTGTGTGCCACTACCTGGTGAAACATTTTCTTAATTGCTAATTGATATTCAAGGACACAGCTCACTGTTGGCCTTGACTGTATAAGAAAGGTAGCTGAGCAGCTAGAGGGAGTAAACCAATAAGCAGCTTCCTTCCAAGGTCTCTGAGTCATTTCCAGCTCTCCTTTTTCCCACCCTGGTTTCTTTCAATAACCTATAAGCTGAAATAAGCCCTTTCTTCAAGTTTCATTTGTTCATGGAGTTTATCACAACATCTGAAAGGCAGACTAGAACATAGTTATAAGCACTTTCTCTACCAGTTAAGTTTCTCTGTATAGCCCTGGCTGTCCTGGAGCTCACTCTGTAGACCAGACAGGTTTCTAACTCAGATCCAGCTGACTCCGTCTTCCTAGTGCTGGGACTAAAGGCGTGCACCACCATTACCCAGCAACTAGAAGCAATTCTTAAGGGTTGTATGATGAGATCAAACTGTGCTCTGCCACAACAAACTCCATTTTATGAGCAGCATTTGATTCTACTGTGAGAATGGATGATGACTGCACTTAGGTGGACACTGTAAACAAACACAATCTGTCTGGCACCATTACCCCCTCTCCCTCACACACACACAGAGCTAGGGTGATAAGCAATTATTCTTCAAAGTAAAAAGGGTGTCGTCCTGTAAATTTATTAAAGTGAATGAACACAAGTGTGTACTAAAGTCATTGCCAGGAAAGTCTGGTATGTCTAGACTGGGAAAAAGGTGTCGCTCCCTCAAATGAAACCTAACAGAGGCAGGCACCGAACACTGATATGATGGCCCCACCAACCGGCTATCTGACCACCTGAAGTATGATTCAAGGCACCAAAAGAGAAAACTCCTGAGTCTCTCAGGGATTTCAGCTTGGTTTGCTCTGTGGTGTAGCTTGCTCTAGCTGCTACCTGTCCTCAACCTGGTATTCTTCTCTGGACTTGACACTCTTCCCGTACATTTACCTGGATCTGGTTTTGTCCTTAGCCCCTCCAGCTCCCCACACCTCAGTTCTGCAGCTTAACTCTGGTAGCATCTCCATTGGCTTTGCCCTCTTACTCCTTTGTATCTCTCTCTCTACCTGCTTTTGCTTCTCAGGCTTCTTTGCAATTCCCTGAGTTCTATTGGGGCCTCTTTAACCTCTGTAGCCATTCTGTAACCTACATATATGTACAGAGGTATTACTAGATGATCTGTAATGCACGATTTGAGCAATAGTATTAGTAACTAATGACACAAACTAAAGAACCAGTGTTTGCCTTAGCTGGCTGTCAAGGAAAGGTCTACCTGGCAATGAAACTACTACACCTTGTGAATTTATTGTTATTCAATAAACTCTGACACAGTGGAAGGGCAGAAATGCATCAGCCTGTGTTTCTGGCAGAGCCACTCTTAACAATGCACTAGAGCACTAATCAAATAGTTGCCAGAAGATTCCTGAAGACAGCTCGGAGTTGGAAGACTGTATTGATATTGCTTGCTGACCCCACTAAGGGGTCTCTTTCCTCAAAAGGCTTCACTTGAATGTGGCATATGGACTAGACTATGTCCCCCACCCTTTTTTTGAGAGAGGGTCTCATGTAGTTCAGACTGACTGTGAACTCCTGATCCTCTTGCCTACACTTCCCAAGAGCTGAGATTACAAGCATGAGCCTCCATGCCCAGCTGATCTACCTTTATTAGCAACACCTATCCACTCCCCACACTGAAACCAGGGCCTCATATATATTAGGCAAGTGCTATTTAGCCACACTCCAATCTATCACCCCCAAACGACCTAAAGTAACTTAATATGCTTGAATGAAACTAAAACTTTCTTTACTGGCACCAAGAGACTAGATCTATGTTATTCATACTTAGAGGATATACAATATTATATAATTAATAGTGTTTTAGCTGTCACTGATTTTCAGATTAATTAAAACAAACTGAATCTTTTGAGAGAGGAACTCCTAAGCCTATTAGTGCTGAGAAATAATTTTCATTAAGTGACAAATTATGTTTGAGTCTAAAGTTGGAAATGTTCTTTGTAATGGCCAGATAAGCTCTAAAGCTAAAAAAATACAGTCATTAACTAAATGTGAACAAATTGTAAAACCAGTAAAATTTAAATGATTGACATCAATTCACTGTGATACCTTTTTACAATAGTAGACTGAAACTAAAAGCATAAAAATGGTGTTAATGTGAGGTGGTGGTTTGGCTGACACAGAAAGTCTTGCTGGATATTTAGATCCCTTTATGGCAGACAATTCCAGTTATTTTGAGCAATGACAGACTTGAAGCCATTCCTCTGCCCTAAGGCCAAATAGCTCCAGTTAGGGGAACATTCCTTGAGTCCATCTCATTTCCTGTTCCTGTGATGCTGGGTGATGGGCTAACACCCCCACCTTGACTCCAGGATACCTCTCAGAGATGCCAAAGCAAGAATGCAGAGATAGACAGTTCTCCAAGACCGCTTGCTCACAGAACTGTCTTCACAGTGGCCCTACTTTTAAAACAAAAGCCACAACTCAGGATACGCAGATGTGAGAAAAGTCAACCAAACAAAGCAGACACTTGGAAGAAAACAAATGTCCACTAATAGAGGATCAATATTGACTACTAACATCTTTAGCCCTGTTGTCTACTAACAGCACTTATTGTGCTAGTGTTATGGTAAGCTGTGCCTGAGAGGCAGCTATTGTCATCCCTACCTGAGAAGGCACTTTTACCTGAAATGTAAGCAGCCTAAAAACAGCAAGGCGCAAGGGCAGAACAGCTGGAAGATGGGTTTCAGTGGCCCATGGCCCAGTTGACAGTTCTAAGATGAGAGAGAAAAGAATAGTATCAGAGGGTTAGGACCAGTCTCCTAGGTGCAAAGGTCTGCAGGCCAAAGGGCTGATGAGCCTGCTACAACCCAGGCATAGGTGCAGGACAAGGACATATACAAAGATCAGGAAAGACTCCAACCACACACAAGGAAGCAAAGCTAACAGTCACACAGTTTCAGGGAGATGGTTGAATGCTAACCATCCTTAAAACTTTAAGAAAAAAACAACTTAAGATTCTATACCAAGTCAAGTTTTAATTAAGGTTGAAGAAGGTATAAACAAGTGCCAATCAAGTGCCCCAAGGGGAACTTAAATGTCCACTCAGGAGAACAGATATACAAGTTATGTAATCATTACAAAAAAAACCACCACAGACCAATGAAAATGACCAAGTAACTAGCATCTATAATCAGGATGAAAAGCAGAAGCACATACTAATAGTGTTATCATCACTTATATCAAATTCAAAACCAGGATGATTGATTATGTAGGGTGTGGGGTTAGGGAGTAACTATAGCAGTGCTGCACCCAAAACCAAAAAATCCTATTAGCAAGGTCAGAGCTGGGGTGGAGCCATGTTGGAGAGAGGAAAGTCTTGGTTGTGCTCACTCTATAGCACGGCTATACTGCAGATGCTCCTGCTGTGTGGTCACTGTTGCATGCCTGGGCCTAAGCCACTGTGTATATCTATCATGCTCCCGAGTCCTGTTTACCCTAGCTGGCAATCTAGACTCTTAGGCCCATTAGTTGTACTCATCCAATCAGACTCCACTCCCCACATTGCAATCTGCACCTCCTCCAAGGTTCTCTGTACCTCTTTATTCTGAAACCCAGCAACATCTGAAAGCCATTAACCTAGCTTCTCCAGCCCTGCTCACCTATGCTCAGATTTCCTTCAACCCTTGGATGTTCTTCCACAACTGCTCCTACTTTATCTGTCACTGACTGCATTATACCTTTGCTGACTTCAAACTACCACTGGCACACTAGCCACCCACTGTGTTACAGATTTACTTAAAAACATACTATAAGGAAACAGCCATGCCTTTGCCCTTGCAACTTTACCCTAATCTTCTGCAGCAATATTCTCATCCTGCTCAAGAACTTGGTCCTATGATGACCCCACGAGGGACCAAACATACCTTCTCTTGTTTCTTATTGATCTTCGAAACTCCAGAGGAGAATGCTTAATTAAGCAGGTGCCTGATCTCTACTGGCTTTGCCAGATATCTTGGCCAAACATTTCTTAATTCCCTCTCATCTGAGGGCCCTTTACTCTCAGTCTTTCCTGAGCAGCTCTTGACTATATTGCTCAGAGCTTGCTCACTGAAGTCCACTCAAGCCTTGGCAACCATTAGCAGATCAACTGCCTCTGGTTTATGAACATTCAAGCACTAGGCCAAGGAGAGGACACTCACTTCATACTCTGCAGCATGTATTGAGGCAAACACATGATGCGGAGACTTATAGGACAGATAATTTTTAGGTAATCCAGGCAATGCCCGAATATTCTGGTATAGTCATAGAGGACTGGGACAGAACATTGTACAGAAAAATAAAAATTTTTCTACTAACAGATGTGTGTACACAGAGTTTCTATGTGGTATTTATTTGGGGTAGAGGGCAGGGAATCCCTGCTTCAGCCTCCCAAATGCTGGGATTACAAGAGTACATCAGCCAGGCTATTTTTGTCTTTTTTTTTTTTTTAAATAAAACAAGTCATTTTATTATATGTATAGGTGTTCTGCTTACATGTATGTCTATGTACTATGTGCATGCCTGGTGCCTGAGTAGTCCAGAAGAGGGTGTTGGAAACCCTGGAACTGAAGTTACAGGCAGTTGGGAGCTGCCATGTAAATGCTGGGAATTGAAATGAGGTTCTTTGGAAGGTCTATGCTCTTATTCACTGAATCATCTCTTCCAGACACTTCTAAGTTTGCCTTTGAATGTAGATCATCCAAAGGCAAATGTTATCTCTGCTCAAAAGCCAGACATAAACAGAGACAACAGCTAGTCAAGGTAACGCTTACAAATAATTCCTGCAAACAGGACTGAGGAGGGTTCAATATAAACCTTGGCTCTGTGAGACCTGACTCAAAGAACAAAAGAAAACAACACCTAACACAAAACAATAGAAGTATAATCCTCCATCAAGTAATTTTAAAAGGCAAACCAACTATGTGAGACATGTTTATAGGAACACTGTAATCTCAAAGCACCCAAAATTGAGTTTCTTTAAATTGTGACTAGACTATATTAAAAACAAAAACAAAGAGCTCTAGAGATGATGTTCTGTGACACTACAATCAGTTCTGAATTATATTCTATCAGTTAACAGAAGAAAGGCTTGAGATATATTACTGTAAAACAGGGAAGTAACAAGGGACTAAATTTTAGTTTCTGTTATAGGAACAAATAAAATTTTAAGGAAAACATACCCGAGGAGGGCAAAGTTAGCTTAACAAATGGATACGACTCAATGTAATATTATGTTAAGAAGGTTAAAGGACAAAAGCTAGTCATGACAATGCAGACAGCACATCTGACAAATCCAGAACCTTTTCCCACTAACAATAAACTAAAAATAGAAGGAAACTTCTCCAAACTGTTAAACGACTTCTACAAAATCACAAAAGAGGATACTTAATGGTTAAAGTCTGAAGAAGACTCTTCTAAGATCAGAAACAAGGATGTGTAGGTACTCTGGTGATGTCTAGTACATGTTTTTCCAAAGATGCTGGTCACAGCAACTAGGCAAGAATAACTGTTCACAGGCGAGGCTGTAGTGTTTACAATCTTAAAAACATCAGGGCTAATAAATGAGTTCGGCTAAGATTCAGGACACCAAGCCAATCAATGCAAAGTCCACTTCATGTCTATAAAGTAGCACTGAGCAACCCCAAAACAACAATAACAAAGATTCATACTTACTATGTGATTGACAAAGAAATATTAAGACATAAACACTGAAATATTATGGTATTGTGAGATAATATAAATAAAGGGACAAAATTGAAAGACTCAAGCATTATTATTTCAAAATTCACGAAAAAAAGTAAAAGAATCAACATAGTATGAGACTTGCACAAAGACAGACATATAGTCTTATATTTTGGTCAACCAAAATGATGAATTTGGACACATAATATAGAAGTCATGCATATTATAAAATAATTTTATATGAAATAAATTTATACTTTATATTTATTTGTTTGTTTTTTAATGACAGGGTTTCTCTGTGTAGCTGACTTCCCTGAAACTTGCTCTGTGGACTAGGCTGGTCTTGAACTCAGAGATCCACCTGCCCCTGCCTACTGAGTGTTGGGAGAGCCAAAGGCGTATGCCACCAACACCCAGCTTAAAGCAAATTCTTAAAATATCTCAAAGTCTTAAATATCAATGCTACAAAATTCTTTGAAGAAAACAAGCTAGCTAAGAGGATGACTCATTGGACAAAATACTTGCCATGCAGCCATGACAGCCTGTGTTCAAGCCCCAGAACCCAGATAAAACTGAAGAGAACTGATTCCACAAAATTGCCTTAGCATGTGTACCCCCATCACACCCAAACACACACACACAAATTACCCCCCCTCCCGCAAAAAAAAAATAGGGGGGCTGGGGAGATGGTTCAGTGGTTAAGAGTACTGGCTGCTGTTCCAGATGACCTGGGTTCAATTTCCAGCACAAACATTGCAGCTTACAACTGTCTGTAACTTCAGTTTCAGGGGATCTAACACCCTCACATAGACATACATGCAGGCAAAACACCAACCAATGCACATAAAATAGATAGATAGATAGACAGACAAATGAATAAATAAATCATTAAAGAAAAATGAATGAAGCCAGGTGTGGTGGCACACACTTTAATCCCAGCACATAGGAGGCAGAGGCTGGTGGATCTCTGTGTATTGGAGGTCAGCCTGATCTACCTGATCTAAGTTTCAGGATAGCCAGGCTACTTGATGATAAACTGTCTCAAAAAACAAAAACAAACAAACAAAACACTAGGAACAAACCTCAGTCCTAACACTCCTGGGATAGAGCATCAGGAGGTGAAGGTTTGAGGACAGTCTGAACTGCATATAAGAGCTTGAAAAAAAGAGAGACAGAGAGAAAAAGAAAAAGGCCATTAAAACGAGGCAAAGTATTTGAACAAATAATTTTCAAAGTTATGCCAGTGCTTAATAAGCACAGGAAACAGCACTCAATAAATAATCACTAGGGAACCAAAAATCAAAACTATGAAATACTTCATAACAATCAAAATAGTTAAAATTAGACAATTAACAAAGACTGGTGAGATGGCAAGAAATTGGAACCAATGCATATTCACGGTGAGAAGTAAATAATCGGTTTAGAAAACCGTTGGGCAGATAATAAAAAATGTCGAAAATAGCCAATGACCAAACAAGTCCATGCCTAGGTTTATGTCAAAAGAGTTAAAAATACATGTCTACAAACATCTGTAGAATATTCTAAATTGCATTATTCATATGAGCTGGAGTGAAGGAAACTCTTCAGGTAACAAACATATTAACACATTGTAGTATGTAGTATACATGTAGTATGTAGTATATGTAGTATGCTTCAGTACATTTGACTACTGTTTACTGGAAAAGGGAAGGAAGGTTGATGTACCTTAGAATATGGATGAACCTTGAGAATACTACTAAGCAAAAGGAGACAGATGTGAAAAGCTATATCTCGCATGATTTTATGTCTTAAAGAACAGGAAAACCTACAGAAATGGGAATTTCTAAGCATAAAATATATAATGAATTATATAGCTGGGGTGGAGGGAAAAGAGGGAACGAGTAATGAGTGTTCAAGGCCAGTAGTGAGGACTACTCCCCCCAAAAAGGTATCATTTAGTTTCAGCTAGGTACGGTTGTGTGCATCTTTAATCTCAGTACTCTTAGTTCCAGGACTGAATGGTCTACAAAGAATGTTCCAGCATAGCCAGGGCTACATAGAGAAAACACATCTCAAACAAATAAAGAAACAAACAAAAAAGATGGCTATGATGGCTACAAACTCTATAAAGGGATAGATTTTATGTATGTAGTTTATATTTCTGCAAAGCTGTTATAAAGAAAATATATTATAAAACAAATGAATTGTATTACTCAAAGGTCTTTATAACAAATTTCACTAGCATACTATAAAAAGTTCACTCTATTATTTTATGCTTAATTTCATTTGTAGAAATTCCTTTTTAAAATGTGCAGGTGTGCATGCATGTGTGTGCACACGTGGTATTCATGTGAAGGTCAGAAGACAACTTGTTTTGTCCCTTCTCTCCTTCCACCATGTAGGGCCTGGAGATTGAATTTAAGATTATCCAAAACTTGGTAGGTAGCAAAAACGCCCTTACCTACTGAATCATCTTACTATCTCCTTAGAAATTCTTTCAGTAAGTTTGAAATACACCAGTCATGGCAAGTCTATCTACTTTGTTAGCCAGCAAAGGAGTGGTACTGCCCTGTAATACCTGTGGTCTTAAGATTTAAGTAGTTATAAGCTACCTAATGGATGCCAAATTACTTTGGAATCACGAAGTCCAGTGTCTACAATGACAACATTCTTACTATACTCTTGAACATTAAGCATGTATTTTCTACATATGTAACATCCTACCAGAGCAGATCCCAGCCCATGTGGGATCACCTCAGCCAGAATAATCTTTGCTTTTTAAACATGTTTCATCTGAACTCTCACTGTTTTTGTACTGACCTATACCTTCATTTTCTTCTCCCATGTACTTTCTCATGACCCAGGCCATGATCAAATGTTACTGCTACAAGTCTTAAAAGTTTTCTACTTTTCCTTGCTCTTCTCACACATCAATTGTGCCATGTCACCCACACTCACAACTCAGTACAGGAAGTCTGTACTGAGTCAGTCTAGGAAGACTCATAACGGACTCCCTGCAAGCCCCCCTCAACATGGTATCCAATTAGCTATCTAGTAAATGCTCACATTTTAGGACCACATGTTTGTATGGTAATGCCACTGCTCCTACACTAGCTAACAATGTCTGTAGTGTGGAGTCATATAAATCACTCACTTTTCTTCAGAAAAGCCTCTCTGGAGGTGCTGGGATAGTAAATAGTTTAGGCCTGTAATCCTAGCACCAGGAAGGTAGGGGCAAGATCTCAAAATGGAAGCCAGTCTGGGTTCCTTGTCCCAAAACGTCAAGATCCTGTGTTCAATTCCAAGCACCATGAAATTAAAAATTCAAGTCCTCTTCACTCTCTCTTTGCTGTACTTTGGACACAGCCAGATTACCATAATGACCCTGCGATTTCCTTATCTATATAATAAACTCATCATTTTGAGAACTGTACCAAAAAGAGAAACATCTCAGAATTTCAGGAAGGACCTTTAAACTGGATTATATTAGCAACACAAGGCTGCTCATCATTCCCAACTGCTTGTTTCTTATTCTTCATCTTTATTAACATTCACTAGGAACATATCTAACTTGGAAAGACTCATCCATATACTACACACTGAAGTATGTTTAAACATACATGCAGGAACTCAAAGCTCTGTCTAAATTGAAGAAACTGCACAAGAGTTAAGTTTGCCAACTGATGTCAACTACACGAAACAAATTAGTTTTATCAAACTTCAGGTAAAAAAAAAATCACCAATCTTCATTTATCATTTACCTTAGAAAAAGTTACTTTTAATTAGTTCATTCCGTGCATCAACATCTCAATCTCAAACTGCTTTTAAGGAATATGTTTGAAAACAAAATTTTAACAAGAACAACAAGTCCTAAGAAACAGTGTAACAAAAAGTATGTTGAGAACTCATGCTTTCAAAGTCCTCATTTGATTCTGCCATAAAATGGGAAAGTCTGAAGGAAGTGCTGATGCTCCAAGCAGAGACAGTGGGATAAACAGTATACTCCTACTTTATACACAGAATCCCTAGACTGAGGATAGTAAGCCTGGCAGGAGTGCAACAAGGGGGAGAAGAGAATGCTCATGGGCACGAGGGTCTGGCTGGGGATAATGAAAAACTATGAGGTGAAGGCAGCTGGCATGAGTACACACGCCTGAGATCCAGCAACTCCTCAGGCTGACTTGAGACCACTGGTCTATACAGTGAGAGCTTGACTTGGGAAAAACAAACAAACAAAACAACACCAACCAAGTGATAATTTAGCTCAAGACAGAGGCACACACCCACAGTTCCAGTTTCTTGGCGAGATCATTGGCTAACAACATCTGCAGTGAGGAGACCTGAGGCCAACTTGGTCAATCAGCAAGAGCCTTTTCAAAATAAAAAAATTAAAAGGCCTAAAGCTTAGCAGTAGAATGCTTGCCTTGTATGTCTAAGGCTCTGGGTTCAACCTCTACTATCTGAAGAAAATAAATGAAATGACAATGTATACAGTGCTTATTTTCTCACCCACAAATTTCCCCCTTCACAGAAGGGAGTTGAGGTCTATTACCCACACCATAGAAAGCTATACAAAAACATTTTCATGATGTATACTGATTATTTTTTATTTTGATTTTTTTAAAAGTGATTTATTTTTATTTCATGTACATTGGTGTTTTGCATGGACATCTGTGTAAGGGTATTGGATCCCCTGGAACTGAAGTTACAGATAGTTGTGAGCTGCCATGTGGGTGCTGGGAATTGAACCCTGGTCCTTTGGAAGAGCAGCCAGTGCTCTTAACCACTGAGCCATCTCTCCAGCCCTGATTTTTTTAAAAATAAAATGTAAAGCAAACTGAAAATAGGCTAAACATTTCCTCAGTGTCTGTTTCAAATGAATGTCACTGTTTTAATACCTGAATTTACCAGGATTCTAAGCAGAGGGGACACTATTTCAAGGATTATCTCTGACATCTTGAATGCTTTTGACAACTGCCTCACATCCTTTCTGGTACAATATACACAGTGATGCAGTCCATGGCACTGAATGGGGTCAAAGTTAACAAGATAGGAGATATGGGAAAATGCAGGAAAAGATACAGAGAAGGTGATCCTTGTCAGTCTGCTCAAGCAGAAACTATCTGTGCACTGATTGGCTAACTCAGGCAGGGACCAGCTCTGCATCATTGTACGACACAGTGCTTTTGTGGACAAGGAGGTACAAGCATACTACTGAGAAATTACACATATAGACTTCAACTCTTAACTGTAGCTTTTATTTCTTAAATTCAAACAAGACCAAATGTTGAATTAATTAGGTATTAAGAATGTGGGGGCCTGCATTATTCCTACCACTACATTGCTACTAGTGTTTTTTACTGTCAAATCCACAAGGTATAACAAGATGTGACAAATGACCAGGGCTTTAGTACAGGTTCCTACATACAATAGCAACAGAACTGAGAGGTTCTGTTTATTTAAGTGTTTATGGTAGATGTTTATGACTGTACAGACTCATAGGTGTATATCAACTTGCTTCAATAATGACTGTTAGTTGGGGTTTTAAATCTAGACCTCTATACTAAATGAGCTTTTATAAACAGCTGTTTTGTTCTAGATACCCAGAGCAGGGCAATTAAAAATAAAATTTTATTTTAAACAGGCCAAAGTACCAGTCTAAAGAGTTTACAAAAGCCAGTATACCTTGGAAAAGTATACTGTTAACACCCAAGATCTTCACTAGGAGTTCATGGGAGATCTGCCACCTTTTGGCTATTACCAACAATCTCTGATTTTTCTGGCTGGCCTTTTCCTCCTCATCATTATAAAACAAAAGGCACCTTGGTGTGCAACAAAATGAAAGAGCTATAGAATAAAAGCAAAAGACCTCTTCAATGGCAACCCATTCATCATCACCACCAGTAGCATCCTGACCTTGCATTTACCACCATTCACACTGCTCACTGCCTGGCAAGTGCTGTCACTCAGCATATCATGCTGCTTTCACCAGGTATGAAGCATGACTCAGCTCCCTGCTTCACTGCCCTCAGAGGCAATTAGGTTTCCTTGTTCTATAATTGCAAAGTATCTCTTGGTGAAATGCTAGCACATTTCTGTAGGCTTTTTACACATGGAATCATGGGGTCTCATGCATTTTACTTATTTATTTGCTCATCTATTATTATTAGTAATAATAATAATAACAAATAAATAAATAAATAGACAAGACTGTACTATAGCCATCATTTGTAGTACTAAGTATAGTCAGTTTGATGGATGAGGTCACCTATATACAAAATTCTATGCAGCTGCCGAGAAGGATGGACTGGAACAGATGAAGGTGACCGAGCACATCTGAGTCAGATCATGGGTATAACATTACCTGGACAGAACTCCTGACTGGAACACCTACAACTCTACAGCATTCACAAGTGACCCACTCACTCTTCCTGGGAATCAAGTTCCTCACATGTGAAATGACATCAAGACAGCAGTTTTGGTTCAACTGTTGTGTCCAGGTGCTAAGGAGCCATACACAAAGCTTCCTTGTAAGTGACCTCAAATCATATAGTAATAGGCAAACTACGAACAGAATTTAGGAGTTCATGAGAGAAGCTGATATTTAGGAAAAAAAGAATAAAATCATAAAATACAAACAGACGAATACGAAGGATGGCTGAGAACACACACACTGTTAATTACAAGTGGGGACCTAGGAGGGATTCCAGGACTATCAGAGAACCTGGAGAGTCTTTGTTTTTCAGCTTCCCTGTAGCTCTACCATTTGGTGTTCTATTAATAACACTGTATTTTTGTGTTCTGGGACAAAAACAATAAAATCTAGCCAGACAAAAGGGTGTGGCTGTTCTTTAAACTTGCCTTGTCCTGGTCATTCCACTGTTAGCAGCTTCCTGCATAGCCATGGTCTTTAATGCTTGGTTTGTGGAACCTTCAGGAACCCTTGGAGGACCCAAGGGTCAAAGCTGTGTTGACAATGTCACATATATGTGATCTACTGTATCAGTGTTGTCCTCAGTGTGCAGAGGCCACAAAGAACCTAGCACCATGGTGTAGCAGCACTCCTCAAGTCCTGCAGGACATCCATGTGGCAAAGAAAAGGCAAAGAGCCAGTTTTCCTTAGGACCGTCCCTGACCAACACTGGAATCACTGACTTTCACTGACTTGACTTGCTCCTTGTAGTTAGATCTTTCTGTGTTCTCACAAAGCCTGTCTGTTGCTTCTCTGTACACAGCTGTCTCCAGGAAAGGCACTTCAATGCCACTGTCTTCACAGAATGCTATCTTCTTTTGGAATGGCTTACCACTACCGGTCATTCAGACTTTAACATGTGTTAGAGATTTGTTTGTTTCTTTTCTTTTCTTTTCTCTCTCTCTCTCTCTTTCTTTCTTAATGAGAAGAGGAGTAAGTCTCTTACTTAAGAGGAAATTATGAATAAAATCTGTTGTCAATAATGAAATCCGGGGACTGGAGAGATGGCTCAGTGGTTAAGAGCACTGACTGCTCTTCCAGAGGTCCTGAGTTCAATTCCCAGCAACCACCAGGTGGCTCACAACCATCTGTAATGGGATCTGATGCCCTCTTCTGGTGTGTCTGAAGACAGCTACAATGTACTCATATACATAAAATAAACAAATAATTCTTTAAAAAAATAATAAAATCCGGGTTTTCAAGAACATATGAGACTTTGGGGAGCCTACATCTACTGCTGTTGAACAGTTATCCACTAACAAGTTCCTGATGAGATCAATGGTGGCATTAACAAACACAATTTTCTTGAGTCAAACAATGATCTTTAAAACTCAGAACAGCTCCATCCACAGATACTGCCACAAGAGTAAGAACTACTAAACCTGTCCTCACAGGGCATAAGAGTTGCCTGACAGGAGGGAGGAGGTGGTGCATACCTTTAATACCATCACCCAAGAGGCAGAGCCAGCAAAAATATTCCAAAAAGAGAATATCCCTCATGATAATGGATAAAAAAGACTTAACAAAACTAGCTACTCAAATTCATCAGTAAGTTTGATCATATGGGGACATATTAAAGAAGGAAAATTGGTTAAATATTTTTAAGTGAATCCAATTTATCACTATATTAATATACTAAAAAAATCATCTCAAAAGATGCAGAAATATCTGAAAACATTTCAAATACATTCACAATAGAAAATTTCAGCAAAGGCTGGGTGGTGGTGTCAAATGCCTTTAAATCCCAGAACTAGCAAGGCAGAGGCAGGCTGATCTTTTGAGTTCAAGGCTAGCCCAGTCTACAGCGCTATTTTCACAACAACCTGAGCTACACAAAGACACACCTCTACCCCCACCAAATACCTTATGGCCCAGATTCCAAGGAGTATCTAAAGAACAAAGTCTTGACTAAGGAGCAAGCATCCATCCTTCCCTGGAAAGAGTAATGGCTTCTGCTTGAGGCCAAATTTGCTTTATTAACTTCAGCAAAGCAAGAGACCCAAAACTAGGAACAGGTCTAATGATCAGCTGCATCTTAATAAGTTTAAAGGAACTGCTAAGTGAAAAGCAATAGTACTCTTCACCAAACCTGTTTCAGAAAAAAAAGGTTTTCATTAAAAGAGCAGTACATAGAGTGAGTTAAAGTGAAAAAAATTGAAAATTAAGCTGTACTAATTTCAAATAAAATAAGTATTGAAAGGTCTAAGTCACACAGACAGAACTTCTAAAAGTCCTCAGGTAAGACTCCTGAGAGTCAGGATTTACAATGTGGCCAGCAGGGTACACCGTAAAGGTGACTATGGCAGCAGTAGGCCTGCTCATTTTGATGAGATACAGCTACTATCCTTCCACCAAGTAGGTCTGAGGTCAGCAGGTATAGGTTGGCACTCACATCTCTGCACAATGCCTTTCTATGTGTCCTGATTTTCTGTACTCTGACTGGCATTAATCTGAAGAAACAAGCATGTCATAGGACATTGGCAAACAATGTCACACCAAATGAAAAGGCAAAGCCTGAATTATTTACCATTTGGCCCTTGTTGAAAAGTGTACAAATTCCTTAGAGTTTGACTTTTTCCCTAGAACCTGTGCTCCCCCACCTGCAGCCATTCTGTAAAGGCCAGAATGACCTTCACAGTTACAATGTTGCCACCACTAAGGCTCATAATCACTAAGCACAACTCAAAGCCTTTGGCATGAGATTCAAAGGCTATAGCATTTTTACTAGCTGGGCTGGCCTCTTGCTTCTCAGCACATCCCTGCCTCCCACAGGATTAAGTTGGGTTCTCTTCTCAGAAAGCCATGCTTCTTATACCTCTCCTCAAAACACCCTTTATCTCAAATGTTCTCCCTTCCCTTCTTCTCGTTGAACCCTGACTTCCTCCTCTCCATCCCTACCCTCCTCTGTGCAGTGATCACTCCTCTCCAGTTCTTCACACATCCTAGACATAGCAGGGATACAACACCTTACCCACTGACTGAATTCTATTTCTTCAGTGAACTGTGGTACTTTAGCTCCACAGTACTACTCTTCCTTTTCCAGTGCCTAACACAGCAGCACAAGGTCTGCTCCTCTATGTTGCACCTTAGGTACCAGATCCTATGGCCCTGCTTGCCAAAACTTTTCAGCTTCTCTGGAATTTCATCAACTCTCTAATGGTTATATAGGTGAAGTCCCCACTTTCTGGACAGGAAAACAGAAGTATTCTGCTAAGCTGATACAAAGCTAGTAAGAAGATGAAAACAGGGTTTGTATCTACATCTCTGCACAATGTCTTTCCATGTATCCTGCCTATTCTGATTGGCATCAACCTAAAGACACAAGCCTAACATAAGATATAGGACATGCCAAACAAGGTAAAAGGACAGTCCAGAGTCCAAGGCCATGTGTGAAGAGCAGCTAGACTAAAGAGCTACCAATAAGCTGCAATTTGATGGAACAAGAAGAATCGGTGGAGTGTTGAGAATAGACAGGAAACGAAAAGAATAATCTAGAACAGGAAGAAATAGGAGCAATGATACAAAGATGGCAACACTCACAGGTTAACAGTGAAAAAAAATCAAGATGCCAGGCCCAGAAGACAGGATTTACTAACTGCAGAGGTAAAAACAAATCTATACTTGAAACATAGCTAAAATCAAACACTTCAGGTTGGTTATTTAACACCCAGAGCAGTATAACTGGTAACAAGAGAACTGTTACTGCCCCTCCCCCATCACAAATTTTTTGGTGTGATTTCTAGACAATCAAGGCTCAGAAAGGGTCTTTGTAACTGGTAACTGCTGGACATACTCTGAACCCACGATCTCCCTTCAAACAAGAAATCTTCACATCAAGGACTAAAAACAGTATTCAATTCATGCTATGGACAATCTTACAAACAACATGATTATGTAACTGTGACCTTGGTCACAGCTTGGTCATAGATCCAACTTTAAAGATGCAAGTAGAGGCCCTCCGCCATCTTTGCTCCAGTGACCAGGTAGTTGGGACCGCCAGGCTCAGAGACAGACAGGCATAATATCGCTTCGGTTTCAGGCAGCTTGGGTGTAACCTGCTCCCAGGTGCTGGGCTGATCTGCAGTAACCAGCGCGCCAGTTCCGCGGTGGGACCTTCTGCCTGCTGGAGGGACCCCGCGCAGGGAGGGAGCCCGCCAGCTTCCCTTCCGCGACCTCTGTTCCCGCGGACTGCGCTGGAGAGACCGGTACCCAGGCTCTCCCCCCCCCCGATATAACATCACTTGGGACACGGCCTGTTGGGGCTTCCGTCTGTGCCCGAGGGCGGGTTGGCGCTGTAGTCGTCTGGGCGCCAGATCGGCGGGCCATCGTGACCACAGGGTGAGCGGCGCCACGGAGACTGCCCTCCGCCATCTTTGCTCCAGTGACCAGGTAGTTGGGACCGCCAGGCTCAGAGACAGACAGGCATAATATCGCTTCAGTTTCAGGCAGCTTGGGTGTAACCTGCTCCCAGGTGCTGGGCTGATCTGCAGTAACCAGCGCGCCAGTTCCGCGGTGGGACCTTCTGCCTGGTGGAGGGACCCTGCGCAGGGAGGGAGCCCGCCAGCTTCCCTTCCGCGACCTCTGTTCCCGCGGACTGCGCTGGAGAGACCGGTACCCAGGCTCTCCCCCCAATATAACATCACTTGGGACACGGCCTGTTGGGGCTTCCTTCTGTGCCCGAGGGCGGGTTGGCGCTGTGGTCGTCTGGGTGCCAGATCGGCGGGCCATCGTGACCACAGGGTGAGCGGCGCCACGGAGAGTGCCCTCCGCCATCTTTGCTCCAGTGACCAGGTAGTTGGGACCACCAGGCTCAGAAACAGACAGGCATAATATCGCTTCGGGTTCAGGCAGCTTGTGTGTAACCTGCTCCCAGGTGCTGGGCTGATCTGCAGTGACCAGCGCGCCAGATCTGCTGCGGGACTTCTGCCTGGCAGAGGGACGCCCCCTCCCCCCCCCAGGAGAGATCACACACCCCTGCACAGGGCAGGAGCCTGCCAGCCTCCCTTTGGCGACCTCTGCTCCAGGAATCCACTAGGCTGAGCCTTTAGATGTGCAAGGCCTCCCCAATATAAGATCACTTGGGGCAAAGCACATTAGGGCTCCAAAGTCACTCAGGAGCAGGCAGGCCCCAGAAATCGGTGCCAGGGGAATCCTGGTAATCCAGGGGGGGGCAGAAATAGCTTTGCAGGCTCACAGGAGGTCCAACCAACAGCCAGTGGCAGCAGGACCAACTAACACCAGAGGTATCCAGATGGCAAAAGGCAAACGTAGGAATGTTACTAACAGTAATCAAAGTAATGTAGGACCATCCGAACCCAACTCTCCAACAGCAGCAAGTCCTGGATACCCCACCACACCCGAAAGACAAGATCTGGATTTAAAATCACTTCTCATGATGCTATTAGAGGATCACAAGAAGGACACAAATAAATCTCATAAAGAGTTACAGGAGACCATGAATCAACGGTTAGAAGCCCTTACAAAGGAAACACAAAAATCGCTTAGAGAAATGCGGGAGAACATGGATCAAAAGATGGAGGCGCACAAGGAGACAACACAAAAATCGCTTAACGAGATGAATCAACGGGTAGATGCACTCACAAAGGAATCACAAAATTTGCATAAAGAAATGCAGAAGAATATGGGTCAACAGACGGATGCCCATAAGGAGGCAACACAAAAATTGCTTAAAGAAATGAATCAACGGTTAGATGCCCTTACAAAGGAAACACGAGAACTGCTTAAAGAAATGCAGGAGACGATGGATCAACAGATGGAATCCCATGAGGAGGAAACACAAAAATCGCTCAGAGAAATGCAGGAGAACGTGGGTCATCAGGAAGAAATCCTGAAAGAGGTAATGCAAAATTACCTTAAAGAAATACAGGAAAATACAAACAAACAAGTGAAGGATCTCAGCAAATCCATCCAGGAACTAAAAAAGGAAGTAGAAACAACTAAGAAATCACAAAGGGAGACAACTTTGGAGATAGAAAACCTTGGGAAGAAATCAGGAGTCATAGATGCAAACATCAACAATAGAATACAAGAGATGGAAGAAAGAATCTCAGGTGCTGAAGATTCCATAGAAAGCATCGACTCAACAGTCAAAGAAAATGCAAAATGCAAAAAACGCGTAACCCAAAACATCCAGGAAATCCAGGACACAATGAGAAGACCAAACCTAAGGATTATAGGTATAGATGAGAGTGAAGATTTGCAACTTAAAGGGCCAGTAAACATCTTCAACAAAATTATGGAGGAAAACTTCCCTAACTTAAAGAGAGAGATGCCGATGAACATACAAGAAGCCTACAGAACTCCAAACAGACTGGACCAGAACAGAAATACCTCCCGTCACATAATAATCAAAACACCGAATGTTCTAAACAAAGAAAGAATACTAAATGCAGTAAGAGAAAAGGGCCAAGTAACATACAAAGGAAGACCTATCCGAATCACATCAGACTTCTCACCAGAGACTATGAAAGCCAGAAGATCCTGGGCAGATCTCATGCAGACACTAAGACAGCACAAATGCCAGCCTAGACTACTATACCCAGCAAAACTCTCAATCACCATAGATGGAGAGACCAAGATATTCCATGATAAAACCAAATTTTCACAATATCTTTCCACAAATCCAGCCCTGCAACGGATAATAGGTGGAAACCTCCAATACAGGGAGAGAAACAACACCCTGGAAAAAATGAGATAATAACCTTCTTGAATCAAACCCAAAAGTAGATAACCACTCAAACATAAAGATAGCGTCAAGAATGGCAGATGGCAATAATCACTATACCTTAATCTCTCTTAATATCAATGGTCTCAATTCCCCAATTAAAAGACATAGACTAGCAGACTGGATACGTAAACAGGACCCAGCTTTTTGCTGCATGCAGGAAACGCACCTCAGTGTCAAAGACAAACACTACCTCAGAGTAAAAGGCTGGAAAACAATTTTACAAGCAAATGGCCCCAAGAAACGAGGTGGAGTAGCCATCCTAATATCGGATAAAATTGATTTTCAACCCAAAGTCATCAAAAAAGACACAGAAGGACACTACATACTGATCAAGGGAAAAATCCACCATCAAGAACTCTCAATCCTGAATATCTATGCTCCAAATGCAAGGGCACCCTCATTCGTAAAAGAAACTTTACTAAAACTCAAAGCACACATCGCACCGCACACAATAATAGTGGGTGACTTCAACACCCCGCTCTCTGAAATGGATCGTTCAGGAAAGCAGAAACTAAACAGGGACACAGTGAATCTAATTGAAGCCTTGGACCAAATGGAACTAACTGATATATATAGAACATTTCATCCTAGAGCTAAAGAATACACCTTCTTCTCAGCTCCTCATGGTACCTTCTCCAAAATTGACCATATAATTGGTCACAAATCAGACCTCAACAGATACAAGAAGATAGAAATAATCCCATGCCTCCTATCAGATCACTATGGAATAAGGGTGGTCTTCAATGGCAACAAAAACAAAAGAAAACCCACGTACACATGGAGGCTGAACAATGCTCTACTCAATGATAACTTGGTCAAGGTGGAAATAAAGAAAGAAATCAAAGACTTTTTGAAAGTTAATGAAAATGAAGGCACAACATACCCTAACTTATGGGACACAATGAAAGCAGTGCTAAGAGGAAAATTCATAGCCCTGAGTGCCGCCAAAAAGAAACGGGAGACAGCATACACTAACAGCTTAATGGCACACCTGAAAGCCCTGGAACAAAAAGAAGCAAATACACCAAAGAGGAGTAGAAGGCAGGAAATCATCAAACTCAGGGCTGAAATCAATCAAGTAGAAACAAATAAAACCATACAAAGAATCAACAAAACGAGGAGTTGGTTCTTTGAGAAAATCAACAAGATAGATAAGCCCTTAGCCAGACTAACCAGAGGGCACAGAGATAGTATCCAAATTAATAAAATCAGAAACGAAAAGGGAGAGATAACAACAGAAACTGAGGAAATTCAAAAAATCATCAGATCCTACTACAAAAACCTGTATTCAACACAACTAGAAAATCTTGAGGAAATGGACAATTTCCTTGACAGATACCAAGTACCAAAATTAAATCAGGATCAAGTAGACCATCTAAACCGTCCTATAACCCCTGAAGAAATAGAAGTTGTCATTGGAAGTCTTCCAACCAAAAAAAGCACAGGTCCAGATGGTTTTAGTGCAGAATTCTATCAGACCTTCAAAGAAGACCTAACACCAATACTCTTCAAACTGTTCCACAAAATAGAAACAGAAGGAACACTACCCAACTCGTTCTATGAAGCCACAATTACACTAATACCAAAAGCACACAAAGATCCGACAAAGAAAGAGAATCTCAGGCCAATCTCTCTTATGAATATCGATGCAAAAATACTCAATAAAATTCTTGCCAACCGAATCCAAGAACACATCAAAACGATCATTCACCACGATCAAGTAGGCTTCATCCCAGGGATGCAGGGATGGTTCAATATAAGGAAATCCATCAATGTAATCCACTACATAAACAATCTCAAAGAAAAAAACCACATGGTCATCTCATTAGATGCTGAGAAAGCATTTGACAAAATTCAGCATCCTTTCATGCTAAAGGTCTTGGAAAGATCAGGAATTCAAGGCCCATATCTAAACATAGTAAAAGCAATTTACAGCAAACCAGTAGCCAGCATCAATCTAAACGGAGAGAAACTTGAAGCAATCCCACTAAAATCAGGGACTAGACAAGGCTGCCCTCTCTCTCCATATCTTTTCAATATAGTACTTGAAGTTCTAGCTAGAGCAATTAGACAAGAAAAAGAGGTCAAAGGGATACAAATTGGAAAGGAAGAAGTCAAACTATCACTATTTGCAGACGATATGATAGTATACATAAGCGATCCAAAGAACTCCACCAGAGAACTCCTACAGCTGATAAACGACTTCAGCAAAGTGGCCGGATATAAAATCAACTCAAGCAAGTCAGAAGCCTTCCTATACTCAAAGGATAAGCAGGCTGAGAAAGAAGTAAGAGAAATAATACCCTTTACGATAGCCACAAACCATATTAAGTATCTTGGCGTGACGCTAACCAAACAAGTGAAAGATCTATATGACAAGAACTTCAAGTCTCTGAAGAAAGAAATTGAAGAAGACCTCGGAAGATGGAAAAATCTGCCATGCTCATGGATTGGCAGGATTAATATAGTAAAAATGAGCATCTTACCAAAAGTAATACACAGATTCAATGCAATCCCCATCAAAATCCCAACTCAATTCTTCATAGAGTTAGAAAGAGCAATTCAAAAATTCATCTGGAATAACAGAAAACCCAGAATAGCTAAAACTATTCTCAAGAGTAAAAGAACCTCTGGGGGAATCAGTATCCCGGACCTCAAGCTGTACTACAGAGCAATAGTGTTAAAAACTGCATGGTATTGGTACAGTAACAGACATGTAGATCAATGGAACAGAATTGAAGACCCAGAAATGAATCCACACTCCTATGGTCACTTGATCTTTGACAAAGGAGCTAAAACCATCCAGTGGAAAAAAGATAGCCTTTTCAACAAATGGTGCTGGCTCAGCTGGAGGTCAACATGCAGAAGAATGCAAATTGACCCATCCTTATCTCCTTGCACTAAGCTCAATTCTAAGTGGATCAAAGATCTCCACATAAAACCAGACACACTGAAACTAATAGAAGGGAAACTAGGGAAGAACCTTGAACATATGGGCACAGGGGAGAATTTCCTGAACAGAACTCCAGTAGCTTATACTCTAAGATCAAGAATAGACAAATGGGACCTCATTAAATTACAAAGTTTTTGCAAGGCAAAAGACACCGTCAAAAAGACAAAGCGGCAACCAACTAACTGGGAAATGATCTTTACCAACCTTACATCCGACAGAGGGCTAATATCCAAGATATACAAAGAACTCAAGAAGTTAAACTCCAGAGAGGCAAGTAACCCTATTAAAAAATGGGGTACAGAGCTCCACAAAGAGTTCTCACCTGAAGAATATCTAATGGCTGAGAAGCACCTAAAGAGATGTTCATCATCCTTAGTCATTAGGGAAATGCAAATCAAAACAACCCTGAGATTCCATCTCACACCAGTCAGGATGGCTAAGATCAAAAACACAGGAGACAGCAGTTGTTGGCGAGGATGTGGAGAAAGAGGAACACTCCTCCACTGCTGGTGGAATTGCAGGCTGGTACAACCACTCTGGAAAGCAGTCTGGCGGCTCCTCAGAAAACTGGGCATGACACTTCCGGAGGATCCGGCTATACCACTCCTGGGCATATACCCAGAGACTTTACCTGCATGCAATAAGGACACATGCTCCACTATATTCATAGCAGCCTTATTTATAATAGCCAGAAGCTGGAAAGAACCCAGATGTCCCTCAACGGAGGAATGGATTCAGAAGATGTGGTATATTTACACAATGGAATACTACTCTGCAATTAAAAACAATGAATTCACGAAATTCCTAGGCAAATGGTCAGAACTTGAAAATATCATCCTTAGTGAGGTAACCCAATCACAAAAGATCACACATGGTATGAAGTCACTGATAAGGGGATATTGACCCAGAATCTCAGAATACCCTAGACACAATCAGCATATCAATAGATTTCTAAAAAGATGGAAGGAGAGACCCCTGGTCCTGGAAAGACTGGATGTAGGGGAACGCCAGGACAGAGTAATGAGAGGGGGTTGAACGGAGAAAAGAGGGAGGGAAGGGGGCTTATGGGACTTTCGGGGAGGGAGGAAACGGGAAAGGGGAAGTGATTTGGAATGTAAATTAAAAAAATAAAATAAAATTAAATTAAAAAAAAAAAAAATAAAAAAAAAAAAAAAAAAATAAAAAAAAAAAAAAGATGCAAGTAGACTCAGTAAAGACAAAGAACTACAGGATCTTGAGAGAGGCAATGTCCGATCCCTCCTTCCAAGCTGAGTTCCATTGCAAACTTATACGATTGGATCACTTGCTTCATTGATGCTCTTCCTGAGATACTTTCCTTGAGGCTTTTTCTTTTTATCAATGAAAACGCTGTAACAGAGTGGAGAACTCATATTGGAAATAATTCAACTAACCAAAGACGTTGTGCCACTGAGACTTCTAAAAAGGGGGGATGGGGTGGGAAGAAAGACCCATAAGTACCAATGTCCATTTTTTGTTATGTGCAATCAATCCTGACACATAAAGTCTATGACTAAGTGTTTCTTCCCTGATACCATATTCTCCACATTTTACTATCTCTGAAATGAGATATATCTTATGTTTAATGAAACATAGTTACCTCTTGACTTCAGCCCAACTTCCCTTCATTTTGTTACCTTTTGGGGTTTGTTTCTTTGAAAACACCATGTGACCCCAAAGGAGAGATTACAGATTTATCTTTTTATTTATGCCAGATCACCCAGTCTGCTAGGTCACTTTTATAACCGTGAAGGTTCACTATGGAGTTAAGCACATAGACTATTAGTTTGACTTTGTATTATTTCCTTAGGGAGCAAAAGATTAAAGTTGAATTCAAAGCAATAAACTACATCATGGATTAAGAAAGTATTACGTTAGGGCTGGCAAGATGGCTTAGTGGAGAGGTACTTGCTACCAAACCTGGTGAACCAAGGTCAATCCTTGGAAGCCATGTGGACCATTCCCCTAAATTGTCTTTGATACCTGTTCTCCAAATATAAAAGCTAAAAAAAAAAAAAAAAAAAAAGGAAACAGGTTATCCAATCCCATGTGGTCAATCCTAAACATAAATACACGGGCAACATTACTAAAGAAAAAGGTCTGAGAGGTAGTGGGGAATTAGAATTGGAAGGGGATAAAGGTGTAGAAATAATGTAAATGAAGAAGAAAGTTACTACAACAAAATAATTAAACAAAAAGATGAGACAATTAAAATTTCAAGCTCTGAAATGAAGGAACCAGATGTTATCCCTCTTGTTGATCTTTTGATCAAAAACACCAAGTTCAACATAAGACTCTTTTTTACCAGTTCTCCCATTTCTTCTGGAAAAAACAAAACAAAACCAATAAGCACAAAAAGAAAGAGGATCTGAGGTTCCCTGCGAGTGAGCTGACTGTAAGTTATTGTTACACAGGGCTCCCATTTGAGTTTTCTATGATGCCTACTTTTTAAGTTTGAGAAAATGACAGAACACTTGAACTCTTATTATTGACCTTATTTTATCTGATAAACATTCCTTTTTTTTTTTAATAAGAGAGTGGGCCTTAGGAATTCTTTTTTTTTTTTTAAAAAGGATTTATTTATGTTTATTGAGTACACTGTAGGTGTCTTCAGACATACCAGAAGAGGGCATCAGATCTCATTACAGATGGTTGTGAGCCACCATATGGTTGCTGGGAATTGAACTCAGGACCTCTGGAAGAGCAGATAATGCTATTAACCACTGAGCAATCCCTCCAGCCCAAACATTCCTTTTTAAGGCATGCCATTTTCCTATGTTTTCAAAGGGTTAAGTCCAATTGCTAGTGGTACAATCTCTCCTAAAAGACAGCTGGCTCCTTCAAGGTGCTTCCCCAGGGCTGGCTAAAACTGGTTACTAGAGCAGTAAAGCATGCAGGCCTTTGAGACAGGGAACATAATTTCACACTCTCTCACTCCTCTAGTATAGCTATGGAGCTGAGCTGACCACTCTTTGGTACCTTGTTTGTGCATCTGAAACTGGGATGAATAGCTTCTCAGATGGGTAAAGATTGAATTAACTGGCACAGGTAGTGCCTCTGCACAATTTCTGGAACACAAAGTACCCAATAATGTTAAGTATCACTGTTTTTTGGCTTTTGGCTGTTCAAGGCCTAGGAAAGGGAGGTGACAGCCAGCCTTAAGGACTCAGTCTACCAAGCACAAACATGCAAAAGGTTATAATGTCATGCAATGTTCACAAGCAGAAAGCATGTTCAGGGACAGAGAGCAGAGGCTGGTTGCAGGTCACTGCACATCACAAAATCTTCCAAAATAAAGCAGTGAGTGAACATTCTTAAGAATGCCCAGTACTTGCAAGTCCCCTGGCTTTGCCATTTTGATTCTTGAGTCTTTGTCTACTCTCCAACAGGGGAAAGAGAGTCAATCACTACCATCAGCTACCTGCACATCTGGGCATCAGCAGGACAATTACTAATCTCCCTGGGAGCCCAGTTTGTCCCATTTGCAAGGATATAGGACTCACTGATCATACAATGAAACCATGACTTTCAGCAGAAGAGCTGACCTGACTCAGCAAAATCTAATTCTTATATACATAAAAATAACACATCAAATTGTACACAGTTCAATATTGTATCAGGGGTTATTAGATTAAAAACATGAAACTCAAATAGAAACAAAGACCCTTTCCATCCTGCTCTGCCTGGTCAGCCTATCTGCACCCTGCCCTCTGTCCCCTAGGCTCTCTGAGTACTGCTTGCCAGGTCAGAAGATCTCAGACTCAATCTCTAGGACGCATCTGACTGCCTATGCCCAGGACTGCAGAAAGACAAAACAGGAGCAGGGCGGCATGGAATTTTGCAGAGCTGAACAAAAAGCCTTACAAGCTACAAGTTTCAACACATAAATTTTGCCATACCTTAAGATCTCAAATCCAAGCATCAGCACATGAAATAAACCCCTTGAAATGCCACCTCCTAATTATCTCTCACCAACATTTCTTCTTCAAGCTTGAGTTTGGGTAAAACTGGCATAGTGTTTCTTGTTGGTACAAGTCCTAGTTGCCAATGACTGCCGTTGCATTTTTAAACCATTACTGATAAATCAAACAATATCAAAACTCTATCTGACAAAATGATGGACTAATAAATGATGTATTAAGAAGTATGTGAGTTAAAACAGAAAGATGTGAATGTATACAATTAAAAAGAAAAATACGGTCAATCACATATTATACATATACATACAAAAGACTTGTAAACTAAAATTTTAAATGTACTCAAAAGTTTTACTTAAAACAGGTTTAAAAAACCACAAAAAGCCTGGGCAGTGGTGGAGCATGCCTTTAATCCCAGCACTCAGGGAGGCAGAGGCAGGCAGGATCTCCAAGTTCAAGGCCAGCCTGGTCTACAGAGCCAGGGCTACACAGAGAAACCCTATCTCGAAACGAAACAAAAACAGATAAAAACAAAACAAAAAACAAACAAACAAGCAACAAAATATTTCTGTTGTGGTTTTAAGGGAAAGAATGGTATTTTCCAAAGTATAAAGTTGGTCTGAATTCATTTAACTGATCAATAAAACCCAAACCAAACCACATAGAAACCCAAAATTAAGGCAGACTAACCTTCCTACCACTATTATCACAAGTAGGATGAATCACAGGAGTAAGGCTGACCTGTCACCCACCTGGCACAAGAAAAATGAAACAGTCATACATTTTATGCCAATACAGAAGAAATAAAATCAATAAACTATGCCACATAAAAGTCACTTGACTTCAATCCCAAACCATGCGCCTCTGCAACTTTTGGAGAGCAGTTTCACAGGCCAAGATGACCTGTTCTGGTCTTGTCCCCTGGGGCCACAGACCTCCAGATATTCTCGAGGGTCATGAGTCTGACACTTCCAGAAGAGACAGGGTGAAGGAGGGAACAAGAAGCAGGAGAGGACATCTGAGGAGAGGCTGGTAGTGATGAGGAAGGTGGGTGAGTGAACAGACTTCTTTTAAAAGAAAGTGAAAGGCCCACGTTTTTCAGACGCTGAACAAATTACAATGGCTCTAATATGCTAATGTCAAATCTCTAAGACTAAATTCCACAGTGTTCAGGTTCTCGTAGTGCCCTGTCTACCTACCTACAGCCATGACACATTTAAACTGTGATTAGGGGAAAGACAAAGCAACAGCCAGAAGCCTTGAGGTTCAGGAATAGTCTTATGGAAAGCTGGGCTTTGACTGCAGTGCTTGCCAATAAGTTCAGAATATGGGAGGTGGAAGGAGCAGGATCAAGAATTTGAGGCCAAAGTTGGGCATAGCAGCCCAAGCTTTTAATCCCTGAGGCCAGCCTGATGTACAAAACCAGAGCTGTTCTACAGAAAAACCCTATCTCAGAAATAAATAGTTCAAGGCCAGCCTCACCTACGTAGGGAGTTTGTGGCCAATCTGAGCTACATGAAACTCTGTCTCAAAAAAAAAAAAAAAGAATAGAATTTAAGGGGGCTGATGAGATGGCTTAGCAGGTAAAGTCATTTGCTGTCAAGTCTGATGACCCAAGTTCCATCCCTGGTAAACACTCACATGGTAAAAGGAATCAACTCCGACAAGTTGTCCTCTAACCTCCACATGTGTGGGGGCTTGCAAACACACACACACACACACACACGTTTTGAAATCCCAGCACTTAGCTGGATGGGGCAGGGAGAGTTTAATGCCTGGGCTACAACACCAAGAACCTTTTGCAACCAACCAATAAGTCTAAAACAAAACAAAAAACTAAGAATGAAGTCTGGAGAAGCGACTTTAAAGAGCAGTGGAGTTAGAGAAAACACTCAGTAAAAACACCACTACTGCAGAGCTTCAGGACAAAGTAGGATCCTCTTGCTCAACACCAAGAGGTAGAGATCCAGGGCTGACCGATGTCTACCTGGCCAGGGATTAGACTGAACAGACTAGCATCCCTAGGTCCACAAGCAGGGCACCCAGAGCATTCAGTGCTCCATCCCATTCTGGGTCCAGTCTCACACAGCGTGGGCTCCCAGAGACTGATAACTCTGCATGGTTCTCCTTCCCTCTTATACCGGTGCCAAGGAGATGAAAGCCCATGATCCCCTTTTATACTACATGGGACCCCACATTAGTGTCTGGAACCTGATTTACCCCACAGGGCCTAAGATCAACTACCATACCCCCCCACCCCCCCTTCACAATAAGTGGACCTCACCTCACCCTGTGGTACCTAGCGGAATCCCGGGGTCACTGCCAGAGACTAGTATCTACAGTCCTGTCTCACTCTGTACACTCTGGTGAGATTTGCATTTAAGACAGTTGTACACCCCAGACTCCAAAGACCTGTGGCCACATCTTCCTTACATGGCTCGATATCTTTGCCCCGGCCTTACCTCCTTACAGACCCTCGAGGCCAGCGTTCACGGTCGTCTCCCCACAGCCTCCCAAGGCTGGCCTCCATGGCCATCTGCCTACCGACCCCCGAGGCCGGCGTCCATGGCCATCTCCCTACAGCCTCCCCAGGCTAGCGTCCACCGCCGTCTCCCCAACAGACCCCCGAAACGGGACTCAGCCGCAGTCTCTCCCCATGCCGGCGTCCACAGCCGGCTCCCTACGGACGCCCCTCCCTCTCTTCAGCCGCCGGCCGGCCGAGGGTCTCACGGGACAACGCCGGTCAGGCGGGCAAAGGCGGCCGCGTCCGGACCGGCGGCTGAGCGTGACCTTGCGCCCGGGGCTCGGGGGTCGGTCGGGCCTCACCTTCCGCCACGTCCTCGTCGACAGCGCCCTTCACCTGCGAGAAGCACCACTGGAAGTCGTTGCCGCCCGCCGGGCAGCCGCCGCCTCCGGCTCCTGCAACAGAGCGCGCCGTCAGGCCGGCCCCGCCCCGCCCCACCACCGTCCGTCCGCCCGCCCGCTCGCGCACGGCCCTCACCTGCCATGGCGCGGGCGGGACGCGCCCAGCTGAGCGCGGCCGACCGAGGCGCTCCGAGCGCTCAGCCCCGGCCGCCACCGCTGCTGCCGCTGCCGCCACCGCCGCCGCCGCCGCCGGGGAGGGAATTTTTTTCCCTTTTCAAAATGGCGCCCAATGCCCGTCGCCCCGCCGGATGACGTCATCCCCCTCCGCCTCCTCCGACGGTCGGTGCCGCGGGGGCTGCCGGGGGCGCACTGTGCGCCGACTGCGTCCTGCGCGAGCTGTCTCGAGGTTGGACCTGCGTAGCCGCTGTGGTCCCTGGAAAGAGTGTCTTGTGGAATAGTCCCTCAGCAGCTATAGGCGGCCTTCTCGAATCGTGTGGGGGCTAGGACGCGACTCCCTCTGCGTTCTTAAGGCCTCAGACTTTCTTCTGCGGCCGGCTGGACTGGATGCTCGAAGGCCTGGACCCTTCTACAGCTGAGCCAACGGGAACGCAAACCTCTGTGGATCTGCCAATAGAGAGCCCTCGGCCGTGGGCAGGCGGGGCCTCTGAACCCCAGAGCACCGGGAACCCAGCACCTGCGTGCGTAATTTTGCCCATCATCCAGGCTTGCTTGCCCCCAGTATCTTTGACCGTAGCTTATGAGCACTGATCTCATCAGAGTGCTACTTTAGGGGTTCTTTGAGCTCTCAGTATAGCCCCAGAGAACCGTTCTCGACGTTTGCTTTATTTGTGGGTGTGTTTTTCTAGCATGAAGAGGAATTATTCGTTCGTGGGCTTGACGTATCCGAAATCACTATGAAGTTGGCAGTGAGCATACTGCACCACTAGAGGGCAGTTGTTCCAAACCAGAGCATTCTCCACAAATGTTCTGCCTTTTAGTAGTGCCTTTTCTGTTCTCAGTCTTGGTTGGAATGTTGCTTGTGTAGAGGTGATGGGTCCGTCCTGGTGGAGTTAACTCTTCAGTGGAGAAGAGACAATAAGAAAGACCTGGAGAAAATCAAGTGGAGTAAAGTTAAATACAGCACAGAAGCAGGGGAAGGAGATTGGAGCAGTTGGTATCTTAAGGAGAGCAATTGGAGGAGATAATCTCATGCCGAAGTCTTGGGCGGCTGCTAGAAGTGGAAACAGCCAGTGCACACGCAGGTCCACCCTGGCCTTTTCTTGTCGATGTTGTAATTTATTTATTTATTTTATTTTCTAAGTTTTTTTTATTTACATTCCAAATCATTTCCCCTTTCCCGTGTAATTTATTTTTAATTCAATTGCACACACACATTTACAAGCATGGAGCACACCTCGCTTGTTAATGTGTTTAAAGGGCAGCAGGAAACTGTGGGGAGAACAGAGTGGCCAAGGAAGGCTAGTCATAGTAGTGGAGGCAAGGGGGTCAGGGACAGAGCAGGATGCTGTTTTCAGGGGGTGAACTCTGCTGAGAGGGCCGGCTGTGGCCAAGAGTTGGGGAAAGTCATGATGCAATAGTGCCTTCCATCAGCAGCATCATTCAGGGCTGTTTCTGAAAGAACTGTCTCCGAGTTAAGTAGGAGGATAAAATGAGCTGCAGGTGTCTGGGTGTATGAGAGTAATGGAGAAGAATAAGAGGCATGCGGGGGGGAGTGAGGGTATAGGAGTGTCACCTTGGTGGCACTCCAGAGCATCAGGAGAGTTAAGAGCATGTGCATAGTTCTGGGAGGATGTATTGGGAGGAGCTTGAGGAAAGGATTCCAAGCCTGGGAAGAAGCATTCTGAGACTGCTTGCAGAACTGGAGTCTAACTTAAGTTTATTAGGACTCCATGTAGGCATGGGTATTTCAAGTAATGCCAGGGTTGCTAAATATTCTTTTCTGCCTAATTATAGGTGCATGTTTAAGATAAGTAGCTAGACAGCAATGATTAAAACGCTTCCCACTGTCACAGATGTGTCTGTGTACCCTGGGATGCTTCTCTATGAAGAATGGCAGACTGAGTGGACAGAACTAAGTAGCTGCCCTAATAGTAACAGGCAGTATATTAGGCTTACACTTCCACATTATAGTCCATCATTGAAGGATGTCATGGCAGGAACTCAGGCAGAGGAGGATCCTGGAAACAGGAGCTGATGCAGGTCGTGGAAGTGGGCTGCTCGGCTTGCTCCTCGCGGCTTGCTCAGCCTGCTTTCTTATAGAACCCAGGACCACTAGGCTAGAGGTGGCTCCACCCATAATAGTCTGGATCCCTCCCCATTAATCACTAATTAAGAAAATAACATGTTTTCCCTCGGCCAGATCTGAAAGAGGCATTTTCTCCATTGAGGTATCCTCCTCGCAGATGACTCTACCCTGTGTCAAGTTGACATGAAATGAACCAGCATAGGCCAAATTTAACTTTTTAAAATTTATGCATATCTATGCCCAGGCCAGAAGAGGGTGTTGGATCATCTAGTATGGGAGTTATAGGCAGTTAGGAGCTGCCTGACATAGGTGCTCGGAACCAAACTAGGTACCTATGGAAGAGAAGCAAGTGTTCTTATCCACTGAGCCAACTCTAGTCTCATCATTTTCTATTGCTTACTCTAATGTGGAGTAGGATAGTACCTGCCTTTGTTCTCCACCTCCACTCTATCCCCACTTTTCTTCTTTATTGTCTTCCTCTCTAAGGATGTGGTTCTGTCCTCATACAGAGAACCCTTGTGGGTTCTTAAAGACTTTAAGCTATTGTGCTCCAGCCCCTGCCTTCTGTGATCTTAAGGTCTCCAAAGCAACTGTTAGTAACTAGTGAAACAAATATTGTGTGTCTATTGAGTGAGACTGATCTAGTCTTTGTGCACAGGAGCTCAGAGTCCATCAGGAGCAGGTTATCTTTGAACCAGCTCTGTCTACTATGTAAGCAGGTTGACAGGAAGGAGTTCATGGGAACTCATCATGGGGTGGGGTTCTGGGCTTTAGCCAGAAAGGTGGGTGCTGAGGCTGTTGGGTAGCATCTGTGAGCTTGATGGGTGATAGGGGTTGAGGAAGGGGTGAGGGAATAGAGATTGTGCATTAGATGTGGAAAGTTCAGTATCTTTGATGAAGGAGTGGAGGAGGTGTCATTCAGTTGAGACTTCCTCTAAGTAGTGCTGACAGTCATGGCTTACCTTCAGGTTGGGTTGTAGAAACTTGCTTGACTCAGGTAGCTATATACCAGCACTAACTTCAGTCTAAGCTCCCATCCTAATTCAGACTTTGGGTCTTCTTGGGGCTGGACAGGAACCTAGGGGAGAGGGCATATGAGCATAGAGGAGCCCTGGGGACTGAAGGGCAGGGGTCCTGGTACAGTTATATACTTGCTGGAGTTGCTAGTCCAGTTGCCAGCTTTCTTGCCTGAATCCCTGAGCTTGCATTTGGCCAGATTATACTGACACTTGTAGAATTTCTAGGGTGTCACCCAAGGTATCAGAAGCAGATAGATGTATTACCTAATATGTATCCATTGGGTCTGGTAGATGTGTGTCATTGGCAAGTCAGAGGCGAAAGGCTTAGAGTATGAATCAAGCCCTTACTGCTAATTTCTTTCCATGCCGTAGACCATAACATCCTCTCTAGGAATAAAGTCTCAGCACAAAGTTCTTAACTCTCAGGATCCACAAGCACTGGCCTTTCCACTTACCTGCATTAATAGTTCAGGAACTCCCAAGGCCATGGCATTTACCTATGGGAGCGTATCTGCCCCTTCCTTCTGCTGTCCTCTGGCTTCCATGGTGCTGTTCCTCCCATGTCTGAAGGGAAGGCAAAAGTAGAAGCAAAAGGCTGAGACCTGCTGTCCTTGCTGACATAGTGGGGTGCAGCTTGGTTTGCTCATCCTGAACTGATGTGTGCATATTCAGGCATTTCTCTGTTCCACATTTTAGAGCAACACAGTGGGCTTTTAATTAGGAGCAGAATACACACTTCATCACATCTATGCACAGAAGGTCTCAGAGGCTGGCCTAGAAGCTTGGGAACACTTCCCCACTCTAACTTGATAGATACCTGGCATTTCTTTTCTTTTCTTATATTAAAAAACATTGTCAGCTATTTGATGCTTTTTAATCATATTTTAAAGTGAGAGGAAAAAAAAAACCCAATTGCTCATTTTAAGTGTTTTTCTGAAAAAGAAATAATTCACAGATGGGGATGAGTTCATTTCAAGAGTAGAAATACGGCTTCCCAGTATTCCACAGTATGGCTATGTTCTCTAAATTATAAAATCAAGGCAGCTGAAGAGCAGAGCAGAGCTGAAATGGCGACAGAAGCCGTGGAACTGGAGACAGACCCAGCTCAGCAACTTGCAATTTTTCTTCACTGGGAACCTATTTGAACTTAAATTATGCACAATAAATGTCAAATCTTTCCCCATTTATCTTAGTAACTGAGGAATCCTGTATATTGGGGAAAGCTCTTTGTACATCAAAGCTCCTTAACAATGCAAGTTGTCTCATCTTCTTGTGGGAGGAAATGCCAGCTTGATTGATGTGATCTGGGGAGTGAGGGCTTCTCTGAGGAGAGCCCCAGAGCGCTGGCTCCTCTCTCCTGCCTCAGCTCTGATTGCTTGCTCCGTGGAAAGCCTCGTTAGGCAGCCCCTGCTGTCTACCCCATGAGTCACCTTTAGAAACAGGCCACCATGAGGATCAGAACCCACACAAAGCCTAGTGACTCATTACGGCTGAGGATCCTGCCCTTCAGTAAAAAATAACAAGGAAGGAACAGATATGCAAGGACACGTTTTTCAACAGGCCCTATGTCCTGTCCTCTGAGAACTAACAGTGAGTGCCCAAGAGCTTGGTCTTGGGAATTTGACAGTGGTACCTGGGACTTCCTTGCTCTAATGTGTCCAGCTGGAGCAGAACTCCAGGTCCCCATGCAGAAGCCAGGTGTTTATAGAAGGTGTCATCCTAGTGGCCAAGGTCAGGAGCCCAACAGTCAGGAATTGCAGCTGTGCCACCAGATTGGAAGTCTCACCTCTCTCTCGCCTTCTCTTCCCCCCACCCCATTTTTATTTATTACAGTCTTATGTGGGCCTATCTGACCTTGGACTCTATGTAGTCCAGGATGACATTGAACTCCTGACCCTACCTGCCTCTGTCTTTCTAATGCTGGGATTAAAGGTGTACTCTACCACACAGGTATATGCTAACTCATAAATGTGTGCCACCTGTGCCTCTCTAGCTTATTCAAACTAGTTTCTTCATCACCAAGAGTTAGGAGCGACAGTTCCTAGCCTTGAGCATAAGGAGTTAGGAGGGCTCCACAAAGTAAACCGAAATTCTACACAAGCCTTACTTGTGGCTTCAGTGAGATATTTGTTACTGAGTTTCAGAGAGGTGGGAATCATTTATGAGTCCCAGTCCACACGTACATATACATACAAATGTGTGTGTGTGTGTGTGTGTGTGTGTGTGTGTGTGTGTGTGTGTCTGTGTCTCCAGAGAAGAAAGTACCAGCCCTTCTTGGAGGGGCTTCACTAGGTACAAAGCTGGCCGCAGGCGCTTTCTTCATTAGGGAGCTGCTGCCCTCTGCTGGACGAGACAGGGGAAGCAACTCAGTGATCACTTGGGAAGTCCTGGAAGAGACCAAAGTGAATGTTGGTTGGAATTATGTGCTCACAAAAGCATCCTGGGAAGAGAAATTCCTTGACATCAGAGGCTGAGCTCTGTCCACATAAACTGGCAGAATTTTTACACACTAGCACACCCACTGTAAGACCCTGGACAGAAACCTTTTAGCCTTTTGAGTGGGGGTAAGGTCATTAGGATGTATCTGAGCTATACACATGCCCTAGCCCTGACCTTTGTCCTTGGCCTCACTTGCTGTCAGAGATGGGGGAATGGGAGAAGGACAAGGGACAGCAGGAAAGAAAAGTGAGTGGACGCAGGGCAGGTGTGTGTGTGTGTACAAGCTTGCATTCCTTGACAGATGACCTGGCCCAGCAACCCTCACAAAGCACAATAGAGCTCTACTATCTGGGGTTCTGGGGAAAATGCAGGGCTGCCTCTGAGGCATGGCTAATTAATTGTTCTGTGTCTGGTTCAAGGATGAGACTTTTGGGCTCAGGTCTTCATAGGAGACTCAACTTCGGCCAGGCATCTCTTGTTTATGACTGTAAAATTTTGGTAAACACATTCATGTCCTGAGAAAAACGTATCCCATGTACTCCTTGTGGTTTATTACTATTTTGATATAGCAATCAAGTCTCAACTTAGAGGAGAAGGCAAAGTGCCCCTGTACCGTGTGAAACAGGAAACTTGGACTAAGACTCTTGATCTGAACACATATGGCTGTGCCTGCTCTTAGGTCTGTGGTGTTCTGGTTCTCCCAGGCAGGAGCTAAGCCCGCAGGTTGTTTTGGGAGACATAGCCCATCAGGCAGCTTCTGCCGTGCTTCTCTCTGAGCTGGAATGTCTGACTGACCCTTCTTTAATGGTTCTTGTCTCCTTTCAGCCTTTCTCTTAACCATAAGCTGCAGTCACCTTAAGAACCCAACATCTGTCTGATACTATTAGTGAACTTTCCCATGATTCTTCACAAGATATGAGAACGCCTCTAAACCTTACCTAGATGCTGAAGCCAGCCAGGGGATCTCAGGCCCCTTACACCTCCTTATGAGATGATGTACCATTTCTCCTTAGGCTAACTCTTTCCCATGCTGACTGTTGAGGCTGATATATCTATGCTTGCATTCCCTGAACAATGAGTGACATGAGGTTTTGGATATGATTGAGATGAGAGACTTTTACAAATTATTACATATAGGGGTGTTTTGCTTGCATTATGTCTGTGTTACATATGTGTCTATCTTGTACAGGCTAGAAGATAGCATTGGATATCCTGGCCTGGAAGTATAGATGGCTGTGAGCCACCATGCTGGGAAGGGAACTCTGGTCCTCTGGAAAGACAGCCAGTGCTTTTTTGAGATAATGACACGCTTGTCTCAAGTCCCAGATACTGTGGCAAGTGATCTTATTGTCGAGGCAAAGCGAGAAAAGCAGGAGCAGGTGAGATGGAGCCTGGGAGCTGCCGCAGTGTGTGCTTTAGCTGTCCTGTGACTGGAAGGCAGAAGGAAGGGCTTCCAAGCTTCTGGAAGTTACCCACCCAGACTGCAGTGAGGCTGATTGTGTGTTTCTGATCCCCTGAGCTGAGGGAGCGTACATTTTTGTTACCGGAAGCCATGAAGTCTGTGGCAATTGCTGGATAAAACAGTATGCCTACCAGCCCTCTTTCTTTGGGCTCCTCTGTGGCTTTTTGACACGAGCTCTTTGCCAGGGATGTTGTTTTATTTAATTTTTGATATTATAATATACTTACATTTTTCTCTTCCCTTTCCTCCCTCAAACCTTCCCTCAAGTTTATGGCCTCCTTTTTAACTTATTGCATGCATGTATGTGTGTATGTTTATATAGGAATATATAATGTTAGGTATATATGTATGTCATAATATATATCATATGTATGTACATATGCACACATACACACACCATATATATACTTAAATATAGTCTATTCAGCATGGATTACGCTGCCTGTATGCATGTTTTCAGGGCTGACCATTTGATTCTGAACAACCAATTTCTGTGCTCTTCCCTAGACAGCTGTGCTTTCCTACCCCCAGCTTTCCTCAGTGTCCTATAGTGTTTTGTGTAGGGCTGAGTCCAGTGGGCTTTTCCCTGTCCACTTCAGCATATCCATTGGTGCGTCCTTGTTCAGCTCATGTTTGGGGAAGTCATGTTGGTGAGACTTTAAGAGTGTAGCTTCTGATGTTACCAGGAGACAGACTTGAAGCAAACTAACTTCCTGATTATCTGGGTCTTAAAATCTTTCTGTCCTCTCTTCTACAATATTCTCTGAGCCTTAGGTGCAGGACTCTTTTATACCTTGGGACTGGGCTTCACAACTCTGCATTTTGATTGGTCGTAGCTTTCTGTAGTCTCCATCTCTTGCAAGAGAAGTTCCTTGATGGTGGGTGAAAACTATACTTATCTATGGGTATAAGGATAGACAAATGCTTAGATTATTGTGGTTTACTAAATTTGTGGTTATAGATTTTCTTCCAATATCTGTAACTTCACTAGCGCTTAGTAGTTAGCTAGGTTTCCAGTACCAGACATCATTTTCTTTCTTCCTTTTGAATTGGTCTGAAGTCCAACCAGAGAGCTGCTGTTGGTTACAACCAAGGTATGCGCACCACTACTGCACCCTTAGGGTTATGGTGCCATGCTGGTCATTGTGGTGGTTCATAATTGTCATAGCTGGGTGGGACTGTTGGTTACTTCCCTCCTTTGGAAGCTTACATGGCTTCTTCTTTTGGAGGGGGGAGGGAGGAGGCGCGAGACAGGGTTTCTCTGTTTAGCCCTGGTTGTCCTGGAACTCACTCTGTAGACCAGGCTGGTCTCGAACTCAGAAATCCACCTGCCACTGCCTCCCAAGTGCTGGGATTAAAGGCGTGCGCCACCACTGCCCAGTGCTTGCATGGCTTCTTGTACAGTGAAAGGTATCCCTCAGAGATGGTACATTTACATTTTAGAGAAATCTAGCTTAGGCTTTCTTCCATAAATTATGATTTGGCTTTGGTATTGTATCTAAAAACTCATTGCCAAACCCGATGTCACATGAAGGTCTCTCTTATAATTTTATTATTTACTTATAAGAAATTTTATGTGTTTATTATGCCCTTGCCTTTAAGTCTATAATCCATTTGAGCTATGTTTGAGAGTTGTCCTTCTGTGTCTAAGTTATATGTTTTTAGCTTGTGGACGTTGGGGATTTCAGCAACTTCTGTGGAATAGACTTTCTTTGCACTATTGTTATGTCTTAGCTCCTTTGTCAGAGATCTGTTGATCCTTGCGTATGCTATTTCTAGACTGGCTCCTCTACTCCATTGTTTTTATTTTTCAAGTATAATGCTGTTTTGCCTTTTGTTACCATATGAACTTATTTGACGTTAGTTAGTGTTGCTCCTCCGACTATGCTGTTTTGATGATTCTGGAATTCTGATGTTAATTCTTTTGATGCTTATGTACAGTTTTAATGCTGGCACACAGGAAAGAAGTCAACTTTTATGTGGTGACTCTGTCCTGCAGCCTGGCTGCAATCACTTATATCTTCCAGGAGGTACTTTTGTTGGAATTTTCCACATAGACAATGAGATAATCAGAGTAAAGACTTTTTTGTTTCCTTTGTTGATCTATATACATTTTATTTCCTTTCTTGTATTCTTTCATGTCCTGTTGGCTAGGACTTCCTCTGTGATGCCGAGTAGGAGTGGCGATGTGGGCATCGCAGCCTTGTCCTTCCTAATCTCAAGTGGAAAGAATCTACCTTTTCACCACTAAGAAAGAAGGCAAGTTTGGTTTTAATGTTCTTTCTTAATTTGGGAGAATTCTATCCTACTAGAACTTTACTAAGTTACTATGCAACTATCCCTTCTTTAAAGTCAGTTCACAAGACTGTTCTGTAGAATTAGCAGAGATGACATCTCTTCCCTCACTGCTGTTCTGTAGAGGCTGTCCTTGCTCCTGTGCCCTATATGTCCTATGTACTAGCCCCTTGTCTCTATCCCCAACCATCCAATCTCCACTACTTGAGTCTTTTCCAAGGCCTTTTCCTCATTTTGGTAAAGTGGCAAGACCACTAATGGTTTAGAATGTGATATAATCAACCCATTGTTTTGTTTTGTTTTATTTAGGACAAATATTCCTTTATGAAGCAGATTTAAACAATCAACTTGGTCAGGCCAGTTCTCCTTTGCCTGTCTCATCGGACTCATCATCACCATATGCTGCACCTTATAGGCTTAGATCCTGCTGGAAAAATACCACATGGATTTTCACTGGCAGATGTGTTACCTGAACACTGAACAGTTCCTGCCAGAACCTCTGCTGTGAGCAATCGGGAAGCTAGCCAGTCTCCTCCAGGCTGGCCAGGCTCCAGCCCTCAGAGTAACTCAAGTGTTCTACCTGCCGTGTCATCTGGACGCCCACTAAGTGCAGCACTGTGCCTTCAGACCAGCACTAACAAGGATGTACCCCTTCATCCCTCCAACACGACTATTGCGAGGATCTCCAGCATCCTTTCTTCCTTCTGGACCATCATGTCCCCAACCTAGTGGTCCTTATCCAGGCCCTACTGTACGAGTCCCTGGCCCTACAAGGCCATATGTTACAACAAATGTCCCCTTTCCAGAGCTACCTAGGCCAAATAGCGCACCCACAGATCCAGGTGGTCCTTTAGGTGCACAGGGATCCATGTCTTCTGGACCCTGGGCACCAGGAATGGGAGGGCAGCATCCTAACGTACCATGTCTATTTCCAGGGCCATCTCCCACTCCTCCTCTTCCAGTGTCAGGAGCACCCCCTGTTGCATGGGTCACAGTGCCACCGGGAGCCTGGGAACCACCAACACCATATCCTACTCCTGAAGCATCATATCCCACCCCAGGGCTCCAACCTTCTCTGAATAATCCTTACCAATTGCCTCCAGGACCTTCCGGTGCTTCACCGATGCCCGGTAGCCTCCATAAAATGAACGAAATCCCAGGTGGCTCCCCTTCTGATTCATCCAACCCCGAGAGCACCTTGGAGACCACTGGACAAAAGAAGCACCTGAGGGTAGACGACAAGTCCATCAAGAGGAGACGTTCCAAGAAGAAGAGCAAGCGAGTAACCTGGGGAGACATCAAGACTTTAACTCATAAAGCCGAGACCTTGGGGAAGCAACAGGGACACAATACCACTGACCCCAAGATGATGCTGTTATGTTTAATGACTATGCTACATGTTAATTCTCAGCATGAAAGTGAGGGGTCCAAATGACTTGTCAAGGAGGATAAAAGGCACACCTGTAATAAACAGTTTAATGTTGTTTTGCCAAAACAAACAAACACAAGCAAAAACTCCCACCAGCAGTCAACTTGTTTTCTTTTGGGTTTTGTCCAACTGTGCTGCTTAGTCGTGTGTGTGTGTGTGTGTGTGTGGGGGGGGGGGTAGGGGGGGACCTTCAAGGGAGTTAGGTCCTCAGGTTTTACTGGTGTGCCAGCGGCATCAAATTCTGGCCTGCTCTAGATGCAGAAGACACAGACAATAACAGCTAAAGGCTTGGCACGAGCCTTGGTTGCCCATTAGGATCTGTCTCTTCACTCTAGATGAGTGGTCAGGGTTGGCAGTGAAGACCAGGCTTATACCACTGAGCATTGTGGCACACCGGGAATGAAGCTTTCCCCAAAGGGCTCTTCTGGGGTGTGTGTGTGTTGGGGGTCAGCTTCTCAGACCCCTCCCCCTGGACCTTCCAGTTAGACACTCCTCTAGCTTCACCAAGTTTCCTTGGTTGGGGTGGCAGGGTTGCCTCAAGGAGGCTAGCCTCTTCAGATGCCACATGCATCTTCTGGATGGCATGTGCTGGTGGCCTCAGGTGTTCATACACCTGAGCTCCTTAGAAGAAAAATACAGAACATTGCTGGAAACAGGCATCTCCAGAGATAGTGAAAGAGATTCACCACAGGGTGGCACTCTTGTACCTCATTTTAAGGGAAGTTTTTTCCAATGTAACAATTTTTGTTACTTTTTTAAAAAACTAATTTGTCTGTCAGATGAACAGGAGTCCTGAGTGAGACACAGTGCTGCTGGGATTCCTTGGGGTTTTGGGGCTTGTCTTCCTCCTCCCCATCCTTTCCCTGCCATCTTCTTTAATTTCCTTTATTTTAGGGGTGAGTCATATAGTTGTCCCCTGCAGAAAAAAGGGAACAAGATGCTCATGTCCCAAGGGTTGGATGCTGAGTCTTCCTGCTGAGCTGGGAAAGGCCTTACAGTTCTGCATTGGGAATCAAACTGGGGGCACTGAGCCAGTCTCTGCAGTTGTGGCCTCTAAGGAAACACTGCTAGCATGAGTCTGGCTTCTTTAGGAGTTCCTAGATAGAAATTTGCCATTAGTGAGTTTCCCACAAGGCCTTGTGACAGAAGGTTTAGAAATTCTCTTTCATGTTGGGCTAGAGAGCCTGTCAAGAGAAAGCAAGCTATGGGGACGGGGACTTAGACAGTTCACAATGCCTTGTAGCTCCAGCTCTAGGAGATCTAATGCCCATGGCTACTGTGGGCATCCGGACTCCAGTATATACTCACACACAGAGACTTACACATGTATACATGACTACAAATAAGAAGAATTTAAAAAGTTACAGGTTAGAGCTGTAGTTTGGTTGAGTGCTTGCTTAGCATTCGTGAGACCCTGAGTTTGATCTCCTGGTGTCACATAAGCCAGGCATGATGTTGCACATCAGTAATCCAAGCACTCAGTTGGAAACAGGATCAGGAGTTCAAAGCTATCCTCAGCTGCATAGTGAGTTTGAGGTTCTGGGGTTACATGAGACTGTCGCAAACACAAAGCAGGTATAATTCATAGAATGATGGAATTGCAGGTATACCTAGGGCCTTTTGAGTACTCCACAGTTCTCAGGGCCCCATCACTGTGCAGAGCTTTCACCATGACCAAAACTGGGTATGAGGAGTCTGGAGGACCTGGGACATCTTATAACCTGAGGTAGTACTAGATGACTAATTCCTGGGCAAAGCCACAATGGGCAAGCACTATCTAGATTGGAGTAACTAATAGAGACACTGAAGGAATGGGAAGGAAGATCCAGATCAAGGGAGACTTTCATTTCACGTGGAGAAGTGGGGCCTCTGCTCTAACCGGGAGAGTGGGATGGCACCCAGGGTCTCTTCCCCTCTCACAGTCACCTGGTTCTTAGGCTGGTTTTTTGGTTTCCTGAATTTCCCCCTATGCTTCTGGCCTCTAGGAAGCTCTGCTTATCAAAACAGGCTTCTTGCTTCTGTGGCCTCAAGCTGAGTGTTTCCAAGCCTGGAATAACCTTGTACTTCAAAGAGGGATATTGGGGAGTGTCAGAGGGGTATAGACAAGGCTATGCTTGGCTGCATTGGAATATGTGGCTGTTGGTTCAGAATGAGTCCCCATCCTTTAGGTCTTTGCTCAGGGTTGCCAGAGACCTGGGCTGGGTGGTGCTTGGAGCATGTAGGAGCAAAGCCATTGTTCAGAGCCCTACACCACAAGTCTATTATCCCGTTCACCAAACAGCCTACCAACCATGTCTAGTCCATTATTTGCTCAGGAAATTGTTTATTTTGAGACAGCCTTGTATGAGGGAGTCATGGTTGACCCGAACACATCAGGGATCATGGAAACTCTGGCATCCCCAAGACTGACCAGTGGGCCTGGCTGCTTGGAAGGGCCACAGATGCCCTGTCCCTCAGGACAACAGGGCCAGTGTGGGTTAGTTTCACACATGCTGAGTTGAAGAATGAATGTCCTGTTCTTAAGCCCAGAACCAAAAAGCTCCAGGCTACCTCTTCTTATGACCCTTCAGCACCTGGTCACTCTGAGTTCTAGCCCATGTGGATATCCTCTTGTGGTTGTGGATTGGTTGACATTTTAGATACCCTTCCAGCATACTCCTGGGAATCCTCTACATCCCAGGCTGACCACTTGTCCTCTAGTGTGTCCTTACTATACTGCCCAGCAGTGAATCTGATAGCCCCATGTTTCTCAGGGCTACAAATGGTGGCAGAACATAAGAGCAGATCCTTTGGGAATCCTGGGACAGAAGCTATCCTGGGAATTGAGCAAGACCCTTTCTGAGTGACTGGCCAGATCACCTGAGTTAGCCCGGGCTAGATGCGAACAGCTGCAAAGTCTTTAACTAGAAATAAGCAGTGTTCTTGGTGTAGGCACACATGCTCCATCTCCTCCCTGGGTGCTTTTACAGTCTGGGTAGCCTTCCTGTAACAGAGACTATTTTAAGGAACATGATTCCATAACTCACTAAATTGTACTAACCTTCTAGATTACTTGATGTTTTAAATGCACAAACTTTGAATGGGCTTCTGGACATTTCTATCCCCACATCTGAAGATTCACATGTCTTTAACTTGAAGCTCATTTTGTGTTTTGTGTTGAATGTTGCAATACTTGTCATTTCAAACTAATATATCAGAGTCAGGGGAGAATAATTTACCTGGAAAACTGAGCCTCCACAAATAAAATAAATGATAGCACACGAGCAATTTGAGTACGTTTACAGAGTTCTTAGGTGGAATGTCAGCCTAGGGCTGTGCATGCTCTCATTATTAGTTGACTACACAGGACTCATGCTGACCTGTGCTGGAGGTAGAGGATTTCTCGAGGCTCCACACCATCCCCACCTTCCCTTGTAGATCTTGGGCCATGTGGTTGATGGCAGTGATGCTTGCCTCTCTGACTTTAGGGAGGGATGAGAGATTCAGGACAGGTGTGGAAGCTTCCCGGGCCTGGTTAATGGCACCTCTAGGGCTGTCATGGAGGAAAAATTTCAAGGAGAAAATTCATGCTTGGCTTTAACTCCCCTTGCTCAGCAGAGCTTAGTCACACCTCTGAGTGGATGTTCTCTATTCTATTGTAGCAGAGACACACAATGTCCCGGAGAGCTTTTCAGAACACTGATTTTACTCCACAAGAACTTGCTCACCTACTGTTTTATGTACTAAAAAGAAGGTAGTCAGCATGGTGGCTCATACCATTATCCTGGCACTTGGGAGGCTGAGGCAGGAGGATGTTGAGTTCCAGGCCAACTTGGGCTATACTTTGAGACTGTTTCAAAATAAACAAAACTAAAGAAAGACCTTATCAACCAGTGACAGAGTTAAGGACTATATTATATACCACAAAATCCTGACATTTAAAAAGAAAGAACTAAGTTGTTTTCTTCCTATGAGTGTCAGTGGCAGGCCACACCCCAGATGCCTGTTAAAAGTGTATCCGGTTATCCCTCAGTGTTCTGACTCAGTCATCAACCCTAGCCATGCTTTTAGGCAAGTTGCTCAGGGTCTGAGAGCCTCAATTCCAGGCTCCCATCCCTGGGCAGGTCTGTGCCTGGTGTTCCTTCTCACCAGCCTGGAAACTGTAACTCTGGCTTATTTATTTTTTGATTTGGTGTGGAGATTGAGCCTAGGGCCAGTTTTTATAGTGGAAGGGAATCTTCCAGGGTTTCTCAAGTGCTAGGTAAGCACTCTTCACCGAGCTACCACGCCCTGTACTTGACTCTGACCTTTTGTGCAGTGTTTGGGCTAAAACCCAGGGTCTTGACTACACTAGTTGTTTTTGGTTATTTTTACTTTTCTCATTGCTATGATAAAATGCCTGAACAAAGCAATTTGAGGAACGCAAGCTTTGTTCTGGCATGGTCACTGGGATCCAAACGCTTGTCTTCACGTTTGTCCAGCAAGCTTTCTCACCTGTGGAGTGTGTAGTCCATCATGACAGAGAAGGCATGGTGGCAGGAATGAGGCAACTGGACACACTGTACCTATTGTCAGCGAGAGGAAAGACAAACGCTTTGCTCCCATTCTTTTCTTTCTCCTCCTCCGGTTCCTGCTCCCCCTGCCCCTCCTCTTTTTGAGACAAGGTCTCACTATGTAGCTGTGGCTGTCCTGATGCTTGCTCTGTAGACCAGACTGGTCTCAAACTCACAGAGGTTCCTCCTTTCTCTACCTCCCAAGTGCTAGGATTAGATGTGTATGGCCCTACACCTAGACCGGATTTCTTTTTATTCACCCTGGGACCCCAGCCCATGGGATGTGATGGAGTGGTACCACCCACATTTAGAGTGGGTTTTATCATTCAGTTAAACCTCTCTGGAAACACCCTTCCATGTATGGCTTGGAGTCTGTTCCTAGGTAACTCTAAGTCCACTCAAGTGGACAATGAAGATTAAGCGCCACACCAGGCAAGCTCTACCACTGGGCTACTCACCCAGTGTCCAACTATGCCCCACCCCCCAGTCTGTGTATGTGTGCCTGTGTGTGCACCTGTGCATGAGTACCTGCCCATCTTTATGTGCACATATGAAGGCCACGTTGAGTGTCTTCCTCTATCACTCTCTACCTTATTTTTAAGGATAGTGTTGCTCATTGAACCTGGAGCTCATCATTTTAGCTACGTTAGTCAGCAAGCCCCAGGGATCCTTCTGTCCCTGTCTGTCTGCCTTGCACTGGGGTTACAGATGCTCATTGCCAATCCAGCTTTGAGGTGGGTGCTGGGGATCTGAGCTCAGGTCCTCAAGCTGGCGGAGCAAGCACTGTGCCAACTAATAACTCGCCCCAGTCTTCCATCTTTGGCCTTGTGACCTCTGCATTAGAGACGTGGCGGCCGAGTGTATTAGACCTTTGGTCCATTTGGATTTTACTCTCAAGGCACATTTCCACCATATTAGGAGGAGGAGAGGGGCAGAATGGTTGAGAATGAGTTGCTCTTCACAAAGGGCTGGCAGGATGTATCCAGAGCTGCCTGGCTCCCACACAGCTTATCCACACAAACACCTGCCAAGGGCTTTTATTTATTATCATTTCTATTGTGTATAGCTATGGTATATGTATGTGTGGTGCATATGCTCAAGTATGTGTGCACATGGGTGTGCCTTGCACCTGTGTGAACACTTGTGCAGAGGCCAGAGAAGGCTGTCGGGTGTCCTGCTGTATCCCTCTCTGCCTTATTCCTTTGAATCCTAGGCTGGCTGTCAGTAAGCTACCATCTGAGCTACTGTCTCTAACCCTACTCCTACCCCAAGTGCTAGGGTTACAGGCTGCACACCCGGGCTTGCTCCGTCTCTTGCACGGTCACTGGGATCCAAACTCATGTCTTCATGTTTGTCCAGCAAGCTTTCTCACCTGCTGAGCTATCTCATCAGTCCTTGTCAGTGGCTTTAAAAATACTGCTTCTTAGATTAGATGTCTCATTTCAGCAGTTTGGAAGCAGGCACAGGAGGAACAGAAATTCAAGGTATTCCTTGGCTACAGAGCAATTCAAAACTAGCGTGAGCTATATAAGGCACCCTCTTCCCACCCTACACACACACACACACACACACACACACACACACACACACACACGGTAAATAATCATGGACACCATGGACCAGGGAACCAGGAAGCTCCTAGAAAGTCTCCTGCCAAATGCATTCTGCCTTTTTGTGCTCCTTCCTCCCAGGGTTCTGCAGGGAATGGCCTCCTGTTTGTCACCATAAATTAAGCATGCTAATTTTGGGCAGCATTAATATGTTCATCAGCTCTGACTTTTAAAATATTTAAGTTCACAGCAGTTCAATTTTCCCCCTCAAATGGACTAAGAACCAGCGTTGATTTATTCAGCCTATTCAACATAATTGTGAGGTAAGGTTTTAAATGCAGCCTATTAACACTTTTAATAGGGTGAAAAAAAGAAACTTTCAACTGAGATAAAATTCCGGCATAACAATAAAAGCAATTATGAAGGCTTTAGGAGGCGAAAGGTCAATGCTAGGCCTTATGTGAATGAGACTGGAAGTTTAAACGGTAAACATGGATTTATGTCACCTGAGGTTACTCACCAGGGGAACAGCAATGCTATTCTCTCTAGTCAGCCTTAGGAATTTGCTTTCCACTTTTCTGGGGCTCCAGAATGGTGAAGACCCAATTTGCGGTTTAGTGGGTACATCCCAAGAACCTGCCCCTGAGCAGAAGGCTAACCCTCCTGTGTTACTCACTTCCTGCCTTTGGGATTCCTCAGTGCCGAAGAACTGCTGAGGAGACTCGAATCTACACGTTCTCCAGATGACCTTGGACCACAGGCTGGGAGCATGTGGTCTCAAGGAGCTGGAGGGTGGTACCATGAAGGAACTGCATGCTGGGAAAGTTCTGTGTGCAGCCCAGTGTGTGCTGCTAGCTGAACACAGCTTTGAGGACTTGAACCCGAGACCAAGTTAAACACTGCATTTTATTTATCAGTAATTAATTTGAATCTAAACGTGGTGGCTATATGTAGCTAGGGGTTAGTACTAGAATATGCAGTTTTAGTGGGAGGCTTGAAGTGGACCTCTCTGTATAGAACTGCGAGGAACCTCCAGAGAATCTGGTCTGGTTTCTCCTTTTAATGAAGACCCAGGCTACCACTTCGCATGCTGGGAGCATCCTGCTCTGAAGGGTCACGGAGATTCTACCGCTGAGTGACGGCCATCTCTGTAGTGGCAAGTCCACCCTTGACCACCCCGCTCTTTGATTCTTACAACGAACCAGCGTTCTGTTATCTCCACTGATGTACATTTAATATCATATTTGTTTAATAATTATTAACAAATGTAGGTTGAAGTTACGTTTCCAACAAGTGCTTGTACTGAGGCTTGCTGACCAGCAGGTGGCGCTGTCGAGAGGTGATTGCCTCAGAAGGATGTTGATTTCATCAGAGCTGAATGTATTAGGTCCTAATAATGATTAGGAGGTGGGGCCTGGCTGGAGAAAGAAGTTTGCTGGGTGGTGGCTTTGAAGGGTGTACCTTGTCCTTGGTTCCTTTTTGTGTTATCTTTCTCCTTATTGGCCACCATGAGTTGAGCCGCACTGTTTCACCCCACACTGCCCACCATGAGGTTCTGTCTGACGATGGAAACAAGAGAGGACCGACTGAACCGTCTGAAACTGAGGGTGCAAACAAACTTTTCTTCTTTTAAGTTGTTTATTGAAGGTATTTTGTCACAGTGACAAAAACCCAACTAATAAACCAGTCTCTGGCGACTTATGACCCCATTGGTTCTTAGCTTCTTTAGAAGTCTGGAGCCGTCTTCCCTTCCAGCTGCCATTTGCAGCAGAGAACCAGGCAGTTCCACAGCCTCTATGCTTAGCCTGCCAGAAGAGAATGATCTCCCAGCAGCGATTTCAATTCTGAGTGCGGAGGTGAGATCTCCACCTTCTCTCTGGAGGGGTACAGCTAGGAGCGCACAGGGCATACGATCAGTGGAGCAGCTGGGACAGGAGTCTTCCCTTCCAGCCGCCATCTGCAGCAGGGAACCAGACAGCTCCACAGCCTTCTGTGCACAGACCCTGCCAGAAAAGAGTTGGTCTCCCAGGAGTACAGACACAGGTTTACAGGCCCATAGGAGGGGCAATCTCCAGCCAGAGACAACAAGACCAACTAACACCAGAGATAACCAGATGGCAAAACGCAAGAGCAAGAACCCTACCAACAGAAACCAAGGCTACTTGGCAACATCAGAGCCCAGTTCTCCCACCACAGCAAGTACCGGATGCTCCCCCTCCCCCCAGCACACCGGAAAAGCAAGAGTTGGATTTAAAGTCCCTTCTCACGATGCTGTTAGAGGACATCAAGAAGGACATAAATATCTCCCTTAAAGAAATACAGGAGAACATGGGTCAAATGGTAAAGGCCCTTAAAGAGGAAACACAAAAATCCCTGAAAGAAATACAGGAGAACACAAACAAAAAGTGAAAGAACTGAACAAAGTCATCCAGGATCTAAACATGGAAGTAGAAACAATAAAGAAATCACAAAGTGAGACATCTCTGGAGATAGAAAATCTTGGAAAGAATTCAGGAGTCATAGATGCAAGCATCAACAACAGAATACAAGAGATAGAAGAAAGAATCTCAGGGACTGAAGATACCATAGAAAACATTGACTCAACAGTTAAAGAAAATGCAAAATGCAAGAAGTTCCTGAGCCAAAACATCCAGGAAATCCAGGACACAATGAGAAAACCAAACCTAAGGATTATAGGTGTAGAAGAGAATGAAGATTTCCCACTTAAAGGGCCAGTAAATATCTTCAACAAAATTATAGAAGAAAACTTCCCTAACCTAAAGAAAGAGATGTCCATGAGCATACAAGAAGCCTACAGAACTCCAAACAGACTGGATCAGACCAGAAAGTCCTCCCAGGACATAATAATCAAAACATCAAATGCACTAAACAAAGAAAGAATATTAAAAGCAGTAAGAGAAAAAGGGCAAATAACTTATAAAGGCAGGCCTATCAGAATTACACCAGACTTCTCACCAGAAGATCCTGGGCAGATCTTATACAGACCCTAAGAGAACACAAATGCCAGTCCAAACTACTTTACCCAGCAAAACTCTCAATTACCATAGATGGGGAAACCAAGATAATCCATGATAAAACCAAATGTACCCAATATCTTTCCACAAATCCAGCCCTACAAAGGATAATAGATGGAAAACACCAATATGAAGAGGGAAACTACACCCTAGAAAAAGCAAGAAAGTAATCTTTTTGCAACAAACCCAAAAGAAAGTAACCACACAAACATAAAAAGAACATCAAAAATAACAGGAAGCAACAATCACTATTCCTTAATATCTTATAATGTCAATAGACTCAATTCCCCAACAAAAAACATAGTCTAACAGAGATGTTTTTCATGTGGATCTTCGATTTTATCAGAAAATGTTTGTGATTCCTCTTTCAATTCAGTAATGCTTTTTGTGTCTACCATTTTGACTGTATTATTTTCCATGATAATCTATAATTTTAACATTTTTTTTCTGTGTATTTCTTTGATTTTGTTGGAGGTGTTTTTCATGTAGATCTTTGGTTTCGTCCAGGGTGGTGGGTGTTTGTAGTTCAATCAATTTAGGAATGTTTTTGTGCCTACCATTTTGTAGGTATAATTGTCCATGATAACCTTCAATTTTAACGTTTCTCTGTATTTTTCTTCAATTTTGTCAGAAGTATTTTCCATGTGGATCTTCAGTTTTATCAAACAATGTCTATAATTTTATTTTCAATAAACTTAGGAACATTTTTATACCTTCCATTTTATCTGTATAATTTTCAATGTAGTAGTCAGTTTTAATATGTTTCTCTACATATTTCTTGAATTTTTTCAGAAATATTTTCCTTGTAGATCTTCAATTTTATCAGAAAGTGTTTATAATTCCACTTTCAAAAAACATAGGAATATTTTTATGCCTACCATTTTATCTGTATAATTTTCCATGATAATCTTCAATTTTAATGTTTTTCCATATATTTTTTCAATTTTATTAGAAATATTTTCCATGTAAATCTTCAATTTTATCAGAAAATGTTTATAATTCTACTTTCAATCAACTTAGGAATATTTTAATTCCTACCAATTTATCTATATAAATTTCTTCAATTTATCAGAGATATTTTCCATGTAAATCTTCAATTTTATCAGAAAATGTTTTTACTTCTACTTTCAATCAATTTAGGAATATTTTTATGCCTACTATCTTATCTGTATAATTTTTCATGAAATAGTCAGTTTTAACGTGTTTTTCTATATATTTCTTGAGTTTTATCAGAAATATTTTCCTTGTAGATTTTCAATTTTATCAGAAAATGTTTATAATTCCACTTTTAATCAACTTAGGAATATTTTTATGCCTACCATTTTATCTGTATAATTTTTTCCATGAAATACTCAATCTTTTTTTTTTTTATTTTTTTAATTTACATTCCAAATCACTTCCCCTTTCCCGTTTCCTCCCTCCCCGAAAGTCCCATAAGCCCCCTTCCCTCCCTCTTTTCTCCATTCAACCCCCTCTCATTACTCTGTCCTGGCGTTCCCCTACATCCAGTCTTTCCAGGACCAGGGGTCTCTCCTTCCATCTTTTTAGAAATCTATTGATATGCTGATTGTGTCTAGGGTATTCTGAGATTCTGGGTCAATATCCCCTTATCAGTGACTGCATACCATGTGTGTTCTTTTGTGATTGGGTTACCTCACTAAGGATGATATTTTCAAGTTCTGACCATTTGCCTAGGAATTTCGTGAATTCATTGTTTTTAATTGCAGAGTAGTATTCCATTGTGTAAATATACCACATCTTCTGAATCCATTCCTCCGTTGAGGGACATCTGGGTTCTTTCCAGCTTCTGGCTATTATAAATAAGGCTGCTATGAACATAGTGGAGCATGTGTCCTTATTACAAGCAGGTAAAGCCTCTGGGTATATGCCCAGGAGTGGTATAGCCGGATCCTCCGGAAGTGTCATGCCCAGTTTTCTGAGGAACCGCCAGACTGCTTTCCAGAGTGGTTGTACCAGCCTGCAATTCCACCAGCAGTGGAGGAGTGTTCCTCTTTCTCCACATCCTCGCCAACAACTGCTGTCTCCTGTGTTTTTGATCTTAGCCATCCTGACTGGTGTGAGATGGAATCTCAGGGTTGTTTTGATTTGCATTTCCCTAATGACTAAGGATGATGAACATCTCTTTAGGTGCTTCTCAGCCATTAGATATTCTTCAGGTGAGAACTCTTTGTGTAGCTCTGTACCCCATTTTTTAATAGGGTTACTTGCCTCTCTGGAGTTTAACTTCTTGAGTTCTTTGTATATCTTGGATATTAGCCCTCTGTCGGATGTAAGGTTGGTAAAGATCATTTCCCAGTTAGTTGGTTGCCGCTTTGTCTTTTTGACGGTGTCTTTTGCCTTGCAAAAACTTTGTAATTTAATGAGGTCCCATTTGTCTATTCTTGATCTTAGAGCATAAGCTATTGGAGTTCTGTTCAGGAAATTCTCCCCTGTGCCCATATGTTCAAGGTTCTTCCCTAGTTTCCCTTCTATTAGTTTCAGTGTGTCTGGTTTTATGTGGAGATCTTTGATCCACTTAGAATTGAGCTTAGTGCAAGGAGATAAGGATGGGTCAATTTGCATTCTTCTGCATGTTGACCTCCAGCTGAGCCAGCACCATTTGTTGAAAAGGCTATCTTTTTTCCACTGGATGGTTTTAGCTCCTTTGTCAAAGATCAAGTGACCATAGGAGTGTGGATTCATTTCTGGGTCTTCAATTCTCTTCCATTGATCTACATGTCTGTTACTGTACCAATACCATGCAGTTTTTAACACTATTGCTCTGTGAAATACTCAATCTTAACGTGTTTTTCTATATATTTCTTCAATTTTATCAGAGATATTTTCCATGTATATTTACACAATGGAATACTACTCAGCAATTAAAAACAATGAATTCATGAAATTCTTAGGCAAATGGGGAGCAGGGGGAGAGAAGAGAGCTTATGGGACTTTCGGGGAGGGGGGAACTGGGAAAGGGGAAATCGTTTGGAATGTAAATAAATAATATAGAAAAAAAAAAGTCTGGAGCGTCTCTACCCAGGCTCCCACAGCAATACTGCATATGTTGGTGAGAGGGGGTCCTTGTAGGTGTCAGACAGGGAGGTGAATCCTGGGAAGAAGTAAGACTGAAAACACATTGCAGATTGACTTCGTCAACCTGGATCAGACTTTGAGGTGTCAAATAACAGGCGGTTTATTCCCAATGTATTTAAGCCCAATATAATTTGGATAAGAGTTTCCTGGTATAATACAGTCCCTGGTGCATAAGCAGGTGTAAATACACTAAAAATCAACTCAGATATGGTACTCAGGACATTTCTTCCAAGAAGATGGGTTCTAGAGATAGACTGTCTATACTAGCAAGGGCCTGAGGGTCTGGCCTGGTCTCAGTCATACAGACAGCATAGAGATCATTTTGGTTATTAGCCACCTCTGGTCCTGGTTGTAGGAGCTTGGAGGAGCCTCTGCCTATACAAGAAATATAAGGGTCATTTAGGTTGCTAGCTACCTCTGGTCCTAGTTGTGGAAGCTTGATATGGCCCGGCCCAACAGATAACAGTGGTCACCAGGCTGTCAATTACCTCTAATTCTCAGCTTTCTAGATACAAGAACAGGTTTCACATTTTTCCCATTGCCTACTTAACATTCCTGAGTTCTCTGGAGATCTATGGGTGCAAGGATCTTCATTCTGTGCTCTCAACAAGGCAGGACTTGGACTCCATCATGTGCAATTCCAGGACTCCAAGGACTTTAGAGGCATCCGGCAGTTTTTTTTTTTTATAAAAAATGGTCATAGTTTTCCTGTGGGAACAGAATCCCTTTCTCTGGCACCCGCCACTCAGCATTCTATCTTCCAGGTTCATTCACACATCAGAATTTCTTTTTAAGTTACATAGTGTTACATTGCATGGGCAGGGCAGGGTCCACAGTTATATATAGGCCTGAGTGTTTGTGTCATACTGACCCAGCACAGTAGTATTGAGAGATTGAGCCTTGGGAAGGAAGCTAGGCCACAAGGACCAGGGCCTCATGAGTGTGGTTTGTGCCCTTGCAAAAGAGGTCTCATCCATTCTTTGAAACTCACTTGCGTCTTCTACCATCTGAAGTCAAGAGTGAAGCAGACAGCAGGCCCACTGTGTGCTGATCGTGTTGGCGACGTGACCTGTTGTTTATAAATGACTGAATTTATGGCATTTTCTTATAGCAACCTGAACAGATCAAAACAACATATTCTTTATCTATTTACCTGTCACTCACCTACTGATGGGTACTTGGGCCCAGGAAGACAGTGTTGTAAACAAGGTTTACAAATATGTGATTCAGTCTCTGCTTTCAATCCTTTCGTTTTCTCTTCTTCAGAATTAGGAATTTGAAACAAGGGTCACATTCAAACCAAGCAGGTGCTCTAACCACTAAACAACACCCCTGCCCCAGGGATCTTTCCATCTTCAGTCCCTGAACTGGGGTCTCAGATGTGTGTCACCATGGATAATTTTATGTGGGTACTGGGGATGTGAAGTTGGGTTTCTAATGTTTGTGTAGCAAACGCTTTACCCACTAAGCCACTGCCCAAGCCCTGTTTTGAATTTTCTGAAGGGTCTTGTTGCTTTCCACCCTGGCCATACATCTTGCTTGACCAGTAGGGCACAGAGTTTCTTTACCCATTCTTGGTGTTTCCTACCTTTTGGCAGTGACCATTTGACAGCGGGAGGAAGTTCCTCACTGTGGTTTTTGTTGGCATTTCTCTGGTGGTTGGTGGTCTGGGATGTCTTCCATGTACTCATTCGCCTTGTGTGCACTTTCTTTGACAAATGGTATGATTTTTTTTAAAGTTTTATTTATTTATTTTTTTATATGAGTACACTGTTGCTGTCTTCAGACACACCAGAAGGGAGGATCAGATTCCATTACAGATGGTTGTGAGCCACCATATGGTTGCTGGGAATCGAACTCAGGACCTCTGGAAGAGCAGTCACTGCTCTTCCCTACTGAGCCATCTCTCCAGTCCCAACAAATGGTCTGTTTAAGTTCCTTTCCCTGTATTTGAATTGGCTCATTGATTATTTACAAACATTGCAGTATTTTTTTTTTACCTGCAAAGAATTAAGGCTGGGATTGCTAATTCAGGTCAGGAAACATCCAAAGAGGCCAGGCCAGGGACTGTGACAGGTGACTAGTTAAACACGAGTTTGGATAACCAGCTGAGGGCTAATGCGATGGTGAGGCCATGGCAGACACCAGATCAGGGCTCCATGGCTGTCAGCAGGAAGCATCTCAATCCATCCCAAGCTTCATGATCCATCTCTGCTGCTGGAATGGGTTCATTAGTGTCCTTTAACTGCAGGGGAGATCAAAACCCAACCTAATTATTTATAGAACTGCAGTCTCCTCCCTCATGAACACGGCAAGTTTTTAAAAACTGGCATGAGAAGCGTCTGCCTGAAGATAGACCAAAGGTGATTTGGTGGTATCTGCCAGGTACCCACAGCATTCAGACTCATCCAAAGGTGGCATGCCTTAGGTCGGTGGTGTCATGAAGGTGGGAAACACCCAAAGTGAGCGATCCCTGGTCATTTTTTAATCAGGGGAGAGATGAGGGAGCTAACACCGGCTCCAGGAACAGGATTTAATGAGGAGAGAAAAGGACAAGAATTAATGCGGAGGTCAGCAGAAGACCTGGAACTGCCTGGAATTTCTAATGAGCCCCGGTGTTCAGATCTGCTCTGCTCAGGAGTACTCAACAATCAAGGAGCACAGGTGGGCAACTTGGCAAGAAATACCAACCCCAGCGTTTATGTAACTCTTGACAATTGACAAAGCCTTTGCACACATTCGCTTGGTTCCTGGCCAAACCTTTACGCGGGGACCCTTGGCCTGGAGCCCAGGAGCTGGGTGGTCAGACCTTGGTGATGCCTCAGTATGTCATGCCCAGCTCTTATGGCCTTGCCGAGCATCACGCTGTCACACACAAGATGAGCTGAGCTTACTCTAGGCCGCCTGAAGAGTGCAAGGCAGAACCACGGCCTTTTCCCAGGTCATCCCTATCCTCCCCACCCCTACGTGCACAGAGGGTAACTGGTTAGACCTACTGGCAGCATCTAGTTGTTGCCTTCAGATATCAGTAGGATGTGGCGATTGGAAAGGCTCCACTGGCCACAGAGCATCCGGGTAGGTGGAAGTAGGTCAGGGTATTCATCCTTTTGTTGTCCACACTGACCGTATAGCAGGTGGGTGCTGCAGTCAGTCTGTCCTGAGTACCATCCCAGCGGAGCTCAGTATTGTGTCACGCCTGCTGGAGCATGTATGCTGACAGGAACATAGGTAGGCACCAGTCCCAGAGGTCCCTGGAACGACAGGCGGGGGCTCTCCAGAAACCAAGGCCGATACAGGCAAACCCTCTGACAGGAGCCTTCTTCAACATGGGTTAAAATGTCTGTCAATAAGGGGCTGGGCACCTCCAGCTTGTACACTGGCTCTTCATTTTGCTGGGCCTCTGATGACTGTCTAGCGTTTAGTGGGTCATCCCATCTGCCTGGGATGCAGAGTGACCTGTCTGGCATTTGGAGTTTTACAATAGCAAACAAGCATGGGTGGTGGCCTAGTTAGGGTTTCCATTGCTGTGAAGAGACTCCAGGACCAAGGCAACTCTTATAAAGGACAACGTTTGATTGGGACTGGCTTACAGGTCCATTATCACCAAGGTGGGAGCATGGCAGCCTCTAGGCAGGCATGGAACTGAGGGAGCTGAAAGTTCTACATCTTGATCTGAAGGCTGACAGGTGAAGACTGGTGTCCAGACAGCTTGGAGGAAGGTCTCTCAACGCATACCCCCACAGGGACACACTTCCTCCCACAAGGCCACACCTCCTAACAGTGCCACTTCCTGGGCCAAGCGTATTCAAACTGCCACAGGTGGCTTTTTGCTAACCCTAGAGCCCAGGACGACATTGCCCAAGTAAAGGTGACTAAACCCTCCCTTACCTGACCCTCCTGCTCTCCACCTTCTCAAGAGCTTCATCTTGACCTCTAACCTGGCCACATTTTTCTATTGTGTAGCTGTTTCACTCCCAGAAGTTCAGGAACTGTGTCCATGAATATTATTGGCAGTTTCTAAAATTTTTTTTTAATGTAAAACTTGCTTACATTTTACTGTCAGGTTACAGGGGAAGTAGGGTCATTCAGAGACTTGGGGGAAAAGGAGAGAAAAGGGGCTCTCAGATTGGCCAGTCCTTGACTATGTGATTGTTCCTGTGGCTGGGGTGTGGGTGAGAATTCACCAACTAGCTAATTGACAAGTTCACTCTGCTTCCATCCACTGACTGCTTATGGGGAGGCAAGGTGAAGGTGAGAGCAGGGTGTGTGTGTGTGTGTTTGTGTGTTTGGGTGGGGTGCTGGGTGAAGCACCAGTGTCCCTGTACTCCTCTGTCTCAGCCCTGCAGGCCCTGAGGTAAGGCACGGTGCATGGTTCTTGGTGTTTAAACTCCTGCAGCTTCTCAAGGGTCCTGTGTGGGCCAGGGAGCTGGCCTGGCCTGGCCCCTGTGTGACATGGAGTTCTGCCCTTGGGAGGGTCTCTAAGGAGGGGCTCCTCAGGAGTTGGCCAGCTCTACTTAAAGAGATAGGAGGAGCAGTACTGTTTTCTCTCACAGTAACAGGGGCAGTGTACCCAGTGCAGATCACAGGCCTCTCCGAGACTCTCCAGAGTACATAGCCCAGGCAGAGACCCACAGTTTCAATTTGTTATCTGCTAGAAATCAAAGATAGTTGTTTCCATGTTTCCTGAGAAGGATTTTGTGCCTGTCCTGGGTTTCTGGGAAAGTCCGAGGTAGGATCCCATAGGGTGTTGGGGAATCAGGGACAATGAACTTAAGGCCTGTTTCACCACACCCTCAATGCTGGTAAAGCCCTGTGCTTTCTGCCCTCAGTGGGGAGGAACAGTGCTGTTTTTGTGAATTTTAAATTTTCCAGACAGGTCTTTTGAAGTCCAGGATGATCTTGAGTTTCTGATCCTCCTACCTGTTCCTTCTTGGTACTGTGCTTACAGGCACGAGCTACCATCCCTAGTTTAAGTGATTTGGAGAATCAGTCTAGAACCTCATGCGTGATGGGCAAGCGCTCTACCAACTGAATGGCATCCTCAGCCTGAGGTGGTGGTTTATAATCGTTTTCTTAAGCCCAAACCCAGTTCTCTGACACCTCACAAACTCCAAGAGCTTGGCCAAATGAGGCTGGGCCCTTTTTCAGGATCCCCTAGGTGTGGACCTACTGTGATAGTGTCCCTACCATGTAGTGTCCCTACACTTTCTCAAAGATGTAAATTGAACATATCCTTGAAAATAGCTTTCAGTTTCAGAAGTTATGTATCATAGTACAAGAAATGGAAACCAGGAAAATACCAAGAGACTGGTAAAATTTGTTTCTAGTTCCCCAGAGACAGCTGCTGCTCTGCGTGTCAAGCGGAGATTTAAGTCATTCATAGCACCCAATGTGAAGAGTGGGGTTGTCTTATTGCACTTGTGGGCTACCATCTGAGGATCAGTTTCCGAAGTGGAACTGTGGGCCAAGAGCAGATTCTGTCTGGGAACATCAGTACTCGGGGGAATCTCATCATCTCAGTGTAAAGCAAGATTTGGTCACCAGTCCTGAGACTCTGACTACCAGTGCTCAGTGGAGATAGACATTCCTGATCTGTGAGTTACAAGTTGGATCCTGAATCACATGAATCCAAGACCCAAAATCAACCTGTCCTTAAGGATGCAGTGACCACGTAGTTGGGACTAGACAGAATGATCAACACCTCAGGTCTGAGAATTGTCCCTGGAAAGACATGTGTCGTGAGGCAGGGGAAGGGAAGCCTTACCCAGAGGGTTTCCATAGATGCAGTTTAAGGGTCTCCAAATCCTCCTATACAATAGCAGGCATATTTAAGGTACAATGACTCCTAGGACAGACTCCTTCTCTGCCCCAGGATTTTGAAATGCACAGGGTTACGTCAGTAATTAGAAATTTAGACTACCCTTTATAAACTGCTAATCCTATAGGGTCTATCTTTATAGATGTCTTCATGAATGTCCATTCTACCTACAAAAACAATTTTAACAGACATAGATTTAAAGCAATACATCTCCAGAGGAAATAATCCTTAAACTGGGATTCAGGTTGAATCCAGTTCATGAGATCTCAACACGAGATTCCTTTGCCCACTCTTAACTTTTCTGTCCTGAACAGTATCTTTCAGATGTGGCTGGAGGTAGAGTTTATCCTCCTGGTGTTTAGTTGACTGTTCCTTAGACAGGATCTGATGCCTGGCAGTCAGGTCCAGGGCTCCCCTAATGCAGAACATTCTGTCATTATAAAGCTCTCAGCGAGAGTCTCACGGCCTCTTTCGCATCTTTATCCTCATATATTGTATTGCCTTGCACGAGGCCCAGTTTGCTGAGCCCTGCAGCACAGTAATAACATTTTCAAATTCCACTCAGCCGCTGGCTTGATGCTACAAACAGCGAGCCTGCCTGCCACTTTGACCCGAGTCCATTCTACTTAAATTTAGCCTTAATTTTTAACCAAAGCGTGTTAGAAAGACACACTGTATTCTAAGGCAGCAGACAATGTCCTAGAGCCTTATCCAGCCAGTGGCCTTCCAGGGGAACCAAGCTCTTCAGAGTCTCCCTGCAGTGTTTGTGAGGCCTGGGTCTATTTTATTTGGTTGGGGCTTCTCTTCTGAGTTCTTCAGCTTCCAGCTCCAACCTGGCTCTTTCACTTTGATGCATTAGTGTTGTCTGAGGATGTTCCCCACCTCCACCTTTCTAGAATGTTCTTTTGCCTCTTTCCTGGGTCCAGTCTCTCGTTTTCTTACTTCTCTTACCCCCTCTCTCTCATTCTTATTCTGACTCCATTCCTCATTTTGATGGACTGTATCTTCTAGAACTTTCTGTATACATATGTACAGCACGTAAGCTGGTGGATGCTTCTGTGTGCATTCTTCAACCATCACAGCTGGAGTTGGTCCAGATGTGGGATGCTAGACTGAAATCACTTATTGTTAAGTGTGGTGCTTTGAATATGCTTGGCCTATGGAGTGATGCTACTAGGAGGTATGGCCTTGTTGGAGGAAGTGTGTCATTGTAGGGGTGGGCTTTGAGACCCTACTCCTAGCCACGTGGGAGACAGTCTTCGCCTGTTTGCCTTTGGAACAAGATATAGAGCTCTCAGCTCCTCCTGCACTATGCTTGCCTGGATGCTGCCATGCTCCTGTTTTGATGATTATGAACTGAACCTCTGAACCTGTAAGTCAGCCCCAGTAAAATGTTGTCCTTTATAAGAGTTTCCTTGGCCATGGTGTCTCTTCACAGCAGTAAAACCCTAACTTAAGACAGTACGGGAAGGGCTGTGAGGGCGGGGTCTGCAGAGGAAAGTCCCTCCTGAGGTCTGCTCTGTGCTGCTGGCTCTGCCACTGCTCGTCTCAGGGGAAGCAGTTGCTGTACTGTGGCATGAGCAAGTGCATGAGAAATGTGATCATTTTCATTTTTTGTTGTCTGGATTTTGGGGGTTCATAAGTGGGCAGTCCTTCAGACAAGAGCTTCTGAGGGGCAGTGGATGAGTGGCAGCTGCCCCTATGATCCCCAAGTACCTGGTGGGTAATTCCAGTTTGCCTTGACACGTGCTGTTTCTCAAGAGCATCTGTTTTAGGGCGGCACATGTGATCAGCTGAGACCAAACACCCTTGGTGGACAGAAATCGGAGGCTGGGAAGTAGAACGGTTTCCTTTTGTTTCCAGTGGCTGACTCACAGATAGCTCAAGCGATAGATGCATGGAGGTGGCAAACCCCAAGTTTTTTCAGGAAAACCCCTTTTATACTTCTTCTGCATGGGGCAGCAGCCATGCCAGGAGCCACTCGGTCACAAATGTGATGGGGTATATGGTAGAAGGTGACTGGCCCCAGGCCGGCCAGTCAGTCTGCGGCTTCCGTTCTGGTCAGGCTAATTCCTGCTGCTTTGATGTAGGCGAGATGGGAAGCTTGTGCTTGCTTGTTTTCTTCCTTCCTTCCTTCCTTCCTTCCTTCCTTCCTTCCTCCTTCCCCCCTCCCTTCCTCACTCCCTCCCCCCCTTTCTCTTTCCTTCTTTCTTTCTCTTGTCAACTTGACACAAGCTAGAGTTCTCTGGGAAGAAGGAATCATAGTGAGGATATGTCTCCATCAAACTAGCCTGATAGGAAAGTCTATGGACGTTTTCTTTATTGGTGTTTGATGTGGGAGAGCCCTGTACACTGTGAGCAGTGTCAGCCCTTGGTAGGTGGTCCTGAGTTGTTATTAAAAACCAAACCAAGAAAACCATGGAGAACATTCCTTCATGGCCTCTGCTTCAGCTCCTGCCTTGAGATTCTGCCCTGACTTCCCTTCACGATGGATTATAAACTTTAATGGATCTCCTCCCCTTGGTCTTAGAATGTCTAGAACTAGTGTGCTTGTGTGCATTAGTTTCTGTGCGTGTGTATGCATGCATGCACATATGTGATGTTGCATGTGTGCATGTGTGTGTATGCATGCTGGCATGTGGAAGTCAGAGAATGACATTAGGTATCTTCAATTGTTCTCCACCTTGTAATCTGAGACGGGGTTTCTCCTTGGACCTGCAGCTCACCAGATTGGCTAAGTTGGCTAGCTAGAAGGTCCTGGACTCCTGCCTCTGCCTTGCCAGTGCTCGAATTACAGGCATGCAGTAGCACTGGACTGTTTACAAGTAGCACTGGACTGCTTATGTGGGTTCCAGGGATTGGATTCCACATCTCAAACTTGTTGTGTGGTGACTGACCTATGTCTGCAGCCCAAGCAGGTGTGTTTTGAGATCCCTGAATCTACACATGCCATCGATGCAGATACCTGGGTCCTGAGTGTGGCCAGAATGTTGCTGTGTTTGCTACAGTGTAACTCTTGGGGTGTACTTGTAGCCAAGCAACCTGACCTCACAGTGTGGAGGAAGGGGACCAATGAGCTTCATCCTCTCCCCTCCCTCCCTACAGTAGGGTGGCTCACCATGATTCTGCTCGAGACATTTTTCATTCCAAAACAAGAGTGACAGCTGCCTCCGCCCCCTCATTTTCTCAGGTACAAGACACATTCCTAATTGATCTTCCCCTGTGGTTTGAGCATTTGTGTGCAGCGTGCATGTCTGAAAGCCTGGCTATGCTTCTATGGTAAATAGGCTTTTCTTCCAAAACATCTTTCCCAAGCCTGCCACACTTCCAGGTGCCAAATGGGAAGAAAGGCGAGCCCACCTGCTGCACCCAGATTCCTAGAAGAGTGTGGCACCTAGCTTCAAGAGCTATTTCTGTTTCTGCCCAGGACAGGTCCTGCTGGAATGTGACATCACCTGGTCTCCTCAGAGCCCAAGGAAGGGCAGTTTGGCTACCTCAGCTCATTCTGCCTCCAGCCCAAGAAGACAGCCGTGATTCTTCACTTGGCATCCCGTGCTGGGAGTCAGTGTGGTATCTAGGTTTCTGGAGCATGCCCTACTTCTGAGGGAAGGTGAAAGGGAAGCAGATCTGCTCCAGTCCGTGTATCGCTTGGATTTTGTTTTATCTATTTTAAAAATTTATTGTAGACATGGTCTTGCTAGCTCAGGATGACCACAAACTCGAGATATGACTGCTTCAGCCTCCCTAGTGCCAGGATTATAGGCCTGTACCACCATGTTTGACCCTCAGTCCCTTTAGTACCTACATTTTGAAAGCACTTGACTTCCATCTCTACTTCCCAAGAGAGGCATTAGCTTCTCGAGGATACGTTTCTGGCACTAATTCCTAGGACGCTCCAAGGAATGCGTAGAGGTGAAGTCTCTGGCCAGCACAGGGCTGTCCAAGGCTTTGTTGGAAGGAGAGAGCGGTTCACGCACTTGGCTGTGCTCAGGGTCACTTTCTGCCCTGGGGGTGGCCCTGTGGAAGTTTTTAACGTGCTTGTCCTTTGGTCTTTCTCTCTGACCAGAGATAGGAAAAGAGGTTCTGCTCTTGTGTCTGCTGGCTGTGAGCCACCGTGTGGGTGCTGGAAACTGAGTTCGGATCCTCTTGCAAGAGGAAGAAGTGCTCTTAACTGCTAAGCCTCTCAAGTTCCTTATCCTATCTTGAGGTGCACAGGGGACCCGAGGAGAACGTGATTTTTGATGAAGTTTGCTCTCCTTTTCCACTCTCCAATGCCAAATATTTTAAAACCAGACAGCATTGTTTTTAAGTCAAGAGGAGGAGTCAACACAGCTCACTTTGGAGACAGAGTGACAGCGGAGATGTACTGAGACCCCTGTGGGGATGGAGAGCAGCAGGAGGCCCTGCAGGTGTGACACCCTCCCACTCCCTAACAGGAGCTCTGTGTTGCCCCTGCACCTGTCATAAAACCCCTCTCTTCCTGCCTGTGTTCAGCTGCATGTTCAGGGCACACAAGAAGAAACCTTGGGGCCTCTTGCTCTGTTGGGGTACAGGCTAGACACTTCATCTGGCCTGTTTGTGGCTTGGATGCATCCATGTGCAATGAGACCTGTTTTCTACCTATACTCTGAATTGATGTTGAGTACCTAGGGTCTGCTGGAGGGCCAGGCTCTCCCCTGAATCACAAGCTCAGATGGCTCCATGTGACCAAGTAGCTTCCCAAAGCTTTTGTTTGTGAGATTCAGTGTTACCGTGAGTAACCAGAAGCCACACCAACGTCTGGGTGGTGTTACCTGCTCCCCATATTGGGCTCTGTGGAGACTTTTTTCCTCAGCTGCCCATGCCTGATAACCTCATTGAGGGAGAAGGTAATCACATTTAAATATAAGTGCAGGGTTCAGGGTCATGTGTATAAAACCTTTCCTGGAATGGGTCATGGTGATGGGTGGTGTTGGGGTCACAGGTCCAAAGTCCTGGCTGCGTCAGGAAGACTCACAGATGCCTTTCAGGGGTGGGCAATGGCAGAACAGCTATGCTGTGGTATCCCCTTGTGTCAGGGCAGGTGTGCCTGGAGGTCAGAATGTCACAGCTGGACCGTGTCCCTTTCTATCTTCTCTTCCTCCACCTGCTCTGACTGAGCCCTTGTGTCTCTTCATGAGCCATCACAGTATCTGGGACTCGGCCTTCCTGATTCCCAACACCTGACAAAACCTCTCTTGCCTGGATTGCTCTCTCGATGGCTCTCACTGCCCACTGTTGGCCCCGAGTCACCTGACAAGCAGGTGGTGGAGTAGATATGTCTGTGACTGGCAGCTGGAGAAGTTCTGCAACAACCCTTTTCCTTCCACTTGGGGAAACATCAGGTAGCAACAGTAGAGTCATGTATGTGAGTGTCAGGACAGGCTTGCCTGGGAGGAAGGACCAGGGAGGCTGCAGAGAACATTCAGAGTCACCAGCTCCAAGTGGAGAGCAGAGAATCTATTGAACCATCAGCAGATTACACTTGTCAGAGTTGGAAACTTCCTTAAGGCTTGGTGAAGATGACAAGTCCCAGGCTCTGGGATAGAGGAGGAATGTGGCACTTGGACATCTGTGCCTGTGTTCATCCCAGACCTGCCAAAAGCTGAGGATGGTGCTGGGGTGGATGGGTGGCTGTTACCATCTGATGGTGATGAAAACATGTGTTGGCCTGACTGATTAGAGCCACTTTGTAATATTGCTTTAGCTTGTACCAACTGCCAATATTAACAGCACACGAACATTGATGTAGGTAACTCTTCTGGGAGTCTGCGTTATAGGATGAAAACCTGTGCTTGCAGCTGGTATCTGTCCCAGGATCTTGAGCAGAGACTGGTATAGTGAGACCCCCCCTAGCACCAAGAATGGAATACTGCAGGAGTTAGGGGAGAAAGTAAGCTTCAGAAAAATGTACTGACAAGTTCTTCTTTCCTAGAATCAAGGAAAAAGCCCCTCTAAATATATACTTGCCTGAATAGCCACATACTCATGCTGGAAAGACTATGATAAATTTATATTCCACTTCTACAGAGGGCTCCCTGGGGAAGGTGAGAGGCCATCGAAGGATGGAGGGAAAGCATTAGAAAGGAGAAGAGTGTTGGTGCAGGTGAGACAGTAAGGAGGAGAAAGCTAGGCTTAAAGTCTGTATTATGCAGACACAGATGTGTTTTGCCAGATGATACATCCAAGGACATATATAAGAAGACATTTAAAAACTTACACTGTCTTTGGATTGTATATCCTGATTATTTGACTGTAAAGCCAAGGCCTGAGCTCGGCTGGGAGAAGAAGGCTGATTATTATTACTGGGCCCAGAGAGTGTCTGGCTTCTCCACATCATGCGTCTCCTGGCTGCAGCTGCAACCGTGCTTTCATCTTGCAGAGGTCTTTGACTGACTGGCCATGTCACATGTACCCATTGCTGCTCCCAGGTTTAAGGAGCGGGTATGCGAGGCTCTCCACTCGGAACCAGAGGAGAGGGCGGGCATGAGCACCAGAGGGAGGGTGAGCATTCTACTGAGGAGGTCACCCTCCGATGCCTGCTTGCCTCCTGTGGTGGGAGTGGCGGCTGCCCCAGCCCTCAGGAGGGTTGTCCAAGGCTTTGGAAGCATAGGGCAGAATCCTGTTATTCCTGGACTGTGCCGTGCACTGCTGTCGAAGCAGAGGGTGACAGTGGAACGAGGCAAAGACAGAAAGTTGGCTTCTGTTCCCCGATGCTTAAGTGAAAACTTATGAAAGGATAAGCTACATAACACAAAACAAAACATCTTCCATTTCCTGGTAATTAAATGTTTAAGCATTTAGATCATCCATATCTTATTACGCTTATCAAATAGCGAGTAGCCTTAAGGCTGTAAAAACACGTGTCTCTCAAGCTTCCCAGATGTTTCATGGCTGTGCAATGGCAAATCTCAAGTTGTCAATTAAACCCTCACGGTGGAACAGCACCACAAACGCAAACATTAACTGCAGTATGCTGTAAGGCCTAGCTGCATCAGGGTCTCCATTATTAAGAAAGTAAATCTTCCTCTGCTACAGTAAAGACATAACTACCATGTATCTTTTTGTTTCTGTTTTTTTTTTTCTGGGGGAAAAAAAACCTGATGTGGGAAGATGGCCTCTAGAGATTCCCTGTCAAACACCCTTGAAGAAACATCTCTGTGTTATCGCAATAAGCATTCTCTAAACGGAGCGCCAGCTGAAGCTGCTGTGTTAAACGCTTTCCTGCGCCCTCTTTCCCAAGCTGAATTAAGGCTTCGCTTTCAGGAACAGACTTAGCTTGTCAATGTGAAACTGCCTGAGGCTGCCACAGGGAAACAGGGAGAAGAGGAGTGGGAATCCCAGGAAACTCCATGAGGAGGAGGAGGGTGCTTCATCACCCAGCAGCCTGAGAACCAACTCAGAACAGCCTTCAGTGGCCACAGTGGCTCACATCCGCCGCTGTGGGGTTGATAGCGCTGGTAGCGCCCCCTGCTGGCCTTTGCTTCCTCCTCTTTTGTAGTAGGGAGGAAGGGAGCCGCGCAACAGCGAGAGCATGTTGGCAAATCCCCACCACTTCGGCACAAAGGAAGGAAAGTGAAGATGACTTCTCCAGTCTCTTGCCTGAAGCACTGCATCTCTGGTGTGGAAGGAAAGATGGAACAGCTGATGTTTGCAGGCAGATGCTTTTCGGTTCACAAGGGTGGAGACGTGGGGATTGGAGGTCTCCACTACACCATGTCTGAACTGGGAAGACTTGAAGCCTGATATAAGCCCCCACATGGTTCTCTCATTGGGAGGGATGCTCTCAGTGTCTCAAGTGTGACTGGGGCATTGGACAAGATGGCAGCAATATCATCTCATGAGACCCAGGGCCAGTCACCCTTTCCGTTCTGTAACAGACTGCACCAGTCTGTCCTTAGACTGGTTTATTTTTTTTTTTAGGAAGCACAGTTGCAGCTTTCATAAGCAGCACCAGTGACCTAGAAGCCAGTTCTCGGGGTCTCTTCTGCTATTGTGGGGGGCAGTGTTAGGGGACCCCAGGATCAGCCCCTGACAAGAACTTTACTGGACCTGGGGGTCCAGTGAAGGCATTGGTGGGATAGGGGAGAGTAACTTTTTAGAGGTTTAAGTGAGATAGTAGTATGTGGAGTCTTTGTTTGCCTCTCCCCATAAATGACTTCATAAATGGAGGTCAGCTCACAGCACAGAGCCTTGAACTTGATGAGTTTGTGGTCCATGTATCTCAGAGGGCCTCCAGGAAGGAAATGACTATGCCAACTGAGCCTGATGGGGAGAAGAATCAGAAGAGAGAATGGAGAGCTGAACATGGCAGAATTGTGCAAACTGTCTCTGGTGCTGGCCCTCACCTAAGGTCACCCCACATGGCTGAGAGAATATGTACACGCATAGCACAGAGGCCATAGTCAAGGTTAATGGGCTTTGTCCTTGCCTGGGATGGCCTGCCAATCAAAGCAGATGTGGCATGGTGTGTTCCAGCCAACATCAACTTTGCAAATAGTTGAGTGAGCCTCAGGATACCACACAGGGGTGGGAGTAGAGCACTGCACCAGCACATGTACAGTCTCCACCTCGCCCCGTGGGCTGTCAGTCAGCATCCATGGGACCTGGGAGCATCCATGACTGGCTGTGATCTAGTGTTACACAGGGCCAAGGGACGATTCAAGCTCGTCATGTTCTAGCCGTGAGAGGAGGCAGGGAGGTCGTGAGGCTGAGGGGTGTTCTGAAGAGGAGATTGAGTCTATGGCTGAGATCTGTCCACTTGCAGCATGATCACAGTGCCTCTATGCCTCTGATGGCAGATGCCACATGGGGACAGGGACACACACACACACACACACACACACACGGAGAGAGAAGGAGAGACAGAGACAGAGGGACAGGAACAGAGATAGAGACAGAGGCAGAGGCAGAGACAGAGACAGAGAGATCAGAGCATGAGGCTGTAAAGCGTGGATGCCAGGGCAGTGCCCAGGCCAGGAGTGTGATGATCGGAGAGTTCCCCAAGATAAGCATGTGCTGTTCCATTCACAGTCAGGGGAATATTAAACATTCCCCTGATGTAGAGTGTCCAAGGGCTGTGCCACTGTGGAAAGGACAGCACACAGAAAGCATGTTGCCCCTCTGGGCACTGTCCTCACCTTGTGGACTCCTGGTCTGTGAGTGTGCTGAGAGCTAACGAGCCCAGGTCAGGTCAGGGTTCGCTATTCTTTTGAGATCACAGTCCAACCATTTCCAGACCTTCCTGATGACATCACCACTTTACTTGCATGTGCCCAGCTGTGGACTTTGCTCAGGAGCAGATACTAGATGTCACATCCGAAGAGGCGAGAGAAGACTGGAGCAGGAGGGGTAACCCCTGCTGCTGCAATGTGTGTGTGTGTGTGTGTGTGTGTGTGTGTGTGTGTGTATGCTCAAGCACACTCCTGCATGCTCATGTGTTCACAACACAGAAATGTCCAGAAAACTTGGGTCTCTTGATTATGGAGGCTTACTGAATACAGAAAAGTTTGGCCAGATCCTAGTTTCTCACTCTCAGTTGCTTCACAGAAAATAGAGAGCCCAAACCCTGCTATAAAGCATCTCTGTGACAGTTGGAGGTAGAGAGGAACCACATTGGGCAGGAGTGTCTGGGAGCTGTTACTTGGGTACCTTTCCTCTAAGCTTGAGCTCAGGAAGGTCAGTGTGTGACAGGGAGAGGTACAGGTTCAGAAAGCCCATGCCCTCTGGCAGATGAGTTGCCTTTTATAAACTTGGCCTTCTTGCTAACTCACTTTACCAAAGCTCATAAATCCCCAGGGAAAAGGCCAAGGAGGGAGGGGCTGCTGCCAGCACCAAGAACATGCTAAGTTGTGCTCGACTCACAGCTACAAACCTGGCTCACTGTGACTCTGTCTCTCAAGACAACTGGTTTCCCAACAGGGTCACACCTGGGAAACACTGGAACAAAGAAGTGACCCCATGGTGGGTGCTACCTGTATGGCTCAGCAGTTCCATGGGAAAAGCAGGATCAGCTGTACATTTATGGCCCCATCTGTACGTCTTCTCTGGGTCACCCTCTCTGGGGAGATCGCTCAGTTGGCAAAGGCCTGCTGCATAAGCTAGAGGGCCCGAGTTTCAACCCCCCAGAATTTATGTAAAGAATTAGGCATAGTGTTATGTGCTGGTAACCCCAACACTTTAGAGGTGATAAGACTCCCTGAAACTCAGCGATAAGACAGTGGATGACCCCCAGGTTCAGTGAGAGACCCTGTCTCAAAGCATAAAGGTAGAGAGTGATGGAGAAAAGAGATACAACATCCACTTCTGACTTCTGCGCGCGCGTGCGCGCGCACACACACACACACACACACACACACACACACACACACCAGAGAAAAGAAACTGGGTGGGTAGGTTTCTTATGATTGAGTTAGTTATGAATATATCCTGGATGCAATTCCTTTATCAGATGTGCTGTGTGTGAACATTTCCTTGCATTCTGTGACTTGCCTTTCTCTCCTGTTATATGCTTTTAAATTACTGTTTTATTATTTTATGTGTATTAGAGTTTTGCTACATGTATGTGCACCACATGTGCCCACAAAGGCTAGAAGAGGACGTTGGGTCCCATGGACCTGAAGTTACAAGTGTTTGTGAGCTGCCACTTGAGTGCTGGGAATTGAGCCTAGGTCCTCTGGAAGAGTAGCCAGTGCTGCTACCTGGTGGGCCATATCTTTAGTGTCTCTAATGTGCCTTTAAAAAATTAGGTATCCTAACTTTATTTTGTACCATCCGCCAACTTCTTCAGGATTGGAAGTTTGGAGTCTCATTCAAGAACTGTTTGCTAACTTAAAAGAGTATATTTTTCTCCTGTATTCTTTTGAAAGTTTTTTTTGTTGTTGCTGTTTTATTTGTTTGGTTTGTTTTTTTGAGACAGGGTTTCTCTGTGTAGTTCTGGCAGACCTGGAATTTGCTTTGCAGACCAGGCTGGCCTCAAACTCACAGAGATCCACCTGCCTCTGCCTCCACAGTGTTGGGATTAAAGGCATGCACCAACATGCCTGGCTAAAAGTTTTATAGTTTCTAATTTAAGTCTATGACCCAATTTTACTTTTAAATTTTATTTTGTACTTATTTACTTTTTTATTTTACTTACTTATTTCGACATTTAATTTATTTAGTGTGTGTGAATGTGTGAACATGTATGGGGTTGATCTCTGCTCCTTAGTCTGAGCCATCTTTCCTGCCCTTGGTTTTGTATAAAATGTAAAGTAGGTTGAGTCCCATAGTTTTATTTTTGTGAGCATATATATGGAGAGGGTCTAATTGTTCCAGAAACATCTGCTGAGAAGATTATCCTTTGGCCTTTTGTCATAGATTAATTGAGTGTCTCTGTGCTGGTCTGTTTCTGGATTGATCTGTGTCTTTCACAGTATTGACATCATTTTAATCCTCATGACTTTGTGGTAAGTCAGACAAGAGTCTGGCAACACACGGCTGCCCACTTTGTTTTCTTGTTCAAAACCATTTTTCCTTACCATAATACATCTTTTTGTATCACACCAGTATGCCTGTAAGGTCTGTAAGTCTACAGGAAGCAGTGTTGGGAATTTATCTGGGGACATGTTAAATTTACAGGTCACTTTAGGGAGAGTTGGCATCTTAACTAAATTTGGTGTTCCAAGCCATGGGCCATGAGTGTACTTTCCAATTTATTTAGGTCTTCTTTGATTTCTTTCACAAGAATTTTATAGTTCTTGGCATATAGATCTTTTATTTATTTTGCTAGATTTATGCTGACCTATTTCATTTTCCTGAGCTATAGCACCTTCTCCCAGGCCCCTCCACCTGGTATCTGGCCAGAAAGCCAGTATTTCCATCTCTTTGTGATATTAAATATGCTCTCAGTTGTGCCTCAGACAGCGTGGGGTCTGTGGCCTATGCCACCCGGTGGGATTGGCATTTCCATGGTGGCAGGGGATGGATGGCAGCCCTGGCCATCTGGCCTCAGGCTGTGAGTCTTGGCTGGCTGAACTTGCTGTTTAGCTGGGGATGTGGGCCACCATTAGACTAACTCTGGAGATAGGAAATAAGGTAGGATGCTCACTTTCGTGTGGCCTGCCGCATGTTTTATCTCTGCCATCACTTTCGGGGTTCCTTTGTTTACCTGGCTTTGGGCTGTTACTCTGTTAGCTGTGCCGAGGGTTTAGCTGTGGTCAGTGGGACAGATGGTGTCGTTGGCTCCCCTCCAACAGGAAGTGGAAGCTTTTCACGATCCATCATTATAAAGAACTATCACATTTATCACTGAATTGGATGCTAACTTGCACCCTTCCTGTCTTAGTGTTCTACAGCTGTGAACAGACACCATGACCAAGACAACTCTTATAAAAAATACAATATTTAATTGGGGCTGGCTTAGAGGCTCAGAGGTTCAGTTCATTATCATCAAGGTGGGAACATGGCAGTGTCCAGGCAGGCATGGTTCAGGAGGAGCTGAGAGTTCTACATCTTCATCTGTAGGTCCCTGGAAGAAGACTGGCTTCCAGGCAGTTAGCAGGAGGGTATTAAAGGCCACACCCACAGTGACACACTCACTCCAACAAGACATCCCCTCCAAATAGTGCCACTCCCTGAGCCAACCATATTCAAACCATTATATTTCCTTTATGCATTTTTGACTCAGAATCTTTTTATGTAGCCCAGGCTATCCTCAAACTCATGATTCACACACCCCTGTTTTCCAGGAACAGAAGATATGGACCACCATACCCAGTTTGACTGAATTTCTTTTGCAAGAAGGATTTTACAAGCTTGATTTCCACCAAGCATTATAGGCAAAGTACATATCCTCTTGTCCACTGTCGTCACTCATGTCTCTTTGCGCCCAGCTTCCTCTGAACAGGAAGCAATAGGCTTCTCCTGCAGCATCCACAGCCCAGCTCCACTTGGTCTCAGCGGGTTCCAGGATGCTCCTGCACTAGAGACGCATGGCTATAGGGCAGGCTGCCTCTGTGATGCTCTGCAGACCAAGCCTGTTGTTGCCTTCCCAGCCTCTGACTTGTCTGTCTCCATGGTTTCAACACACCTTGACCTTGAACTTCTCTCTGCCTGTCATGTTTCCTTTCTAAAAATGTGAATTGAAAGGCTAGGGGTGTTGTGCTAATGTCTTTTTCTGAACTGAGGTGTGGACCTCAAGAGATGCAGGTGTTGGCCTTATGAATGGCAGAGGACGATTCCTCAACTTCAAACAGGAGCAGAATCAGCCTGTGAAGAAAAGAATTCAGAACCAAGGCCCCAAGAGACTCAATTACCAAGTGATATTTCCTATTCTCTCTCAGCAGCATCATCAATGCCTAGGAACGCACTGAACGTTGGATGGGGCTGCTCTGGGAGTCTCTCAGAATGATGGGAAGGGCTGGTAAAGGGGCTCCGTAGAGACCAGCTAATGATGGACAGGGCCTGCAGGCTGTCCAGCTGATGCTGCCCAGCTTCCAAGTCTTGTGGAAGGCCTCATTTTGTAGCTGAATTGAGATGTATCTGTGTCCTCCAGTCCTGGGCCAATATTCTCATTTTCTTCTCTTCCCTCAGCCTTGGATGTGGCTTAGAACCAGCATCAGAATCTATGAGGCTCCTTGGGGCCTTCACATTATATAAGTTAGTTGTGCATCCTGGATCTAGGCTGGAGGAGCTCTGGAGCCATCAGTCAAGCCCTCACAATACAGTGAACATTTAGCAGGTACCTACCTCCACCTCTACCATCTGAAATCTATCCTCGACCACTGGGTAATTCCTGACCACATGCTGAGGACCAGGTTGATGCTAAGACACTGAAGACTTATCTTTGGTCTGGGGAATATTTCATTCTCTGAGAGAAAGCCATAGACATCCTAAACATTTGGTCCTGGTTCTAAAAACCCATATCAGAACCATTTATAGTGGAGTGGTTTGAATAAGAATGGCCTCCACAGGTTCATACATTTGTGGAAATGTTACTTTTATTTCCTCAGATGAAGTGATGAAATGAGAGCCATAACCAAGCTGTGCTACTCTGTTCTAACCACCCCTAGACCTAAGCCTGGAAGCTTCTAACCTCCAAACAACCCAATTTTCCAAGCTGACTGATTTAATCCAGCTTCTCTTGGCTTCTGTCTGATTTTCTCTGCCTGGCCTCTTACTAAATTTGTCAATATGTTCTATCTTCTGGTTCCTTCTGTCTTCACCTGTGTCTAGCTTGTTCTCTCTGTAACCTGTCTCCGTAAAACTGCCATATACACACACCATGTACCACACCCTAACCTCCCTGACTCTTAAGTAGCCTCCATTTCCTATGCTGTTTTGTGCTGTGTGTGTTATGCATGTCTTATCTGTGACTCATTCTGTCAAATCTTTCTCTGATTCATCACTTTATCTGCCCCTTAATTAGATGTCACTTTCAAACATGGCTGCTTCCTTCTACAAACTAACCTTATCTTCTTTGTTAGGGATTAAAGGTGTGTACTAAGGGCATGTCTGTATTCCAGCCAGATCATACTATAATCCAGGATGTGTCTGCATTCCAGCCAGATCATGTTTGGATGTAAAGTCATGTTGCTGCATTAAAGTTCCTCTACACATTTGAATGACTATTTGAGGAAGATTAGGAAGTGTGACCTTGTTGGATTAAATGTGACTTTATTGGAGAAAGTATGTCACTGGGGGTGGTTTCAAAAGCCCACACCTGGATTTATCTGTCTGTCTGTCTGTCTGTTCTTGTCTCTCTGTTCGGTCTCTCTCTCCCTGCCTGCAGATCCGTATGTTACTCTTAGCTAACAGTGCTATGAATGCACCATGCTCCTGCCAGGATGCCTCCACAATGATGGTCATGGACTAACCTCTGAAACTGTAAGCAAGCCCCAACTAAATGCTTTCTTTTATAAGAGTTGTTTTGGTCATGGTGTCTCTTCACAACAACGGAACACTGGCTATGGCATGTGGGAAGCATACATATAAATTCTGTCTTATCTCCCCTTATTCTAACACGGCAGGGCTCAAATGAAGCCAGAGCTCTCCCTAGATGACTGTCCACTCTGGGCGTGGCTCC